>CM075507.1:32442838-33157838 GCA_037950675.1 Hypophthalmichthys molitrix | reverse complement strand
CAGTAAACACAATAATAGCCAATTAAAGTCTGCTGCGTTTGTTTTGAAGAGTCAGATGATGCTACACGTCAAACAAGTCATGTTTTATCAAAAATGTTTCTTTTAATCTGAACATCTACTATCAAATCTAACGTTCAATGTATATAAATGGCGATTTGTCATCGTTTTATAAGTTAGAAGCAATCACAAGTGCGGTCTGATCAAGACAGATCTGTGTTTTGCACTGTCACTCTGTCTCATGCTTTCTATATTACATAAGATATAAACAGGGTTATATGTAAATAGATAAAACTTAGTATATGAAGTAGACATTGGGAGTTAGTTAATCAGAGAGGCAAAGGGACTTGGGCTGTGTTTGAATTGCATATTATCATACTTTCCATACACATTATGGATGTTTTCTGCATGCACAGAATACCCGAATCACTTACTATATTTTCATATTTTACTATTTTTTGTGCTTGGAAAACACCTTAAGAGTATGCAGCAAAAAGTGAAACCTTGTACGTCCATGTTACTTTGGTGCATAGGCTCAAAAAGTCAAATTAGAGGAATAATAAGAAGGAAAAAGAAAACGCTGATGATGTAATGTGAAAATGTTTTGTTCACTTTTTTGCCTCCTAACAAATAATCCTTATTTTTTTCTATGGATATTGTTTTTTTAAGGCTTTTTCTTTCCTTACATTACTACTACTAAAAAAAAAAAAAAACAGTTGTCAGTAAACAGTGCTATGACAGCCGATTTCCACCACAAAAAAAAAAAAAGTTTAGAGTATGACATAGTTGAGTCTTTTTATCTTAATTTTTACTTTTATGGCATAATTATTATGTATTTTTATCTCAAAGCATGATGGAATTGGGCTATCATATACCATATTCAGTATGTAGGATGCTTGTATGTCATTCCCAGCATGACTTTGGTTTTGTTTGGAGACTGTTTAAGGACACAAGACTGGCGTCACTGGGTTTTGGGGTCAAAGAACAATGGATATTTAAGACTTAACAAGAGTGGCAGTTCCTGAACAATGTCTGTCGTCCATCATTTAGTCATGTGACCGCATTGGAATGGATGTAATTAACGGCATGACGAACTACACAATAGATGTTCTTTCTATATCAGCTTCTAACCAGTCTCATATTATGGGGTCCTGCTCCTGAAGATCTGGGTCTCAACTTATAGGATGCAAGCATATTTGTTTTCACAACTCACCTTTTCTGAATAATCCCAAAGCCTTAAGCAGATGTGCCATGTTTTCGCTTGTTTCAGAATATGGAAAATGGCATATTGTTACTTATCATCCACCAATGTTATCCTCAAGATGTAGTTGGTTAACCAAGTAAACTACATTTGAAAAACAAGAGCTCAAACGTCAGGCTGCATCTCCGGGAACAGGAACAGACACCTCTGATATATTGCATTACTTAACAGTGTTGTGAATTGAGGAATGATACTAGATTATTAATGTTTGTTCCTGCAGATCTGGGAGTGACCGTTTGAGAAGCACCTCTTGACTTCAGTACAGGAGATTGGGGCTTAGGGTCATGGCAGGAAGAGGTGGAGCAACGAGACCTAACGGGCCTAACGGCGGCAACAAGATCTGCCAGTTCAAACTAGTGCTGTTGGGAGAGTCTGCTGTGGGGAAGTCAAGTCTAGTCCTTCGCTTTGTAAAAGGACAGTTTCACGAGTTTCAGGAAAGCACAATAGGAGGTAAGACAATAGGTGGTTAATGCACTTATTGATGGACAGTATGACTAAAATCTTTTGTTTCTTTTTGGTTCACTGCAGAGAAAATACTCAGCAGTAATAATAATAAATACATTTTATTTATGGACGCCTTACATGCAGATAAAACACATAAAACAATTTACAGCAACAAAACAAATTGCGAATGTCCTGTGGAAGCAAGTTCCACAGATGGGGATCGGCCTAGCTTCATCTTTGAAGCGGACACTGACCTAGAAAACATTAGTTTATTTATAAACAATTAAAATGTCTCTGTGATATATTTTTCCCGACACATTCATAATCATTACTTTTGTAACATCATAACATTCATAACATTGTATTTCTGCATGAACACAGTTCAATATATTTGCGTAGTTGTCCAAATTAATGTACTGCGAGTGTTTTATAACGGATGCTCGCCGAACAAGCGTGTTTTGGAGAAGTTTGAGAGGATCAGTGGTGTTATGTGTTATACGTCAATAATTTTGAATGGATCTGCATAGTTTTTAAATTCAGTCCTTTGGTATCTCCCTGTGGTCTTATTTGGTATGGCAGGTTGACTTGTGCTTATTTAAGTTACTGTATTACTGAACAGAGTAAGTACTTTTAAGTTGTAAAGAATGTCTGCAAAGTATGTTTGCAAAACAGAACACTGAACATTTAAATCTATCTTGAGTTTCTTCTTTAAAGAAATAATAACATTGGGTTGGAAAGTAATAATAAAATACAATTTTTTTTTGTGAATTTACAAAAGGGGGGGGTTGGTCTAAAAAGTTGGGAACCGCGGTCTTAAGTGAACGACTAATAGTCGACTAGAAAAATCTTTATTCAGGGGGCAGCCCTTACACAGACACACACACCATGGTAAAGCAAAATGCCGCCCAGTCGTAATTACAATCTGTTACTTGATGGCAAGATCTGACCCCGTCTCTGTCCTCTCTCCACTAGCTGCCTTCTTGACTCAGACAGTATGTTTGGATGACACAACAGTGAAGTTTGAGATCTGGGATACAGCTGGCCAGGAGCGCTACCACAGTCTGGCCCCAATGTATTACAGAGGAGCACAGGCGGCCATAGTGGTGTATGACATTACGAATGAAGTGAGTCCTAACATGCTCCGTTTACTCTGCAGTTTAAACAAGGAATCAAAATGTTCTACCTCTTTTGAGATTGTACTGTAACTCAACACTTCTTCCCATGCCCAAAAAGAGCATTAATTGAGACTAAGCTGCAAAAACAGCTTGTTCTAAAACCTGCATGTGAATGCAGCAAAGTGGTGTTTCTCATTTCACAGGCAAAAAGTGTGTTAATGTAGATGCAAAAAACATCCCAATATAATTCTACAGGTCAGCAAGAGGATGGAAAATGGTTATGAAAAACAAAATTATTACTTACATAATAAGTGGACCCATCGGGGAGAAATTATATATGTAAAAATGTATGATATGACCCCTTGAAGCATGAATGAGTGAGCTTTGAATCCAGAAAATGCATGTTTTTTTCCTTTCCTTTCAGGAATCATTTGCACGTGCGAAAAACTGGGTGAAAGAGCTTCAAAGACAAGCCAGTCCAAATATTGTAATAGCTTTGGCTGGAAACAAGGCAGACCTTGCCAACAAGAGAGCGTTGGACTTTCAGGTTTGTGATGTTTGAACAGCCACAGACGAGCGGATGCTTCTTGTTGGCTTTACAAATGAGATGTGGAACTGTTTATAAACAAACAAACAAACATGCCGTGCAGACTGGACTTCCAGATGCTTACAACTGTCTGTTAAGAGACTGAAACCCTGCCTTTTTCTTTTTTCACAGGATGCACAGTCATATGCAGATGACAACAGTTTGCTGTTTATGGAAACATCGGCAAAGACTTCAATGAACGTGAACGAGATTTTCATGGCCATTGGTAAGTTATCAACTAGTTTGACTGACTACTTTTGTCACATAGTTTTAGTATAGTTATAAATAGTTATATATATAACATACACACTGTTGTTCAAAAGTTTGGGGTCTATAAGATTTTTAATGTTTTTTAAAGAAGTCTTTTCTGCTCACCAAAGCTGCATTCATTTGATTTAAAAAAATGCAGTAAAAAATTCTGAAATATTAGAATTAAAAAAAAAAACAAAAAACAAAACTTGTTTTCTATGTAAATATATTATAAACTGTAATTTATTCCTGTGATCAAAGCTGAATTTTCAGCATCATTACTCCAGTCTTCAGTGTCACATGATCCTTCAGAAATCATTCTAATCATTCTATTTTTGTGGAAACCATGATACATTTTTTTTCAGGATTCTTTGATGAATAGAAAGTTCAAAAGAACCACATTTATATGAAATGGAATCTTTGTAACATTATAAATGTCTTTGCTGTCACTTTTGATCAGTTTAATACATACTTGCTGAATAAAAGTAAAAAAAAAAAATTATTAAAATACAGACCCCAAACTTTTGACTTGTAGTTTAACTATACGAGTTCATATGGTATGTATGAAATATTCATTTCCTTTGAAACATTCTGTAGTAATTTTGTTTGACTGTGAACGTGTGCTGTATTGTGGAACATTTTTGACCGTGCCATTAAAAATTAGAGGAACAAAAATGTTAGCATGAGCCTAGTCTCGCGTTTTGTTCCGCCTCATGTTTACGGGTGTTAAAATGTAAAATCGATGAAATCATGTAGAATTCAACCTAGAGTTGTCAAAAGTACCGACGTCTGTACCTATCAGTACTGAAACTTTAAAAATGTGACACTTTGAACGCTGTTGAGCAAATTCATAAACACCTCTGATTAGCCAATGTGTTGACGCGCTCATCGGATATGTCTGTGATTGGCTTCAATGATCAACGCACGGCAGCGTTTGAAAGCACACGGAAGTGTTCGAATTTGGAAGCATTTTGAAAGCGGGAGCGTTTGAAAGCAGGCGTCTATCAGCAGACTGGTCCGTGATAGACGCCTAGGCGTTGGCTAAATTCACTGTTAGATTAGATCGATTACATTAGCTTTTCACTCGAAACATAGCATGCTGAGGACATCTGCTGGTTAAAGTGTGTAAATGCAACAAGAACAGCAAAAACATGTACACATTTTGAAACCACAGCGGTTGAGCTTAGCTCAGAATAAACAGATCATTATCGTTCGTTGATGTGGACGCAAATATAGTTATCATTATAGTTCATGGTGTGAACGAACTTTTATGTATTAGACGTTCAGGTCGTCTGAGGTGGAGACTAGCATGAGCCCTTCAGGGCCTACTCTAAATTTTGTACCCGGGCTTCACTTGTGAAAATGTCACATTTTGGATGTTTTTGAATGCCATTTCATGTTAACTTGCAAACATCATGAAACGTCGCAGCATTTCCATAATTTTTCCATTGTCTGTCTTACCTTACCTTAGCAAAGAAACTACCCAAGAATGAGCCCCAGCCTGCAGGTGCCAACACAGGACGCAACAGAGGTGTGGATCTAACAGAAACGGCACAGCCTACGAAAGGCCCCTGCTGTAGCAACTAAACACCGACGGTCCTCACCTCCTAACCAACCGCATCACATCTGGACATGGGGCTCCTCCTTCCAAACCTCGCTCCTTGGATTAGCTAAAGACTCTGTATAGCTGGGTTTCTAATACTTTTTTTTTTTTACTTTTTATTTTTAAGAAAATATATGTAAATCTGCAGTCTACTGGATGCATGTATCACTACAAACGCTAAATACACATTTTAACTTAATTCAGCAGGAGAACAAACCTGGATGAGAGAAAAAAAGAGAGAGAGAGAGAGAGAGAGAGAGAGAGTGAGTGTGTGAAATATTGAGCGTGTTTGTATGTGTTTAGTGTAACTGATTACCTTATAAACAGGCCTGGGCGCAATCTGCAGATGTTTTTCTGCGAAAATAGATTTAAACATGTTAAATGAAGCTATTGTTATTGGTAGCTAATTAAATTAGCCATCATATTTAATAAACCCCATGAATGCATTAAAATTCTATTGAAATCATCATGCAGATTTCGTGTGGGCCTGCTTGTGACTCAATCAGATTTAGAGTTTTAAAACTGCTTATGAAAAAAACAGATCCTCCACCTGCTCCATCAGCAGCCGGTCTAAAGTTAGTTGTAGTCTGGATGCAGTAGCTTCTTGTTCTAGTTAAGCATTCCTTAATGCACCTGCTGTGCGCCACATATGGCAGTATTGCCATGATAATGAAATATTGCATCCATTACCAGTTTGAGCTCCTATCGAATGAGTTGGAGAATCGATATTGTCTTTGGGGATAAAGAACAAATCAAGGAAGGCAGTCAGTAAAACATCTTCAGCCTGCTGTATGAATTATAATTATTAGAGTTGCAGAGGGGTGGACAATTTCTGGTAAATTTCCGGAAACTTTCCATGGGAAGTTAAGCTGGGGAATTTTGGGAATTTTACAAGTTGGAAACTTAACGGGAATTTATGGGAATTATTTGGTAATTTGGCGCAACTGTATCCTATACAAACATAAATATAAACATTTTGTTTGGTCAAAAAATGTATGGGAATTAATTGGACATTTAGGATAACCATCATATACAAATATAAATATAAACGTTTTGTTTGGTCAACATGCATGCAAACTAATACAAATTCTAAAAATTACAGTTTTTGAGTAGAATAAATTTGAGTAGAACTTTAATCAATTCTTTCATTGAACAACAAAAAGCATGAATGTTGAATAAAATAAACGTTATATAAAAAGTCCCATTAAAAATGTGAAATGCAAGCATTTTTTCTCAAGTTTTTGCATTTTTCCTCTCAATCCTCAACAGCACTGCAGTAAGTAGTGATGCATGTGATTGAGGAGTGCGCAGGGTAGAAACTCAACTGAAGTTAGGTTGAATCTGCTTGTTTTAACCAAATTATGCTGCAAGATGTTTTCAACTATATTTAAGTTCCCTGTTAACCTGCAGTTTTGTAAATTTCCAGTTTATTGCCATTATTTCCCATATATTCCTGTTAATTCCCATATATTCCCACTAATTCCCATGAAAAGTTTCCAACTTTAAGAATTTTGCAACCCTAATTATTATTAATTGGGACTGTATTCTCATCTCTGTGTTATGCTTATAAACTTAATGTCAGGCCCATATGGAATCTGTGCACTTGCATTTTCTGAGGCAGAATCTGTTGAATTCTGAGGATTTGAGCATGTTAAAATGTGTTCAGTGGACTACAGGCTTGTGGGTAGGTTTCATAAAATAGCAACATTTTGAACAAAAAGCTGAGAAAAATCGCGTTTTTGTCAAAGACTTCGTCCGGAACTTTTATCAAAACTTCGTGGGTTGGACATTTCATTCAGTAGAGTTGCAAAATTCCGTGAATTTTCAAGGCTGGAAACTTTCCATTGGAATTAACGGGAATATATGGGAACTAACGGGAATTATTTGGGAATAAACAGGGAATTTTAATAAATGCTGTTCTTTTTAACTTTTAATTCATCAATGAATCCTGAAAAAAGTATAAGTTACCAAAAAATAACTTTTTCCAACATTGATAATTGAGTATCAAATCAGCATATTAGAATGATTTCTGAAGGATCATGTGACACTGAAATAAATAACGCATGCATAACAATTGCTGCAATAAATATATTTTACATATTTATTAATTTAGAATTGGATGCAAAACAGAAATAACTTATTTCATGTTATGACCAAACAAAATGTTTATATTTATGTTTGTATAGGATACAATTTCCCAAAATTTCCAATTAATTCCCATACATTCCTGTTGAGTTTCCAAATTTGAATATTTCCAAATTCCCTAAGTTCCCGTGGAAAGTTTCCAGAAATTTACCAGAAACTTTCTGCCGCTTTGCAACCCTAGTAACTTTAGACGTTTCGATTTATGTTGTTTAATGTTTGATGAGCGTCAGCAATGCTTCTATCGCTGCTGCTTCTTCGCCTGTGTTTTAATCTGGAGATTCCCTTTCAGAAGATGCGTAATAGCGCCCCCTACCGTACAACACCGAAAACATGGATTGCCGGAAAAACTCGTCAATGGCGTGGAAAGAGTTAATGTGTAAAACTGTGTTGGCATTAATATTCTGTGCAAATTTCATGTGGGCCTGACAATGATCAATTAAAAACACAAAAAAAAGAAAGAAAAATATAACTTCAGCATCTCGAACATGTCCAGGAATCTTTCCCTGCAGTTTTTGTTGTAATCTTACAGGTAGTCATGAGCAAACCGTCATCGCCGCCTGATTACGTCAGTGATGCAGTGCAGTTTTGTGTCGTCACATGTACTCTGAGGACTAAAGGCGTGTGTTTGCAGGCAAATTTAAATGAAATGTGCTGTTGAACAAGACATTAAAGACTATGTGAGGGCCTTTCATTCAAAACATGACTTTCTTTAAATGTTTCATGGGCAGAAAGAAACGCATTATTTAGATTTGCCTGCCATGACGGACAGTAATTTGCACACTGTACAGCCTCCCATAAATCCTACTACCAGTCTGACATTTCTTTTCACAGAGAATCATGTTTAAATGGTGGTCTTTTTAAATGTATGTAGTGTTATTAACAAATGAACTTGACATTTAGTCAGTGGTCTGTCTTGTATCTTCTCTCAAAATGATCAATGTTTTTATTTCTAAGAACCTATTGAATTGCACAATTTTGAGTTGCGTTTTTTTTTTTTTTTTTTTACTAGTTATAAAATTGTGGCTGCCTGTCGTATCCAAAATGATTTCATCACGGACTACAGTGGACTTTCTAACACTCCTGAAGTACCACAGGTAGCTGCGGTCGGTGAACTAACTGGCAGATGTTCAGTAATTCAGCAGTGTAATGCATTAACACTGAGGGACTGATCAATTTTTAATGTCCAGGTACTAGTACATTTCCAATAAAGGGGGTGAATTGTATACATACATGCTGTGAATGTTCCAGTTCTGTATGTGTCTGTCTGTTACATGCATTTTGAATATAAATGCTGTGTGCAGGAACAGGGATTTAATGCTAGACATGAAATAATGTTTGTTTTTTTGAGGGGAAATTACCCGGTGTTGTACATGAAGTTCCCTCAAAGTATTTTTAGTTGAGCTCTGCCACAGTGAAACCCTGAATATTGTGATGACACAAGCACCATCAGCTTTTCCAGGGTATGTTTCCTCACAACAATTCCTATTGTATTTTGCTGCAGGCCAGTAATTCTGAATCCTGCTAGTAGCGCAGAAATTACACATTTTAAAGTGTTTTAACCCTGTAAAGCCTGACATATGAATATGAATATATATTATATAATATATATATATATATATATATATATATATATATATATACACACACACACACACACACATTACTATTTTTAATGTTTTTTAAAAGAGAAGTCTCTTCTGCTCAAGGCTGCATTTATTTAATCAAAATTACCGAAAAAACTGTAATATTGTGAAATATTATTATGATTTAAAATAACTGTTTTCTATGTGAATATATAGTAAAATATAATTTATTTCTGTGATCAAAGCTGAATTTTCAGCATCATTACTCCAGTCTTCAGTGTCACATGATCCTTCAGAAATCATTCTAATATGATGATTTATTATCAATGTTTATTTAAAATAGAAATCTTTGGCAACAATATACACTACCGTTCAAAAAACGTAAAAAAAAGTAATTTTTTTTTCTTTCTTTTAATCAGCAAGGATGTGTTAAATTGATCGAAAGTGACAGTAAAGACTTTTCTGAATAAATGCTGTTCTTTTTAACTTTCTATTAATCAATGAATCCTGAAAAAGTATCACAGGTTCCAAAAAATATTAAGCAGCACAACTGTTTCCAACATTGATAATAAATCATCATATTAGAATGATTTCTGAAGGATCATGTGACACTGAAGACTGGAGTAATGATGCTGAAAATTCAGCTTTGATCACAGGAATAAATTACATTTTAAAGTATATTAAAATAGAAAACCGTTATTTTAAATTGTAATAATATTTCACAATATTACTGTTTTTTTTTTCTGATCAAATAAATGCTCAAAAACATTAAAAATAGTAATGTTGAAAACTTTTGAACGGTACTATTTTATTATATAGAAAGGGAGCATTTTAATGAACAAATAGACAAAATATTTTCAAAATCTAAAAAAAGTTTGCATATGTGGTTTATGTTTTGTATCATATTTGATTCATCAGGCTTTTATGACTCGTATAGTATGAAATAATGAGGAGCTCATATGGAGGGAAAAAACTGTCCCAAAAATATGCAAATTGGCGCAGATACTATTTATAAGGTCAAATGTAAATCAATGAGATCTTTATAGCAGTATACTTAAATAAAATAGGCTAAATGTCAGCTACCACTCTATATGTCCTAATAATATGTCTTAGTAAGATGATATTTAAATGCTTAGTTTTATGGTTTTAAAACATAGTATGCAATGATGATTGAGAGATGAACAAAAACCATCAAAAGCCTGATGGATCAGGTTTGATACTCAACTTGATTTTTCTAAAATAATAATAATAATAATAATAATAATAATGTGGATAATCAAGTAAACCGAAGCTGCTTCAGTCCAGTAAAATATTACTAACAATATAAAGGTTATTCTTACTGTGAAGATTTCGCAGCAAAAATACAGGTTTATCATTTAATATTACACTTTTACATGCTGGAAAAAGTATGAACTGTCAATGTAGATTGTGTACAACAGATTTTCCAGTTTTGATCCGTTAAGATTCTTTTGAAATTTGCATATCAAATATGATGGCTACAGTAGGGTTAAAATAGTTGATGTCTGGCCAAAACATGAGATTACACCCTGAAAATAATAACCATTTGTATTTCAGCTACACACTATTTCATCAGTAGGCCTAATTTTCAAGTAGGTCTTCAAAGAAAATCAGCCTCCTCTTTAACATGACTCGTTGTGCACATGCAGATTGTTTACTGACTACACAGTGAAGCACTTTTCATTTAAAACTTAATTTTGTCAGGCTTTTTCCTTACCTGCACGTGCTGCTCCTATCCAGCAGATGGCAGCAGGACGCTTCTCCAGCTGTGCACTATGTGGTAGTTGTTTCTCCTCGAAAAAAACTCAAACTTTACTCAGTTAAAAGTGCTTTAAAAGTTTTCCAATGTGAGTCTCTCTGGGCTTTTCTAAAGAGCTCCACTGCCCTCCAGTCAGATTGAATCAAGGCAATTTGGCGTCCAGGTGATGCAAATTACCCAGAGGCCATTGTGGTTTGTGTGAATCAAAATCAATATGCATGCAAATTGGACATGGCCCAATTCATCTGGGTCCGTCTGCACATCCTTACAAGTAATCACTGATTCAGAAAACTCTGGGACAAAACAGGCTACAGAATGAAATAAATAAATGTTTAAGTATAGTGATTTAATCTGTTTAGAGGAATTCACCTGCTTTTTGCATTTTCTCACAAAAATGTAAGACTGTGTACAGTCATGTCAACTATTTAATAAACATTTGAAAAATCTAGCATTAACTTCAATGTATAAATGAATGAACTGAGACCAACTAGATGACTATTAGCTGTTGTTATAGCTAATTGGACCTATTTAAATGAGGAAGATTATCTAAAAATTCTCAAACAATATGGACAAAGTCAGGTGGTTTTAAGGGTACTGAGTGATATACAGTTGCAAGAATAAGTATGTGAACCACTTGCAGAATCTGTGAAAATGTTAATAATTTTAACAAAATAAGGGAGATAATACAAAATGCATGTTATTTTTTATTTAGTACTGTCCTGAGTAAGATATTTTACATAAAAGATGTTTACATATAATCCATAAGACAAAAAAATAGCTGAATTTATTAAAATGACCCCATTCATAAGTATGTGAACCATTGGTTCTTAACACTGTGTGTGGTTACCTGGATGATCTACGACTGTTTTTATGTTTTGAGATGGTTGTTCATGAGTCTCTTGTTTGTTCTGAGCAGTTAAACTGAGTTCTGTTCTTCAGAAAAAATCTCCAGGTCCTGCAGATTCTTCAGTTTTCCACCATCTTTTGCATATTTGAACCCTTTCCAGCAGTGACTGAATGATTTTGAGATCCATCTTTTCACACTGAGGACAACTGAGGGACTCAAACACAACTTTTAAAACAGGTTCAAACATTCACTGAAGCTCCAGAAAAAAAACATGATGCATTAATAGATGAAAACATTTGGTATTTGAAGATCAAGGTAAATTGTATTTAATTTGTCTTCCGGGAAACATGCAAGTATCTTCTGTTGCTCCCGAAGGGCAGTACTAAATGAAAAAAAAAATGATATTCAAGCAAAATAAGACAAATTTGGACATCTTCATCCCCGGTTTGAACAATGTAAGGCTGAACACCGTTACTGACAATCCTCATTTTGGCTGCGTGAGATTCTCCAGCTTTGTTGTTGTTGAGCTGTTAAAGCTCCGCCCTCTTCTGGAGCAGCAGCTCATTTGCATTTAAAGGGACACACACAAAAACGGCGTGTTTTTGCTCACACCCAAATAGGGGCAAATTTGACAAGCTATAATAAATGATCTGTGGGGGATTTTGAGCTGAAACTTCACAGACACATTCTGGGGACACCAGAGACTTATATTACATCTTGAAAAGGGGCGTTATTGGTCCCCTATTCTAGACATAATGTCTGTAATTTTCTGAGTAGAAATGCTGCTATTTTCTTAAACAATGACAGGTGGAATTGTGGGACATGTTTTGTCCCGTCACTGTGTCTCAAGAATAAGCAATAAGGCTGTGCTGCTGGAGCTAATTTATTGTTCCTGTGAACATTTGGACATTGAAACAACAAGGTGACATTGTGGACATCCGAGTTGTTTTCTGCTGTGATATGCATCTCCTGTCGCTCTTGTCACCGGCAGCCCTGAGACGACACCGTTCTGACATTCCTATTAAGATGATAACTCTGCCCGCTGCATATATTACTGTCACTCCACTCACCGTTTCATCCCCTCTGAATGAAAAGAACCAGGTGATTGTGTCAAACAGGCCTCGTCACAGAGAGGGTATCAGATATATCTGTAGGACCTGTGACCAGATTTTTGAAGTCTCAAACCAGGATGTACAGGGGGTGTTTGAGGATGTTCAGCCCACTATTGTGTTGGTTTTTAGACTCCTGAAGCTGTGCTGTGGTATCTGGCACCAAGATGTTAGCAGCAGATCCTTTAAGTTCTGTAAGGTGGAGCCTCCATGGATCAGACTTGTTTGTTCAGCACATCCCACAGATGCTCGATTGGATTGAGTTCTGGGGAATTTGGAGGCCAAGTCAACACCTCAAACTCGTTGTTGTGCTCCTCAAACCATTCCTGAACCATTTTTGCTTTGTGGCAGGAGCATCATCCTACTGAAAGAGGCCACCAGGGAATACCGTTTAAGGGTGTACATGGTCTGCAACAATGCTTAGGTAGATGGTACGTGTCAAAGTAACATCCACATGGATGGCAGGACCCAAGGTTTCCCAGCAGAACATTGCCCAAAGCATCACACTGCCTCCGCCGGCTTGCCTTCTTCCCATAATGCATCCTGGTGCCATGTGTTCCCCAGGTAAGAGACGCTCACGCACCCGTCCATCCACGTGATGTCAAAGAAAACGTGATTCATCAGATCAGACCACCTTCTTCCATTGCTCCATGGTCCAGTTCTGATGCTCACGTGTCCACTGTTGACTCTTTCGGTGGTGGACAGGGGTCAGCATGGGCACCCTGACTGGTCTGCGTCTATGCAGCTCCATACGCAACAAACTGATGCACTGTGTATTCTGACACCTTTCTATCAGAACCAGCATTAACTTCTTGAGCAATTTGAGCTACAGTAGCTCGTCTGTTGGATCGGACCACACGGGCCAGCCTTCGCCCCCCACGCGCATCAATAAGCCTTGGCCGCCCATGACCCTGTCACTGGTTCACCTCTGTTCCTTCCTTGGACCTCTTTTGATAGATACTGACCGGGAACACCCCACAAGAGCTGCAGTTCTGGAGATGCTCTGACCCAGTCGTCTAGCCATCACAATTTGGCCCTTGTCAAACTCACTCAAATCCTTACGCTTTCTGCTTCTAACACATCAACTTTGAGGACAAAATGTTCACTTGCTGCCTAATATATCCACACACTAACAGGTGCCGTGATGAAGAGATGATCAGTGTCATTCACTTCACCTGTCAGTGCTTATAATGTTATGCCTGATCGGTGTACAGTGTTCTGTTCCGATTTTGTTCCAGTTAACCATGACCCATATTGAAATTGGAACATAATGGAACAACACATGAAATCTGAACAGACCTTGTGAAACTTGAAAAGTCCCTGATAAATTGAGACATCTAGTCACCCTAAGTATCTAATAATAAACATAAATAATTATTGTAATTCTTTTATAAAAATGTCATGATGTACTCCACCCCTTTTTGGCTGATGTCACCAAGCCCTCTTACCTTTCCTAACTTCTCCCAACCAACTGCTTGACTGTATTCTGGAACATAACACAACTTTTCACCACCAAGTCTATTCCTGCAGGATAAAATCCAGTTCCATTCTGTTTTCTCATTGAACGTCCTGTTTTAATCAGAAAAGCATCAGATTTTGGAGGTAAAATGTGTTGCAGGACTGAACAGCCTTCAAAAGGATGTCATGTAATCCTATATGATAAACTGCAAATCTAATCATGCATTTGTCATTTGCACATTTCCCAAAATAGGTCCTGATCTGCTTGGAAACAGCTGTCCTCTGAACCAAAACCGCCGTTGCTGTCATGCATAAAGCCCTAGCAACAGTTGCCATGTAAAACTGCAGACAGTGTGAATAACCCCTCAACTTCTTAATGTTTTCCATAAAAACTTTATAATGTTTGCCTTTAGGGTGGATTAAGGAATATGGAGGGTGGGAAAAAAACATAAAATCGAT
Organism: Hypophthalmichthys molitrix; assembly: GCA_037950675.1. NCBI lineage: Eukaryota > Metazoa > Chordata > Actinopteri > Cypriniformes > Xenocyprididae > Hypophthalmichthys > Hypophthalmichthys molitrix. Next base: position 33,143,205 of record CM075507.1, on the reverse strand, counting down.
CGTTAGGAGGACATCTCAAGGGTCTAGGAAAGAAAAGCCCAAATGGCTTCAGATGTTTCCAGTTCATTTCCACAGGAGATAAAGTGTGTTTTTACAGGCGTGATGTGAGTTTTTTCCCCACTGAAGGCCTTAAAGGAATAGCTCACCCACAAGTGTATTATTTCATACTCTGAAACACAAAAGAAAATAAGTTCTACAGGTTTTGAACGACACAAAGGTGAGAGAATTTGGAGTGAACTATACCTTTAAGTGCACTCGCTCTTTGACTGCTCTGCATTTGGGTTATTTAGCAAATGCATTTTTGATGACATTCCCTCCTTTTCAAAGAATCGCTCTGGTTTAATGACACTGAAAGCTTCCAGTGAGAGCTCTGGAGGTTAACGATAGCTAAACAGAACAAGGTATAATTTCTGTCACGGCTTTAGTACTGGAGCTGCAGGCGGCAGTAAACCCTCGCCATAATGTACAGTTACTCTTAACTTTAGGACAGCTTTTATTGTGTTTAAATGCATGATCTGCTCCATATAACTCTTAAGGGTGTGCTGCATACACAGTGATCATGCATAATGCATCCAGACTAGAAAGAATATTAAAATAGGTATGTGCAAATGGACATTAATATAATTAGCTGCAAATGGCTCAATGGCACCAACATTGCTATTTAACCTAGAATCATTATTTTATACAGAAGATGGTTGGCAGTATATATTCTCTTTTGAATAGTTGTTTCTGTATTTTTTTTTTTTTTTTTTTTTTCATTGATTGTTTAAGGGATTTTACATCTGGACTCCTGTAGTTGGCTGAACCGCCACACTATAATCAAACACAGTGTTTTACGCTTTCAGTTCTCATCAAAAATACAATTATTGACCTATTTTCAGCTGCACACATCCAGATCCCTAATCAACATCAAGGTGTCATTTTCAGAACCAGCATATTTCAGAATTATGAATAGTATTGAAATTATCAAGTTGAAAAGTGACCACATTTTAGAACTGAGTTGTTGTCAGAAAAAATACTAACACCCCTTTCAAGAATCACAAAGCCAGAGTGTTATTATGTAATTGCTGAGGTGTTCTGAGTGGTTGCCAGGGCGTTGCTATGTGGTTAAGATATTCAGAGTGGTTGCCAAGGTGTTGCTATGTAGTTAAGACATTCTGAGTGGTTGCCAAGGTGTTGCTATGTAGTTAAGACATTCTGAGTGGTTGCCAAGGTGTTCTCAGTGGTTGCCAGAGCATTGCTATGTGTTCACTAAAGGCATTCTGAGTGGTTGCCATTGCGCTGCTGTTGCTAAGGTGTTCTCAGTGGTTGCCAGGGCATTGCTATGTGGTCACTAAAGGCATTCTGAGTGGTTGCCATTACGCTGCTGTTGCTAAGGTGTTCTCAGTGGTTGCCAGGGCATTGCTATGTGGTCACTAAAGGCATTCTGAGTGATTGCCATTGCACTGCTGTTGCTAAGGTGTTCTGAGTGTTTGCCAGGGCATTGGTATGTGGTCACTAAGGCATTCAGAGTGGTTGCCAAAGTGTTCTGAGTGGTTACCAGGGCGTTGCTATGTGGTTAAGACGTTCAGAGTGGTTGCCATGGTGTTCTGAGTGGTTGCTAGGGCGTTGGTATGTGGTCACTAAAGCATTCCGAGTGGTTGCCAGGGTATTTCACTGCAGTTACTAAGGTGTTCTAAATGGTTGCCAGGGCTTTGCTATGTGATTATTAAGACGTTTAGAGTGGTTGCCAAGGTGTTCTGAGTGGTTGCCAGGGCGTTGCTATGTGGTTATTAAGATGTTCAGAGTGGGTGTCAGGGTGTTGCTATGTGGTCACTAACACATTCTGAGTGGTTGCCATTGTGCTGCAGTTGCTAAGATTTTCTGAGTGGTTTCTAGGGCGTTGGTGTGTGGTCACTAAGGCATTCTGAGTTGTTGCCAGGGTATTGCACTGCAGTTGCTAAGGTGTTCTAAATGGTTATTAAGATGTTCAGAGTGGTTGCAAAGGTGTTCTGAGCGGTTGCCAGGGCGTTGCTATGTGGTTATTAAGATGTTCAGAGTGGTTACCAAGGTGTTGAGTGGTTGCCAGGGCCATGCTATGTGGTTATTAAGATGTTCAGAATGGTTGTCAATGTGTTCTGAGTGGTTGCCAGGGTATTGCGCTGCAGTTTCCAGAGTGTTCTAAATGGTTGCCAGCGTGTTGCTATGCAATTGCTAAGGAGTTCTTAGTGGTTGTCACAAAGCTGCTATGCGGTTGCTAAAGCATTCTGAGAAGTTGCCAGAGCAGTGCTATGTAGTTGCTAAGGTGTTCTGAGTGGTTGCCAGGGCGTTGCTATGTGGTTATTAAGATGTTCAGAGTGGGTGTCAGGGCGTTGCTATGTGGTCACTAACACATTCTGAGTGGTTGCCATTGCGCTGCAGTTGCTAAGGTTTTCTGAGTGGTTTCTAGGGCATTGGTATGTGGTCACTAAGGCATTCTGAGTTGTTGCCAGGGTATTGCACTGCAGTTGCTAAGGTGTTCTAAATGGTTATTAAGATGTTCAGAGTGGTTGCAAAGGTGTTCTGAGTGGTTGCCAGGGCGTTGCTATGTGGTTATTAAGATGTTCAGAGTGGTTACCAAGGTGTTCTGAGTGGTTGCCAGGGCGTTGCTATGTGGTTATTAAGACATTTAGAGTGGTTACCAAGGTGTTGAGTGGTTGCCAGGGCCATGCTATGTGGTTATTAAGATGTTCAGAATGGTTGTCAATGTGTTCTGAGTGGTTGCCAGGGTATTGCGCTGCAGTTGCTAGAGTGTTCTAAATGGTTGCCAGCGTGTTGCTATGCAATTGCTAAGGAGTTCTTAGTGGTTGTCACAAAGCTGCTATGCAGTTGCTAAAGCATTCTGAGAAGATGCCAGAACAGTGCTATGTAGTTGCTAAGGTGTTCTGAGTGGTTGCCAGGGGGTTGCTATGCAGTTGCTAAGGTGTCTTGAGAGGTTGCCAAGGAATTGTAATGTAGTTGCTCTAAATAGCTGCCAGAGCATTGCTATGGGAGTGGTTATTTCTAAATTCATATTTATTAATCAAGAGTCCATATTTTGTACTTGTTTTTCATTTGAAAACAGTGTGTGATTGGTTAGAAAAGTAAAAGCACACCACTCCTCAACAACAACGATATGACATATTCACATTAATAGCAACAAACATTTGAGGACAAGTCACATGTCTAAATGCAATATACTTAGAGGCTTGTCCAAATCCCAAAGTATGAGCAACAGTAATAGTGATACTTGACCACAAAATAATCAGAATTACCCTCTTCCAAGCTCGCAGCCGCTGCTCCACATATCAAACGACCCTTCTCGAGTCACTGTCATAAATTACTCTATTTTTCTTGCTTAAAAGCAGACTTCAGCTCCCTTATTAAGACCTGTAATTGGGCATACCAGGAACACCACTGATGTTATCCATCATCTCGAGTGCTTCAATGTTTCAAGCAATGGCTAAAATCTAAGAGAGCCCTGTTGACATTGCAGGCACAAGATGTGCTTTACGCCTGATGCATCCTGCCGGCTTTGGTGTTTCTCTGCACGGATGAAGACGGGCTCGAAGTACTTAGCAGGCTCTGCTATAAACCTGCAGGAATAAAGAGAACTTGCTCCTCTTGGACTTGAATGCTAATTACTGCATTTGTCATGATCAGGAATCAAAGCGACGCATGGGCGACCGGAGCGCTTGAATTTCCTCGCTCGTCCTCCGAGGATCGTCATGTTCCATTAGTCTTCTTTAGATCTCCCCGCAGGCACTCAAAGAGAAGTGCGAGGCTTCAAGTGCTGAGTAAAGTGTTCTGGGAGGCTATGAAAAATGGATTTCTGGAAATAAATCCACTACGTGAATGACGTCCCGCACACACAAGGCCTTCTCAAAACATCTCGTGATTCAAATGCATTATGAATGCTTTCAAAATACCGTTAGCAGAGAAATGAAATTTCCATTTGAAACGAGCATGGATGCACATTTTTCCACAACCACCTTTCAGAGAGTCTGACCGCGTTATTAAAGGAATAGTTCACCAAGAAATTAACATTCTGTCATCACGTCACTGAACCGCTATTACTTTTTTGTGGAACACAAATGAAAGTCTCAAAAACCTAGTGAACTGTAGTACTTACATGGGCAACTAAAGCTGCATCATAACCAAAATTAAGCCTCATTTATCACACATTTTTAACCTTCTACATATGCATCATACAGGGGTAACAGGGGTGACATTTTTCATCCAGGCCATTAGAGGGCAATAGAGAGAGAAAATGGTTTTAAGAAGGTTTCCTGTAATAGAGAGGAAAAGAGGGCATGGTGATGAATGCTGCGTCCCAATTTGCATACTATCCATCCTAAATGGTATTTGAAATTAAAATTAGTGTTCCAAATCATAGTATGTTGAAATGAGTATTCCAAAGAATCTAGTCTACTTTTTCTGGTTAGAATCCGAAGTGCAGATCCGTTCACACTTTAACAACTAATATTGCACGTTGGAGGAGGATGTGATTAGAACTACAAACAAAAAGAGTTAAAAACTACAAACATGGCGGACATGCAAGATCAAGTAGAGAGGTTTAGATAAAGGGGTTTGAGTAAAAGATTATTCAGTATTATCCGCATTGTATTTCATCTGCAACAGCATTGTGAACTTTTGTAAAGATATGTTTGGTCATTAACCTTTAAATGTATTGTTATTTCTCTCCGATACGGTAGGGAATTAAATTAAATTGAATGTGGAGGATTTTAACTGTGACAAGATGATTAACAGGGTAGTTTAAATAGTGATAGGATGCATAACTAAGAAATAGTATCAAAGACTATATATATAAAAAAGACGGTGCACTCGTATTATTAAGAATGGGAGAAAGTGCAACGTGCAATATGGCGGAATAAGTCCCGCCTTAAGAGCCAATCGCCAATCTAAATTCATCACGTCACTGCAGTGGCCATTAGAAGCTCCAGTTTCTATAGAAACAGTTCTTATAGAGACGCGCACACACATTATCTTGATCCAGCCTGAAAAATGCCATTTTTTGTGTGTGTAATTATTCGAGCGTTTATAAACAAAATGTATGAGACCGTTGTTGTCAGATTTCATTGGTGATTTCAAATATGAAATTTAATCAAAAGCTTGGCGAACAGGGTAGGGTTGCACCAGCCGTTCGTAAGTTCTTTCTTAAATTGGAACGTAAAGTCCACACTAGCGGCTTTGTAACTACTAGCTAGTTTGTAACTAACTCTGTACTTGCTCTGGAGAATTTGATGTTTTCCCATTTAAAGAGACAGGAGCTGCACATGGATGCCTGAGAGGTGTTTCAAAGATGGCAGCAGAGTGATATGACTTGTCTTAAAGGGACTTTGGTGGAATGTCCCAAAGCTTGCCTACTATTTTGGTACACAGTAAAAAGTATGTACTTTTTCTTCACAAAAAGAGTACTTTTAGGGCATAGTATATGTAGGTGAATTGGGATGCAGCAGGAATTTGTTTGTGGGGTGAAAGAATGCTGGAAATCATCTTGTTTAATTCAATCAAACAAACTATTAATGTGGTAATACTTTATTATATTGGGTTTAAATTTGATTTATTGGTTGTTGGTTTGTTCTAAGCATTGAGTTTTGTGTTTTGTTATGCTGTTTTTGGGTCCGTCAGTGTGTTGTTACCATCTAGTGCTTCAATATACATATACAAAAAGTCCTAGGTTGAGCCTTTTGGGTCATTTTTTCCAGTGTTTTTAGCTTTTAGTATGAATATGTTTGCATTAAGGTTATGAGTAAGCTGATCGTGTGTTCCAAAACATTGACATTGAGCTCCTGGGTCAGTCATAACCCAGGTGTTGAGTTATTTATTGCAGGGTTTTTGCGACCTCTTCAGGAGAGATTGGTCAAATTGGTGCATGTCTTCGGTAAAATACAGGTTTGTGTACTGTTTATTTTATCTAAAAATTCGTTGTTGTTCTGTATATCGTTTAATTTTATGCAAAGCAACATACAGGGGCGCGATGTGAGTCACCTAAACGAGTATCGCGACGGTCTTTTCGAGTGATGGAAAGCCTGATGCCTTGCATAAAATTTTATGATTTTATTCAAAAGAATACTGACTATAAATCCTTAGGATGTTAAAATACGTTCTCAGAACTGTACACTGATTATTTATGGACAGGTTATGTAGTCAGTCACAGCATTTTTCGGCTACGAGTGAAACACAGGCGGCGGTCTGAAGTTATCAGTTCCGCCGCCGAACGCGCGCCATCTCCGGCATGAGATCCGGCGCCGTTACGGTGGAAACAGGACAACAGAGACTGGTCGATTACACTTGAATTACTTCTAAATGTTTAATTTTTGCTTCTAATAATTGTTAAACGAGCTTAAATGCAGCCAATATATATTAAAAACGATATAAAATATGCAATACTATAAAATATAAAGAAATTATGCAAACCAGTGGTTGTGTGGGGTATTTAAAAAAAAAGTTTAGAGTATTTAAGTTAATCCGTAAACATTTATTCATGTATGAAGTAAAAAAAAAAAAAAGAAGAAGAAGACAAAGCAGCTAGTATTATAGTAACAATGAATCAACCCATTATGCTTGGTTAAATAAACAACCCAATTATGGGTAAAATTAACCCATATGTGTTCTGTCTTATATTTACCCAGCCCTTGAGTTGTTTTTAACCCAGAGTTTTTAGAGTTTGTTTATTAAGACTCTTACAGTTATTTTAAACACAACCATTAGCAAAACCGAATCACCCACTCATCTAAAATTAAGGTGAGTTACAACGTGAAGCGCATGGGAGACCCATCTCATATCAGTAAATATCTTAAATTACAGTCTTTTCCCTCACACAAAACCATTGCATGGCTTCAGAAGACTTTAAATATAGCACGTGTGTCATATGGACTCCTATACAATGTATAAGCTTCCAGTATAGCAGTTTGGAACAACAAGTTTGATTATATGAGGAAAACGGATGCATTTATATGTCAAAACCTGAATATTCCATCCACAGCATTCTTTTTTTAATTTATGCTCTAAAAAACACCAAAATAAAAAAGCTGGATAATTGGAATCTGATTTGGCTCCATGTTCGGATAAAATACAACCTGTCTTCTGTCAGGGAACTGACCTTCCTCTGAAACAGAACACACTGACTCCTACATGCAGATGTTCACCATTATGGTTTGAGAGACAGCAAGACGACGCCAAGCATTTCACTCTCCTCGAGCATTACTGTTGGTTCATCAGTCTGCTGGCTTCGTCGCTTCTGGACCGCCGCACCTGCCGCTTTTCAGCACAGATCAAGTCATAGCACGGATTTATGCAAGAGGTTTCGAGAAAGTTCACGAAAAAAGTCCACGTCTGCTGTCTTATGAGCTTTTGACAAATGTGACTCATACAGGAATGTCAGAAAAGTGAAATTGATGGCAGAGGCGTTTCATAACGCGCACAGAACCTCCTGGAAACCAACGCATGTTTAAAAACACCGTTTATATTGGCTTTTTATGGGCACTTTTGTTTTGTTTTGAAAAGAGGCAAATTGTAGATTTGGTGATTAGTGACTGCAAGAATGACTCACTTCTACCGTCTCGTGGACCAAAACAAGCAAAGTCGAGGTAATTGGCATGCACTTTTTGTTCTCTCGACACAATCCATTAAAGCAACAGTTCACCCTCGAAATGATCATTTTGTCATATATATACTCACTCTCAGCCGTAGGTAAAAAAAAACAAAAAGATGTTCTGCAAAATTTGTTATGTCATGCAATAAAGGTGGACGTTTAAGAAAAGCGTGATTGGTTTCACATGATTGCAAATTTGAAAATACTTTGTATTTTCTGCTTTTATGATACTTTACCTTTGTTTACCTGCTTCATATTTTTGTTGAAATGGTCATACTTTTTTTTTTTTTTTCTTCAGGATTCTTTGGTGAAAAGAAAGTTCTACAGAACAGCTTTTATTTGAAATAAAATCTTTTGTGACATTATAAATGTTTACTTTCACTTTTGATCGATTTAATGCATCCTTGCTGAATAAAAGTATAAATTAATTTTTTTTTAAAAATCTTTTGAAAGTACAGGCCTTGGAAACAGAAAGGCAGGGCGGGATATATCTAGAAGCTCCTCCCCTTTTTTCAAACTGGCCAATAGCGTTTTGACTAGATCCCAGCTTGGCCAGAGCCTTTGAGTTTGTAAAACCAATTTTCCTCATGATCTCTAACCTTTTCTCTTCCATATTGCTTTAAAATATAGCATTGTTTGTATAATTCAAATGTTTCCGAACATTTTGTGGTCTGTCTAGCGCATATGATCCACTCTGTGCTCTCGTGTCTCTGGACCGAGCAGACTGTGCTCGCGCTGCGGCGGTTCACGTGACACTAACGCGAAAACGGACATCATTCGTGTAAATGGAAAGCATATTTACACTGTCTGAATAGTTCCCTATCCCCTATATAGTGCACTATGTGCCATTCACCAGTAAATCTGTGAACAAATGACCGATTTCAGCCGCAGCTTCAGCATCTGTTTATAGTGTAGGAGGGGGCGGGACTTCAGATTCTAGAGAGCATTTGATTGGACAGAAGATTTGATAAGAAGCTGAAGTCTGCGGTGATGTCATGAAAATCCGTGATCCATTTTAGCGGAAGTAAGAGATTGTAATGCTGCCTTCCAGACTGGGAATATCTCAAATTAAACGTCCCACTTCAGACCTCAGTGAGTTCCAGTCACTCAGACGTCACGTTCACATGTTGACCACAAGATGTCGCCATGACACAATGAAAGTATATCGTATTTTTGTGTCAATTATGGCAAAATAGAATACAAATGACATAAAATCGCTTTAAAAACAGCTGATGAAAAGCAAAAACGAAGGTAACATTAATTTAACATTTAACACTAATGTTAAAGTTTGTTTTTACGTTCATATGAGGACCTGCGAGGACTTCAGATGACGCAAACTATGGATCAACATGCACCATTCCAAATTTTTTCTATATATCCTAATCATTGTTAACATGTATTCATTAGCCTACTTGCATGAGCTCATTGTTTCTACCTTAAATTCATACAGTGTTAGCTAACTATATGTACATTTTTGAAATTAGGCTACATAATTTGGACACAGTCACCTCTGATAACAGATTACTCTAAATTGTAACGTTGACATGCAATTTCTGTAAAGCAGCTTTGAAATGATATGTATTGTAAAAAGCGCTATACAAATAAATTTGAAATCTGAAAATTAATTGAAATCAGGATGCGCCAACATCTTGGAAGTGACGTCAAATGGCGCGTCTCGCTGAGGTCGGGGTTGATCGATGTACCCCGAGTTCACGCGCCAAATGTCTGACGTTGACTGGCGTTCCAGATGTTATTTCCTAGAAGGAGGTGGGAGAAATCCAAAATTGTGGAACGCAGCATATGTTATATGTGAATGCTTATATCTCCTATCGCCAAATGTTGTCAATGTTTTGGAACACACGACCAGCTTATTCATAACCTTAATGCAAACATATTCACATACTAAAAGCTAAAAATTTTGATTTCAGGGGGACTTTAAATGAATTCATTTTTTCATGTTAATAAAGCAGGATTCTTTATTTGAAACTGTTTATCGGTTTTCACATTGCAAGAAGAGACAGACAAGCTTTGTGGCCCCAGTAGCTCATGTAATATTCATGAGATGTTTCCAGGGACGGCTTCAGGTGAAAACTCACCGCCACACACACACACACACACACACACGCAAACACACTCCTACAAATTTACATATTCATCTGTTTTGCAAACATCTCACTATATTTTTTTTAGCCTTGCTTTGACATGAATCAGCAGCATTTTACTTCGGAAATCACCCACTTATCTTTCCCTCACATTCTGCTGTACACACACACTCACAAACTGGTACAACAGGGCTTAATTTGTATCGGAAAAAGCTGGATCTGGAATCTCTGGATTTGGACTGTAATCTATTTTAGTACTAGTGACCAGTTTTTGAAAGTGTGAAACTGACTTTTTCCTTTTTCTGTCTTTGACGTCAGCAGCCAATCAGAATTAACATGACATTGTTTTCCTGCTCTAGCGTGCTCAGTCACATGGTTATTTACAGCTCAGGTGATTGGCTGAAACTTCTAAAGTCCAAAACCTGCCAAATCCATCATTCTGTGATTTCTTAATGGACCCTTTTGAGGGTTTTTTTTTTTTTTTTTTTTATATTTTCATTTTTAAACAATATTATGTTATATTACCTTGGCATTAAAGACCCTAAACTAGTTATCGCTGCTGCATGAGTGTTTCTAACACAACTGCTGTGGAAATTATTTTTCTCTTCTGAACAACTTAATCAGTCTCTCAGTATTTTTTCCTCTCTTTTGAAACACTCGGATGACTTCCACTTCTGAGAGTCCTGAAAATGTGAGAAGGGTCCGTTGACAAATTAAGCACTGAGGACCAGGTTACAGCACAACAACATCTGGAACAGGAAGAGATCTAGTCGTCTAAAGCACTGAAAACAACAGAAAAGCTTAAAGTGCAAAACAGCAGAGAAATACAACTTTTCATGTTCCCAAACTCACCTTAAATTTACAAATCAATCTTGTATTCATAAGCGATGAGGAAGATGATGAAATATCATCAAAAATCAAATCTTCACCGGTACATTTATAGCTTAACATCAGTGTGTCATATGTAAATGACGATGCATAGTTACCTGGTTTGTGTTTTGTTTTTAAATTATTGCGATACTGCACATTAGATCTGGGCTGTGTGCCCAGTGTGAGGTGATGGGGTTAATGATCAGAGTTCAAAGGTCAATAAGGGGCAAACAGTACAGATGTGTGAGCAGTCCTGATTGGCCCCGGAGCAGGGCGGAGCAGCGCAGTGGGGAGGGACTGAGTCTGAAAGAGGGCGGGGTTATGGCAGGCACGCAGCTGAAAGGCGGAGCCAACGGCGGCGGCGACAGCTGCCAGGTGGGACGGCATTATTCTGGTTGTCAGCGGTGGGCAGAGATCTTTACCGACTGCCATCTTTACCTGCTGGATAGAGAATTTGTAATTAATATATATTATACACTAGCGGTCAAAAGTTCAAATCCAATTATTAATTGTTCTTATTATTATCAAATGTTGAAAACTCTGCTGCTTAGAATTTAATAGTTTTGTGGAAACAATATAAATGTCTTTAATGTCACTTTTGATCAATTTAATTTCTCCTTGCTGAATAAAAATATTAATATCTTTCAATAAAAAAAAAAAAAAAAGAAATCTTACTTATCCAAAACTTTTGGGAGTGTATCACGGTTTCCACAAAAATTATAAGCAGCTAAAACTGTTTTCATTAATAATCAGAAATTAAGTAGCAAATTAGCGTATTAGATTTCTGAAGGATTTTGGATCAGGGTGTGTACTTTTGAACGGGGTCATATTTATAAATTCAGCTATTTTTTGTCATGTGGACTATATGTAAACATCTCTTATGTGAAATAGCTTATTCAGGACAGTACTGAATAAAAAATAACATGCATATTGTATGATCCCTTTTATTTGGTTAAAAACAAACATTTTGAGCACGACTGTATATATAAGAACAATCACTTGATAAATTAGCATTATAATTATTAAAATAATAATAAAAAATTAATTATTGTATACTTTCATTTATTAAATGGAATTCCACTTCTCTTTTCTTTTTTTAGTATTGACTCAGTGTTTTTTTTTTTTAAAGTTCCCAGTCATTTTTGATAATTTTCACAAAAATTTAACGTCCCCCAAAACATTTTGTTGTATGAATATCTGAACATACACTATATCAAAAGAAAGAACAGAACCATTTTATTCTAGCTTCATGCATTCTTTTTTATTAAAGGTGGGGTATGAATTTTTACAACAACACTGTTTGGAAGTTAGTCGGGCCGACACCAACAACAAACGTCTAACCAATCAGCATTAGGGGGCGTATGACGATCGAGGAGAGAGAACGAGAAAGAGTGAGATTTGAAAATTAGAAAAGAAAAACTGAACGAGAAGACGGGTCGAGAATGAGAACGAGAGATGAGACAATACAAAAGAGCTCAAAAGAATATCACTGGAATGAAGGTTTATGACTGGGCAAGCGCTTTAGGACCAGCGTTTATATTAGAAAAGCTTTCCAGCGCTGGAGACCTGAAAACAGATGCGGAGGCTGCTTTAATTCGTTATCATGAAAGTAACACTGGGTTTTGATTGTCTGGAGCTGTTGGCAACTAACAACAAACTCTTGTTTGTATTTACTCTTGTGTACTGTACGTTCATTTTTTGTGCTTCCTTGTCGTTCGTTCATCATTTGCACTTTATTTTTCGTGAAGCATTTTGTTGCGCGTCAGCTGTGATAAACAGACATTGCATTGCTTGTGTAACAGTGGCCAGATAGTGAGAGTTTTGCAGTTAAACTACTGCACACTGACGACTGCTAGAGAATGCTGTATTTAGCGTCATTGATAATGCACTCGCCTCGCATGTCAGCAGCGATCGGGCAGGGGTTCGAGACCGACTCGGAGCAGGGTGGTTAGGATTGGAGTGTGAGTTTTGGAGGCGGAGCAATGAAGAGAGGGGTGGGTTTGTTTGGGTTGATTTCAAATATCAACAGTGTTCAACAACGAATTTGAGAAATCGCATACAGCACCTTTAACACTTGAATGTGGGTAAGGCAATTTGAACAAAAAGCTGGGAAAAAAAAAAGTCAGATTCAGAATGTTAATCAAAACATCTATCGCTTGTTTCTGCTTCTTCTTTGCCTGTGTTTTGATCCGGAGATTCTGTACTCTTTCAGAAGATGTGTAATAGCGCCCCCTACTGTATGGAAAAACTCGTCAATGGCAGGGAAAGTGTTAAGCCCAAAGTATACTTCACTTTTTACACGTGTGTGAGGGTCAGCGTACAGTGCGTGTGATGCAACTTTAGTCATCAGAAGAGTACACAAATACTGTACGCTCGCCGCCGGATTTTTGTAACCGCGCATTTTGTATGCACAGGTCGCATTTGCGCATTTAATTTTTTTTGCAGTAATTAGTTTATCCACAAGGTGGCAACCGTGCCCTGGGGGCACTGATTCACAAGGTAGTCGAAGAAAAACTGTGGAACGCATGCAAGCTACAGCGACAATCGACGAAAGATTGTGTGAAGAGGTTAGAAATTTGTACAACTCTAGCATGAAAGAATACAAAGATGTTTACATGGGCTGTAACTCGTGGTGAGAGATTGCTCAAAACTGTGCATACTTTGCACGGCTGTGCGTTCGACTCTGCAGGGCTTTCAAATTACCACCTCTATAGAATAAACCTTGTATACTACCATTAACCAGGCTTAAAGCTGGTACTTCAAGAATAGATTATTATAATTGTAGTTTTAGTAAAATAGTAAACAATATTTCAAAATATTTAAAATCTTCTGTTCCATCTTTGTTCCATTATAAATAGTAAAATCTGTAGTCAAATGGGTTGTATTTTACAGTGAAGAGACTGAAATCCATGCTGCCTACATAAAGCGATCTAAGCGACAGTTTACTATGTTCATGTTGCTCCAAACTCGTATGCGGTTGTTCTTTTCTGTGGAACACAAAACAGTTTCAATACAGCAACAGATCACAGTGACCACAAGTGCCACAACAGTAGTACACATGAGTCTTCTGAAGTCAGATGACAGATGTGTGTGAGGAACAGACTGAAGATCTTTGAAACCTCATCTGTGTTCACGCTGAGTTTAACAGATGTGGTCACTATGAGCTGTTGCTGCATGGAACAAATTGAAACAAATAACAGCATATGGGTTTGGAACAACATGAGGGCTTGTAAACAATGACAGAATTTTCACTTTTGGGTGAACTATCTCTTTAATAAATGGTCTTGATGTGTACAATTCATCACGACGTGTTATTTGAAAGGAAAGATAATATTATACACCACCGTTCAAATGTTACTTTTACTTAGGAAATTATGCAAAAATATTAATCTGTTGTCTTGAGCAGCAAATCAGCATATTAGAATGATTTCTGAAAGATCATGTGACACGATGACATACACATATATATAGGCTATAGTCCTATATGTATGCACAATTAATCATTAAAAGATCACAATCTCTATTCAAACACACACACATGATCTCATTCATGTAAGCTTATTTGAAACAGCTTCACAAAGAGTCTTTTCAACTACACCGTATTGCTATTGCAAACATCAAATAATAACTAAAGTATTGGGATAAAAGTTTATAATCCGGATATAAACACAGATGTTGCGGCAGCTGCGATCAAAATGAATAAATGACCTTTTAAACTAATGTTACGCTTCAAATAAAGATTGTATCTATTACACTGTTACTCCAGTAGGTGGCGACTAGTGATGGTTAAAATGTATTTGATGAGATTCGTTCAAAAACTGTGGATGAAACAAGTCTTCATTTATTAACTTCAAACAATTTTTACATAATGAATTCATTTAAATTTTTTTTTTTTTTTTAATAGACCCATTTATAACATTTTAGACATTTATAAATAGACTAATTTATAATAGAGCTTCAAGTAAGTTACATATTATTTTGTTTGGTTGTCTGTTTTTTTGATTCGTGGGGTCTCTGTATGATCTCTATTATCTATATCTATCTCTAAAAAAATCCAGTCATAAATTAAGCTTAAAAGATGATGCATCTGGCATGTAACCTATTAGAACTAATATTAAAATGTCCAGTCAGACTAGGATGAAGTCTTTATGCACATTAACAAGGATTTGGGACAATTATAATGGAGGATTCTGAAATGTTTTCTTATTTTAAAGACATGCCGCTTCTCATCCAGTGCGCAAAGTTAAGCTTAAATGAGACTTGAGTGTTTGTAGACTTTTAAGAGGCTCGACCTTGATTCATTGCAATACTGAGGTGTTCAGTTTTATTTAGATTTTAGAAAATAAACATGTGATCGCTCTCCTCTCAGATCAACTGTAACTTAAGTCATTTTCGCAGTAATTTATCCCTACTTTTACTTAAGTATGGATTTCAGGTACTCTTTACACCTCTGGGCCGCTCAAACAAACAGATTGCAATTGAATTTAGTGCCGCCCGTGGTACAAAGCAGGAACCTACTGTCTGTTTGGTGGGTCCTCTTTGGGTTTTGGTGTAAGGACTGAACTTGGGTTTGGCTGGTTTCCCTGCAGCTCTGTCTTTATGGCGTCTGCTGCTGATATGCTGATGATAAAAACACAGGAAGTGACACAGATGTGATGAGCTGACAGAAACAGTTCACAGATTGTCTAACAGCGTTAAATGTTATGAGCTTTTCAGACCAAATTAAAACACCATTTTCACTGAATAAATAAATAATAAAAATAATAATAATAATAAAAATTGTCTGCCACATAGGTTGACGCTTTTTTTCTGGGCAAAACAATTCATCAACCAATATATATATATATATATATATATATATATATATATATATATATATATATATATATATATATATATATATATATATGTATACACACACACACACACACACACACACATATACACACTACCGGTCAAAAGTTTGGAATCGGTAAGATTTTTAATGTTTTTAAAAGAAGTTTCGTCTGCTCACCAAGGCTGCATTTATTTAATTGAAAATACAGTAAAAACAATAATATTGTGAAATATTATTACAATTTAAAATAACTGTTTTCTGTTTGAATATATTTTATAAAGTAATTTATTTCTGTGATCAAAGCTGAATTTTCAGCATCATTACTCCAGTCTTCAGTGTCACATGATCCTTCAGAAATCATTCTAATATGATGATCTGCTGCTCAAGAAACATTTATGATTATTATCAATGTTGAAAACAGTTGTGTACTTTTTTTTTTTCAGGATTCCTTGATGAATAGAAAGTTCAAAAGAACAGCATTTATCTGAAATACAAAGCTTTTGTAACATTATACACTACCGTTCAAAAGTTTGGGGTCAGTAAGAATTTTTATTTTTATTTTTTTGAAAAGAAATTAAAGAAATTAATACTTTTATTCAGCAAGGATGCATTAAATCGATCAAAAGTGACAGTAAAGACATTTATAATGTTACAAAAGATTATATTTCAAATAAATGCTGTTCTTTTGAACTTTCTATTCATCAAAGAATCCTGAAAAAAAAAATATTGTACACAAATATTTTGTACAATTGTACACAATAAATGTTTCTTGAGCAGCAGATCATCATATTAGAATGATTTCTGAAGGATCATGTGACACTGAAGACTGGAGTAATGATGCTGAAAATTCCGCTTTGATCACAGGAATAAATTACTTTATAAAATATATTCAAACAGAAAACAGTTATTTTAAATTGTAATAATATTTCACAATATTACTGTTTTTACTGTATTTTTAATTAAATAAATGCAGCCTTGGTGAGCAGATGAAACTTCTTTTAAAAACATTAAAAATCTTACCGATTCCAAACTTTTGACCGCTAGTGTATATATATATAAATCCTGATAAAATTACAGAAATCATTTGTAGATTATAAGGCTATAAGGGGAAAAACCTACAATCCCATGAACCATTGCGAAAAGCATAATCAAATTAAAATAATGGAGAAATATAAAAGTATAAAAGTACTATTTAAAAATGTTGATTTAATATACATACATACATACATACATACATACACAATATATTTTAAGGTCATGCATATATATTCAAATATTTAAGTATTTTGAGAGATAACATGTTGATGGCATGTTTTGCTTGTTTCGACTCTGATTGGTAGAATTGTCCACAGCATCATGGGTAATGTAGTTTTTCACCAGGAATTCTGCTGTTAAACACGATTATTCTAAAACTAAGTTGAAATAATGCAGACTGACGGCTTCAACAGAAGAAGAATGCCATTGATTAACAACCTCATAGCTCACAGTCTTTTAAGCTTTATAAATTATTGTTAAAAAGTAAAACGTTTTTACTTTTTTACCCCAACTGTTGCGCTCTGTGCTGTGAGACGTGCGCTTATAACTGCACATTGGCTTGTCCAGCCTGAAGTATAAGCTTGTTTTAATGCTATTTGAGCATAAAAAACTACATTTATGGGGCAGTTCATGTCAGTAATTTAAGTGTGAGTGTGACAAACAGCTTTTGAGATTTCAGGATTTCCCAATTCAAATAGATAGGAGTTGGTTGGAGGTGTTACAGAATTTCCGTGAAAGGGCCTTTGCTATGATGCTGCCTACATAATGCCGGCAGTGTGTTTTCACTTTCAGCATGACAGACAAATTACTCATAGCCTGGCGTGGACGCGGAGTTCAGTGCTCACCTGCTTGAGCTGCGTCTCCGAATTGACGCGCACGTCGCAGGTTTCACAGTGGAATGTCTTGTTCTGCAGACCCGTGTCTGCTTTAGTGGCTGTAGCCAGCTTGCTCTTCAGCCCAGTCCTCGGGAAGGATTTGATGGAGCCGATCCCGCTCCGAGCCTCCAGCATAGTTTTGTGCTTGGTGCCTGAGGATCAGAACATGGCAGGTATAACCCATTTATCATCTTAATGATACACCTTCGCCAAAGAAAACAAAACCGCGAGGGCTGGACGAGGTCTTTACTGATGATGCATCTCATTTCCATTTCATGTTTTTGTGGCAACTATTGTAAGTAGTTTATATGTTTTAGTACCAAGTATACACTAGCAGTCAAAAGACACACGTGACTGAATTTATGTTTCTCATCATTCTTAAAAATAGTTTAAAAATTAGATTATGCACATTTCTGTACAAACCTAAAATTTTAACAAAAAAAAAAAAAAAAAAATGAAATGGATCCCCTGGATAAAATAGAGAAGAAAAAGCAGCCACTGTGACCGCCGGCTTTGGTTTCATAAGTATTTTTATGATTCATATTCTCCATTAGCATGTTTTAAAAAATCATTCAAAAGTTCCAAACCATGAACCAAATCAAGCAGCTCCACATCACAACATTTATCTGAAGCAAACAGTGTTTCAGAACAGGAGAAACGGGTAGTAAAGGTCTGTGCACTTAATAGGTCCTGAAGTACTCATCTAAAACATTTGGAAAGATATAAATGAATCTTTTTTATTCTTATCAGAAAACACCACTACTCAAAACAGCAAAGTTTGAGGAATATTTTGTAACATTATAAATGTATTTACTGTCACTTTTGATCATTTTAATGCATCCTTACTGAAAAAAAGTATTAATTTCTTGCAAAATACCCGACAACATTTTGCAACCTAATTAGCCTGAAAAATGTCCCAACTAACCAAAATGCAGGATCTCGCTTAGGATTAAGGTGCTTCAGCACTTTAGTAGTACTTAGATTTTTTTTGAAACCCTTTGACTCATAGTTTCTATTAAAGTAACAAGAAGCTGTGCATTATTTGTATTTCTTACCATGATAAAATCATGGTAAGAAATGGTAATCATGGAGTGTCTTATTGCTTTCATGAAACAGCAGCAACAACAATATGATAAAAGATATGAAACAAGGGCCTTTTTCAAAGAGGACTTTAAACCTTTCGGTTCCTTTGTATATTGTCTGGAAAAATTGTATGTCCAAAACCAATACTTTAGAGGAAATGGAAAAATCACTGTATTTCTTAAATAATTAAACATTGTTGATAAAGTTAATATTGTGAGACACTTGCATGTTTCATTTTTAGAGATGCACCGATGTATCAGCTGATAAAAACAATTATTTTCACTATCGGCCACGTGTCAGACCGCAACTCGTACTGTGTGTGAAGAAAATCAATCTTGTGTGGAATTTAGGGCAAGTTAACGGGACAATAACGCATTAACAGTTAAAAAAATAGCAATTTAAAGGGTTAGTTCACCCAAAAATGCAATTTCTGTCATCAATTACTCACCTTCATGTCGTTCCACACCCGTAAGACCTTCGTTCATCTTCAGAACACAAATTAAGATATTTTTGATGAAATCCGATGGCTCAGTGAGGCCTGCATTGGACAGCAAGATAATTAACACTTTCAGATGACCAGAAAGCTACTAAAGACGTATTTAAAACAGTTCATGTGACTACCTTAATGTTATGAAGTGACGGGAATACTTTTTGTTGACTTAATTCAACAATATCTAGTGATGGATGATTTCAAAACACTGCTTCATGAAGCTTTACGAATCTTTTGTTTTGAATCAGTGGTTCGGAGCGTGTATCAAACTGCCAAAGTCACGCCCCCCACTGGTGAAGCATTTAAATTCCAAAACAGTTATGACATAACAAAGCCTCGTTTACTGAAATCACATGATTTTGGCAGCTTGATACACGCTCTGAACCACTGATTTGAAACAAAAGATTCGTAAAGCTTCATGAAGCAGTGTTTTGAAAATCGCCCATCACTAGATGGTTATTTTGTTATTTTGTTTTTTTGGCGCACAAAAAGTATTCTCGTCGCTTCATTACATTAAGGTTGAACCACTGTAGTCACATGACCTGTTTTAAATATGTCTTTAGCAGCTTTCTGGGCATCTGAAAGTGTTAATTATCTTGCTGTCAATGCAGGCCTCACTGAGCCACCGGATTTCATCAAAAATATCTTAATTTGTGTTCTGAAGATGAACGAAGGTCTTACGGGTGTGGAACGACATGAGGGTGAGTAATTAATGACAGAATTTCATTTTTGGGTGAACTAACCCTTTAAAAGCAGGCTCTGTTTTTCACCCGTAGTTCAAGCCAGGGTTGCCAGGTCCACAGTTTTCCCCTATATGAAACATTATTTGTAGAGCGCCTCCCATCCAATAATCGCAAAGAGCTTTGTGCTTTGTTACTTGTGATAAGAAACAAAGTCTCAACTTTCAAATTCTGTCCATTTTATCACCAAATTCATACAATAAATACGCTCTTAAATATGATGTGACAGATCGCTGTAGCACCTGCACATGTCTTTTCTTCCTCTTTAATACAAGTTACAGCATGAAAAAGCATGCATGAACATCAGAGGGTATGTTGAAAGATACAGAACAACTTACAGATATGTATCATGTCTCAAGTCATTGTTCAATCAGTGTTTCAACCATGGAAAGACGTTAATAAAACAACTTGTGAACAATGTGTCACTTAACGCTGCATTTACCTCAGGAACGTCACCCAATGTTCACAGTTTATTAGCTAGCTATAAAACACTAGAGAAGAGCTTATTTACTGTTAATTATATATGTTTGAATAAATTTGCCATGAAGACAAGTGTTTATGTAAACTACCTTATGTGCAACTGAGTTGCATACAAACATTTCGGTTTTTGAGTGTAATCTAAAAATAAATAGCAGATGAATATAATAGTTTGGGCTTTGCTCTTAATTTTAACCTTTAATATTATAGTAAC
This sequence comes from Hypophthalmichthys molitrix, assembly GCA_037950675.1. Lineage (NCBI taxonomy): Eukaryota > Metazoa > Chordata > Actinopteri > Cypriniformes > Xenocyprididae > Hypophthalmichthys > Hypophthalmichthys molitrix. Next base: position 33,122,867 of record CM075507.1, on the reverse strand, counting down.
GTACCAAAAGAGAGAGTCCCTGTATAGTTTACAGTATTATTTGGGAGAGATTTATCATTCTGAATAATCAGATATCGGTATTGGTGGTGGAGAAATTTAGTATCGGTGCATCTCTAGTCATAATATTATTAACATTTTACTGAAAGCAAACTCAAATGGAGTTAGGAAGTTTTTGACCAGCGAATATTAGATATGCATATTTTATCGCATTAAGTTTTCATCAGATTATAAAGTTTACTGTAGCTATTCTTTTTGTTTACTCTTGCATTGCATAGAGGTGTGGTGGAGTTATGAGGAGGTCTGAGGAGCTAATGGAGTTACGAGCTTTAGTCACAAGCACTAATAAAAATGACGAAATATGAAAGATACATGATTTCTGCCTGAGAGTAAGAACTGATCTTGGTAAATCCTGGAAATTCTCAATGCCAAGCGCTCCTCACCGCTGTTATGCGCGTCGAGCTGTGACGCCGAGTTGACGGCCACCTTGCAGAGAGAGCAGTAGAGCAGACGCAGGGCTTTCTCGTCCTCTGTCTCTGGATTTGTTCCGGTGTCGTTCTCCTCCGGTTCAGGCGGGTTGGGCGTGATGGAGCGGCCGTCCTCCCCTCCTGACCCTGAGGTAGACTCTGGCTCTGTGGGGTCTGCGCTGGGGCCGGACACCGGGGCTGAAGAGGGCGATGAAGGGGCCACAGGTGCTCCAGGACTTCCACCTGTAAAACACAAATGACCTGTTATTGGTAAGTGAAAGATTATGCTTTATTGTTTATACTTGTTTAGATGCTCAATTGGATTGAGATCTGGGGAATTTACTGTACATATAAAATAATGTAAAAATCATAATGATGATTAGATTTGCATTCATCAAGTTCCAAATATGAATAGAAAAAACATACCTTTTTACCATTTTAAAGGGGTGATGAACTGAGAAATCAAATTTTCCTTGAGCTTTTGACATATAAGAGGTCATCATACTATAAGAATATCCTGTAAGTTTCAGAGTTTTCCTTGTTAGTCCAATAAAAGCTTTTATTGACACCAGACCCAGCAAACCACGGGATTTTCAAAGTGGGGATCTATGACGTCAAAGGGCAGCAAGCACCGCCTCCGCAGAGGAAGATCAACGCCTACTTCGTCACTGCCTGTTTAGCCCCGCCCTCCAATTCACACATGACATGCAATAGAATAGGTAGCCTCAGATCGAGCTACCAAGCAATAAACATGCCGTTGAGGATTACAAAATATTGTGCAGTGCCTGGACTCGACAGTAATGCGACAACATGTAAGTAACTGTGTTAATTCTAATGCCTGATCTAAATATAATGCCATAGATATAAATGTAATGCAACACTTTTCATGATTAGTTAACCTTGAGAGCTGTAATAGTAAAAACGCGCTAAAAGAGAGAGTAATACTTGGCTATTTCAAATGAAAAGATGTCAGCCAATCGCAGCAGTGGGCGTTTACACTGAAGTCTCACAGCAGACACGCCCCTTAAAACAGAGCGTTCAAATCAGAGGGATAAAATCAGGGTAGGAAAAATGCCTTTTATTTCTAAATTATGACCATTTTGGTTGTAAAAAGCATACTAACATTATAAGTGCACCCCAGGAAACATTATAAAACAATAAAACAACACAGTTAAAATTAAATTTTAGGATTTAATCTAAAATAAATATCTGCTAAACAAACACTTATTTTCTAAGTGAAGCACACTGCACTGAATGCTATTGAGGAGCAAATACAAATCAGATATTCTAATTATATACACATGATATTTCCCACTGGATGGATGAGTATTGGATTGTGTTTTGGATGAATAAATATGCAGCAGATGCACAAACACAAACACTGATGTCATTGATGACCTGTCGACCTCTAAAGGCTCCTCCGGTGCCATAGTTAATAATACATGAGCACATTAATGCATCAGACGGCTCTCTCTCTCTCGTTCTGGCTGTGAGTTTCCCCTCCACTGTTGTACTTGCTTTGATTTTAAAGACTTCCTTTATTTGTGCTGGAAAATAACTGTGTCAGATATTGAGATCGATGGCGCCACGCGCCCATATTACCTAACACGGGCGAGATTGAAATTAATTGCACAGACTAAGATAAACTGCAGCTGATTTTCCCCAGATGAGGTCTGACTTTGGCAGGGAGCTCTGATCAATGTCTGAGGGGTCTGAACTCTTTGTACAGTAATAACACAGACACTCTCTTCATTTCAGACCCCGGGGACTCAATCGATACTGAATTATGTTGTTCTATTTTGGTGACCCGTTAAGTAGAGTCTCTTATTTATCCCAGAGCTCCGCTTTGGGCTGATGATTTTTATCTGTAAAAGAACAGAGGAATGGACACAGAAACTAAGACCAGTTAGTTAACCCTATACCCCCACCAACATGTAGTTTTGCACATAGTTTTGATATGAAACACCCAGAGTCCTTCATCCATGTTGAAAGGCTCACCAGCTGGCTGAAGGAGATTAGCTTGTTGAGCTGCGGACTGGCAAAATTAGGCATTTTTTTCTCCCAGCAGAGAAGCATCATTGACCATGACGGCTCGGCACTGAGAACTTCATTTACACTCCAGTTTCTATTAAATCTGCAGCAGCGGCTGCACGGACACTGGAAGCAAGAGCCAGGGACTCAACCAAAGACGAAACGAACCCAAAAGAGCTCTTCTCAAATGAGGGTTTGGAAAGAAGAAAACGACAACAACAGCTGATGTCAACCAGTAACACAACCAACTATGTCAACAATTTGGAGTTTACACTCTAAAAAATGGGTTAAAAACAACCCAAGTTGGGTTGAAAATGGACAATCCCAGCGATTTGGTTGTTTTAACCCAGCGGTTGGGTTAAATGTTTGCCCCAGCGTGCTGGGTAGTTTTATTTAACTCAACTATTGTTTAAAAATGACTATATGGCTGACTTAAAATGAACCCAAAATATGTTGGAAATTAAAAATCAGACATAATTAATAATCAAAAGATGAACATTTATTAATAAGCAATTTAATAAATGTTTATTGTTTAATTATTATTCATCAAACATATTAATAATGAACTTTGGGTTCATTTTAAGCAAGCAATACAGTCATTTTTAAACAATAATTGAGTTAAATAAAACTACCCAGCAGGTTAACCCAATCGATTTGTTCAACCCAACTTGGGTTGTTTTTAACCTAAGATTTTTTGGTGTATGAATTAAAATATTGACAAATCTCATAAAACACTTATTTTAGTTTTTTTTATTTATATACTTTTATAGTAATTAGCTTTCATATATATATATAATGCATATAATGCGGCTCTTAATGCGTCGTGTTTCCTTCTGGAGCATCAGTGAATGTTTGAACCTTTTTTAATAATTGTGTTTGAGTCCCTCAGTTGTCCTCAGTGTGAAAAGACGGATCTCAGAATTATACAGTCACTGCTGTAAAGGGTTCAAATATGCAAAAAATCCTTGGAAACTGAAGAATCTGCAGGACCTGGAGGATTTTTCTGAAGAACAGAGCTCAGTTTAACTGCTCAGAACAAACAAGGGACTCATGAACAACCATCTCAAAACATAAAAACAGTCGTAGATCATCCAGGTAACCACACACAGTGTTAAGAACTAATGGTTCACAAACTTTTGAATGGGGTCATTTTAATAAATTCAGCTATTTTTTTGTCTTGTGAATTATATGTAAATGTCTTTTATGTAAAATATCTTACTCAGGACAGTACTAAATAAAAAATAGCATGCATTTTGTATAATCTCTCTTATTGTGTTAAAATTTTGCACATTTTCACAGATTCTGCAAGTGGTTCACAAACTTTCAAGCGGCACTGTATATGTGTATATACAGTACATATATATATATATTTTTTTTTTCTCAGTTTCTCATTTTGGTTTAAGTTTTAGCATATATATATATATATATATATATATACAGGTGCTGGTCATATAATTAGAATATCATCAAAAAGTTGATTTATTTCACTAATTCCATTCAAAAAGTGAAACTTGTATATTATATTCATTCATTACACACAGACTGATATATTTCAAATGTTTATTTCTTTTCATTTTGATGATTATAACTGACAACTAAGGAAAATCCCAAATTCAGTATCTCAGAAAATTAGAATATTGTGAAAAGGTTCATTATTGAAGACACCTGGTGCCACACTCTAATCAGCTAATAAACTCAAAACACCTGCAAAGGCCTTTAAATGGTCTCTCAGTTTAGTTCTGTAGGCTCCACAATCATGGGGAAGACTGCTGACTTGACAGTTGTCCAAAAGACGACCATTGACACCTTGCACAAGGAGGGCAAGACACAAAAGGTCATTGCAAAAGAGGCTGGCTGTTCACAGAGCTCTGTGTCCAAGCACATCAATAGAGAGGCGAAGGGAAGGAAAAGATGTGGTAGAAAAAAGTGTACAAGCAATAGGGATAACCGCACCCTGGAGAGGATTGTGAAACAAAACCCATTCAAAAATGTGGGGGAGATTCACAAAGAGTGGACTGCAGCTGGAGTCAGTGCTTCAAGAACCACTACGCACAGACGTATGCAAGACATGGGTTTCAGTTGTCGCATTCCTTGTGTCAAGCCACTCTTGAACAACAGACAGCGTCAGAAGCGTCTCGCCTGGGCTAAAGACAAAAAGGACTGGACTGCTGCTGAGTGGTCCAAAGTTATGTTCTCTGATGAAAGTAAATTTTGAGTCAGAGTCTGGAGGAAGAGAGGAGAGGCACACAATCCACGTTGCTTGAGGTCCAGTGTAAAGTTTCCACAGTCAGTGATGGTTTGGGGTGCCATGTCATCTGCTGGTGTTGGTCCTCTGTGTTTTCTGAGGTCCAAGGTCAACTCAGCCGTATACCAGGAAGTTTTAGAGCACTTCATGCTTCCTGCTGCTGACCAACTTTATGGAGATGCAGATTTCATTTTCCAACAGGACTTGGCACCTGCACACAGTGCCAAAGCTACCAGTACCTGGTTTAAGGACCATGGTATCCCTGTTCTTAATTGGCCAGCAAACTCGCCTGACCTTAACCCCATAGAAAATATATGGGGTATTGTGAAGAGGAAGATGCGACATGCCAGACCCAACAATGCAGAAGAGCTGAAAGCCACTATCAGAGCAACCTGGGCTCTTATAACACCTGAGCAGTGCCACAGACTGATCGACTCCATGCCACGCCGCATTGCTGCAGTAATTCAGGCAAAAGGAGCCCCAACTAAGTATTGAGTGCTGTACATGCTCATACTTTTCATGTTCATACTTTTCAGTTGGCCAAGATTTCTAAAAATCCTTTCTTTGTATTGGTCTTAAGTAATATTTTAATTTTCTGAGATACTGAATTTGGGATTTTCCTTAGTTGTCAGTTATAATCATCAAAATTAAAAGAAATAAACATTTGAAATATATCAGTCTGTGTGTAATGAATGAATATAATATACAAGTTTCACTTTTTGAATGGAATTAGTGAAATAAATCAACTTTTTGATGATATTCTAATTATATGACCAGCACCTGTATATATATATAGCTTTTATAAATGTTCTATTTTAGTTTAATTTTTAATAATTTGGATAATTTTAGTACTTATTTCAGTCAATATTTATAATTTTATCTATATTTATATTTAATGTTATTTTATTTTAGATACTGAAAACATTTTTATTTATAGTTTTAGTTAACTATAGCAACACTGGTTTAGTAAACACACGTACTGTATGGTACCAAGATGTTTATGAAAGAGCACATCATCTGGAAAGAATTGTCCTATTTTAAGTAGGAGTGTGAATCTCAGGCAAGTTAACAAATTATGAATCAGATTCCACTTAATCTTCAGTTTCATAATGATTCATGTTGGTACTTTTGAGGAAACTCTTCAGATAAATGGTCATAATTATATACTAAACAAATACAACACTATTTCTGGTAACATTTCTGACAAGAACTTAAGATTGGGATCCAAAGTAATGAGTCTTTTTGACTGACTCATTAAAAATAACCGGTTCAAATGAGTCATTTGTTTGTGAATCAGGTCGCACTGTATGTTTTTTTTTTTTTTGCGTGCAATCAGAGAGGATGATGCAATAGAAAGATTTGCGTAATATTATTTTGTCTTTTTCTCTCAGATTGCAGACTCAAAAACAACTTATTTTGCCGTAGCGCTGAAGTATGACTCACAGCAAAATAAGCCCCTCCTTCTGAAAAGCACAGTGTGCTCTGATTGGTCGGCTGGAGCAGTGTGTTGTGATTGGTAATTTGGGAAATGTCCCGCCCCTTACCCGCTAGTTTCAACACACTACTAAGTAACTCAACCAGGCCCCGCCCCTTTATTCTGCGTATGAATTATTTAAATGAGGAATATTGTGACGTGTTCGTTCCTGGGAGAAACTCAAGACTATAATGGAGGCGTTTCAGGGAGTTCAGAAACACTGACACTGATATAGAGAATAACTTGAACTTTACAGAGCTTTTTCATGCTCAAACAGCAACAAAAGCATATTATGTCCTCTTTAAAAGAATCTGATTTATATGAAGAGATCATTTAAAAGAGTTTTGCTCACAATTAATCAATTTACTGCTAATGTCAAAAAGCCCACAAAGTCATTTGCTGCTTCTGGGGAGATTCACCTTGAAAGACAGAAAAAGAGTAAATGAGGTGAGCGGCGGCGCTGACCTGAGCATTAGCCTCAAGCTCGGATCACAACCGGCCGACTCTACAGAAGTTTGACACAGCCCAAACTACGATGTGTGATCAATCTGAGCACCATTTGTGTGTGAAAATAAGTCATTAAAGAGTCATTTGTGAGAGTACAGGCTGTTTTGATTGTCTGTCAGTGTGGTGGTGATCTATAGCCCCGGTGCGGTGACCTGTGTGCCAAAACAAGGAGAAAGAGACACAGAGAGACCACGAAAGAAGGAAAAAGACAAAGAGATCAATGATCCTCCATTAATGACCAGAATGGCCTTGATCAATCTGCTCTATCTTTGTGACAGAAGAGGTTTGGGTCATTTCATGTAGTTCTAATCATACTGCGAACCCCTAAAAATATTTGGAACAACACGTTCGGACACACTTAACTCCTGAATGTTATTGCATTAGGTCATAAAATAATGGTGCGCAAGTTTTTCCAGAACAAACTTAAATGATGTTAAAATAATGCAATATTTTGTTAAATAATGCAATGCAATTCATGCTTTTTTAATGTGGCTAAAATGTCTAAATATCCCCTGTATTCAACATTGTATGTATTAATAAATTAAATAAAAAATGCAAAAATTAAAAGCATATTAATAGGTTTCATTCATCTTTGGTGTGACTAGAAGTAGTGATTTTCCCCGTATCCCCAAGTGCTTCTAACATGACAAACTCACAAAATACTACATACATATATATATATTAGTATTTTTAAAACCCGTTTCATTGCAACATAAGTTTTTTTAAATACTGCAAATAAAAAATGTGATAATTCATTTTGAAAAAGTAAATAAAATAAAAGAATATGATAATGAAATCATAGCTTTCATAATATCACACACACACACACGTGTGCGTGTATAAATCAAATAACCCAAAGAAGATTTTCTCTTTCAAAGCATCATTCTTTCACTCTTCCTCTCCAGAGTCGCTGATACACCTGAACGCTCTGCCAATCTCTGCTCTTTAATTACAGGCAGTAATAAGTGCACGTCTCTATAATCCTTCCACCCTCGTTATTATACGGACTAATCAGAAAGTTCCCTTGAGTTCTGATTACATTTTCACCATGATGCTGGATTAAGCCCTCTAATTATAATGATTACGCCCCATTATGAATCACACTGACTTGTGAAATCAATCCCCGAGGGCCACACATTCCTGTCAGACCTATGTTTTTTTATTAATTGCCCCAAATACCTCATTTAGAAATCTCCCATATTTTACACAGAGTAATATCTGCTGTGAAACACTGTTGATGGAGGTCATTTGTGCTGCTGCCATAATGCTGTGTCCTAAACAGCGTGACACCTCAGGTTTCTAGTGACAAGCAATTTGTCTGTCCACTCTGAATACAAACCTGCTGTGTGACGTGACAATCAGAGCCAATCAGAAGTTATTTGAAGTTTCATATACAATTGGGATTTTCCATCCATCCATCCATCCATCCATCTTTTTGATTAAATAAATGCATCCTTGGTGAGTATCAGAGACTTCTTTCAAAAATATCTAAAAAAAAATCTGCAGATGTGTTTTTTTGCGGCATCATCATCAGCTCTAGCAGACTGCAATTGTCTCTTTGTAAGGGTTTTTTCCAGTCCGGTGCCTGGTAAAAGGCGGAGTGAAGATGCTGGGAAACGACATCAGGTTTTCTGATGACTGAACAAGTTCTCTCTTCCCAAAATAAATGTAAAGTGCTCTTAATGGATTCCTCTGTGAATTTTTTTTTCCTCTGTTAAATTATAATTCTATTCTCTTAAGGCCCGTTCACACCACAGACGATAACTATAACGATAAAGATATTGCTCTAAATGTAAAACAATATCAGAGTCCACACCACAAATATAAAGATGATATAATATAACAACTGTGATATAAAGTCAGAATTGTGTGATATAAAGTCAGAATTGCATGATATAAAGTCAGAATTGTGAGATATAAAGTCAGAATTGTGATATAAAGTCAGAATTGTGAGATATAAAGTCAGAATTGTGTGATATAAAGTCAGAATTGTGAGATATAAAGTCAGAATTGTGTGATATAAAGTCAGAATTGTGATATAAAGTCAGAATTGTGAGATATAAAGTCAGAATTGTGATATAAAGTCAGAATTGTGAGATATAAAGTCAGAATTGTGATATAAAGTCAGAATTGCGAGTTATAAAGTCAGAATTGCGAGATATAAAGTCAGAATTGCGAGATATAAAGTCAGAATTGTGATATAAAGTCAGAATTGTGAGTTATAAAGTCAGAATTACGTGATATAGTCAGAATTGTGATATAAAGTCAGAATTGTGAGATATAAAGTCAGAATTGCGAGATATAAAGTCAGAATTGCGAGATATAAAGTCAGAATTGTGATATAAAGTCAGAATTGTGTGATATAAAGTCAGAATTGCGAGATATAAAGTCAGAATTGTGAGATATAAAGTCAGAATTGCGAGATATAAAGTCAGAATTGCGAGATATAAAGTCAGAATTGTGAGATATAAAGTCAGAATTGTGATATAAAGTCAGAATTGTGAGATATAAAGTCAGAATTGCGAGATATAAAGTCAGAATTGTGATATAAAGTCAGAATTGTGATATAAAGTCAGAATTGTGAGTTATAAAGTCAGAATTGCGGGAAATAAAGTCAGAATTGCGAGATATAAAGTCAGAATTGCGAGATATAAAGTCAGAATTGTGATATAAAGTCAGAATTGTGTGATATAAAGTCAGAATTGTGATATAAAGTCAGAATTGCGAGATATAAAGTCAGAATTGTGATATAAAGTCAGAATTGTGTGATATAAAGTCAGAATTGCGAGATATAAAGTCAGAATTGTGAGATATAAAGTCAGAATTGTGATATAAAGTCAGAATTGTGAGATATAAAGTCAGAATTGCGAGATATAAAGTCAGAATTGTGATATAAAGTCAGAATTGTGAGTTATAAAGTCAGAATTGTGAGATATAAAGTCAGAATTGTGAGATATAAAGTCAGAATTGTGATATAAAGTCAGAATTGTGAGTTATAAAGTCAGAATTGCGAGATATAAAGTCAGAATTGTGAGATATAAAGTCAGAATTGTGTGATATAAAGTCAGAATTGTGATATAAAGTCAGAATTGCGAGATATAAAGTCAGAATTGCGAGATATAAAGTCAGAATTGTGATATAAAGTCAGAATTGTGAGTTATAAAGTCAGAATTACGTGATATAGTCAGAATTGTGATATAAAGTCAGAATTGTGATATAAAGTCAGAATTGTGAGATATAAAGTCAGAATTGCGAGATATAAAGTCAGAATTGTGATATAAAGTCAGAATTGTGTGATATAAAGTCAGAATTGCGAGATATAAAGTCAGAATTGCGAGATATAAAGTCAGAATTGTGAGATATAAAGTCAGAATTGTGATATAAAGTCAGAATTGTGAGATATAAAGTCAGAATTGCGAGATATAAAGTCAGAATTGTGATATAAAGTCAGAATTGTGATATAAAGTCAGAATTGTGATATAAAGTCAGAATTGTGAGTTATAAAGTCAGAATTGCGGGAAATAAAGTCAGAATTGCGAGATATAAAGTCAGAATTGCGAGATATAAAGTCAGAATTGTGATATAAAGTCAGAATTGTGTGATATAAAGTCAGAATTGTGATATAAAGTCAGAATTGTGAGTTATAAAGTCAGAATTGCGAGATATAAAGTCAGAATTGTGAGTTATAAAGTCAGAATTGCGAGATATAAAGTCAGAATTGTGTGATATAGTCAGAATTACGTGATATAGTCAGAATTGTGTGATATAAAGTCAGAATTGTGTGATATAGTCAGAATTACGTGATATAGTCAGAATTGTGTGATATAAAGTCAGAATTGCGAGATATAAAGTCAGAATTGTGTGATATAGTCAGAATTACGTGATATAGTCAGAATTGTGTGATATAAAGTCAGAATTGCGAGATATAAAGTCAGAATTGTGAGTTATAAAGTCAGAATTGCGAGATATAAAGTCAGAATTGTGTGATATAGTCAGAATTACGTGATATAGTCAGAATTGTGTGATATAAAGTCAGAATTGCGTGATATAGTCAGAATTGTGAGCAAAAGTCAGAATTGTATGATATAAAGTCAGAATTGTGAGTTATAAAGTCAGAATTTGATTTTGATTTTCCATTTTCGTGATTTTCCATATTAAGACGGCATTAAAATCACAAAGTAAGCCTCTGAAACACTTTTTTCTCCAAGAAAACTAGTCCCGTCCACACTGAGCTCTAGATGAGGATCGCTTTCTTGTGAATCACATGATTCGTCTCTTCTTCTCTCTTTCCTGACTCGTGCTTTCTGCCTGTATTGTGCAGCTGTCTGAGCTGGCGTCCCTCCCCTGACAATCTGCTCTTTAATAGCTAATATCAGGGTACATTTCCTGCGGCACTGGACTGGAACAGAGAGATGGAGGCATCTCTGTCACATCCACGGCCAGCTGCTGACTCATCTTCTCATCTCTCTGCCCTCTGCCCAGCTCCAGCCTCACATCAAAGGACGGCACCCTGACCGTACTCTCTCTGCCTCTCAGATAGTGCTGCTAATGCTGCTGTCTCACTGATTAGCTGTCATTTTCAGCTTTGACAAGTTTTTACTTTTGTTCCATTTTTTATTTCTACAAAGTCTGTGGAACTGCTAGATCTGGAGGTGCTTTTTCTAGCCTTGATATTTGTAGATGCATAAGAGAAAATAAGAGACTCTCAATAACAGCCATGTGATATCCTTCCAGTATCGCCACGGGAACCGTTTCACCGTTTGAATCACTCCGCTGTCAGTATTCTCACAGCGAGTGTCATGGCGGATGACCAAACACTCCATATTTTATAGATACTACTGTTATTTTGTAACGGAATGTAGTTTTTTTAGGCGAGAATGTAGTTGTTTAGACCTCAGATATGCGATTTATATTTAATCATAGCGCCTATTGGAAAGCTTGTTTGTGAGATGTGAGCTCGGCCAGTCCTTCAGGAATTTGCCGCTGGCTCTTATGTAGATAGTGTTTAAACATGAGGTATAATTCATTTTGGGTATATCAAATGGGCAATGTTTGGTCTTATTAATCTATTACTTGTTCCAGAGCTAATAGATTTGGCTTAAGGACTATATTAAGTTTCATAACTTTATATTTACACTGAAATTAAATCCTGTACTAACTAGAGCGCTGATTTTGTATGCTTTCTATTTTACTTCTTATACAGTTATAATGGCTATTGTTGTTAATTTAAATATTATTGTTCAATAAATAATGTTTTATATAAATAACATGCCGTATTTTTTGGTATTGAGAAAGAGTCTGTAGTGATTTCGACTTTAGTGAAAGTTACATTAATACACCATTAGATGGCGGCAAAGACTGTCTTTGTGCGAGTCAGTCCGTCACAAAGACTTTTATATTGAAATGGACTGAAACAAGGAAACAAGGATGTGGTTTTTACGTTAAACAACATCTTACAAGACGCAACTCACAAATGCATTGACTAGCGCTGTCATGGGAAATCCTCTTAGATGTTAAAAGGACAAAGATATTGCTTTCTTCAACGGACATTCAAACTGATTTTGTGATTATGAATTTAGAGAAGAATGTTAGCTAGATGCAGGTAATACACTCTCTCTCTCTCATAATACTCTACATATTACAATGAGTTTCAATGAAGCAAATCAACGTTCCTTCGTTACTAGTTCTAAAGTGACGTTTTAGAATTAATAACGAAGGCTTGAGCTCAACTGTTAAACTGTCAACTTGAGATTTGAATCTGTGGCAGAAGGACGTAGTTCCTCACAAAAGAGGGTTTTTAAAGACACTCCGTTGTTGTTCTTGTTTATTTACACACTTGTGCCATCGAACTGTTGTATAAACGCAATATCACACTCGTAGCAGTGCGTTATGGCTGTATATTAGCATGGCTGTGATTACCTATGGCCGAATCACAGCTGTGCTGATATAGAGTGATATCACACGGCTACGAGTGTGATATTGCTTATACTGTATATAATATATATATATATATAATGTGATATTGCTTAATATATCTATATCAATATATCTATATATAAGTATACAATTATTCTGCAATTTTTATTATTTCTACTTTTTCTGGTTAAATACAAAAATAAACCTTTTTTTTTTACTAAACTGATCCCAAATTATAATAATTAGGCAACTGAATTCTCAAACACATCCAGACCTGTATGACCTGTTGCCTGTATTTATTGCAAGGTCCAAAATAATTGGCATGCTAAAGTTTATATATAAGCCAAGAATGCAGTAACATTAAGATGAAATATAACAAATAACTCTTAAGTATATAGTCAAATGCATACATATTCTCTTCCCACACATTATTCATTCCGCAGCCCTGACAAATGACTGTTATTTAATGGGAGAAAAAAGAAAACCTTGAATTAAACACATTAAATCGCCACTCCAAAAGTGCAGACTATCTCCAGCACTGCTATCTGCTCTCTGCTCTCTGAAGCCGCCCTATTAGTGTCTGAGCCTCTGCTATTCATTACATGCGGCAAATAAACTCTAGATAATGCAGCTTTCAGCCGCCCCCACAATTCATCTCTCTGACATCTCCGCACATTAATATTCATTACCGAGTGGCATTTTGACAAACAAACGCCCAGCTCGCCGCAAATGCTGAGAATGGGAGCGAAGCGGTTGGGTGTTATGCTGGGTTCCGTATGATGTGCCGTGATTTATCGGGAGGTTTCTGGCCCTGCTTGATCATGTACTCAACTGGGTCACGGTGCCCTTCTTTATTCGCAGGCCTTATTAATGCAAACAATACACCGGCTCGATTAGTTTTCTGATAACGGCAGAGGTAGGTCACCGATCCGTGTGTTTCCATTCCAGACATCCAAAGAGGGGAATTGACTAAAATTAATAGCACCCACTATTTATTTGCACGTGATGCATGTGTTGTTTTAGCACCCCGTTCACTAAAGGATTTATGCAAATCAGGTAATGACACAAAACCTGTGCTGAATGCAATGGGAATGGTGCAAATCCCAATGGTGCAAAGGATGGTTCTGAGTACTAAAGAGTGGAAGATGCAGCACATTATCATATAGTCTAATGTACTTTAGTGTGATTCCACAGAATAACTCCACAATATTGCCGGGTTTTATGATTAAGATGCAATCAGTAATGAGTCTCGTTGGAAAGGAGGCATGTTTGCACTGGAAAGAATAAAAATTACTTTATTTAAATGCAGTGCATCCTTATTTTAGCACATTCAGCGTCTGTTTAAACTGGATTGCCATGCATTCAAATGATGATGCATGAAGTAAAAGACATGTATTTAATTACGGAAAAAACAAAACAAACAAAAAAAACAATGCATGCAAAGAAAAAAAATAAATAAAAGTTAAACCAAAAAGGAGTAAAAAGAAAAAAAAAAATGCTGGCAAAAATCTGTTGCAGAAAAAAAAAAAAAAACAAGTTTCGTTTACATGCATTTTTTTTTATTATTTTTTATACAGCTTTGTCTTTATTTATTTATTTATTTATTTTTGTAATGTCCGGAGGGGATATTTGTATTTTAATGACCTTACATGTTCGATTAAATTAATTGAAGTCATTATAATGAGAGATTAAACACGTTAAATTTAGAGGAAAAAAAGTCGAAATGCAATGTTGAGAATAGTCAATACATTTAGAAAATAAAGTTGTTGTGTTTTGAGAAAAAAACTCGTTAAAGTCTAAATGTTGAGAAATTTAAAATTTAATGAATTTATTCTCAACATTTTATTTCGACTTTTATCTAGAAATTTTACAAGTCTTTTCTCAAAACACAATGACTTTATTCTTGAAATTTAATTATTTTTTTCTCAGCATTGTATTTTGACATTCTTCTTCTTGAAATGTAATGAGTTTAATCTCACTTTATTCTCGAGATGGTTTTATTTGTTTTTATTATTGCTTGGCCCTAATCCTCTTCTGTAATTAAGTCGTCAATAAAGGAAAAAACAACAACAAAAAAAAGAACAAGATGTGTTGTAAAAGAATTGCTGCCAAAAGTTTTCCAGAAAAAAAATGTTTATATGCATTTTTTTCTTTTGCAATTAATGCAACTTTGTTTCTGCAGTATTTTTTCCACTGACAAACTGCATGCAAAACTGTTGCAACTGTTTAGTGAATTCACCCCAAACTGCTGCATCTTTTGTGTGTATGTGTTTGGTGTTGCATCTACGTGTCTAAACAAACGGCATTTCCTCCGGCACATAGAGACAAGGCACTGCTTTATAAGACAATAACGGCTTGTGGTGGAGAGCCTCTCTGACTTCAGGCTACACTTTTGCCTTAAAGAGCCGCAAATTAGATTACACCAGGTGTTTGAGCACAAATAGACTTTTTTATTGGGCGAGCTTGACTGCCGGGCCTAAACAAGCAGAACAAAAAAAGTGGACTAAATTATTGGTTCCAGAACAGGTTCCAGACATGTGTTGAGTGCACCTAATTCAACAATGTGCTTACATACACAATTTTGTGGCATAAGACTCCAGCAGCCTGATCCAGCTGTAATCCTGCAGAGCATATAGCCAACCCCTGGATCGCTAACAAACACACACTGGAGGATGCTGTTTGGTTTGGATCATCTGAAACAGCAGTAAGAGTCCTATTGAACCATGAGAGCGATATATAACCTCGCTGCACTGGGGAAGAATATCAAGACCTGGAGAGGTCAATGAAAACCAGAACCTCATGCTATTTTCCACTGGTGTACATGAATATGAAGTACTGTACTGGTGCAACATCAACAAAATTACTGCAAGACGCCTAGGATAGAAATTATGGCCTTTAAAACGATTGTTGGAACATATTTCTTGTTTCCAGTTCAGAGAGAGACAGAAATAGAGAGAGAAAGAGGAGGTCAAATCTTGTCCAGGGAAATCTGATGAATGTTTCCTCTGTAGCACAAAACAGCAATAAATTGCAGAACTCAAACAGATTCTTATATTTTTCTGAGTGGTCTTTGCTCGTGCAAAACTCACTGCTATGATGTGAGGGCGTTCTGGGTGGTTTCTTATTGTTTCTTATTGTTGAATTAACCCTCAAGTGTCTGATATTCTGGGTCCAGATGCAAATATATATCATAAAATGTATGCTGTTACTAAGGGTTTTATTAACTTCACACTCTAAAAAATGTTGGGTTAAAAACAACCCAAGTTGGGTTAAATAATGACAAACCCAGCGGTTGGGTTAAATGTTTGCCTAACCTGCTGGGTAGTTTTATTTAACTCAACTATTGATTAAAAATTACTATATGTCTGGCTTAAAATGAACCCAAAATCTGTTGGAAATTAAACATCAGACACATAATTACACTCTGAAAAATCTTGGGTTATTTTCTTTGGGTAGTTTTTGTGTTACCCAGATCCTGGGTCGGACGTAACAATCCAGTGTTTGGGTAGTGTTTGCGTTACTCAGCTGCTGGGTCAGACGTAACAACCCAGTGTTTGGGTAGTTTTTGTGTTACCCAGCTCCTGGGTCGGACGTAACAACCCAGTGTTTGGGTAGTTTTTGTGTTACTCAGATCCTGGGTCGGACGTAACAACCCAGCGTTTGGGTAGTTTTTGTGTTACCCAGTTCCTGGGTCGGACGTAACAACCCAGCGTTTGGGTAGTTTTTGTGTTACCCAGTTCCTGGGTCGGACGTAACAACCCAGCGTTTGGGTAGTTTTTGTGTTACCCAGATCCTGGGTCGGACGTAACAACCCAGCGTTTGGGTAGTTTTTGTGTTACCCAGATCCTGGGTCGGACGTAACAACCCAGCGTTTGGGTAGTTTTTGTGTTACCCAGATCCTGGGTCGGACGTAACAACCCAGCGTTTGGGTAGTTTTTGTGTTACCCAGTTCCTGGGTCGGACGTAACAACCCAGCGTTTGGGTAGTTTTTGTGTTACCCAGATCCTGGGTCGGACGTAACAACCCAGCGTTTGGGTAGTTTTTGTGTTACCCAGTTCCTGGGTCGGACGTAACAACCCAGCGTTTGGGTAGTTTTTGTGTTACCCAGATCCTGGGTCAGCCGTAACAACCCAGTGTTTGGGTAGTTTTTGTTACCCAGTTCCTGGGTCAGCCGTAACAACCCAGTGTTTGGGTAGTTTTTGTGTTACCCAGTTCCTGGGTCGGATGTAACAACCCAGTGTTTGGGTAGTTTTTGTGTTACCCAGTTCCTGGGTCGGATGTAACAACCCAGTGTTTGGGTAGTGTTTGTGTTACCCAGTTCCTGGGTCGGATGTAACAACCCAGTGTTTGGGTAGTGTTTGTGTTACCCAGTTCCTGGGTCGGATGTAACAACCCAGTGTTTGGGTAGTGTTTGCGTTACCCAGCTCCTGGGTCGGACGTAACAACCCAGCCTTTGGGTAGTTTGTGCGTTACCCAGATCCTGGGTCAGACGTAACAACCCAGCGTTTGGGTAGTTTTTGCGTTACCCAGTTCCTGGGTCAGACGTAACAACCCAAATTGGGTTGTTTTTAACCCAGTGTTTTTAGAGTGTACTACAGGCAAAAGTAATAATCAAAAAGTAAAAATAAAAAACATATTAATAAATGTTCATTTGCAACCTATTTTGGGCACATTTTAGGCAAGCAATACAGTAATTTTAAATAATAGTTGAGTTAAATAAAACTACCCATCAGATTCAGTTGTTTCGCTGGGTCAAAACAACCCAATCGCTGGGTTTACCCATATTTAACCCAATTTGGTTTATTTTTAACCCAGCAGTTTTTAGAGTGCAGGTGTTTCTTGCAACCATCTGCTGGTCTTCAGATATGACTCAATGTAAAGATATAGTCACATTAATATTAAGTCACTTACATTTCAGATACAATATTTACCATTTTTGTTCTATTTCCGCGGTGAAAATAGTTCAAAACAAAGATTACAGCAGAACCATAGCGCATCTCACAGCAACAACTATTGAATGATTCAGCATTTTGAATGAATTGGTTGAGTCAAAGATTCAATGACCCATTTATAAACAACTGAATCATTCTTGAATGAATCAGCCGTTTGAATGAATCACTAATTAAGAGTCACTTGTCATCACCTACTGGCAGTTTGGTTTCATGTTTAAAAGTATAATTTTTCCCCAACATTTCTTATTTGTATTTTCAAAAAAATATCTCATAACATTATTTGATGCAGTTTTTTTCAGTGTAAATAACTTGCTTTGATTGGTAACAGCCCTATAGTGTCCTATTATTCTAATTGCCAACAGTCTAATATTTAGAGTTAGGGGTTTATTCAAGCAAGGATAAGCAGAAATAACAGCAATGCTTTCAAACATGAGAGAACGCCTCTTACCTTTTCTGTCAGTGTTTCCGGCCGTCGTTGAGGGAGAGAGGCCCTTCAGAGGCTCCTTGTTGGTATTTTCCCTGGTGACCAGGGAACTCTTGTGTTTGAGGCATTTCGGCGCGTCCAAAGATTTCAGCTTCTTGGCGTGTTTGGTGCCTTTGTAGTGGGCCAATGCCTGGCTCTAGGAAACACAAAACAGGCCAACCCGTGGAGAGGGCCAGCCCGGACCAGGTGTTAGCAACATCAGACAGGGGCAGAGGAGCTCTGAGCCATGAGCAAACAAGCTGCTGGAACCAGCTCTGCAATGTGGCACGGTCACATTTTTTCGACATCAAACCACCGAGCAGCACCCATCTGTGAGGGTGAACGTGACGCGATGGCCATCTTCAACGCAGCCCAGTGAAATGGAGCTCTCAGTATGTGAAAGCAAGCACAATTTGTGAATTTTATACAGGTAATGCACAGAGATGTGTGTCGACTCTTTGGATCTGCTCCAAAACCTAATGAGCCGCAAACTTATGCAGCATTTTAAGGCACAACAGTACAATGAAATGGAAAAAATGGAATGGAAATATTTATAATTTGGAGAAGGAAATTTAAAATGTATGAATGTTAGTTAATAGACATGGGAACCTGTTATATTTTGATTTAAGATTCGCAAACAGAATTTGAGAAAAGCGTTGGTTGGATGATAATTATATGTATTATACATAATAATAATTACATTATATATATATATACACACACACATTTTTTTCATCTGCAACAATAATATAATGTATTCAATAAATCCATTAATAAATATTGATCTAGCATACTTTAATTGCACCAACCAAATAGCACAGACTTCTGTGAATAAGATGCAATCTATAATGAGCTTAATTTACATATAAAGGAGACGTGTTTGTGTCGGAAAGAATGACAATGACTTCAATTAATCATTCAGAGCGTTAATTCAGCACCTGGTTAAACTGGAATGATCAACTAATCAGCATATCATTTAATTAATTGGACTACAGTTGATTGACAGACCTACTTCTGATTCATGCATTACTAATAAGTTATATATAATTAAATAATTGACTATTTTACCCAAAGTAATGCATCTTATGCTTATTTACTCATTACATTATCAGCTCAGTAGCATGTTATCGCCAAACCAATCAATTGGGAGTCAAATCTCCTGTTTGAGGAGTGATACTGTTATATAGGCAGCTCCCTATGTAGGCAGTAGAGAGCAAGGCAGCTCACTAGGTTTTCTCTCTGAGTAATGGTGTGGAATAAAGAGTGTGACAGAAGAAAAGAATGGCCTCTCCAGCCGTACGTGTGTGAGGTTATTATCCTCTATGACACCTTCCCATACATAAAACTTCCAGCTCATCGAGGCTGACTTGGTGGGAAACAAATCTTTTAATATCTGCGGGCACAATGTAGGTAGTGTGCCATTTGCTTTCACCTTCAAACGAGATTTATTATGGCTCAGTTGGACCGGGCCATACGCAACGTCTTTCAATTGCCCTTGTTTACCTCGCCGCTAACTCCTGGACGCCTGACTGACATTGCTAGCAGCGGGAGGACAATATCAAGAGACGGACAAACACTTCTTTGAATAAATAAGGCAGTCGACGACCTCTCTGACGCAAAAACAAGACGCGCGTGTGAGTAACAAAGACACAGATGCTATAGGGTCCAGAACTACATTTGTGCCAGTAAGTTAGAAATAAATAAATAAATACATACAAATGTACAGTAAGCATAAAATATTATGAATATTTAAAAGTAAATAGTTATTAAAAAAGCATGTAACAAACAGTACTGAAATTATTGCCTGCAAGTTAGAAAGAAAAAAATAATAATATTAAATAATAAATACATAAAATGTCAAATAAAATATATAAAATAATGAAGATAAAAAAATTATAAAATATTATAGATTGTAAAACTGAAATGTGAATAATAAAGGGACACATGATAAAGTCCAACTTTTTGCTAATGGTAAGTTTGGGGGGAAAAAAATAAAAAAATAAAAAAATAAATAGTTGGAATAAATATAAATTATATTTATATTTAAAATACTGTAAATCATTCATGATTACAAAATAAATTATTACTGGTCAATGGCGAGTAAGTTAAAAAAATAAAAAAATAAAATTAAATAAATAAATATATATAAAAAAATCAGAATAATAATAATCATATTTATTTTAATAATTATATTTAAAAAATATTATAAATTATGAATTATAAAACAATTAATAAATATTTTTATTACTGGCCATAAAACTGTATTTTGCATTACTGTTCATTGGGAAGTAAGTTAAAATAAATAAAATAATATTTATTTTAATAAAATAAAATAAAATAAAATAAAAATAAATATAAAAAAAAATCACAATAATCATTAATAATTATATTTAATTTAATAATTACATTTAAACATATTATAAATTGTGAATTATAAAACAATTAATAAATATTTATTACTGGCCATAAAACTGTATTTTGCATTATTGTTTATAAAAAATAATAAAATAAAATAATAAATAAATATATAAATAAATAAAAATAAAAAACATAAATATTAAAAAAAATCACAATAATCATTAATAATTATATTTATTTTAATAATTACATTTAAAATATTAATTTTGCATTATTGTTCATTGGGGAGTAAGTTAAAAAATAATAAAATAAAATAAATAAATAATAAAAAAAGACCATAAATATTTAAAACAAAAATAATCGTTAAACATATTATAAATTAGGAATTATAAACAATTAATAAATATTTATTACTGGCCACAAAATAGTATTTTGCATTACTGTTCATTGGGAAGTAAGTTAAAATAAATAAAATAATATTTATTTTAATAAAATAAAATAAAATAAAATAAAAATAAATATAAAAAAAAATCACAATAATCATTAATAATTATATTTAATTTAATAATTACATTTAAACATATTATAAATTGTGAATTATAAAACAATTAATAAATATTTATTACTGGCCATAAAACTGTATTTTGCATTATTGTTTATAAAAAATAATAAAATAAAATAATAAATAAATATATAAATAAATAAAAATAAAAAACATAAATATTAAAAAAAATCACAATAATCATTAATAATTATATTTATTTTAATAATTACATTTAAAATATTATTTTTGCATTATTGTTCATTGGGGAGTAAGTTAAAAAATAATAAAATAAAATAAATAAATAATAAAAAAAGACCATAAATATTTAAAACAAAAATAATCGTTAAACATATTATAAATTAGGAATTATAAACAATTAATAAATATTTATTACTGGCCACAAAATAGTATTTTGCTTTATTGTTCATTGAGGAGTAAGTTAAAAAATAATAAAATAAAATAAATAATAAATGTAAAAAATTTAAAAAATAAATATTAAAAAAAAAAAATCACAATAATCATTAATAATTATATAATAATTACATTTAAACATATTTAAATTAGGAATTATAAAACAATTAATAAATATTTATTACTTGCTATAAAACTGTATTTCGCATCATACTGATGTCTCTCCATCTCCCGTAGCATAATTTATGAGTTAGTCTGTGTAAAACTTTATTAAGTTTATTCATATCTAGCACTCGCTGAGCGTTCAGTTCAGTATCTTTCAAACAGAATATCTCATGCGATCATTCTTCTCATGAAGCGTACCTTTACAATACCAGCTTGCTTGCCAGAGAGGTAATTTTGTAAAGACATTAAGGGCAAATATACCTTCATGAAAAGCAATAAGACGTTGTGACGGATCAGACTTCTTTTGATATATTGTATTTGTACAAATAGCAGTGCAGGACATGGATCATAATCATATAGATTTATATCACGGGGGGTTGTAAGTAACACATCATTTGAGCGGGATAGTGTTATGAAAATAGCTTTAACACCAAGATAAATGGGATGTTTCTCGACACATTTCATCGGCCAATCACAGGGGAGAATGCAGTGACACAGATAAATGTCATGTGCAATCTATGCCGCAATCAAGCATTCATTAAACGCACGACACGGAAGAGCTGCCAGCGTGATGGCCGAGAGCGGACGCCAAAGCGAGGAGGAAGTCGTCCTGTCCGTCGAGCCTTTAACTAAGACAGACACCTGCGATGAGACACTGTTAAATGATGCCATCAATCAATCACAGCGAAAGGGAATTAAAGCCACAGTCTGTGTTCGACAGGACACGAGAAAAACACTTCAAGAACTAACTAGGTTTTCTCTCCCCCGCCATTATAAACTGTATTTATAATTCATATACTCCAAAGAATCCATAAGCAAATGTCTCATATTCATGTGAGTAACAAAGACACTGATGGTCCAGAACTACATTTTTGCAAGTAAGATAGAAATAAATAAATTAATTAATTAATTAAAATCAATAAATTAATGACAGAAAATGTTACAAAAATTACAAATAATTATAAAATGTTAAAAAGTGATATTATAAATTACAATTGAAAAAAAAGAGAAAAAAAGAATAAAAAAGACAGGCATGTGAGTAACAAATACACAGATCAGTATGTTATAAATAAATAAATAAATAAATAAATACATGAATAAATATTTTTTTTTATAATTTATTATTAAAATATTATAAATTATAAAAGTTCATAAAAATGAAATAATAAAATAAGTTTGCCAGCAAGTTATTTAGTTAAAATACATAAATAAAGTTAGAAATATAAAATATTATAAATTATAAAATTAAAAAAAAAACAATTATAAATTATAAAAAATAATAATAATAATAATGATAATAGAGTAACAGACACATGCTAAGGTCCAGCAAGTTAGAAAAAAAATTAAATAATAAATAAATACAAATAAAATAAATATAAAAGGGTAACATTACTATACATAATAAATATTTACAAATATAAAACATTATAAATTATAAATTAAAAATGTTATAAATTAATATTATAAATTATAAATAAGTGTAAATAATAATAATAATAATAATAACAATAATAATAATAATAATAATAATAATAATAGAATAACAGACACATGCTAATGTCCAGCAAGTAATTAATATATATATATATATATATATATTATATAATAATAATATAATATATATATATATATTAGAAATTATGAAACAATTAACAAATATTTATTACTGGCCATAAAACAGTAAATAATAAAATAAAATAAAAAATACAAATAAAATAAAATAAACATTATTCTTTTAAAAATAAGGAATTATAAAACAATTAATAAATATTTATTATTAATACTAAATAATAAATAAATACAAATAAAATAAATATAAAAAAGTAACATTATACATTATACACACATAATAAATATTTACTAATATAAAATATTATAAATTACAAATGTTATAAATTAATATGATAAATTATAAATAAGTGTAAATAATAATAATAATAATAATAATAAGAGTAACAGACACATGCTAATGTCCAGCATGTAAAATATATATATATAAAAAAATAAATAAATACAAATAAACTAAATATAAAAAGGTAGCATTATTATTCACAATAAATATTTACAATTTAAAAATATGATAAATTATTATTATAAATTATAAATTGTAAAAAACATAATAGAGTAACAGACACATGCTAATGTCTAACAAGTTAGAAAAAAATAAAATAAATAATATTAAATAAATATAAAAAGGTAACATTATTATGCATAATAAATATAAAATATGATCAATTATAAACAATTATAAAAAATAAAAAAAACACAAACACAAAAGGTGGGCATTAAACGGCTGCCACCGTGAGGGCCGAGCCTTTAAGTAAGACAGACACCTGCAATGAGACGCCATCAATCAATCACGGCAAAAACAAATGAGAGCCACAGTCTGTGTTTGGCAGACGACGAGCAAAAGCACTTCAAAAACTAACAAGGTTTTCTCTCCCCGCCATTATAAACTGTATTCATAATTCATACACCCAGAAGGATCCATAACCAAGTGTCTCATATTCAAATTCAGACCTGTGGCAATATATATGAAAACCAAATGTCATTTTCAAAAGTCTGGCTGGACTCTGTAACTCTTCAGAAGCCATTTAATTTTTGAAAATGTGTGCATGAAGTCTTCCCTGGCTCAGATTGGAGCTGATTGGAAGCAGGAACACGAATGACCAATGGTAATTAGGTTTTGCTGTGTATGCGCCGTGATTTGAATGCATAATCTCTTCCAGACGCTCTCTGTGATTGGCTGCTGGAGAGCTACAGGAGGTGTGATTGGTCAACAGCAGCCCCGCCCCTTCATCCTGTCACACGGTCCTGACGGATGCCCATCATGAGCTGTGATTACTGTTCGATAGGCCTCGTCATGTGGATATTACAGCTTAATATCTGATAGTGACGGAGTAAATGAGCATCTAATAGAGAGGATATGGGCAGTGCTGTTTTAAAATAATCATATTTGGATTAAATAAATCTGATGAAAGTGCGGCACACAGGCAGATGTTCTCCTGAATTGAAAATGACGGATGGGTGGATGAAGGATGAAAAATAAAATTGTCCTCTTCAAAGTCACCTTCAATGAATCTGATGCGTCAGTGCATGATCTAGTCTTAATGTAATAGACGGATGGATGGACGTATGACGACGTATCATTTATGACAGATATATACGACAGGACTATTTTACTCATTTTACACACGGTGTATCAATACTTCAGCAGGGCAGAGTAAAGATATTGAGTCCCTAAACAAATGACTCTTCTGAATCGATTCTTTATTATAAATCAAAAACAAAGCACAACCAGTCCAATTCATGAAGCTAAAGATTCTTATAAACTCGTTCTTTACTGTGCATTAAAAAAAAACATACAGCAAAAAAAAAATGACTCTCACAAAACGTTTCTTTATAGTGAATCAAAAACAGGCATCGCAACCAATGTAATCTGATTTACAAAACACATGACTCTTATGAGCTGGTTCTTTTTAGTGAATCAAGCAAATACAGCGTAACCAATGTAGTCTGAGTCACGAACAAATGACTCTTATGAGCTCGTTCTTTTTTTAGTGAATCGAATGCATACAGCGTAACCAATGTAGTCTGATTCACAATAAATGACTCATATGAGCTCGTTCTTTTAGTGAATCAAGCACATACCGTGCAACCAGGGTCTGATTCATGAACAAATGACTCTTATGAGCTGGTTCTTTTATTAGTTAATCAAATGCATACAGCGTAACCACTCTGATTCACAATAAATTACTCTTATGAGCTCGTTCTTTTTAGTGAATCTAGCATATACAGCACGACCAGTGTCTGATTCATGAACAAATGACTCTTATGAGCTCGTTCTTTTAAGTGAATCAAGCACATACAGTGCAACCATCTGATTCACAAACAAATGACTCTTATGAGTTGGTTCTTTTTTTAGTTAATCAAATGCATACAGCGTAACCACTCTGATTCACAATAAATGACTCTTATGAGCTTGTTCTTTTTAGTGAACCAAAAACATACAGTATGACCAGTGTAGTCTGATTCACAACAAATGACTCTTATGAACTGGTTCTTTTTTTAGTTAATCAAATGCATACAGCGTAACCACTCTGATTCATAATAGACTCTTATGAGCTTGTTCTTTTTAGTGAATCAAGCACATACAGTGCAACCATCTGATTCACAACAAATGACTCTTATGAACTGGTTCTTTTTTTAGTTAATCAAATGCATACAGCGTAACCACTCTGATTCACAATAAATGACTCTTATGAGCTTGTTCTTTTTAGTGAATCAAGCACATACAGTGTGACCAGTGTAGTCTGATTCACAAACAAATAACTCATATAAACTCGTTCTTTTTAGTGAATCAAATACATACAGTGTGAACACTGCAGTCTGATTCACAATAAATGATTCTTATGAGCTTGTGATTTTTAGTGAATCAAGCACATTCATTGCGACCAGTGTAGTTTGATTCGCAATAAATGACTCTTATGATGTGGTTCTTTTTAGTGAATCAAAAACATACAGCGTAACCAATGTAGTCTGATTCACAATAAATTACTCTTATGAGCTCATTCTTTTTAGTGAATCAAATGCATACAGCATGACCAGTGTTGTCTGATTCACAACAAATGACTCTTATGACGTGGTTCTTTTTAGTGAATCACAAACATACAGTGCGACCAGTGTAGTCTGATTCACAACAAATAACTCTTATGAACTGGTTCTTTTTAGTGAATCGAATGCATACAGCGTAACCAATGTAGTCTGATTCACAATAAATGACTCTTATGTGCTCGTTCTTTTTAGTGAATCAAAAACATACAGTGCGACCATCTGATTCACAAACAAATAACTCTTATGAGCCGGTTCTTTTTAGTGAATCAGATGCATACAACATGACCAATGCAGTTCGATTCTTGAAATGAAGGACTCTTTATGAACCGGCTTATTTAATTAATGGTTATGGTTAATGAAAGACAGGTTAGTGTTTGAATCAGTCTGAAACACTGTCCTGTATAATTTACAGAATTTGCAGAGATAGAAAATGTAATCAAATCAAATTGAATCAGAATCCAACTGAGCGTTTGTGAATCAAATGACTTGTTTGTCACAATATACGGGTGAGTAAATAATGGCAGAAATTTATTTTCTGAAAACTAAAGCTTCATTAACATTTGCAGTGCAGATAAGGCAACGAAAGTAATTAAACTACCTGTAATACTTGCTTTATCGCATTTTCTCGACTGTGTTGGATAACTTCATTTGTACCGTTCTACAGCAGCTTGAATCTCAGAGTCACGGTGAAGAAAACGGCCTCTTCCACTCACCTGCGAGTTAAACCTCAGCTGGCACACGCCGCACGAGACAGCTTTCCTTTTAGACGAGGCCGAAGCGCTGAACGTGTGACGTAAAACAGCTTTCTGAACCGGGTCCATCTGAGGAAGGGAGAGAGAACGGAAAACGGTTTTATTAGCCTCATTCACCTCAGCGGCGAGCTGAATGTCAACTCTGTTACCCTTCGGACGGCGTGATAAAAACATTGCCTTCAGCAGAAACACTACTTGTGCTTGTGGAGCGAACGCTGGAACACATTAAAGGCCAACGCAATTTCACACACACGCTCTTCAATCAACGCGGCGGGAAAGAGGAGGACAAAACAAACTCCAATACTCAGAAAGGTCTTAAATTACAACAGTTCTGCATCTAAACAGATCAGCCTTGGCTTCTTTACTTTCTCCAGGAAGACAAAAAATAAAAAAAATTCAACGCTGGATTTGAACAAAAGATTAACATGATGGCACATGCTAGTGGATGAGCTGAATCAACTCCACAGCAACTACATAAATTTATCCACTAACCATTCAGAAACGTCCTAAAAGTTGTAACTTCTTCCTGAGTCTCTCCATCAGTGTCGACTCCGGTTTGAACAATGTAAGGCTGAACACCGTTACTGACAATCCTCATTTTGGCTGCGTGAGATTCTCCAGCTTTGTTGTTGTTGAGCGACCGAAGCACGAGCTGTTAAAGCTCCGCCCTCTTCTGGAAAGGGGGTCGGGAGCAGCAGCTCATTTGCATTTAAAGGGACACACACAAAATAGCGTGTTTTTGCTCACACCCAAATAGGGGCAAATTTGACAAGCTATAATAAATGATCTGTGGGGTATTTTGAGCTGAAACTTCACAGATGCATTCTGGGGACTTATATTACATCTTGTGAAAGAGGCATAACAGCTCCCCTTTAAGTAGATTGAAGTTACTATTCCATGATAATGTTTAGTTAAACATGCACATTTAGAGTTTTGCTGTAAAAACAATAAAAATAGTATGTAAAAGTGTGATAAATATATATAAAATTATTATATTTCATTTAAGAATCGTTAAGGAATCAGAATAGGAGTCAATTTCTTACAAATCCCATCCTTATTATCTTCCTGTTGTTTATTTGTTTTTATTTATCCTAGTACTTTAATTAAAAATAAATAATTAAATTGAAATTAAAAATAGTATTGCTTTTGTTTAGTATTTACTTAAATAAAATAATAATAATAATAAAAAAAAAACACTTTTTAAGTATTAGATTTACTTCCTCAAAAGTACTAAAAGAATCGTTAAGGAATCAGAATGAGAGTCTAAATCATAATTGTTCAATTCTTTATAACAATACCATCCCTGGAACTTTTCTGTTGTTTATTTTAATTTATTTGTGTAATTTATTTAAAAATAAATAATTAAAATGCTACTAAAAAAAATATTGTTTTTGTTTAGTATTAAATAATATTATGAACAATATTTAGTTTTACTTTTTCAAAAGTACTGAAAAATAGTAATCATAAAGAATCAGATATTTAAATCACAACTGTTCAATTCTTTATGAATTTTATCCCTGGTATCTTTCTATTGTTTATTTATTTATTTATTTTTTTGGTGACAAATCATTTAAACATTACTAATAGTATTGTTTTGTTTTAAAGGTGACCTATTATGCCCCTTTCACAAGATGTAATATAAGTCTCTGGTGTCCCCAGAATGTGTCTGTGAAGTTTCAGCTCAAAATACCCCACAGATCATTTATTATAGCATGTTAAAATTGCCACTTTTTGGGGTTGAGCAAAAACACACAGTTTCAGTGTGTGCCCTTTAAATGCAAATGAGCTGCTGTGCTCGGCCTAAGAGGGCGGAGCTTCAAGAGCTGATTCTCCGGTGACAGGATTCAGTCAGGACGCACTATAATGACAGAAACTGTGAATACATGCTGCATGGAGATAGAACAGGTATAGTTTAGTTTAATTACAGTTATAACTTATATTGTCTTCTTGTTTTATCCACTATATTAGTACAAGCCAGTTTACCGATGAGATTTATAACGTTTATTGTACTTCACACAAAAGATGAAGCGTCCATTTTCACTCTTAGTAAAACAGTGCAAGTGCATTAAAATTTTATCCATAAACTCTCTCTCTCCCTTGCATTATCATCAACATACACAGTAAACAAATATATAAAGATCGTATGCCTTTTCGGGTGGTGCTTAATAAACTGGTAAACTTTATATCCGTAAATCAACTCCGATGAGCTGTAATAAAGTGCTCTCACCTTCATTACTGAACTCGCTCAGGGCGGTTCTATGTAAAAACGGCAGTGTCAGTCAACATTCGTGGGCGGGGCCTGCGGCTAATGTGACGTCACACTGCCAGGGATCTGGAAACGGCTTGTTCTGAGACACTGCTTATGATTTATGGGGATTAAAAAAAGGAGTGGTTGGAGTTTTATCATTATAGGGAGGTTGTGTACACACACTGCCAACACACATTTATAGCCAAACACCATGCAAAAGTGAATTTTGCATAATAAGTCCCCTTTAAATTTAATAAAAATTGAAAATGCTTTCTTACATTTTACTAGTTTTACTTCTTTAAATATGTGAAGGAAATTGTTAAAGGAATCAGAATTGTTTGATTCCCTATATTAAAAAAAAAAAAAAAATGGTAAATTCAAAAATATTATTTAACATCACAGAACCAACCTACATGCATATGTTTTTACACAAGGGTTATTCAGTTCAGCTGAGATGCTGCAATGCGATTGGTCCACTGGTTAGTCCAGTTATCCAATCACATCCTCTGCTGAGTTTTTTGCTGCACATCGAGGGATTTATTCTGTAAACGTGTTTCCATC
Organism: Hypophthalmichthys molitrix; assembly: GCA_037950675.1. Lineage (NCBI taxonomy): Eukaryota > Metazoa > Chordata > Actinopteri > Cypriniformes > Xenocyprididae > Hypophthalmichthys > Hypophthalmichthys molitrix. The sequence continues at coordinate 33,093,162 of CM075507.1, read as the reverse complement.
CTAGTTTATGCACATGTCTACTTATCGGATAAAAAATGTATCCGCTCCATTTGTTTTTTATGCACATTTTTAGAATTTATGCATATCTTGGCATTTCCATCCAGCTGTTTTTAATGCAATATCCCAAAATGCACATAAAAATAGGTGGACGGAAACATACTGTCAGTCTAATGCCAAACTGAGGCAGAGTGACGTCGGGTGGTCTTAGATGAGGTAGTGAAATTACACTGATACTCTCATCTGTCCATTCATCAGATAACAGCTCCGTCTTCTCAGACTGATATACAGGCGTCTGGCCCTGTCGCTCTTCTCTGATGTCTGTTCTATGATGCTTCAACAACTTGAACCTGCTGCAGACAGATGTCAGCCCAGCCACCGGTGTTACACAAGCAGAAAATCACTTTCGATTCACAATCGTCTATCGTGGCCAGCTGTAGATGAATCACTAAATCACTTTCACTTAAAGCCGACGAGTGACACACAGTTTAGAAACCTGATACGCTCTTCTTTATTAGACGACATCAGGCCAATCAGTCGCAGTAAGTTATGGTCTGATGTCAACAGCCTTGCCATATTGGCACCACATGTACGTGTTTGATAGCTTGACACTGTATCTGAAAATGTTACATAACATAATTGTGGCATAAATCTCATGCACGGCTAAAAGTTGAGGAGATGGCACTTAAAAACAGCAGGATGGGTGCAAGTTTTGGAGAACGTCCAGCTGGCCAGTGAGGGGCTGCTGGGAAATCAAAGGACCTGGAGGAGGACATGCAAAAAAAAAAAAAAAAAAAAAAAAATGCAGGAACTGAGTGAGAAAAAGAGCAGAGAGAAAGGAAAAAGAGACAAACCATCTGTGCGCGGTGATGACCTCGTGCTCCAAACACGCCGGGGTTCAGCGAGGAAATGCTGCTTCTCATTGAGAGCGTTTACATGCACAATAAAAACCTGATAAGCATCAAAAAACAACTCATTATAACAGCTCAACTACACAAGAACAACTGCTTGAAATCGCCAGGGTTTTCTCACATTTTGACGTCACAACAAAAGCAAACATGCACACGGTGAATAAGCTACAACACCAGTAAGTGTAAGAAAACCAACGTTTACCAATCATGTTTTGTTCTTGAACTCTTTATGACCTTTCGCAGATAAAAGAAAGTGGTTTACATGAGCTCGCATGTTATTGTATCTGAAAAACTATGACCAGCCTACGAAACTTGACATCTTCAGATAATATTAAAAATGAGTTAAAAATGTTGTAATCATATTGCGTATTTGTGCTTGGAGGCGATTGTTTTATTTATGGTAATAATGAAACATGACAAATTGTGTTGACATATTTTTTGGCCAGGCTGTCATACAAAGAAATTATGACCAAGAGAAAACCAAATATTAATAACTGATTATGTTTAGTCAATGAATGCTTTCTTCCTGTGAGCTTTTTGTTTTGTTTTTTTATTATTGAAAAGTAAAATAAAACCTGTAGCTGTAGTTTGCCTTTTTTGCCAAATAATTTTGTCAGATAAATACCTTATCCAAGTTTGTGTTTTCTTCTTCCCTCATATTTAAAATATTAAAAAAAAAAAATGAAATATTTTCCTCATATTTTGATGGTTTAATCAATCTTGTAGGGTCATTAAAAACAAATATCACTTTTACTGTAAATCACTAGATGTGTTTACATGGAGCATTGTAATCGGTTTAAAAGTCCAATCCGGATGAAAATGCTCCATATAAACAACTCAATCAGAATAAAAATGCTCAAACCAAATTAAATTTTAATCGCTTTGAGAAGGGCGGGATAAACCTTTCTATAAACCGAACAAAATAAAAATTCTGCCATGTAAACACGTTAAACTGATTACTTTACGGCTCCGTCTTTACATTTGATATTCTTCTCGTTATTTCCCTATAGTGGCTAATAAATCGGAAGTCTCACACATTCACAGAAAATGCGTTGGATAGACTAAAAACGTAATATGCATGTGCACAACGATTCGTGTTTTTGCAGTTTACACAGAGATGACATTTTTAAATGTCATTTTCAAAAGTATCATTTTAAAAAGCTTGCACTTTGAAATAAATTTTTAAAATTTTGTGTTTCCAGGCCACCAAAACGACATTTGTGTTGTGTAAATGAACGACCAAAAAGGCATAAAAATGTTTACTGGATAGAGGCGGATCTGAATGCGAACTTGCAGTCGATTATAAGAAAAGCCTAGAGTTTATGTGGACTAAATGATTGGAGACATTAAAAATTAAAAATTCAAATTTAAAAAAAAAAAAAAACTAAAAACGAAACAGGCACGGATGAACATGCATTTCAAAATTATATATGCCAACTTTAAACCATGTTGATTTTTTTTTAATGTCCAAATAAGCTAGGAAACGCTAACATCAGAGATTTATTCTCAACGAATCTGTATAAAGTTAAAGTGCCACACATGGCACACATTCAGTTAACGTTAAATTTTAGTACATCTTTTCTTTTCCACACGAGGAACTTTTAAAGTAAACAACTGATTTAACTGGCAAAAAAGCATCACTCTTATGACTTCAAGATGTCTGAGTGAAAACACTTTGTAATTTCCCTAAATTGCTTTAAGGGATACTTCAGAAATGTTCTCTGACACATTAAGTGCCCTATAGCACTTCCCTGTATATAATTCATGTTCAAATGTCCAAATCTGGTTTGTTCCTGCAGGAAGTGGAAGCTCAAAAACTTGAGGGATGTCAAGATGTTCAAACTCATCTTAAATCAGGGAGGTTGCCCACTGACAGACGCAAGACGTTTCCTGACACGCAGCATCTTCATGCAACGCAAACATGTCAGTCTGTGAACGTGAACCTCCCGCGGCGAACCTCGTCTTCCTCCTTATGAGACTGTCTGTGCTTAACACAGATTTGAGCAGCGGGAGCTGACAGCTGATGGGACGACACCGCTGCTGCCCCAATCTGATGATTCGAACTGATTTGACGAAATTTAAATTTAAAATATACTTTTCCCCAGAATGTGTCTGTGAAGTTTCAGCTCAAAATACCCCACAGATCATTTATTATAGCTTGTCAAATTTGGGTGTGAGCAAAAACACGCCGTTTTTGTGTGTGTCCCTTTAAATGCAAATGAGCTGCTGCTCCCGGCCCCCTTTCCAGAAGAGGGCGGAGCTTTAACAGCTCAACAACAACAAAGCTGGAGAATCTCACGCAGCCAAAATGAGGATTGTCAGTAACGGTGTTCAGCCTTACATTGTTCAAACCGGAGTCGACACTGATGGAGAGACTCAGGAAGAAGTTACAACTTTTAGACGTTTCTGAATGGTTAGTGGATAAATTGATGTAGTTGCTGTGGAGTTGATTCAGCTCATCCACTAGCATGTGCCGTCATGTTAATCTTTTGTGTTGAATTGACCCTCGTTTGTGAAGCAGTCCGGTGTAAAATGACGGCATGACAACAACTCTCTACTACAACAACTCTTCCTCTTCTCTAAAGCAGCCCAACATGGCCCCGCCCCCTTTGTTGTGTGTTTGCAGGGGCGGGGTTTATGTAAATTATGTAAATTTCTTGTTGTAGTTTCTACCAGCCGTTTGTTGTTGTCCTAAAAAAGTGATTTCTGTAAAAGAAAATATCTCCCTTTGCATTGAACTTTGAGCGTCGTAACTTTGCAGATGTTGTTTACACACTAACTAAAGTTAAAAAAGTGAAATCATAATCAACCACCCCTTTAAATAAATGAACTGTATCAAATGTGACTTGAAAGGAAAAGCATTACTTACTGCTGAGCTTCATGACTCTCTAAATATCTGAGAGCGGATTCAAACCACAAAAAATCAAACAGTCTTGTTTGATTGTTGCTTTTATGAATGTATCTATTGGACGGGCCTTCCTAAGGGAACCGCCTTATAGTGGGAAGCAGAACTTACAAAGTGTTTATTCTGTAGAAACAAAGCGTGAGAGAAAACATAGACCGAGTTTTGATGAACGAATCCACACCAGCCATGCTTACCATTAACTAAAGTGGGATAAATGACCTGTCAGAAGCAATGCCAGCCCTTATGTTTTTCCCAATTACACGCCCACGCGCGTGAATCCCAATCCCAGCGTCTATTGATTTTAACCACCGCAATTTGCAATTCAGATGTGGACGAGGAGGCCAGGATGATGAACAGCACGATCTCCTTCATGTTGACTAACACATGTAACATTATCCCACAGTCAGACGCTTCATGGAAGTGCGCCGTGTGAGTGGGAATCATCTACCCGTGAGACCCAGATAACATCCAAACAAATCTGAGGGAAACATATTAAATATTGAACTGCTTATCTGACTTATTGAACACATAATGATGAGTTATGGCATGTGCCAGAGGGCTGCAGCAAAAGAGAATTGAAATTAAATGAGATATATAAATATAAATCACAGCTACCAAAGTGGAACATTTAAAGCCTTACAGAATGAAACAACGTCACGTTGTTCCCGGGGCAGTTTTATTCCTTATACCTAGTGCCAAATGAGATATCTTGTATGCACATTAAAATGTTTTCTCCTCGATAGATTACATCAGACAAAATGGAGATTATAAAAAAAGCAAGGACTGATGGGACGACATTGTCCTGCTCCACTTCACAGTCGATGAGTGGAAGGAAAATTTTAGATTGGCACTATATTCTACACCAACAGCTTGTTCTGAGTGTCATATGTCATTACGCCATTTCTACGTCATTGCACATGTGCAGAACATTCCAGCTTCGGTTTTCAATCCGATCAAGTGTTTACATGTCCTATTGAATGGATTAGAAAAGGTTCAAACCACCCCTTACCATCCAAATGAAACTTCAATCGGATTTGGCCAATTCATTCCGATTGACGTGGTTACATGTGGATTACAAACGGATTATTAGGATCCATGTAAACACAGCTAATATCTCAGATTTGCCAAAGTCTGCCATCAAAAGTCAGATCTCAGTATGAACTAGGACTAAAGATTTTTCCAGTTGACAAGTAGTGCTTCATTTTAGCCATTAGTCGACTAATAGCACGTTTATATTAATTTAATTACTTAAATATACTGGAGGGTAGAATATATGCATTGCGTTCAAGCACTGGCAAAAGTAATGATTATGAATGTGTCGGAAAAAATAGCCTAAGTTTATTATTTATAAAGTAACATTTTAATTGTTTATTTATAAACTAGTGTTTTCTGAGGCAGTGTCGGCTGCAAAGTTGACTCGTCATCTCCGCAGTACAGTGAACACGCCTATAGAGAGAAATGCATTACATAATCAGAAAGTGTTTGTTTTCGATTCAAATTGGTTCCTTTAAAAGTAGATATTTCAAGCTTTCTATAGATATATTTCTAATGTCTGTGAGGCAAGTATACGCTGAGTTTCGGTTCATTTATGAGACCCTTTACAGTTTGGAATGATTTATTACTCTTATCTGCATGACCAAAAATGACGGGAGTATTTTAAGTTGAAAAAATGACCAGTGATCGCGCCGGCACCTCCATGTCTTGCAGTAAGCGCACTATACTTCAGCTTCCATACTCCGCACAAACACTTAGATATGCTCCTAACAAATAGCACACATTTTGGAAACATTACTATTTTTAACGTTTTTGAACAAAGTCTCTTATGCTCATTAAGGCTGCATTTATTTCATAATAAATACAGAAAAAACAATAATATTGTGAAATATTAGTACAATTTAAAATTATGGTTTTCTATTTTAATATACTTTAAAATATAATTTATTTCTGTGATGCAAAGCTGAATTTTCAGCATCATTAATCCAGTCTTCAGTGTCACATGATCCTTCAGAAATCATTCTAATATGATGAGGCTCTCAGGAGCAAGTGTAAACGTCACATCCTTTTGATTTCAAAATATTCTTAAATACTATAATAGTACGTATATAAATAATGCTAAGACAAAACTGAATCTAATCAATCTGCCCAAATCATTAAGAGCATCTGAAACAGGGATGGTTATGAGCAAGCGGGTACTTGACAGCATCATTAAAAAATGTTAATTGCATGACATTTCATACAGATCGAAACCAGGACCATATGCAAACATGCCAAAACGGGGCCTCATTTTTAATTCTGTGATTTGTTACAGTGGCATTTTGGGTTGTACCTTGCTTGCATCAACAATGTACATGATGAACTATGTACATGCCAAACACTGTTTTTAGAGGATTAGAGGGTGTTGCAATGGCCAAAGATGTTCATCTAGAGAAAATGACTTTGTTTAGACATGCACAAATATAAATAAGTGGACTGTAATTGTAAAATAACAGATTAGATACGTATTGCGCATTGGCAGGGCTTGACGCTTACTTTTTTCCCAAGTAGCACATGTGGCCCTTAAAGGGTTAGTTCACCCAAAAATGAAATTCTGTCATTAATTACTCACCCTCATGTTGTTCCACACCCGTAAGACCTTCGTTCATCTTCAGAAAACAAATGAAGATATTTTTGATGAAATCCGAAGGTATCTGAACCACACTTTGGCAGCAATGTCATTGCACATTTTGAGGTCCAGAAAGGCATTAAAGATAAATAGTCACTGTGACTACAGTAATTCAACCTTAATATTATAAAGCGACAAGAATACTTTTTGTGCGACATGAGGTCGAGTACTTAATGACAGAAATTTCATTTTTGGGTGAACTAACCCTTTAATTTGAAAAATTTAGGAGTGCATAAATAACTTTAGGGGAACTAAAGGGATACGTGGAAATCATTTACTTGACTTGAATACAAAAACTACACTGCTTTTAAACATTTCTGATTCAAACTGTATTTATTATGTATATTCTAAACATTTAATTAAATGCCAGATAAAGAAAAAAGCCCAAAATACACCAGGACTCTTATTTTGAAATGTCTTTCCCGCTACCAGCTGCTCATTCAAATATATGAGGGAGATAAAATATGTACTCTTACAACCATCTAAAACAAATTACAATACAAACATCATAAAGTAAACAATGTCATAATTCATCAACAGTAAATCATAAACAATTGTTTGACATAAATGCGTGGCATTCGAAACCGTGAACCTGTACAATGCGCAAAAGTGCCGCAATTTGACTTTGAACGTGCAGCGCTCACAATTAAATAATCACCAATAATCACATTAAGCCGTATAGTGATTCCTGTTTTCCAGCCTCAAATTTAAGACCACTTTAAAATGATATTTAAGACTTTTGTTATACCATTTAAGACTTTTTATGATCTTAAATTTGACAAAACTGACTTTATTCACACATATAGTCTATTCCTAAATACATTTTACAGTTTGCACAGTTGCAAATGCGAGTGAAACGCACGCACTGTCGAGCCCACATATAAAAGTGACTCAAATTGGATGCAAAAAAAGTATTGGATGTTTAAATGCATACAAAAAGATCTAATCTGTGGCAGATACCTGCTAAAAACTGGTAAATGCAGTACTCAAATAGTCAAAATGTCCAAAATGCAGCAGTGAACAGGATCTGGCCGCGGTGAAAAGAACAACCCTGCAGGATAAAGAGCACAGACTCTTGAACTGAGAAAAGCACTCACTGACAGATGGGAGCAGAGAGCAGAGGCTGATGGGTAAATGGCCATTGCAGTGAAGCTTCAATTGAGGTGCTTCAGCACAACCTCTGCCCACACACACGGAGACACAAAGACCTTCCTGAATAGAGCCCGTATCACACACCTGCTGCTATAGCAAAGCCTTTTATTACGCAGCAAACGGGCGGCTCACCTCTCCGCTGGTGCTCCGTCTGCATCACTGTGATATGAGAGATGTTCGTACACACTGTTGACCAGTGTTTGAGTCGCTGCTTTCCAAACGGAGCTTCCCAAGATGCAAACTTGTCATTTACCACACCCATTCAAAACATATTTGACTTGGGAAAAGGGATATTCAACAAGAAAATATGTACACTACTATCCAAACCGTTACTTTTATTCAGCAAGGACACATTAAATTGATCAAAAGTGAGAGTAAAGACATTTATAATGTTACAAAACAATCTATTTCAACTTTCTATCACAGTTTAAGCAGCACAACTGTTTCTTGAGCAGCAAATTAGCATATTAGAATGATTTCTGAAGGATCATGTGACACTGAAGACTGGAGTAATGATGCTGAAAATTCAGCTTTGATCACAGAAATAAATTATATTTTAGTATATATTCACATAGAAAACAGCTGTTTTAAACTGTAATAATATTTCACATTTTTACTGTATTTACTGTATTTTTTATCAAATAAATGCAGCCTTGGTGAGCAGAAGAGACTTTAAAATCATTAAAAAAAAAAAAAAAAAAAAATCGAACTCCAAACTCTTGGACGGGAGAGTAGGGTGGGATGATTTTATCAAACAGTTACTGACTGAATCGTGAAAAATAAAAGTGATTCATGACAGAGGAAAAGCAAATTAGTAATTTCTTTGGAACAACATGCCTTGAGTAATCATGACCAGGAACATCTCTTAAAGTGCCATATTATGCTTTTTCAGATATTAACTCAAGCAACTGGGTTGTTTTAATCCAGCGGTTGGGTTAAATGTTTGTCCAACGTGCTGGGTAGTTTTATTTAACCCAACTATTGTTTAAAAATGACTATATGTTTCGCTTAAAATGAACCCAAAATACGTTGGAAATTAAAAATCAGACAGAGGAAACAATAATAATCAAAATGTGAACATTTAATAATAAGCAATTTAATAAATGTTTATTAATTAAACATATTAATAACTTAATTTTCAACATACTTTGGGTTCATTTTAAGCAAGCAATATAGTAATTTTTTTAAACAATAGCTGAGTTAAATAAAACTACCCAGCACGTTGGACAAACATTTAACCCAACCGCTGGGTTAAAACAACACAGTTGCTGGGTTTGTCCATTTTCAACCCAACTTGGGTTGTTTTTAACCCAGCATTTATATAGTGTACCTTTCGTGTAGTCTGTAATATAGCTGTTTATGAATGTAAAGCATCAAAAGTGCACGACAAATAAAGTTATTGGGCCAGATTTACTAAACAGGGCAAATTAGTCTGAGAGCTCAATTTAAAAAAAGTGCCGATGGAAGTGGAAAGTTATGCGCGTGATCTACTGATGATGCGCAAATTAATGAAGACAGATGCAGCCGGATCATTTCCATAATGACCAACGCAATCTACCGAGAGTATTAGCGTCTGGTTTAAGATGTGACTTTTTTGGGTTGTAAATAATGGTGCAAATACCAGTAAATTGACTAGCACAAACCTTAGTAAATCACCTTGTGTGATTCATTTAAATAATCTCCTCCCATAAATTTTGCATCTGAAAGGGAAACTCCTACAAATGGATATGCAATAAGGTCAGTCACAAAAATAAAAATTTCAGCGCTAATTTTTCACTTCGCATCTTTATTAAATCCTGGCAATCATTTTTAACGCCAAAAGAGGGTTTGCGCTGCCGTAAACTGTTAGTAAATCTGGCCCATAGTCTCCTAAAAGAAAGCAGCGATTCTGAACTGCTTGAATTGAGTCATCAGTAATTCCAGTCTTACTTCCGGCTCAAACTTACGTATTTTTGTAACAAATTTGCATAACGCCAGCCTATGGTCTTCATTGGCAGCAGCAGACCAATCACAACAGACTGGGCCATCTGACCAACCAATAGCTCTCGGAAAAGAGGAGTTTAGAGAGACTGTATCCTTTATCGAACTGTTTTTAGACACTATGAGGAAAGAGCTGATGCTACAATGTATATTATGAGAAAATTAAAGTGTTTTTTGACCTTGGATGCATGTAAACCTACTGTAGGAGACTCCAAAATTAAGAGCCTTTAAAATCGCATAAAAAGCACTGTAGTGCATGCTTGACTGGTCTGCTCTACACTCACCATGACAGAACAGCTGTGAAAGTTTCTCCTCCACTCAAGGAATTATATAAACTTTATGTGTCTAACTTCCCAAACAGAGCAGAAGCGGTTCAGTAATCTACAGAGGTGGACTTATGGGTCTATTTTCATCGCTCCTAGCCTGAGGTCGAGCTTTCTGAAGCTGTTTATGCTTGTTATGAGAAGCTCATGCCCACTTGTATCTTCATCTCCATCTCACTTCTCCTCTGTGAGTGGGGTTTTCACTGAACTCAGATACCGTGATCACAGATTCTGCAGCAGAGCCTCCTACACAGGTTTCAGCACTCCAACAATAGAGCTATATTTAGATTTATACAACATTTAGCCAAAAAAGGCCATATCGCAGACCTCCTAAAGTTTCTCTACGCCTTCAGACTCACAAAACAACTTAAAACAAGACTGAAACTGATGATGTTACAGTAACTAGAGCTGGGCAATGAAAGTCACATCATTTCAAACAAATTCACTGTTTCCAAGTAAATTCATAAGCAGTAAAATTTTGTTAAAATACCTTTCACTAAATGAACACTAGAAAGAATATTTAAATATTTGCATTTAAATGCACCAATATATACATAAATTGCAATAAAAAACAGTGATATATATATATATATATATATATATATATATATATATATATATATATACACACACTACCAGTCAAAAGTTTGGAAACATTACTATTTTTAATGTTTTTGAACGAAGTCTCTTATGCTCATTAAGGCTGCATTTATTTCATAATAAATACAGAAAAAACAATAATATTGTGAAATATTATTACAATTTAAAATTATGGTTTTCTATTTTAATATACTTTAAAATATAATTTATTTCTGTGATCAAAGCTGAATTTTCAGCATCATTACTCCAGTCTTCAGTGTCACATGATCCTTCAGAAATCATTCTAATATGATGATTTGATACTCAGTTATTATCAATGTTGAAAACAGTTGTGTTGCTTAATATTTTTTTGGAACCTGTGATAAATTGTAAATAAATATTGTAATAATTTAAATTGTAATAATATTTCACAATATTATTGTTTTTTCTGTATTTATTATGAAATAAATGCAGCCTTAATGAGCATAAGAGACTTCGTTCAAAAACATTAAAAATAGTAATGTTTCCAAACTTTTGACTGGTAGTACATATATATATATATATATATATATATATATATATATATATATATTTTTTTTTTTTTTTTTTTTTTTTTTTTACCAAAGTTTAAATACAAGGAAAATGTCAGAGACTTCCAGAAATATTTTTGACAGATGATGCAAACAAATTTTTCAATCAGTTTTGAATTAATTGAAACTGATTCAAAGAAATAAATCAAACTTTCCAATTCTTAAGGTGTTTTTGTTTCTGAAATTTATGATAGAGAAACTGCTGAAAACATCTTAATGGTCTTATACATGAGACACGAAAAGATCCGAAAAAATCCAAAAAGGAAGAAAATGCAATTGTCAAATAATAAGAAATCACTGCAAATATGTTGCTAATTTTTTTTAAATTGCCATCAAAATCAACATAAATATATTGTAAATGTGTGAATATTTCTTCCAACCCTTATGCAAATTGGTTCTGTCTTGCAGAATTCCATTGGAAAGTGAAGAATCGCTCATGTTCACTCAAGTGTTCCTCACGGAGATGGGCTGAGAAATCCTTAACAAGATCCATGACATCAGAAATGAGTCCATTCATCTCCTGATGGTTATCTTCCATGCTAACTGAACAAGATTGATCATGGTGTGAAAGAGAGGAAGGTGAATATGAGCACACGCCACTGAACACAACACAACACAGAGGCAAAACAGCATGAAACGAACTATCCTGCTTCTTCAATTACACTGTTGTAAGGACCAGCCATTGGCCCACTGACAGAATCCAATAGCATGGGTGAAGGTATAATGTGTAAAGTTCACTTAAAGGCACAATGGGTAAGATTTTTGGATTAAAATATCCAAAAACCACTAGAACAATGTTAAATATTTTGTTGACTTGCTTACTTACATTACTTATATAAGAATATTTAAAGGGGTGGTTGATTATGATTTCACTTTGTTTAACTTTAGTTAGTGTGTAATGTTGCTGTTTGAGCATAAACAACATCTGCAAAGTTACGACGCTCAAAGTTCAATGCAAAGGGAGATATTTTCTTTTACAGAAATCTCTTTTTAAGGACTACATTAAATGGCTGGTAGGGACTACAACAAGCTTCTTCCCAGGTTGGTGACATCACAAACCCTAAAATTTACATAAACCCCGCCCCCGAGAACACACAACATAGGGGGTGAGGACATGTTGGGCTGCTTTAGAGAAGAGGAAGAGTTGTTGTAGTAGAGTGTTGTTCATTTTACACCAGACTGCTTCACAAACGAGGGTCAATTCAACGCTGGATTTGAACAAAAGATTAACATGACGGCACATGCTAGTGGATGAGTTGAATCAACTCCACAGCAACTACATAAATTTATCCACTAACCATTCAGAAACGTCTAAAAGTTGTAACTTCTTCCTGAGTCTCTCCATCAGTGTCGACTCCGGTTTGAACAATGTAAGGCTGAACACCGTTACTGACAATCCTCATTTTGGCTGCGTGAGATTCTCCAGCTTTGTTGTTGTTGAGCGACCGAAGCGTGAGCTGTTAAAGCTCCACCCTCTTCTGGAAAGGGGGCGGGAGCAGCAGCTCATTTGCATTTAAAGGGACACACACAAAAACGGCGTGTTTTTGCTCACACCCAAATAGGGGCAAATTTGACAAGCTATAATAAATGATCTGTGGGGGATTTTGAGCTGAAACTTCACAGACACATTCTGGAGACACCAGAGACTTATATTACATCTTGTAAAGTAAAGATGTAGGTCCCTTTTTAAACCTAGAGAAATAAGCAATTTTAACCAGGACATGGACTTTGATACCAAACATGAAAGGGAAAAGGTGATAGACACACAGGATACATCATATGTGGTATATTGCCATTCTTTGTGAACTTTCAGAAAGGGTGAAAGGAAATGGGTGAGAAGATTAGGCAAATGGATTTCTGTGTCCTGCTTCATGATCTTTTCTTCAGATTAGAAAGTTTACTGTCTTTTTTTGCGAGAGCTCTTGTGTTCAGTATTACACTGTCCACTTGAGTTAGAGGATTAAAAAAAAGAAAATTTACTGACCATCATATCGTTCCAAACCTGTATGACTTCTTTTCTTCATGCCAGAAATATATTTAACCAAATGTCTAAGCTGTTCTCTTTCTCCACAATACAAGTGGACATGCACCAGGGCTGACAAGCTTAAAAAAGGACAAAAAGCACAATAAAAGAATAATAAAACTAGTCAATATGACTTATTCTCTATTTTTCAAATCATATTATTCCAAGTAGATTTGTATGAGGAAAAGACATTATTCACTGATAACCACTGAAAAACTTGCTTGACATCTGTAGTCAGCATTCATTTCCATTGTTTTCAAAGACATTAGAATGAATAAATAATGACAGCATGTTCACTTTTGGATGAACTATTTAAGCTTGTAAATCACTAAAATATGCTGGAGAATGAAATATTGTTTCTGTTTAATGCACAACAGAGCGACTTCAGCTTGCCAATCTGAAATAAAATTATTCACAAATATTAAACTAGCAAATTATAACCAATTTTAACAAAGTAAACACACACGCTTATTTACATGTTTTGGTTTAACATGCCTGTTCAGTAATTGCCTTTAATCTGCTCCAATCGCTGTATCTTTTAAGAGGGTGTGCTCATTTTTGCAACACAACCTTTTAGCACTTTGATAAGACAATCTAATTTTCCTGATTAATTTTGACAAGCATTATATCTTCAAGGAACCCTAATATGTCTTCTACGTATATTTTTAGACATTTTTTGTATTTATTTGCATTTGAATAACTTCTGACGGTAAATCAAAGTCAATTTGTGTTGTCTCTGGTTGCTTGCGGAGCAGACGAGTTTAATCAGCACATCATCCAAGTGCATTAAAAGTGTTTGCCTTTCTAAGTGTTTGCCTTTCTATCTGAAAATATGCCAAGAAAGCTTTCTTCTTACATCTCTATCTTCACTTAACAAATACAATAAAAGCTATGCATGCACACAAGACAGCTCGGAATCAGAGAATCAAAGTAGCCAGATTGAGTTGTTTACAATGCCTCTATTCTTTAATTAATTATTTAAGATCTACACCACCTGAGGTGTTTACATGAACCTGTTTCATTCCAGCTGAGGCACAAAAGGGATTAGCAATGCATTCTCAGGCTGCATGTAAACACAGCTAGTATACAGAGTCTCTGAAAACTCCATTTGACCCTGAAGGAAAGTGAGACATGGTTGTATATCTTGTAGACTCGCATGTAAAACAGGAATTGGACGTGAAGGGGGGATGACCACATTACAGCAGCGAACGTGAACCCCTCTGCAACAACAAGCACGGCTGTAGGCTATCGTTTTAAACAGCCTATGCTCTTTAAACTCACGCCGACCTCATAAATCTGGGACAAAAGCTTGCGTTTGAAGACTTAAGTGAGGTTCTCCAGAGACTTTGGAGTGGTGGGCCGGCCCTTCATTATGTGTTATAGGTGTAAAGAGGCTTGCGTGACAGCACAAACGTGTTCAGAGGTGAAACACAGTACGATGCATACTACATAAATGAGCAAATGTGCATCATTTCCCAAAAGAACAAGCAAGTTTGTTTGTCGCCAGACTCCGGTTTGAACAATGTAAGGATGAACACCATCGTCATTTTGGCTGCGTGAGATTCTCCAGCTTTGTTGTCGTTGAGCAACCGAAGCGTGAGCTGTTAAAGCTCCGCCCTCTTCTGGGAAGGGGGCGGGAGCAGCAGCTCATTTGCATTTAAAGGGACACACACACAGAAACGGCGTGTTTTTGCTCACACCCAAATAGGGGCAAATTTGACAAGCTATAATAAATGATCTGTGGGGGATTTTGAGCTGAAACTTTAGACACATTCTGGAGACACCAGAGACTTATATTACATCTTGTGAAAGGAGCATTAAAGGTCCCCTTTAAGATGTTTGCACTACAAAATATACCAATGTATATTAAATAGAATTAATATAGTAATCTTTCTATTAAATATTAACATTTTAGAGTATATTAACTGAAATATTGACATATTAAACCAACTTGATATTTATTACTTCATTTACTCAAGAAGAGTTTGTAAGTTTGCTTTGCGTTGGTTTCCAAACATTTCTCAAGGTAAACTGAACTTTAACCCAAAACTACCATGTGAAAAGAAAAATGGGAACAGCTGAAGGAGGGTGAAATCGAAAGAGCAAAAACAGCCAAAAGTATCTGTCAAAGTAATATGCACCTGAAACAAAGTGTAGCGGTGTTGAGATTGAATTTCAGAGAGCATTTACCCTCCCAGCATGTGTATGACCCATTCAGGTCAGCAGCTGGTAGTTTGTAACATGAAAAGCATCAATTTGACAGCGGTAAATTCATGCTGTACGCTGTCAAACGTGATCTATCGTGACATCACAGAGTTGTGACATTGAATGATTCTGCTGGGAGTCACGAAGAGGGTCGTACCTGCTCCATTCATGCATTGAGGTCACTAAAAACAATAATACAGATGATTCAGATCCAGAGGAATGCTTTATGTGTATGGAAAACAGCTCACAGAATATGAGAGACGTTTCAATTTAGCCAACTAAACCCCCTCCGGGCTCCGATACATCTCCAATCTCCCAGCGATTCTGCATCTGCAAAAGCACAAATTGTTTTAATCAAAATGTAGTATATTACGCTCAGCTGCACAGATGAACTGGCACAAAAACATTGGCGTAAAAACCTGGGGTTATTATCAGTGCATTCCAGCAGGGAGAGGCCATTGGCGGATCACCAGGGAACAAAGCATCGCCGTGAGAGCGGGAACAGGGTGGGAATGAGAAACTGGTGCAGCTGTATGTGTCTGTTTACAGCGCTGCAGCTCAACATGAAGTTTAAAAGGCACGTGTCCCACACATACACACACCTTATTTATTCCTTCAGCTTATACATTAGCCAAAAAAATATTTTCTTGAATTATCCCCTGAGATTTTAAGTTACACATTTGTATATAAAAAAATACAGTACTACTTATAAATATATTTATATATATATATTATTTATAAAATAAACATAAGTTAAAACTCTATAAAAAAAAATACATGAAAGACGTCTCTTATGCTCTTAAGGCTGCATTTATTTGATCAAAAATACAATAAAAACTGTAATATTGTGAAATATTATTCCAATTTCAAATAGCTGTTTTCTATATGAATATATAGTAAAGTGTAATTTATTCCTGTGATCAAAGCTGAATTTTCAGCATTACTCCAGTCTTCAGTGTCACATGATCCTTCAGAAATCATTCTAATATGATGATCTGCTGCTCAAGAAACATTTCTGTTGTGCTGTTTCATATTTTTGTGGAAACTGTGATATATTTTTCAGGATTCTTTGATGAATTTTATTTGAAATAGAATCTTTTGTAACATTATAAATGTCACTTTTGATCAATTAAATGGATTCTTGCTGAATAAAAGTATTAATTTCTTTCAAAAATCTTACTGACCCCAACCTTTTGAACTGTAGAGTATGTGTATGTGTGTGTATACGTATATTATACATATATATATATATATATATATATATATATTTTGTTATAATACAATTGTAGTTTAAAATATAAAATGAATATATGATAATTATTATTTTACAGTATATACACGTCTCAAATTCTTCACTTTCAAATGTTAAATCCTCAAGCTTTTATTTTGGTGGCATAATGAACGGAGACCATTAAGTGATGCTTTGTTCTTATCTTGTTATAAATCAGTTAAAATACTAAAAACATATGTCCAAAATGTTGGAAATTATACAAATGTGAAAAAAGTGATTCTGGAGCACATCGCATGTTCATTATAAGCGACATGCAGAGAGATTTGATAACCACATTAATTCATTTTTGTTTTGATTATTTGTGCAGTACTATTTCAATTTTAATTTTCTATGATTGAATGAATAATTGGTAACACTTATGGGGAACACATATTTAACTATGACTTTTGCCTCAATAAACTCTTAATTTACGGCTTATTAATAGTCAGTAAGGTAGTTGTTGTTTAAGTGTTTAAGTTTAGGTATTGGGTAGGATTAAGGGATGTAGAATATGATCATGCAAAATAAGGCATTAATATGTACTTTATAAGTACTAATAAACAGCCAATATGCAAGCTAATAAGCAACTAGTTAAAAGTGAGAATTGTTCCCTAAACTAAAGTGTTACCAAATAATTAGCTTCGGTAACACTTTATTTTAGGGTCTTTTAACTAGTTGCTTATTAGCATGCATATTACTAGAATATTGGCTGTTTATTAGCACATATTAAAGCCTTATTCTGTATGACCGTATTCTACATTCTTAATCCCACCCAATACCTAAACTTAACAACTACCTTACTAACTATTAATAAGCAGTAAATTAGGAGTAGTTAATAGTTTATATGTGTTCCCTATACTATCAACCCCCTGCATGGACCCCCATTTGGGAAACCCTGGCCTAAAGCGACAGAATAAAACTGTACAGGTACGCGCTCATCCAGTAAACAGGCTGCGGTACGGCAGGTCGAGCAGACAGCGTTGAGGCCCATGTGTCACTCCCAGTGTTTCACTCCGTAGCAATTTTCCACTGAGAAATCAATGGCGTAGTGCAGACTTCTCTACAGGGGAAATAGAGTTTGTATTGTTTCTCACAGACGAATGCAGGCTTCAGGAAAGATAAATGGTATTTTCTTGGGCCTTAACAGAAAACGGCTCAGCCTCATCCATTTGCTCTCCTCTGTTTTCGGACACACCCCGAGCACGTCGTTCTTCACTGGGAGATTTGAACAGAGCGGCATGGAAAAAAAACAGTGGATTGGATTCTTCTGCTCAACGCTTAATATTGGTATGATATTATCTTCTGGCATCATATGATCTCTACTATAAAAGCACTGCTTAACTTTCCTTCGCTGGATCTGCGTCAGATATATATAATCTGCCCGGATTCCATGTCCACCTGAGACTCATGCCTTCCAAAAACTCCTGTCTGATGTTTCATAACTTTCATATCAGAAATAGTAGCAGGGTTTTATATCGCAGTACAACCCAGAGAGTCGTAACTGTCTAAATATATTACTAACCCGGCGCAATGCCACACGCTTCCAGTGTCAACAATGTTTCTGTCCACAATGAAAGTCAAATACTTGAATTATTATTTATTTTATACATACTTTTTGAAGTATTAATATTGTTATATATGGGTCAATAACATGTCGGGTCTTTTTTTTTTTTTTTTTTTCCAAAGGCCTTAATAATAATAAAAAAACGCAGATATGACATCTAAAGCATGTAAGGTAGTACAACTAGATCTATTTTATTGAATCCAAAAGGTTTTAATTATATTTTGCCACATATAAAGGTATTTTAAAGATTTTGAAGTGTCAAAAGGTCATTCGGTTTAACCGCCAATACAGCCATTTCATTTGTGATTAAAATATCTTAAAATGTAATAAATGTATATATTTTTTATTCTGGCATGATTTTATATCATCATATATCAACATAGTGCAAAATGGTATTAAAATTATGTGTAGAAGTCGTTGCTTTGTCCATTTGAAAGAATATCCGGAAAAAATGAATTTCATTGATGTCATTCGGAGTAACTAATATAAAGGGACCATTTTGGATCAAGTCATGCGGTCAGTATCATGTGACAGGATGTGACATCATTCAGACACCTGCAAAGGACCACATGGTCGTGAAACAAAGTAACTAACTCTCTCTAAACTATTTGAAATATTCATGTTTTCACTCTCATATGCATGTCCCGAAACATCAGATCATTTGGTGCAACCGCTATAAAACATGGAAAATGTTGAAATATTTTAAAAACTTGTACTAAATATAAAATATTTGATTGTCCTTTTGCTAGCTAGATATCAGCCTGTTAGCTTTGTTTGAAAATATCGTCATTCGGTATAACCAAAAGTGTCATTCGGTAAAACCGAAATTTTGGTTAAACCGAACGACTTTTTTGGTGACAAATTTTGTCCATCTTGTAAAAAATTATAAAAGAAGTGTTAATTGATTATAAAAAAACACATAATCTCATTGTTAACACTTAATAAAACTTCAAGTATTAACATTTTTACTTTTTATTTTTTTTAAATGGAGAAAATTTTGATAAAAGTTTAATTATTATTATTAATGTATTATGTATAATAACATTAACATGAACAATCATCATAATAATAATAATGTTTAAAATATTAAACAATACATACTATTTTCACGTATTCAAGTGTATACTAGACAGTATTCAGTATGCTAGTATTCCTGTGGAAAACCTGTGGAAATGAATTTGGGACCTCATTTTTTGTGTATTTGCCATTTGTAAGTATGCAACATATCAATTTGGCAAAGTCACATTGATGTTAAATATTAGCCGATTCATACGTACATTACAGGCTTCTATATATACACATTATTTGGGAAAAACTGTGCACATCATTCCAGCCCTGTAAAATTGCTGTTAACATATATTAGGGTTGGAAAATCCCTGCCATCATATTCTATAAGATTCCTTTGTGTTTACGATTTTGAACCAGTGAATGTTTAATGCGCCTCTGAGACCAAGCTATAGATCTGACCTCACTGTTTCCTGAGAGCACACACACACACACACACACAGAGCACAAACCTCTCACTCCGACATATTCTCTATTTTCTCATTCTCTAACATACAATGTCTGACACCCTTTATTTTATTCAGAATGGCTTTCCTGTAGCTCAGTGGTTAGAGCATGGCACTAGCAATGCCAAGGTCATGGGTTCGATCCCAGGGATTGCACATACTCAGATACAAATGTATAGTATAATGCAATGTAAGTCGCTTTGGATAAAAGCGTCTGCCAAATGCATAAATGTAAATGTAAATGTAAATGGCTTTGTTGATCAGACCACACTGGATGCAGACAGTAGCAACAACATAATACAAGCAGGTTTATCAATAATGAACATGGCTGACAAGCCGGCACTACACTTTTTAGACTATAAACTCAACAACGCCAACACACAATATTACAGTGAAATCTAAACCTATAACCAACTACGAATACCCCACTAAATGCACTTCAATGAGCATTTAAGCCATCCAAGCTGTCCTTCCATGATTCAGCCAAATGATCCTTATATTTGATTCAGTCAGATTTACAAACTGGTTCAATTGATTCATTTAAAAGAACAGCACCAACCAAGTGATACATTCACAAATTAGAACGCATGGTTTGCTGCAAATTCATTTTCATTCCATAAAGCAATATACAATCTATTTATTGCCAATACATTATTATGCAAAATTGAATTAAAAATGCAAAATAACTAGATATAACTAGACGCAATTTGCAAAATTAAATTTGCACGTAATGTCACATGCAAACAGAATATTTACAGTTTTAGATGTACTATTCATTGTATACTACACAGTATGCAGTAAGTAGTATGCTAGCAGTGTGCTACAGGTTTGAAACAACAATAAATGATTGCATAATTGTTAATTTATGCATTTGTTGCAGATTTCTGCACTCCAGAATAGCAAAATCTGCTGTTGCAATAGTGCCACGTACAAGAGTGTACTGAGCAAAAAAAAGAAAAAAAGGAAAAGAATAGGACATAAATACATTTACAACCCATATCAAGCCAACTCTGGAATTCAATATGAGAGTCTGCTTTGCCAACATAATATAAGAGCAAGAGAGATAGAGAGAGAGAGAGATTACTGTGAGTTAATCTAGTATCAGATTACCGGCTCCAGAGGATGGCCAATGCACAACTCATTATTGAAGGAAAAGTCTGTTAAATACAGATTAGAGATCCAGAGCAAATGTCAGCCTTGGCGACCATCGCTGCCTCTCTCTGAACCGCTATCAAGTGTGTGTGTGTGCATATGACTAAACTCTTCTGTGATGCACGATTGTGCCTCTCCGCTCCACATGCATGCATCTGTTACCAGCATGTTAGAAAAATCCCACACTCCACTTTCCAAACGAAGGTCCAGCCAGTTCAGTCGTCTCTCCAGCCAAATCCCCTCCCAGCGTCACGCCGTCTTAGGACAACACAGCCTGTCTGTTGTGCTTTTACAGACTTAAGCACATGCAGGAATAATCGGAGAGGTTCCCATCTGTCGGTGGCACAATGGGTGAGTGCTGATGAGAGCTTAAGTGCCACACCAGCATCTTGCAAAAATTAATTTCTCATTTTTGCATAATACTGACAAAAAATCACGAAGCAATGCAGCGAAATGTGATCCCAGAGGATTGCTCTTTTAAAGCTATCAACATTGTCTCAGATGTTTCTCCTGAAAATCATTCAAAGAGAAATAAAAAGACACAAATGAGACATACAGTAACAGTATATTAGTCTTGGGAGATTTTGTTGAGTTCATAGTGAGATTTCTGACTTTTAATTGCAGAATTTGGTGTCTTTGAAAATCTGAGCACAGTTTGAGACAATGTTGAGATCTGTGTTAGGATTATAGAGCTATAAAATTAACAGAATATATATAGTTTAGTCTTGGTAGAATTTGATGAGCAATATCGGAGTTCATAGTGAGATCTCTGACTTCTGATTCCAGACTTTGGTATCTTTGCAAATCTGAGCACAGTTTGAGACAACGTTGAGATCTCTATTGGAATTCAAGAGGAGACGTGTGAGAATACTGGGGTCTTTTTCTATGGAGACACATTTGAAAAGCAGAAAGTTTCTCCCATTTGTTCTCATTTGTGTCTTGGAGAAGCAATTGAGATTTTAAAGAGATATCTTTACAAACTTTTTTCTCATGGGAACAGGGAAACGCTGATGAGCAGACTAGTACCATCTCAGCATTTCTCAGCGGTTTCTCCTTCAAAGCTCAGGAGACATAATGGTGTTCTCAGTTATCGTTAAGTCTCAGATTTGTCTCAGATTTTTCTCCTAAAATTCCAAAAGAAGTAAAAATATACATGAACGACTCATACAGTAAGATTATAGAGCTATAAAATTAACAAAATATATAATTTAGTCTTGGGAAATTTTGATGAGCAATATCGGAGTTCATAGTGAGATCTCTGACTTTTGATTCCAGACTTTGGTATCTTTGCAAATCTGAGCACAATATGAGACAATGTTGAGATCTCTTTTGGAACTCTAGAGGAGACATATGAGAATACTGGGGTCTTTTTCTATGGAGACGTCTTAAAAGCTGGAAGCTTCTCTCATTTTTTTCTCCATTTGTTCTCATTTGTGTCTTGGAGAAGCAATTGATATATTAAAGAGATATCTTTTGACACTTATGGGAACAGGTAAATGCTGATTAGAGCCATCTCAGCATTTCTCAGAGATTTCCTTCAAAGCTCAGGAGATATAATGGAGTTCTCAGTTATGGTCCTAAAATTCCAAAAGAAGTAAAAATAGACACAAACTATTCATACAGTAAGATTATAGAGCTATAGAATTAACAAAATATATAGTTTAGTCTTGGGAGAATTTGATGAGCAATATAGTGAGATCTCCAGACTTTGGTTTCTTTGAGCACAGTTTGAGATAACGTTGAGATCTCATCTGGAATTCTAGAGGAGACGCGTGAGAATCTTTTTCTATGGTGACACATCTGAAAAGCAGGAAGTTTATCTCAGTTTTTTCTCCATTTGTTTCTTGGAGAAGGAATGAGATTTTAAAGAGATATCAAGTTCATATCATTTATGTCATTTATATCATTAAGTCTCAGATTTGTTCTCCAAAAGTTACATAAGAAGTTAAAATAGACACAAATGAGTCGTACAGTATAAGTACAGAGCTATAAAATGAATAAAATATATAATTTAGTCTTGGGAGAATTTGATGATCAATATCTGAGAAAATCAAAATATGCCTCAAATGTTTCTTCTAGAATTCCATATGAGAAGTAAAAATAGACAGACATCGAGCAAGAGAACAGAACTATAAATCGAATGCTAATATCAGCTCTGATCGTATTAAGATGACTTTTCTGACAATTATGTATTCGAGTTTATTTGCTACCCATTTGGTATCATGGCAGAGTCTGAGATCTCTACAGAAACTTGAGGCCTCAGAAGAAACATCTGAGAAACAGGATACTTAAAGGGTTAGTTAACCCAAAAAATTAAATTTCTGTCATTTATTACTCACCCTCATGTCGTTCCAAACCTGTAAGACCTTTGTTCATCTTCAGAACACAAATTAAGATATTTTTGATGAAGGGTATCAGATCCACACATAGACCTCAAAAGGAGCAATGTCGTTGTGTGGATCAGATAACCTCGGATTTCACCAAAAATATCTTAATTTGTGTTTTCCGAAGACAAACGAAGGTCTTACGGGTGTGGAACGACATGAGGGTGAGTAATTAATGACAGAAATTTAATTTCTGGATGAACTAACCCTTTAAGCAATACGTAATCTCACTGGGAATCTATTAGAAACTTTGTGAGAAAGTGAGAAAATGTTTTCTCTTCTTCTTTTAGCACCAATTATTATTTGGAAGCCAGATATACATCTATCATCTCATGCTTCAGATGACATGTTTATATGATCTTCATAAGTTCACAACAGCTGGCTTTGAATTTCCAGAACGAACTGCAAACAACTCCACACTGATCACTCCCAAAACAACCAGCACTCATGTGACAATTACCACAAGCGGCACTCTCTTCAAACCACGACGGACGGCGTGTGTAACCACCGGCGCAAGAACAGAGCGAACCTCATTAGCACCTCTAGACGGAGTGTGTTTGTGTGACTCACGCTGCTGAAGCTTGGAAAGAGGCTGAGTGTGGAGCCGCTGTCCAGAGGGAAGGGAAGGAAGTGCTTCATACCCAGAGAGGGCGGCACAGTGGGCAGAGGAGCTCGTACCAGCGCTGGCACCAGTCCGCTCTGACACGCATTACCTGAGGAGGGAGAGAAAGAGACAGAAGTCACGAAACATTCCCAGTTATGAGATGATGCACAGCAAACTCCAGCACATGTGCAACTGCTGGAGAGAGATTGATTAATTATTAAATGTATTTGTTTTCTTTAGCTGACATCCCTCATATGTGTATCCCAAATGATCCTTTCTCATCATAAGGCAGACTGTTTTATTTAGTTATGAGCTCTATGAGAAGCCAAATGCACCACATGAACCGCACAATGCTATCCCAAACTCTAAGTGCAAGTAAACTGCCAGTTGCACATTCCCGATGTTATTTTACTCAAATGAACATTGAGTAATCTTTCTTTAAAATAAAACATCATGCTCTACCTCTACAACAACTTTCCTCTTTGGATGACATGACTTTTGAAAACTTCTTCCCCTTTCTAACCCTGGCATAGATAGAACTTTGCATGATAAGTATAGGCAAACTGAAAACCAAAGCAGCTTTTTGCCTAACCCTATCTATAAAAATCTGATTCACTGATAGGAATGTTGCTCTAAGACCAACAAGGATGTTGATGCAGGAACATGGCCTATAGTTGGCAAAATCACAGTGAGCACAGAATTCATGAGTTCAGTTCAAACATAACATGATGATTCAGAACATTTCTTTGCCACACACAGTGAAATCTCTGCTGAGGATCTGGATGCTACCACCAATGACATCATGACTTTTTACCCATTACTAAAACTATCTGCCATATCATATACTTTTGAACACAGTCTCCTGGAACAGCTTGATTGGCTGTTATCTGTAATAGCAGTAGAGACAAACTCTAGTCCAAGTGGGAGAGACAGAAACCAGTGGCGGAAAACAAAAGTAAATGGCTTGTTTTATTACGGTAAGAGTGTTTGTGTGGGTGGCACTGGAAAAGGCAGATTTTTACAGCACATCCCATTAACGCACCAGAAAAAGAAACAGCGTTTCGTATCCAAATAGAAACAAAAGCCAGAGCAGCAGAAAGACAAAAAGCGTTGCAGAAATGTAATGCCAAAGAAAAATGGACCACTCAGGGTTTGCTTTATGCTTTGTGTTTCATTTAAGTATCACTTAAGTTTCTCCTACAAAAAGAATAAAAGAGACTATTCTTAACATAGATAAAGATTCATAGCAGCTCAGATCATTTTGTCAAATGAGAATTGAACGAGGAATGTCTGAGTCCATATTGAAATATCTTACAAACTTTATCTTGACAAATATGAGCACATTTTTGAGATCTGTTGTGAAACTCTGGAGGATGCAGGAGGATTAAGGCAGTCTCTGCTTGTTTATGGCAAGTGAAACAACTGAGATATTAATAAGATCTCATCTAAAATAAAATCCATAAAACAACTTAAACAGCTTTAAATGATCTTGTATCGCTTCTGAAAATCTACAAAGTAGATTACCAAGGTCTTTTTCTCAGGAGAAAGTTGGAGACTTTAGAGAAATTCTCCATTTGATCTCTTGCCTGAGAAACAGCTGTGATATTGAGATCTCCTTTGTGATTTTTCTAACTCATGTTATCTAAAATAAAACCCATTAAAACAACTTGTTTTCTCTTCTTTTGATTGCATAGCTTGACATTTTCTCAGATCTCTTCTGAAACTCTAGAGATTAGATTAAAGGATTAGTTCACTTTCAAATAAAAATTACCCCAATCTTTACTCACCCTCAAGCCATCCTAGGTTTATATGACTTTCTTGTTTCTGACGAACACAATTGTAGAAGTATTAATAAATATCCTAACCCATCCGAGCTTTATAATGGCAGTAATGCGTTACCAAATGAGTATGAGCTGAAGAAAGTGTCTCCATCCACATCCATCCATCATAACGATATTCCACGCGGCTCTGGAGGGTTAATAAAGGCCTTCTGAAGCGAAGTGATGCGTTTGTGTAAAAAAAAAAAAAAGTATATATTTAACAAGTTATGAAGTAAAATATCTAGCTTCCGCCAGACCGCCTTCCACATTCTTCAGGAAAGTTACGCTGTACGTCCTACGCCATCCCTATTCAACTTACAGAACTGACGCGACGCCGGTTCCATTTTTTCCGTAATTTGAATACGGAAGGCGGTCTGGTCACAGCTGATTGGTTCCTGCTGTATCAGTAGCCAATGAGCTCACTGTTAAACCTTCAAATACTTGGTCAGCATTTGCATAGCAGTGCAGCATCCTTTCAGAAACCCTCCACCTTCCCCAGCTCCACCTGTATAAATCTGCTACAGGTAATTCATATATACTATACTACAGCAGCAGCAATAACAGCAGTAGCAGCAATTACCAGCAGCAGAAGCAATAACCACCACCACCAGCAATATCCACCAGCAGCAGAAATAACAGCAGCAGCAATAACCACCAGCAGCAGCAATAACCAACAGCAGCAGCAGTAATAACAGCAGCAGCAATAACAGCAGCAGCAGAGATAACCGCAGCAGCGATAGCAACAGCAGCAATATCCACCAGCAGCAGCAATAACAGCAGCAGCAGAGATAACAACAGCAGCAATAACAGCAACAGCAGCAGCAGTAATAACAGCAGCAGCAGCAATAACAGCAGCAGCAGAGATAACAACAGCAGCAATAACAGCAACAGCAGCAGCAGTAATAACAGCAGCAGCAGCAATAACAGCAGCAGCAGAGATAACCGCAGCAGCGATAGCAGCAGCAGCAATATCCACCAGCACCAGCAATAACAGCAGCAGCGGAGATAACAACAGCAGCAATAACAGCAACAGCAGCAGCAGTAATAACAGCAGCAGCACCAATAACAGCAGCAGCAGAGATAACCGCAGCAGCGATAGCAGCAGCAGCAGCAATATCCACCAGCACCAGCAATAACAGCAGCAGCAGAGATAACAACAGCAGCAATAACAGCAACAGCAGCAATATCCACCAGCAGCAGCAATAAAAGCAGCAGCAGAAATAAAAGCAGCAGCAGAGATGACAGCAGCAGCAGAGATAACAACAGCAGCAATAACAGCAACAGCAGCAATATCCACCAGCAGCAGCAATAAAAGCAGCAGCAGAAATAAAAGCAGCAGCAGAGATGACAGCATCAGCAGAGATAACAACAGCAGCAATAACAGCAACAGCAGCAATATCCACCAGCAGCAGCAATAAAAGCAGCAGCAGAAATAAAAGCAGCAGCAGAGATGACAGCATCAGCAGCAGCAGAGATTGCAGCAGCAGCAATAACAGCAACAGCAGAGATAACAGCAGCAGCAATAACAGCAACAGCAGCAATATCCACAGCAGCAGCAATAACCACCAGCAGCAATAAAAGCAGCAGCAGAAATAACAGCAGCAGCAGCAGCAATAACAGCAGCAATAACAGCAGCAATAACAGCAGCAGCAGAGATAATAGCAGCAGCAATAACAGCAGCAGCAATAAAAGCAGCAGCAGAGATTGCAGCAGCAGCAGCAATATCCACCAGCAGCAGCATCAGCAATAACAGCAGCAGTAGTAGCAATAACCAACAACAGCAGAAACTAGGAGAAATAACTGAGATAGAAAAGATATATCACATAGGCTTGTCAGTTTTTGGGATTGACAACCGCATTTACTTACAGGTGTGAGTCTCGAAATTTCCTGTTCACACACCAACTTACAGCAGCTTCTCGAATACTAGGGACTTTAAGCAACAGCTGCTGATGGAACGGCAATGGCGACGGGAAGTAAACTGTCAACTGGTGTAGCTAAAGAACGTAAAAATCACTGAGCAACAACAAAGAGGACGGCTTAACGGATCATTTAATCATTTGACATAGTAAAAAATAAATTACATTTACATAAAGGCAAGAGAATGGTTGCTTTTGCCATTTTTGGCTATTTTCCCGGCTATTTTTCTATTTTACTAGACAGTTATAGTAGAATGTCAAGAAGTAGCAGTTAAATTTGCGCATGCGCAACAGAACACCAGAAGGCCGTTGCATCAGTCCCCACTGTCTGTATGAACGTGCAACGAGAGTCAAGCCCGTATGCTCTTACCAGTAACCATAGCGACAATGAACAAAGTATTATCAGAGATGGCGACATCCATAAAACGGAAAAGTCATCATGACCAGTCTCGGTACACACCAGGCTCAGTCCAATTGAGCCGCGTGACAGACAACAAGTTGTCAAGTCCGGTTCCGTTCACAGCGCAAATTTTCAGAGAATGCGTTTGTGAGTCCTGAAAATTTACGGGTGTGAGTTCGGTTATAGATTGTGGTCGTCACTCCCGTAAATACCCGTACTGTGTGTGAACGTAACCGTATCAAGGACTCAAATACAGGACTGACAACTGTATCCTGCTGCTGTGTGAACATGGCCATAGAGTTAGATGTGCTGTTGTATCTCGAATAACTAATCTCATCTGTGTTTTTGAGGAGTTTTGAAATCTCTGCAGCAGCTTGACATGGATTCCGAAACAAAATGTTACTAATTCCTCTAGTCCTTCTGGCCTGTGGGGAGGAGAAATAATAAAACAAGAGAATAATAAAAAAAAAACATACCCTTGTTGCAGCCCTAAATTGTTGTGCCACATGCCTTTGTGCAAGTGCAAGCACGTCTTCATTCTCCCTTGACAAAGCTTGTCAATCTCATGCCTCCGTGTCTGCGACTCAACTCTGACATGTCAAACGACATCAGTCTAAAGGAATGCTGTCACGGAGCCAGACACTGAACAAGAAAACAGAATTAAATATGCAAGCAAAACCGCGGCCTGAGTGACAGCAGGAACTATGACCGAACACTCGCCGCTCTCCCAGCGCTAACCATGAGGGCGTCTTTAGAGCGAAGCATCTGGGTTTTATCTCCTCGGGGCTTTGAAAAGCTTTACAAGGTTTGATTACTGTGTGAGCACGATGCAACAACATTTAAAAAGCCTCTTTCTGGAAAAAGGCAACCAAGCAAGCAAAACATCAGTGCTGGCAGCATGTCACTGGAGTTTAAGGGAACACGACTTATTAAGTTGATGAGAACATTTTGATTGTTACGAGGCTTTTTGACACTGTGCCTGCAGCGTGAGCGAGTCTTTTACGGCTCTGTTTTCCGTTTCAAAGAACAGTAATGTGGAAAATGTCCAATCTTTTCTGCCCTGCAGTCAGTCTTTGCGATGCTTTTGGTGAGCTGTATTTTCAGCACCTTCTCGTCTATGGAGACCGCATCGCTCTTAGTGCTGAAACAACCTTTCAGGTTTCTACAGATGGGGTCATGGGTTCAGTGGTTAGCGTGGTTCGCTTAGATTTGCCTTCCCCACTTATGCACACGCGTTCCCCACAATGCTGTACTTCTCTCCTCAGTGCTGGCGGCCTCATCGAATTTCTCTCATTATCTGTCTGCATGTGAATCTCCGAAATTAACAATGAAGACAAAAATGGTGTGAGACAAATGTTATATATTAGTGCTGTAAAAATTAGCACGTTATAGCATGCGATTAATTTTTTCAGTTTAACACGTTAAAAATATTTAACGCAATTAAAGCAACATCAGTTTTTTCAGTCATAATTCGGCTAGCATTAGATTATATGATCACGCTCTAATTCACGCAAATGTTTTTAAACCATTCAAGCGCCACAAACAAACGAGAACGCGCTGTCTGTGAATGTCGTGTCATGTGACACACACACGACTCATGTGCACAGAAAGACGTCCAGTATCAAGTTCTCTTTCGCGCTTGAACAAACGATAACACACAGAATTATGCCAAAATGCCCATTTTGTGGAGTATCCTCATAAGAGCAGTCTTGAATTAGTTTAATAACGTCTTAAATGAACTTAAATAGTTGTGAGAAGATGAGATGCGTGTCATGTTCGGCAGCGGCAGCTCTTAAAGTGACAGTAGCCTAATAAACCAGTTGCTGTGATGTCTGTTAATTAATGTTAATTAAAGAACAAAGGTAACAGAGAAAATTGTAGCTTTAATAAGGATTATTCTATATTTAATTTATGATTTATGCAGTGAAGACTGTAAAGTGTTTGATAACTTTATTCAATTTCTGTATATATGACATTTATTATAATGGGTTTATGTGAAGATTGTTTTAAGTTCACTTAAATTAAAAGTTATTTTTTTAAAGCCTAATAAATGTTGAAATTGATAGCTTTTAGTTTTACTGTAATGTTGAATGTCTATAATTAATGTTTTAAAAAAAATAAATTTCTTTAAATGTAAGAATTTGAATTCCTGAAAAAAACCTTCTTAAAAACCATCATAAATAACCTCTTAAACCTCTTAATGTGCCAGTTTATGTGTAGGCAGCGCTAAAACACAGCCTTCAAGGTTTTTTTACTGCAAGATCCGCCATACAATCAGATTCATTTTATTTTTATTAAAACAATAAGATGTTCTTAAGAAAATATGAGAACTAAAGCATTTTTCAAGAATTGCACATTCTTTTGAACTTCTTAGAATTTATCTTAACAAATTTCTTAAAGAAGATTTTTGTTAATATGTTTTTTAAACTACCGTGTGATTTTATTTCGTGTGGTGATAGCTTTTTTCCATCCAAGTTGTGAATTAAAATTTACTTTAATCTTAATATTGCAAAAACAACTATCAAAATAAGCAGCTTTTACATCACATGAATGTATGCAAGCCACAGCATTTCAGTTTTGAGAGGTGATTGCAGCCAATTATCTGAGAGAATTATTCAGTCACATGACTTAAGATAAAGTCGCATGACTTTTTTGATGTGCATCTATGAATTCAGCTGGTAAATGTGTTTACATCATAGTTTATGCACATAACTTCTTACAGAATTAAAAAGGTTTCCACTTCAACAGTTCATATACATTTTTTTTTTTTTCCAAAATGTTAATGTGTTTCCCACCAGCATTTCTTATTTGCAATATCCCAAAATGTGCATAAAAACTGTGAATGGAAACTTAGCTAATGTAAAAATAGATATTTCACATATCAAACCTCAATGAAAAGCCGACATACAGTATATCAGTCAGATTTCATTACATGCATATGTGCAACATATAGAGTGAGATTATCAGATGCAGGTTTCATCTGGAGTGGATGCAAAGGAAACCCAACAAGTTTGGTCAGAAAAAGACAGCAGAGTTTCAAAACTCTGAATCTAAGCATGAACTTTGACCT
This sequence comes from Hypophthalmichthys molitrix, assembly GCA_037950675.1. Classification (NCBI taxonomy): domain Eukaryota; kingdom Metazoa; phylum Chordata; class Actinopteri; order Cypriniformes; family Xenocyprididae; genus Hypophthalmichthys; species Hypophthalmichthys molitrix. Next base: position 33,062,144 of record CM075507.1, on the reverse strand, counting down.
TATTCTCACCCACCTGCTTCAGTTCTCACCCACCGGCTCTGTGAAACACTGCTAAAACTGCCCACTGCTGCAGCGATCACATTAATGAAATGGGAGAGAAGTGTGTGTGTGTGTGTGAGTGTGCGTCTGCGAAACTGCCTGTAGAACCGTCTCCATATCTCTGTTCAGATGTGCCCATCATCTTAAAACAGCGCTCGCTGCTCGGAGCGGTGCTGACTGAGAGAAAAAATGATGTCTGGAGGACAAATACGGCACGTAAATAATTAATCACATCCCGTCTCTGTCACTCCTAGGATTCTCCTAGACTTGATCCGCTCTGCTTTATCTCTATGTCCCTTGATATAAAAAACCTGCACTCGAAACACACACTGCATAGAGAAGAGAGCCCTCTCCTGATGGACTGTCATTCAAAACCCACGAGTGTACTATATAAAGAAGTTTAGATCAATACCACCTTTCTTTTCCTTCAATTTGACAACAAGCATTATTTATTTATTGAATTATTTACAGCATTGCATGTACAAAGGAAGTCTCTGGGGCATTGCAACAAGATAAGCGTTAAAATATTGTTTCAAAAGTATAGCTCCAAGACTAACAAAACAGCACATCTTTCCCTCAAATCAAGAATCATACCACTAGACGGACTGGATACTACTTCAGATATTTATAGACCGCTTATTGTTAACAGAAAAATCCATCCACAGGAATTAATTTCGATAACACATAAACAGACATTCATCTAGACAAGTAGTCCCACTGCTAAAGGATGATTGAGACAACTAAACTGCTCAAATAATAAACACACAGCGATTCAACACAAATACAAGCTCCACGTTTCTGCTTTGAATCCCTCTGGAATGCCTCATCATAGACTCCCACTGAGAATCACTGCGAACATAATTTTTGTTTGTTTTGCAAACTGAGGGATGAGTCAATATTTTATGCAACAGTTGTTTTGCACATTCCATTAAGGGCCAGTTGCGATATTGTGCACCGGTATGATTTATAATTTACTTTGTGATGATATTAAGTTTAAAATAAATAATCACACACACACACAACTTATATATTGCATGCAAAACTGATTGGGTTTTAAACTGTAGTAAAACCGAATTAGCAGTGGTCAGGAAATGTGCTCTGCAATCTGAGGTTACAAACCAAATAAATAAAATATCTGGGGTTAACCACACTGCAGTCTCTGCTGTCATCACCCACATCCTAACAAGTTCTATACTACTCTAAAGCCATCTGTGCCTTAAAATGCTGCCTACATAGGGAGCTCACCAGGTTTTGGAACCAAACTCATGTCTACGCCGGACACGATAGTTGAGGCTGTCTGCTGCATCGAAGCTGCACATCAGGGACCAGAAACATCAAACTGCCTTAGATTTCAGTCAGAAGTTCAAATACACAACAAATAAAATTCATACTAAAACCTATTTGTAAATAAAGAATAATTGAAAGAAAAAATGGCTGTGCAATAAACATCACCCTCACCCTAACATCACGGTCTCTGTCAAAAGGAGCATCGGGCACTTCCAGTGCAGACGGCTTTGTTTATGATGTGTGCCATCACGCATCACGACACGCCACCTGCATCTAGTGTAGACATGGGCTGTGTTCGAAATCGCCCCCTATACCCTATATAGGGGACAGCCATTTGTAGTGGTGTCCGAAACTATAGTGGATGTTATCGAGTGCACTTATTCAATCCCATAATACACTGCAATAACTAATGTACGCTCAACGGCAAGAAAATACCCATAATGCACTATGACGGTCATGCCGAATGAATTCCCACGTTTCACCAGAAGATGGCGCCCGAAGGTGAATCATCCATCCATCCATCCATTTTCCAAACCGCAGGTCCAATGTGGTAACAGCGTAATATCATACAGGTATAAATCCCTTTTTTTTAAATTTATTTTTGGCGTTTTTGCCTTTTTTTATGAAGTTGCATGCCACCTGCGTCTAGTGTAGACATGGGCTGTGTCCGAAATCACCCCCTATACACTTAAATAGGTCACTATTTGAGAGGACAGCCATTTGTAGTGGTGTCCGAAACCATAGTGGATGCTATCGAGTGCACACATTCAATCCCATAATCCCATAACAAGTGTACAACTGATGTACTCTCAATGGCTAGAAAATACCCATAATGCACTGTAACGGTCGTGCCGAATGAATTCCCGCATTTCGCCAGAAGATGGCGCCCGCAGGTGAATCATCCATCCATCCATTTTCCAAACCGCACTGGTCCAATGTGGGTACAGCGTAATATCATACAGGTATAAATTCCTTTTTTTAAGATTTATTTTTGGTGTTTTGCCTTTTTAATGACAGGACAGTATGTAGACAGGAAGCGAAGTTGGAGAGAAAGAGGGGGACGGGATCGGGAAAGGTCCACGAGCCGGGACTCAAACTCAAGTCGCCAAAGCGTAACAGCACTATATGTCTGCGCTGCCCACGAGGCTATCGGCACTGACGTACATTCCTTTTTAATTGATTATTCAATTGTTTAATTAAGGTTTATACATGCTAGTTTACATGACAGAGTTCAAGATAAATCTTTTCATCAGTACTGGAGATGCCAGTTTGCTAAGTTTCAAATGATTATTACACGGCAAGCAAAACTACGCAAACGCGGCAGCCCATCCGGTGCACTCACTGTCTGAATTCACTCACTCAAGTGGACTATATTAGTGGACTAATGTATGGAATAGTGAATGAGGGTATAGTGGGCGATTCAATTTTTGTTCTTTAAAAAAAATCACGTCACACTGCAAGTGATAAAAATGGTAAAACATACAAAAGCATCTAAAAATAGACACCTTGCCTTTTACATTCATAAAAATTTAAAACTACTGTCTTGAAAGCTAACAAATGATCCCAATACTTGTGCTGACATTTCCTAAAAGCTGCATCAAATTCACCACAGAGCAACAGATCTGCTGTATCTCCTGCGGTGAGATCTGATCCCGTTCCTCCGCACATTGGGAAAAGAATCATCCGTTCAGCAGACAACATGCTGAGACACAGAGCGGCATGTTTCCTAAATCTCCTAATCCCTTCAGTTTTGCCGAAACGGACGATTTCACGCTGTTTGCTAAACTCCACTGCAAAAAATCAGGTGTCTGGTGAGGCACGCATGCAGGGCTGCGCTCCTCTGATGTCCCCGTGAGCGCTGTGAGCACCAGACGGGGAGTCTATAAAACAAAACCGCAGACTTTATAACCAGACTGACTTCACTTACCAATAAACATGCTCTCCATGGTCATCACGGAGCGTCCCTGCGCACCGATGCCATCAAGAGTGAATCCATGATTTCATCTGTACATGTGGGGAACTGCGACCACGAGGGCTGCTGCTAGTTTTCTCTCTCTATCTGTGAACTGAGATCTTCAGAAAAACTCTGTCTCCCTCTCGCACCTCCGTCCTCAGCTGTGTCTCAGAGCGAGGTGATCCTCTCCAGCTGTAATCTGACTCCTGGTGAACGAGCTCTCGCCGGCGTGCCGATATCAGCGTCTCTAGCGGGAGTCAAGCCGTGGCTGCTCATTTGTTCTGTCTGAGTGTTCCTCAGGCTCTACTCTCTCTCTCTCTCTCTCTCTCGCTCCCTCTCTTCCAGCACCTCCCAACTTCATATATCATGTTCTCTCTCACACTCTCTTCAGTGACATCCTCAAATGTGATTCATAAAGTAAACAAGATTTTAATTTCTAGCTTACTGTATTAATTTATTTAGCAAGAAAATGTGAACGTTTGTTCCAACTGCAAAAGTCTTGATGCAAGAGTGTTAGAAAGGGGGTTTAGGTAAAATGGTTTAGGGTTTTCACTGTGGTGTTGCTAGATGGTTACTAGGATGTTCTATTACTAGGGTGTTCTGCGAGGTTGTTGCTAGGGTGCTCTAGGCTGTTGCTAGGTGTTGTGGCTAGTTGCAGCAGTTGTTTACTGGCAAAAATGAAGTCTCACATCTCTGTGATCTTCTGCTCTCTAAATATGCCTCGGGTCTCTCCTTCAATGCAAGTCTATTTTTGTTGGTTATCATCTGCTAGGGGAACAACAGTCTAAACACTTAGTAAAGTAACAGCATACAAACGATGCATGACAAATGTGAGGCAAGTGTTATGTTGCAATGTTTAATACTTACAGTTAAAAGTTGGTTCAGATCACTATTCTTTTAAAGGTGATGTATGTAAGACATTTTATGTTAAAACACATTCTCATAACCCAGTTTATTGTTCATTGACTATTATTAGTGTGCCATTCATGAGTTTATCCCCCCCAGAAGTGTAAACATTGAGCCTCCCAGGCACCAGCAGAACATTGAGAGCATCTGCTCAGATATGTCAAGCTTTTTCCTGTTAAACTAATAGAGAGTTTGGGGCGTGACTAGCAGGTGGAGAGTTTGGAGGTGTGGCTACTGTAACAGGCGGAGAGTTTGGGGTGTGGCTACTGTAGCAGGTGGAGAGTTTGGAGGTGTGGCTACTGTAACAGGCGGAGAGTTTGGGGTGTGGCTACTGTAGCAGGTGGAGAGCTTGGAGGTGTGGCTACTGTAACAGGCGGAGAGTTTGGGGTGTGGCTTCTATAGCAGGCGGAGAGCTTGGAGGTGTGGCTACTGTAACAGGTGAAGAGTTTGGGGCGTGGCTACTGTAGCAGGCGGAGAGTTTGGGGCGTGGCTTCTATAGCAGGCGGAGAGTTTGGGGTGTGGCTACTGTAGCAGGAGGAGTGTTTGGGGTGTGGCTACTGTAGCAGGTGGAGAGCTTGGAGGTGTGGCTACTGTAGCTGGCGGAGAGTTTGGGGTGTGGCTACTGTAGCAGGAGGAGTGTTTGGGGTGTGGCTACTGTAGCAGGTGGAGAGCTTGGAGGTGTGGCTACTGTAGCTGGCGGAGAGTTTGGGGTGTGGCTACTGTAGCAGGAGGAGTGTTTGGGGTGTGGCTACTGTAGCAGGTGGAGAGCTTGGAGGTGTGGCTACTGTAGCTGGCGGAGAGTTTGGGGTGTGGCTACTGTAGCAGGAGGAGTGTTTGGGGTGTGGCTACTGTAGCAGGAGGAGTGTTTGGGGTGTGGTTACTGTAGCAGGTGGAGAGTTTGAGGTGTGGCTACTGTAACAGATGGAGAGTTTGGGGCGTGGTTTCTGTAGCAGGTGGAGAGTTCGGGGTGTGGCTACTGTAACAGGTGGAGAGTTTGGAGGTGTGGCTACTGTAGCAGGAGGAGTGTTTGGGGTGTGGTTACTGTAGCAGGTGGAGAGTTTGAGGTGTGGCTACTGTAACAGATGGAGAGTTTGGGGCGTGGTTTCTGTAGCAGGTGGAGAGTTCGGGGTGTGGCTACTGTAGCAGGCGGAGAGTTTGGAGTGTGGCTACTGTAGCAGAAGGAGTGTTTGGGGTGTGGCTACTGTAACAGGTGGAGAGCTTGGAGGTGTGGCTACTGTAGCTGGCGGAGAGTTTGGGGTGTGGCTACTGTAGCAGGAGGAGTGTTTGGGGTGTGGTTACTGTAGCAGGTGGAGAGCTTGGAGGTGTGGCTACTGTAGCTGGCGGAGAGTTTGGGGTGTGGCTACTGTAGCAGGAGGAGTGTTTGGGGTGTGGCTACTGTAGCAGGCGGAGAGTTTGAGGTGTGGCTACTGTAACAGATGGAGAGTTTGGGGCGTGGTTTCTGTAGCAGGTGAAGAGTTTGGGGTGTGGCTACTGTAGTGGATGGAGAGTCTGGGGCGTGGTTTCTGTAGCACACAGAGAGTTTGGGGCGTGGCTACTGTATCAGGTGAGGAGTTTTGGGTGTGGCTTTTGTAGCAGGTTGAGTTCAGGGCGTGGCTACTGTAGCAGGTGGAGAGCTTGGGGTGTGGCTACAGTATCAAGTGAGGAGTCTGGGGTGTGGCTACTGTAGCAGGAGGAGAGCTTGGGGCGTGGTTTCTGTAACAGGTGGAGAGTTTGAGGTGTGGCTACTGTAACAGATGGAGAGTTTGGGGCGTGGTTTCTGTAGCAGGTGAAGAGTTTGGGGTGTGGCTACTGTAGTGGATGGAGAGTCTGGGGCGTGGTTTCTGTAGCACACAGAGAGTTTGGGGCGTGGCTACTGTATCAGGTGAGGAGTTTTGGGTGTGGCTTTTGTAGCAGGTTGAGTTCAGGGCGTGGCTACTGTAGCAGGTGGAGAGCTTGGGGTGTGGCTACCATATCAGGTGGGGAGTTTGGGGTGTGGCTACTGTAGCAGGTGGACAGTTTGTGGTGCGTCATATCAAAAACTGTGCCCGGTGCAGATATACATTGGATGGGTTTATTATAAGTGAGACGCTCACATTCACTCTAGACTCAATTGCTTACTCATGACACATAGCAACACATCTATAAGTACCTTTTATTGAAAGTAACCTAATTTTACCTGTTGAGACATGCCTTCACAAACACATGTTTGAGTTGGAGGAGGCGCTACGTGTGAAAGGGGCATTTGCCAAATAGGCTTTATTTTTGTAATTCCGCTAGGTGCCACTAGTGTACAAAATCTACATACTTCACATTTAAGTATTAGCAATTAATAATAGTGATGCTGTCCTTAAACACCACTAATAATGTTTTTGTCACTAATAATGTCACTAAGAAAGGTCATCATAATTAGCTTTAAATACAAACTATACATATCTATGGTAGTACATTTAAATAAACAGGTAAACACATGTAAATGTGTCTGTGTGAGATCTTAGGAGAATATGTCATCACAGACACAAAAACACACATACACTTGACCTTGATTCCCCTCTTGGCTCTCTCTCAGATCTTTCCTTGATTGGTTCACTGTAATTCTATCTGAAGGTCAGGAGGAATTGACCGTTCGAAAGCCTCCCACACGTACTGCCTACAAATCAGAGGCTTTGCTCGCAAACAACAAAACAAACACATATGCAGAGAAAAACAGATCGCAACGCACTCTCATCCACTCACAGAGAGAGGAAAAACAAAACACTAACAAAAAAAGAGCAGCAACAAAACTCGTTGCCTCTACGGGCTGTGCGTTACGCTCACTGCAGCTAGGAGACAGCAGATATTTTGCATCGTCGCACAGATGTTTTCAATTAATCCCGAATTCCCAATCGCTCCGGTGCCTCTCGTCCTGCCTCCAGCCCGCTGCGAGTAAATACATTTATTCCGTATCTATAGTCGCAGAGCCTCCACTCGTCCAGGCTGGCAAATGTGTTTTTTAACCTTGACTTGGAGGTGTCACTGCTGAGATAGTGCATTATTTGTCACCATGAATAGCATTTAACAGCAGCTGTGCCCAGAGGAGCCCATGGTGAACCACATGCAAAGAGCAGCACGGGAAACTTCATTAATCTCTCTGTCACTTTCATGACGCTTTTCATTAGTTACACCGCTATCTGATCAACTGGCCGGTTATGTGTGTTTCCAAAGCTCTAACCAGACGAGCGACGATCTGGGAAGAAGACGAGAGAGTGTTGTGCGCTGTCCGACAATGCAACATTCAACAGCGTTCATAGTATTATATTAGCTTAAATGCTTACTGAATCCTGCAGTATATAAAGCATTTATTATTTTTTTTAATAAATAAAAATCAATTAAATAATAAACTGCTTACTGAAGTATATAAAGTATTAATATTGTTTAATAAATAAAAATCAATTAAATAAATAAATAAACAGCTTACTGAATCCTGCTCAGTATATACAGCATTTACTATAAAAAAGTATTATAATAATTAAAAAATAAACTGCTTACTGAATCCCACACTGTATATAAAAGCATTTACAATTTTTAATTAATATATTAGTATAAACAACATTTACTATTTAAAAATAAACAAATAAAAAACAAATAAACTGCTTACTGAATCCTACACAGTATAGAAAGCATTAGTATTGTTTAATAAATAAATAAATGCAAATTAAATAAATAAACTGCTTACTGAATCATGGTCAGTATATACAGCATTTACTATAAAAATAATTATAATAATTAAATAAAAAATAAACAAAATGCTTACTGAATCCCGCAAAGTATAAATGGTATTTAAAAACTAAAATTAATCAAATAAAAAACAAGTAAAATGCTTAATGAATCATGTACACTACAGTATATACAGCATTTAGTATTTTTAATAAATAAACAATAAATGAACTAAAATTAAAATAAATAAACAAAATAATAAACTGCTCACTAAATCCTGCACAGTATATAAAGCATTACTATTGTTAAAAAAAATAAATACATGTAATTTAAATAAATAAACTACTGAATCATGCTCAGTATATACAGCATTTACTATAAAAATAATTATAATAATTAAATAAAAAAATTAATAAACTGCTTACTGAATCCCGCAAAGTATAAATGGTATTTACTATTTTTCAACAAATAAAATGCTTAATGAATCCTGCACAGTATATACAGCATTTAATATTTAAAACAAAAAATAAATGAAAAGTAAAAATGATTATTTTGCATTTTTATTATTATTATTATTTTTTTTAATACAAACTGGTGTTATTTGGGAATCTTAATGTGAGCTCTAAAAATATACGATCTGAACTGCTATCCAAATTTATTTCATAGCTCTTTAGTCTTACTGTATTGACTCTATTCCTATTTCTTCTAAGGAAACGTAGGAGAAACATGTACGTGAACTTTAACTGAGAAGTCTCTTGAGCAATGAAAAAACAGCACTGTAGCAAAACAATCTATCGTCTATCTATCCTTATAACATCACTAACCCTTAGTTACTTTCCCTGCGAGGTGTAAACAAACACAATAAAAAAAGGCCATTTTCACATACAAATTAAATAATGATTCCATCAGCAGAAAAGGCTGCGGGTGAAGTGATTCTGCAGGAATAATAGAGTGACCTGTTTGTCACCCCAGCAGGACATTAGTCTATATATTCTGACATAAGTGCACACGAGCATATGCATTAAATGATTGTTACTGGTTGTGACTGTAGGTATAATGGTTGCCGTGAGGCTCGTCCGACTCCTACAGAAGTAGAGGTGAATGTGCCGTTCACATTTAAAGGAGACACACATGTAGACTATGAATACGTGAAGAGAGCAGCTCCCGTCAAACCCTCTTTAACGCTGCAGGATGAAGATCAGCAGAGAGGAGAGATTACAGACCATTCTGAACTTCACTTCAATTCCTGGGTTTGTATTGAGGGAGCAAACAGGATGCAGAATTGCAGTTAGAATTTGAATGCAAGTAAAATTAATTTGATTCATGTAGACTAGAAACTAGAAAAGCAAAATTTGTCAAGAGAATCTTCGAATGCTAACTTGACAAAGGCTTGTTTGAAGGTTTTGGGGGGAAAAAGTTGAAAAAAAACTTGATGTTTTGAAGGTTTATAGACAGAGAATGATAGATGGATAGACAGAATGATAGAGTGATAGAACAATAGAAGAGCAAAATGATAGAATGACTGACAGAAAATTGAATGAAAGAATGTTTGATAGAGATAGAACGATAGATAGAATGCTAGAACAGATATAATGACAGATAGACATAATGACTGATAGATAGAACGATAGAACGATAGATAGATGGATGGACGTTCTTCTATTGTTCTATCACTCTACTGTTCTATCATTCTATCAACGATAGAACGATAGATAGATAGAATGATAGATAGATAGAATGATAGAACGATTGAACGATAGATAGAACAATAGAACGATAGAACAATAGAATGATAGATAGAACGATAGATAGATAGATAGATAGATAGATAGAATGATAGATAGATAGACAGACGGACGGACAGATGGACGTTCTTCTATCGTTCTATCACTCTGTCGTTCTATCATTCTATCAATGATAGATAGAACGATAGATAGATAGATAGATAGATAGATAGATAGAAAGAACAATAGATAGAACAATAGATAGATAGAATGATAGAACGATAGATAGATAGATAGATAGATAGATAGATAGAACGATAGATAGAACGATTAGATAGATAGATGAAAGGACATTCTCCTATCGTTCTATCACTCTATCATTCTATCAACGATAGACAGAATGATAGATAGATAGATAGAACGATAGATAGACAGACAGACGGACGGACGTTCTTCTATCGTTCTGTCACTCTATCGTTCTATCATTCTATGAACGATAGATAGAATGATAGATAGAACGATAGATAGAATGATAGATAGAACGATAGAATGATAGAACGATAGATAGAACGATTAGATAGATAGACAGACAGACAGACAGACGGATGTTCTTCTGTCGTTCTATCACTCTATTGTTCTAATATTATATATATACCATAGATAGAACAATAGATAGAATGATAGATAGAACAAACAAACGATAGACAGATAGATCGAACAATCTATCTATCTATCGTTCGATTGTTCTATCATTCTATCGTTCTATCTATCTATCAATCGTTTGATTGTTCTAAGATCAATCGAACGATTGATAGAAAGAACGATAGAATGATAGATAAAACAATCGAACGATAGATAGATAGATCTATCTATCGTTCTATCTATCGTTCCATCTATCGTTTATCCATCTATCTATCTATCAATCATTCTGACAGACAGACAGACAGATAGATAGATAGAACAAACAAATGATAGATAGATAGATCTATCTATCGTTCTATCGTTCTATCTATCTATCTATCTATCAATCATTCTGACAGACAGATAGATAGATAGAACAATTGAATGATAGATAGATAGATAGATAGAACAATTGAACGATAGATAGATAGATAGATAGATAGATAGATAGGGACTACCTGCAGATATATTGATATTCTGTGATATTTCTTTATTAAATCACCAAGATTAATGCTCAAAGAGCCTAAAACACTGGTGACAGTAAACTCACTGGAGCACAGAGCCTCTCATGCATTGACAATCTTGTGATAACGATGTATTCTTGTGTTGGCCCTTGTATTCACAAGTCCAAGTATTCCCATAAAGTGATTTTATTAAAAGCACATTTTCAGTGAGGTAACCGTACGGTGATACGGATCACATTTCTGTCTGCATCACCTCCTCACCTCACTCGTGCAGAGCAGAGATTAAACACGCTCCGGCGAACGCCGTCCTCCCAGAGCTGTTACTCTCTCATGCCGTTCTTTTTTAATAAGATTTTGCTGCATGCAAATAGCTAGAGCTGTGAGAAAACAAGGACGTTATTTATTAGGCCTCAGAGAAACGTTTCATAACATTGGGGCTCATAGAAGCGTTTGAGCTTTCAACAGCAGTCGCACGGAAGATCTTACCAGAGCGCTAAATACTAAAAGTGTCTCAACATCTGCAGATCACTGACATTTAACCAAATGTGCTGAATCCAATCAAAGCACAGCAGCAAAACACGAAGAGAAAAACACAAAATATGACCCTGAACAACTAAAAAGTATTAAAAATACAAAAAAAAAGTATTAAGTAAACTCATCCTGCAATCGTTTACAATGAAAAACTGATTGAGACTTCAAATTGTGTACTTGTTTAAAGTCCCCCTGTGGTGAAAATCAAGTTTCTAATGTTGTTTATATGTGGTAACATGGTTTGTGTAACATTAGCAACACATTATTAGCTGTTTGATAACTTAGTCAAGCAAAAGTCTAATCATATTAATTACCGTTATGTGTCCGACGTTGTAAAGAGTGATTCCATTGTGCAGTAAGTTGACCGAGTGGATCTCTGAGCTGGTGTGAGTGAGTGGAGGCGGAGCTAATTTGCATATTCATGGTTCTGCATATACTAAATGAGGCAAGGGTGTCGAGTTACATTCAAGATATTTTAAGGCATGAAGAAATTTTTTTCACAGGAAAAACATTTTAAATATGTAACTTTGGTGATCAAAGATGAGTTTTAAGGGATAAAACTAGGGAGACATTAAGAGAGCTGTTTCTTTTATAAACTAAAAATGTGGGGGGAAAAAGTACTTTGCGACAAAATGCACACTACCAAACCGAAGCTTTAAAGGGGTCATGAATTGAGAAATCAAATTTTCCTTGACCTTTTGACATATAAGAGGTTATTGTACCATAAAAAATCCTGCAAGTTTCAGAACTCAAAACTTTGTTAGTCCAAAACAGCTTATCTCGAAACCAAGGATTTTGTCACATTATTGTGTCATAGTGCGACGAAAGACCGCCTCTGCAGAAGAAGATCGACGCCCACTTCTACATCATTGCCTCTTTAGCCCCGCCCACCGATTCATGCACATCATGTAGTAGTAAATACGAGAGAGACGCAAACACAGGATTACTCCAGCAACAAAACCATAGATTTTTTTTAAAAATGCAAAGATGAACTTTATTTTTAATTGAGTTACAGATCGTTACATTCATTTATAATTTGTTTACACGAAACGCCATAAGTCAATTATAACAGTGGTAACTCCAAGTACTTAAACTTTATTTGCCACAACCAAGACTTATAAAGCACATGTAATATGCATTCGGCAAATGTTTCAACTAACGAGATAAACACCTTTCTGTAGCGCCTCCGTTTCAACACTGATATAATGTAACAAAATACAATTCTACCTCACAAATACATAAGGAATAAATATAAATAAAGATAATTAATTACCGCGTTGTTGCAAACTGGAGTATTCTTTGGTATTTGAGGTTCATTGTTTTCTGATTCGGGATCAGTCTCTGGCTCAAATATGTATGGCGAACATCGGAATTTTTTAAAACAATTCCACACGTGTAACGGAGGGATGTTAAAATTATTTTAATATGCAAAACTGTTACCCAATCATAGCAGTGCAAGTCTTGAATGCGGCACATCAAAACGGAGTGTTTCAAAAAGATGGTCAAAAACAGGACAGAAAGTAGCTTATTACTTCTAAATTAGGATGCTTTTTGGTGTCAACACTTTAAGTGAACCTTAAAGGACATTAAAACATTGCATGACCCCTTTAAATATTTACAGCTGTCTTTTCTTTACACAACTAATCACAAACTGTTGGTCAACGACTTGTTGGACAGACTTCAAAACAGTTTAAAAAAAAAGAGATTTGGCCTTACGATGAAAGTCTTGTAGTGTGCACCTGAATGTACATTGACTTGAGCCCTATCTAGGGAGCAGAATGGGCAACCACCTTAGCAACCATTCGGAACACCCTAGCAACCAAATTACTAATGCACTAAAAACCACTCAGAATATCCAAGCAGAGCAAAGTCCAAAACTCTTTAGCATCGACTTCTATACAGAAAGGCACCACTCACATTCTTCAGAAAATGTTAAATTTTGTTATGTTAACTAAATTAACTACATTTATTATAAACAATGATAAATGATACATTTTATACAGCGAAATGTTAAAAAACAACACACCATTTCCTTTCATGGAGAAGTCTCGGGATGGGAGGAAAAAGATGAATGTAGCCAAACTCCACAGAACCGTTTCCCAGCTGAACAGCTGATAATTAAACTCTTATGTGGGCCTGACATCATCTCCACTCCAGCATGTTCAACTCACGGACTACACCAGATGTCAAACAGGAAGAAATAAGTGCCTGCGGACTAATGTAAAGATATCTCAGGAGAAGTGCTGTGAATTATCAGTGGAAGATCTGCGGTTCAGGTCTGAACTTTTACACAACCACTTAGTTTTGGCACGTCCTGTAAGTAAAGGAAAGAAGTAATGTGGCGTTCACACAGAATGTGTTGTGTTAAAAACTGCAACGGACAAATGATCACATGATACTTCATTTTAAATGTATTTAAAAGCAGCACAAAATGAACAAGAAGTCATTTAGCAGATGCTTTTACCCAAAGTGACTTACAGTGCACTTACAGGACAATCACTGGGGTTAACAAGAGGTTAAGTGACTCGCTCAAGGGCTCAATAGTGTCGGTTCATAGATCAGCTCTTAGGCTGTGTTCAGACTTGGCAGGTTTGGTTCGATTAAAGCGAACTCTGGTGCGACTGCTCTGTTTGTCCATCTGAACCCTAGTGCGCACCAAACGTGTGAACGAACCCCAAACAAACCAAATCTGCTGCGGTTTGACTGAAATATGAACGCAACACGGAGCAAAGACATCAACAAGCCAAAAACAGGATGTGATGTCACAAGGTGCGACCTTGAAAATAATAGAATGCTCAAGCATATCTGTTTTCTCTCTCGTCATAAGAGCTACGTTGCCCATCAGAATTCAGTACAGTTGTCGAAACTGTGTTTCGTTGCAGCAGATCTTCGCTTGTGTGTGTGATGAAGTAATTCCTGCCGCTGTTTTGACTCATTTACACATTTTATAAGCTCTTAAAGAGTTCTCAGATGATAGAAATACTATCATATCACACACAACGAGCGCATTTAGCCCATAAGCCCATTTAGATCTGTCGCAAAATATATGTCTGAAACTCCTTTTTTTGGTTTGTTTTGTATCTTTAGGTTTGGTGTTAAAAATTACAGTGATGCAAAGCTAACAAAGACTACATGTATCATTTTCTGCAGGGCTTGAAATGCCAAATTCGGGTGTATTTTACACTTTGGCAGGTTGAATTTTATATATAATAGCTTATATACATTCTTCAATTGTAGTCTTTTTAAAAAGGCATCTGAAATAATAAACTCAGTGCAATTTAAGTGTTAAAAATATAGACTTTTTAGTACATATCGATATTGAAATTTTCCTCAGAACAGATACACGATACCAGCTGCTCTTTCTCTCTCTCTTATCTCTCTGACAGCGAGTCGACACACAAACCCTCCTCCCCTCAAGCACTCCTTTTATTTGCTCCACATGAATATTGTTGGTGTTACAGGGCTTGAATTTCTGCGTGGGATTGGGCGTATTGGGCATAATTTTACTCATTCCCACAGATGTTGTGATCACACATAAAGCCTCCTCTCAGTAGTAAATTCAGTTCTTTTTCGCTGTTTATTGCGCTTAAAAAAGTCAAATACACACAAAATAATGTCAAAACGCCGGTCTTGTCGAGTATTCACGTAAACACAGTCAGTTGTTTAAAGTGAATGTAAACAGTTGAGAAAGAAAATGCATGTGTAACAGTATAATGGATCCGTGCGTCAGGTCTTAAAGTGACAGCAGCCAAATTATGAGATTATATTAAAAATATCTATATGGCAGTCTTCTCCATGGTATCGATGTCAAAAATGTGGCCAGTGAAAATGCTGCGTGGCTAGTAACTTTGGAAAACCACTAGACACACTGGCTGGTTAGCAAAAAAGTCAATGTCAAGTTTTGATCTGGAGCAAAAGAACCAAGAGATCCACCCTTAATGCAGCCATGTAGGCTAATCCATTCATCTAAATTCTGCTTTTTTACCCCCAAAATGAGTGCAGTAACTGCAGAAAAAGTCTTTAGATCCCATCTGAGCCTAATTTGGAGCGCTCTACATATGCTTCTACGCTATGCATCATTAACACTTGGGACACTCAACTCACAAACAATTTCATTAGTTTGTGATATTCTAAAAATACAACATATCGATTCATCCTAAGGTGGTAGAAACATGAGAGGTGCTGCAATACAAAGTTTATAAGAATACAGGCTAGAATATAGAGATGAAAGAAGGAAATAGGAATGCAGAGAAGGATTTGTATATCAACAGGATTCAGCCAAATGCTCACGGAAAAAATGAGTCTTTAAACATTTCTTGAAAGCATACGCATAATACACAGCACATTTCTCTCAAAAAACAAACAAACATGCTCTTTAATGACTCACTGACTGAATCAAATTATTTTTTTTAGAATGAATATAAATCACTTTGTATATTATCTTGGATGGATAATTTTCTAAATGCCATTGAATTTGGTTTTAAAAAACATCTTATGAACACACTCAAAAACAAGTGTTATCCATTTGACTCACTGGACTGAATAAAATAATTCACAACTTATCAGAATGGATATAAATCAATATTTTGCTCGCATTATGTACTATCTTACATGGATTTTTTACAATAGCCTTTGAATTTTGCCAAAAAAAAGCATCTTATAATCATGCTTTTGTACCTTCTGGAACAGCCTTCACATCACATCACTCTTATAGAATATATAGAAAAGATTCTATATAGAACCTTTTAGGGTTCCCATCCTGGGATCATTTAATGGATTTAGTTTTAATTAGTTTTTGTTTTAATTCATTTTTTATTTTGATTACATTTTATGAATTAAACAGCCCATAAACATACTTTATCACTTGAAAATGTTTTAAATAACCCATTAAACATGAAAGTATTGCAATCATTTAAGACATTTCTCCTTATTTAGAAAGTGTTCTTTAAAGAGGTCATGAATTGAGAAATCAACTTTTCCTTTTCCTTTCATTTTGGTATATAAGAGGTCATCGTACTATAAGAATATCCTGTAAGTTTCAGAACTGAAAACTTCCTTGTTAGTCCAATAAAAGTTTTTATTGACACCAGGCCTAGAGAACGATTCGTCCTGGAATGTGCCTATAGATAGATGAAACTCCGCCTCCACAGAAGAAATCAACGCCTACTTCATCATTGCAATATTAGCCCCGCCCACTGGTGTGTTAGTGAGATGAGGAGGAGAGAAGAGCGATACAGGACTAAAATAACATTACCTTTCAAGATGCTAGAAATATGGTTATTTATTTTCAACAATGTGAATGTCTCAGTTGAGGTTTATTTATTTGTATTCGGTTCATTTCACTGTGGATTCTTTGGTAAATCAATCGCATTTCGGTGCAAACAGACTTTTACCATATGGACTCGACAGTACTGCAACAACATGTCAGTAACTGTGTTAATTCTAATGCCTGATCTGATATTAATGATTCGTGTACAGTCAGATGTTTTTTGTCTGTGTGTCAGTAAATCAAACCAGTGACTAAACATTCACGTTGTTTCTCTTAGTAGGATGAAAATAATCTGTTATTTAAACTGTGATTAAAGTATATATGGAAAGCGATCAAAGAACGCTCCCTTTACAATCACTGGAGCTGTCAATCAAACAGTGTGACTGAGTTCTGGACTCGAGCCAAAACTCCCGTTTTATCCAACGAATCTCTTCATCGCTGTTAATTATGATGAAAGCATTCATTAGTGTGCAGAAATTGATGAGATCACTGCTTCATGCGCTCAACAACATGTCTGTGATCGACTACAATGTTTATCACTGCAACCTTTCATGCCACCATCTAAATATAATGCCATAGATCTAAACAGTAGAGAGAGTAATACTGAGCTATTTCATATGCAAAGATGTCAGCCAATCACAGCAGTGGGCGTTTACACTGAAGTCTCACAGCAGACACGCCCCTTAAAACAGAACGTTCAAATCAGAGGGTAGGAAAAATGCCTTTTATTTCTAAATTATGACAATTTTTGATGTAAAAAGCATACTAACATTATAAGTGCACCCCAGGAAACATAAAACAATAACGCAGTTTATGACCCCTTTAAGAACCCTATACAGAACTCCACTGAACCTTTTTTTCTGAGAGTGTACGTATAGGCAATTTATAAGTTTTTGTACAAAGCCCAAGTACAATAATGCCAATTTCTGTATTGTTCTAACTGACAGTATGATGGCAACAGAATAAATGGCTCTGAAGTTAACCAAAATAAACAATGAGTGCTGACAGAGATCAATATCCAGAATCTCACTGTTTTAATCATCAGCGCAGACAGTAACGCAGAACGAATTGGAAACTAATGTAATAAATCCAATAATCTCAATCGGTTCCGAACGCCATCAGGCTCTTGTTTCTCTCTTTCCATATTTATAACCCACAGCTGTCTCGCTCCCTTCAGTTTAGCCAATCGGCCGTTAATTGGGGGTTTGGCACCAAGTGAGTTTTTGTAAACATGAATCAGCAGAGCCACGCGGTGAAGGATCGGAAAGTACAGATGAAGCCGATCTCGGCGGTGGAGGCCATCGATTTCTGCCAGAGCTTCTTAAGCCTTCAGCACGGCGGGTCAATATGGATTTGATATACGCGAGTTTAAAACGAGCCGAAAACATACACCCCGCGTACCGCGGGCAGCAGAGTCAGCAGAGACAAAATTAAAATGACAAAGGTGGCTTTGGGATGCAGATATCGACTGGAGAGTCGGGACAATGCTGGGCGAGTTTGTCTCGCTGATAATGTCTGTGCCAGAGGAAATAACACGGCCGTGCGAAACTCCTACAGGGAGCAAAACATTGTCTGTAATCACATTTCCTGGGAGCGAGAGCGAGAGAGAGAGGGAAGATGCCTCCGTGAGAGGGATTAATTGAATCCTGTGGATACACATGGATGGGGGTGAGCATGAACCACACAGAGCTTTAGACAGAACGCATACACACTATTGTAAAGAGACCATGTGCTCAACACACTGCCGAGTGATTCCTTCTGAATAGTCTTAAGACGCCAACCTCTTCAAACTTCAATTTATAGGTGGGTTCATTTCAGACACGCTGTTTAGTAGGTGATCATCGACAGGCCTGGTTGAGCAGCGTGGGCCTGATATTGAGCTTTCTAATGGATTTATGTACTCGCTCAGCATTTCACTCCATTAACATTATCATCACAGTCTGATCTGTGTTTATGCCCAGAGCTGGACCATACAGCTCAAATATATCTTGATATTTTAGGTCTACTGGCTATATTCAATATACGTGGATAGTTATACGATCACTCTTGGAACGAAGCTCAGCCAATCAAATTGGAGGACCGGAACTGATGTATAATAATAGTTTATCACATTGTCTTAATACCTTAAATTGATGGCTAATACATTGATTTGTTTGAAAGATTTCAAACAAACAGTCATTGCTTGCAAAGTCCAATCAAAACATTTAATGTTTTAAAAAAAAAAATCAAAGCCATGTTTATGCACCAAAATAAGTTTAGGATCACTTTGTTTTTTGTTTTTCCTAAAAGAAATTGATGCTTATATTCAGCGAAGATGCATTAAATTGATGACAGTAAAGACATTTATAATGTCAAAATATTGAGTAGCAAACATAATAAATTATATTATGATTGTTATCAAATGACTATAATCAAAAAAAATGTTTGTTGAGCAGCAAATCATCATATTAGAATGATTTCTGAAGGATCATGTGACACTGAAGACTGGAGTAATGATGCTGAAAATTCAGCTTTGATCACAGGAATAAATTACATTTTAGAATATATTCACATAAAACAGCTATTTGAAATTGTAATAATAATTAAAATAATTCACAATATTACGCTTTTTTTTTTTTAAATGCAGCCTTGGTGAGCATAAGAATCTTTTAAAAACATAAATGTTACTGATCCGGTGGTGTATTTTTACTTAAACATTTTAAAAAAAAATTCTGAGTGATGACACATTTTTAGTCAATTTACTGAAACAGATCAATTAAATCCCACTGATTGTTTTTGCTACTTAATGTTAAAGGGGTCATGAATTGAGAAAACAACTTTTCCTTGAGCTTTTGATATATTATATATATATACTATAAGAATATCCTGTAAGTTTCAGAACTGAAACTTCCTTGTTAGTAGTAACTGTGTAAATTCTAATGCCTGATCTGATATTAATGATTCATGTACAGTCAGATGTTCTTTGTCTGTGCGTCAATAAATCAAACTACTGACTAAACGCTCAACTTCACATTGTTTCTCTTAGTAGGATGAAAATAATCTGTTATTTAAACATGATTAAATTATATATAGAAAGCGATCAAAGAACGCTCCCTTTACAATCGCTGGAGCTGTCAATCAAACAGTGTGAGTTTATCAGTGACTGAGTTACATCACGTTGCACTGTTAGTTACGATGAAAGCATTCGTTAGTGTTGTAATGATGAGATCACTGCTTTCATGCTCTCAACAACATGTCTGTGATCGACTACAATGTTCATCACTGCAACCTTTCATGCCACGATCTAAATATAATGCCAGAGATATAAATGTAATGATATAATGCTTTTCACGATTAGTTAACCTTGAGAGCTGTAATAGTAAAAATGTGCTAAAAGTTTTCGAGAGAGTAATACTGAGCTATTTCATATGCAAAGATGCCAGCCAATCACAGCAGTGGGCGTTTACACTGAAGTCTCACAGCAGACACGCCCCTTAAAACAGAGTGTTCAAATCAGAGGCCTAAAATCAGGGTAGGAAAAATGCCTTTTATTTCTAAATTATGACCATTTTTGATGTAAAAGTCATATTAACATTAGAAGTGCACCCCAGGAAACATTATAAAACAATAAAACAACCCAGTTCATGACCCCTTTAAATCAGACATGCTTGTGATATGTCATGATTACAAAACTAGTCCAATGACGTAAAACATAACGGGCAGTTAAATACCGCAATGTTGCTTAATTTCACATTGCTCAGCCCTAGTTCTTGCTTAACCTTTTGTTCCACTTTCACCATCAAACAGCTTTTACGCCACTAGGCTTTATGATGTTTTTCAGGGACCGTCTCTAAAATTCTTGATGCCGTTCCACAAAGGTCTTCCACAGGATATCCTCGCGTCCGTAAATTTATCTGAACTCTTGGGCGTTCAAAAGCTCAAGGTTATTTACAGTTTTCTAACAGCTGTCATACAGCCGTTAATGCCAGGAAAGAATGTGCACATCGTCAACCTTTGACACTGAAAAGCCCAATAAATCGGCAGGAAGCCACTGAACCCAAGATTGATGATCTTATCCTTCCCCAGCTACTGTCACGGCTACAGAAGGATGACTTTCATAAAGATGGAACTCTTCTGTAAAAGTTTTCCTGTGTTTGCAAAAGTAAAGTGTTTCTTGCTGAGGAAAAATACTGGAACCAAGTGATTTTCACGCCATTCGGTTCCATTAATGAATCTTTAACATCTGTACTCTTTCACTGTACTAAGGCTGCATTTACAAGGCCAATTCCGATTTGTTGACTATATCCGATTTTTTTTGATGACCAGCTTACATCATCTAAGTGACCCATATCCGATTTACACTATACACTTGGAGACTGTACTGACCCGGAAAAGGCCGAAAAGGAAGTAAAAAAGGTGCGATTTGCAATGGACACAGATGAAATGATAACACAAGCTTTTGCTTTCCACTCCATCTTTAAAGGTCAGCAAAACATTGGGTTGAGCCTCCATTGCACCATTGAAAAGTGTCATGTGATCGCAGTTGGTGGTCCACCTGAGTTGATGTCGCTTTCAGTGACGTACGGCTCACATTGACAGGGGAATATCCAATCTGTCCGCTTACATGGCAGACGCAAATGCACAAATTCGATTCATATCAGATTTATTTCCACATATGAATGAGGCCGATCTGAGAATATCAGAATCCATGTTATTTTTTCCTGCTTACCCGTTCGTGGGTCATATCCAATCTGTCATATGGAAGGAAAAAAAAAATCGGTATCGGGTCACTTGAAACATGTAATGCAAATGCGGCCTAAAATACACCACTGATCACATAATGGTTAGATAAATCTGTCTGACCCAGTGTTAATATTGTTTACTGTTTTCGATAATGACCTTATTTATTAAACCAACGTTTTGGCCATCAGCCTTTCTCAAGGTATGATGATTGAATCACTGACGGAACAATTCCTCTTACTCTTATCATGTCCAACTCAAAATAAACTGAGAACATTTCTGCTGCACCAAACACAACAGAAAAAAACCAACACTCTCCCTGCCTACCACTGATTGAAAAACAAATCATCCCGCCCCAAACTCACACCATTGTTTAACCCAATGTTCAAAGCTCAAATGAACAGATCAAAAGTGCCACAGAGTCACATGTTTTGGTCTTGAAGTTGATGCAATGGCTTTACAAAAAAAGGACATAAAAATAGCATAATTCAGACTGGCACGGAGACCTGGAGGGCGAAACATCCATAGAACTGTGGCACAGGCCTGTCAATTTTCCATCTGTTTCAAGCCAGGAATATTTAAATCACCTCTCAAAAGAAGAAAAACAATAACGTGAACAAAATGCAAGTTTTGGGCACTTCTGCTTCAGTATTTTAATCACTAAAAACAGAACAACATTATAAAACACTTAACAAAACAGTGCCTTAATGTGCTAAAACAGTGATAATTAAAGATCAAATTCAGTATACACCTTATTGATGATGCACAGTTTCTCATTAAGCTTTTTCCTATAGAAAACTATTATAAAGAAAACATTTAAAGGGGACCCTTTTAACAAGATGCTTGTCAAATTCGCCCCTATTTGGGTGTGAGCAAAAACATGCCATTTTTTGTGTGTCCCTTTAAATGCAAATGAGCTGCTGCACCCGGCCCCCTTTCCAGAAGAGGGCGGAGCTTTAACAGCTCACGCTTCGGTCGCTCAACAACAACAAAGCAGGAGAATCTCACGCAGCCAAAATGAGGATTGTCAGTAACGGTGTTCAGCCTTACATTGTCAAACCGGAGTCGACACTGATGAAGAGAACTTACAACTTTTAGACGTTTCTGAATGGTTAGTGGATAAATTGATGTAGTTGAATTGACCCTCGCTTAGCATAAAATGACAGCATGGCAACAACACTCTACTACAACAACTCTTCCTCTTCTCTAAAGCAGCCCAACATGGCCTCACCCCCTTTGTTGCTTGTTCTCGGGGGCGGGGTTTATGTCAATTTTAGGGTTAGTGATGTCACTAACCTGGGAAGAAGCTCGTTGTAGTCCCAACCAGCCATTCTATAGTTCTATAGTGTGAAACATACTGTTACCTCTTTCAGTATCAGCCACCATCTCAATGCATAGAGAAGAGAAGATGGGATGGAAGGATGAGAGTTACACGGGACGCTGCTTAAACGACAGCTGAGAAATGGTCATTGTGTCGGTGGGATGCGGGGGGAAGTGCGTCCTTGAGGAATTTCAGCGGGATGTTTATTAGGCAGACACAGATGAGCGCTTGTAATTACCAGTCAGAGAGCTGAAGAGAAAAGGCCTTGAGTGATGACAAGGGAAGGGGGACGACACACGGTTTCATTCTGAGTTATGCCACAAACACAACGCATCCCTTCAATTTCAGCAAACGGTCATGCGCTACAAGGGAAATAAATCCTGTTTGCATTGTTATAATAAAATGCATGAGCACAGAGAGGGGAGAAAGAAGAGATAAAGTGTGTGCATGATTTAAAGCACAAAAATATTTAAGTTTCGACTATGCAACATGTATTTATTTACGCAAATCATCTCTTGATTTTCTCAGGAGAATCATAATAATACAGGCCAAAATGAATATCATGATTTACTCACCCTCATGTCATTACAAACCTTTTTCTTTCTTCTGTGGGATACAAATGGAAAATCTTCATGCAGCTCTTTTCTATTCAGGGACCATTTATAGTGACTCTACAAAAACTACTTCATTCAAATAGTGTGCTTATGGAAAGTATGGAAAAGAGAGGTCAGATATTTTATGAGTTGTCCTTAAACAGAATTAAGTTTGAAATTACATGAAGGAGAAGAAATGTTCAATTTTGGCTGCACTGTTTCTTTAACTCGTACAGAGATAGAAGGGGAAACAGCAAAGAGAAATGGATTTACTGTCAAAATAAACTTGCATTGGACTGAAACATTTTAAATTGAGTTTCTGCAGTGTAATGCTATCGAAGGAGAAGTGAAATCCAGGAAGCGCTGGAGACTAGAGTGTCTGGGAATTGCTGCTCGAGTGCTGCCCTCTTAACACAGTAAGACGCATCAAAGTCTATTGGAAAGACAATGAATCTGTGCCAAATGGAAGCCCTCAGACATCTGTATCCCTGTATTATTTAAAAACTCACATTAGAGTGAAGCACAGACAGAAGTGAAGCACAATGATGTCCTGAAGAGGAGGAAGAAGGACCAGGTAAAGAATTATTCATAAAAGAGTCCTGTGAGAATATCTGTATGCCAGACAAACAAGAAGAAAAACACAGACTAAACAGCAATAGTTGAAAGAGATAAACAGATGGATATTTACTGCCCGTGTGCTTCACACAAGCTCGAGTGGAAAAGCAAGAAGTGGAAGAAACTGTTAGTAAATCCTGCAGTAAAAAAAAAAAAAAAAAAAAAATGGCATAAGGCGGTCTGCTGCTCTTAGTTGGCCATCAGGCTGGTTTCCACTAGTCAATCAGGTCTTGTTTGATGGTTCTGAAGTGGTTTTGGCCATCTGCCAGCTGGAGACCACATGGCTGACCTGCTAAACCAGGATGATCTCATACGTACATTTTCATTTCCTATATATATACATATATATGTGTGTGTGTGTGTGTGTGTGTGTGACCCTGGACCACAAAACCATAAGGGTAAATTTTTTTAAATTGAGATTTATACATCATCTGAAAGCTGAATAAATAATCTTTCCATTGATGTGTGGTTTGTTAGGACAGGACAATATTTTGTCTGATACAACTATTTGAAAATCTGAATCTGAGGGTGCAAAAAAAATCAAAATATTGAGAAAAACGCCTTTAAAGTTGTCCAAATGAAGTCCTTAGCAATGCATATGCACTTTAAAATATATTTACAATAGGAAATTTACAAAATATCTTCATGGAACCTGATCTTTACTTAATATCCTAATAATTTTTGGCATAAAAGAAAAATTGATCATTTTGATCCATACAATGTATTGTTGTCTATTGCTACAAATATACCCATGTGACTTATGACTGGATTTGTGGTCCAGGGTCACATATACACTACCAGTCAAAAGTTTGGAATCTGTAAGATTTTTTAAAAGAAGTTTCATCTGCTCACCAAGGCTGCATTTATTTAATTAAAAATACAGTAAAAACAGTAATATTGTGAAATATTATTACAATTTAAAATAACTGTTTTCTGTTTGAATATATTTTATAAAGTAATTTATTCCTGTGATCAAAGCTGAATTTTCAGCATCATTACTCCAGTCTTCAGTGTCACATGATCCTTCAGAAATCATTCTAATATGATGATCTGCTGCTCAACAAACATTTATTTGTGTACAATATATTTTTTTTTTTTCAGGATTCTTTGATGAATAGAAAGTTCAAAAGAACAGCATTTATTTGAAATATAAACTTTTGTAACATTATACACTACCGTTCAAAAGTTTGGGGTAAGTAAGAATTTTTATTTTGTACTTTTTTTTTAAAGAAATTAAAGAAATTAATACTTTTATTCAGCAAGGATGCATTAAATCGATCAAAAATGACAGTAAAGACATTTATAATGTTACAAAAGATTATATTTCAAATAAATGCTGTTCTTTTGAACTTTCTATTCATCAAAGAATCCTGAAAAAAAATATTGAACACAAATATTTTGTACAATTGTACACAATAAATGTTTATTGAGCAGCAGATCAGCATATTAGAATGATTTCTGAAGGATCATGTGACACTGAAGACTGGAGTAATGATGCTGAAAATTCAGCTTTGATCACAGGAATAAATTACTTTATAAAATATATTCAAACAGAAAACAGTTATTTTAAATTGTAATAATATTTCACAATATTACTGTTTTTACTGTATTTTTAATTAAATAAATGCAGCCTTGGTGAGCAGATGAAACTTCTTTTAAAAACATTAAAAATCTTACCGTGACCAAACTTTTGACTGGTAGTGTGTATATAACTATATAAAACTAGTATGCATTAATCCTCAAACGACTCATCAGAACTGCAGGTAACTCAGTTCAAACCTCAGACAGAATCCCTTTGTCCAAGAAAATACATTTTTAATAGTAAAATGTATTTATAAACGGAGTCCAGATGGGACTAATAAACGTCATTTGCACGGCTGAATATTGTTATCACGAGGCCTCAACATGCATGAAAAATCAGTGGAACACTGATGATGTTATGGGAAACATTAACATGTGTTTCACTAATTTACTGATTTGTGTGTGTACAGTGTGTGTGTGTGAGCGCATAATAGTTCTAATCACACAACAGAATACAATATTATAATATCAAATTAGATAAAAGCACTAATAAATGTGATGCCATTATTATGAAAATCAACTGTAAATTCAACATTCTATGATTTTTTAAAAATTAAAACATTTGTTTGTTTCTGAAGTTGTAAGAGCTTTAATGTTTTCAATGCTTTCAATACGTTGATATTGCATGTTTCTGCATCTACACAAACATATACAAAAATATACACTATCATACAAAAGAAAGTTTCGTCTGCTCACCAATGCTGCATTTATTTGATCAAAAATACAAGAAAAGCAGTAGTATTGAGAAATATTATTACATATTAAAATATTTTTTCTCTCTTTCTTTTTAATATTATATATTATATGTAATTAATAATTAACAATTTCCTGTGATCAAAGCTGAATTTTCAGCATCATTACTCCAGTCTTCAGTGTCACATGATCCTTCAGAAATCATTCTAATATGATGATCTGCTGCTCAAGAAACATTTATAATTATTATCAATCATATTTTTTTGTGGAAACCGTGATACATTTTGTTTTTCAGGATTCTTTGATGAATAGAAAGAACAGCATTTATTTGAAATAGAATCTTTTGTAACATTATAAATGTCTTTACTGTCACTTCTAAACAATTTAATGCGTCTTTACCAAATACAAGTGTTTATTTCTTAAAAACTTACTGACCCCAAACTCCATCGGAATTACCCGGAACAATTTGTCCCAGGAACTTTTTTTCCCTCAGACCTGTTGCTGTCTGCATTTCCATCGCAATCTAAAGTACTGTGAAGATTAAGTCTGGTGACGTAGGACTGAGCGAAACTTTTCAGTTCCAGCTGGATCTCATCCTCCACATAAAGCCTGAACCTCGTTGTCGGTCCATCGGTCATATTTTTAAACTCCATTGTTGATTCGAATAGCAAACAACTCTTATTGCACTCACCGCAACAGACTTTTAAAAATGGTGGTTGAAATAAAATGCTGCGTGGAGTCAACCAATCAGCACGTTCAGCTCCCATATCCCACCCCTGAAAGTTCCAGAACTTTGGAAAAGTACTATCTAGCGAGCAGGTACTTTCTAAGGGGGAAATTTTTACCCAGAACTTCATTTAGACCCTGGTTCCTGCAGTCAAAACATGCCAAGTACCACCCCAAAGTCCCTAGTTCCAGCTTATGTGAGCTAAATAACACTAATTTTAACACTAATGCGATTAAAACCAGACTGGAAGACCAGCTAAACCAGTGTAAACCAGCTAAGACCAGCAAATCAACTGAAGTTGGTGTCTTTTCAACAGGCTAATCCAATATTTTTTTCTCTTTTCAAATTTCTCTACCAGTGTGTTAACACTTAGCATGAAATTACTGCAACCTTCTGATGTTTTTTCAAACATAAAATGGATAATTGAGAAATCCATTGTTGCATCAAACGGAATTCTACATGGAAGTCTACAGATCTACAACAGCTTTATGCATAATTTCAGAATGTTCTATAACAGATGCCATGTGCCGATTACACAATATCTGCTGTTTTATTTTAATATGAGAACAGCCGAATCAATACTCTGCCATTCCCAGCATCATTGTAAACACCAAATGCTGTGCATTGCTGAGTAAATCATCATTCAAAATTAACACAAAAACTGGTTACAACCTTATAAACATTTTACAGTGCTGCTTAGTTGTTTTCTGGCACTGTACTGCAATAGCTACAAAACTATAGTGTGGTCTGCTTTTTTTTTTTTTTTTTTTTTTTTTTTTCAAATCAAGGGAACTTACACTGGAAACAACAACGAGACCGCCGACGTGCCAGCTGAAACCGGATATTGAAAAAACAGCTCAGTGCAATCTATAACTCTGTCCCCGAAATTACATTTCTTTCTCAGATAGAGAGCAGTCCACTGACTCAACACACAACGTGGCCCAGAAACATTGAGCACTGAGGCGGTGAGAGGGTTGGGATTGCTTAATTCCCTTCAACGTTTGTTCACTAAGGGCAATTATGCAATGAAAGCTTCAAGAAGTGTCTGCAATAAGGCCTTTGAGAGCCAAACAAGTCCTGTTTTAAACATGCAACGAGACCTGCTGGAAGTCATGAGATTGGAAAGGAGTTTACAACGAACTGCAACATTTATTTTTGTCATTTGAAACACCTACTGTCATTGCTTTATTATATATTTGCAATAAATTCATCCAATCTATGGCTAAATTCAAATAAAAGGGAAATTCGTGCAAAGGTTTAGGAGCTGGAATCAGATGAGTTCCATCAGACCAGATGTCTTTTGTTCATATGGACTTGTTTAAGACGTTGGCTAAATTTAGTCTTTCTTCTCCAACAGTCTATTACATATAGCGGGGCCCAATGTCATCGCTTTGACAAGGGTTGGGAGGAAAATACTTCAATAACTCTCTTTATGACCCTCAAAATTCAGAGGTGAATGCAATTTCCTCAGGACCCTTTGTTTAAATTTGGCCCGAGAGAAAAAACAGTCTGTTCAACTAATATCCGCAGCACTTTTTTGTAGCCGTGTGAACACGATTGGCACGCAAATCATTGGTTAATGAGTTATATCGCAAACTCCTCAATAAGTCTCAAAGCCCAAAAATCAATTCCATATTCCTAATCCCATCCAAAACGTCATTTGTCAATGTAAATGCTCAGTCACATTTCTGGCACGTCTTCAGAGAGGTTTCTCTTTATCCAACGCTTGAGCTGTCTAGCACTAAAGCACAATGAATTCTCTCATAAAAACCCACCCAGGCTTGGACGGATGGAGTGTGTGAACCATCATGAGTCCTGCAGTGAAGGAGCTGGGATGCTTTCCCAAAGCCGAGGGGAGCGTGCATGTTTGAAATCAGGAAAAGCCTAGAGACTCGATTTCCTGTTTTTTGGGCTGCGCTGAGCATTCAGCATAGCTTCTGTTGGTTGTCAACAAGTGAACAACAGTCAACAGAGGGAGGATATTAGCAAATAAATATGCAGATTTGCCTCACGGAAATACGGCGGGTTGTTGATTGCGAATTCTTGCATACTGGGAAGATGAGTTGATAATTATCACACCAGATCCTTCAATACATAAGAAGCAACGCTTTGACAGATTGTTAGACTTTTAAAGCAAGTAAACTCCACCTGTTTTGTATTTTCATGTTTTTCTCAACATATCGGCGAGAGAAGCGTTGCAAAAATGGAAGACGAATAGACTCGCCCCCCCTGCTCTCGTCTCCCGAGGGTTAGATGGAATTCCAGCAGTTTTTGGCTCTCGGATATTTGTCATCCCTCATCTACCCTTTGATCCCAGTGCAAATCTTTGCCTTCCAAGCCTCTTTCTCTGCACTCCCTCCCATCATCCTTTTCTAATTAAGGCCAGGCTCTCACTGTAAACTCGCCCTGAGACCTTGAATTTCCTCAGTTCTGTAACCCCAAAAAACAATCAGGCAAGAGCAGCTTCTGCTTGGGCAAACTGAGAGGAATGAGGCAGATCTACTTTATTTGGCTTTCCTGATGGCGAACGCACACCGTACTATATTATTGGTGAGATTTATTGGTGTCATGCAATGATGTCAGAACTTTAACTGATTACAGCAGAACAAATGTCTTATTTTTAAAAATGGCAACTATGTTTGTGCCACAACAAAAAGGATGTTGAATTAAAATTTGAATAAAAAGGGACAGATTTTATTTATCAAAAATAAAATCGTTTCAATCCTTTAAAGGATTAGTTCACTTCAGAATTAAAACACCCATGTCATCCAAGATGTTTATGTCTTTCTTTCTTCAGTTGAAAAGAAATTAAGGTTTTTAAGAAAAAATTTTCTCCATATAGTGGACTTCACTGGGGTTCAACGGGTTGAAGGTCCAAATGTCAGTTTCAGTGCAGCTTCAAAGAGCTCTACATGATCCCAGACGAGGAATAAGAGTCTTATCTAGTGAAACAATCTGCCATTTTCTTAAAAAAATGAAAATTATATACTTTTTAACCACAAATGCTCATCTTGGACTAGCTCTGCGATGTGCCACGCATGACATAATCACATTGGAATGGTCACACGTGACGAAAAACTCCATCTCATTTTCTCCTCCAACTCCAAACATCGTTGTTTTACTTAGTCTTTGCACATTCGATTTGTAAACACTTGTTCGGTCCTTCCGCCAACGTCACGCGTGACCTTTCCAACATGATTACGTAATGCGTGGCGCATCGCAGAGCAGTGCAAGATGAGCATTTGTGGTTAAAAAGTATATAAATGTTTTTTTTTTTTTTTTTTTTTAGAAAATGACTGATCGTTTCTCTAGATAAGACTCTTATTCCTCGTCTGGGATCGTGTAGAGCTCTTTGAAGCTGCACTGAAACTGACATTTGGACCTTCAACCCTGGAATGTTTTCCTCAAAAACCTTAATTTCATTTTGAAACATTTAAAAAATTTGAAATTGACTCTGCAACTGAAAATGCAGCCAGCATATAAATATTTGGCACAAGAAAACAAACATATTTGTGTATGAAGTAATCAGCACTAAACTTTTGTTTAGAGACCAGTTTTTTCCCATTTTTTTTTAGCAGTTATAGTTGTCATGCTGAGGCTTACATCACACTTGTTATGCTAATTTTTCATATAATGCACAAATATTGTGGAAATAAGATAAAGCCACAAGCTATCCAAATAATGAATGTTGATTAATAATGGATTGGTTGCATTTGCATTAATTCTTGTGATTGCAAGATCACCAAATCCTGGCGGGTTGCTGGTTTTAATAGTAGTAAGTTTGGAAACAGCAGTAGAAAATTGGTATTTTCTCTCTAAGCCCTTTTCATTTTGCAGGTTTACCATTTCTGTGAACAAAATCCAGTCAGAGAACCCTTTTGACTGCTAAAATCCACACCATGCTCTTGTGTGACTCCGAGTGCAACGCATGCATTATGCAAACAGTCACTATGACTACAGATGACAGGCATCATGAAAAAGTTGATTTTTTCTCAGAAAAGAAAAAAAAAAGCACATGCACAAGAGAAAAAAAATGATCATGCATACACCATAAAACCATCAAGACAAGCAAAAACATGCATGCATGAACAGAAAATAAAAATGCATGGCTATTCCAGCCTTTATGAGGATCATTTGATGTTTGAGGAACTAATTTTCCCCGAAGCACCAACAGGGCGACCTTTAAAGTGAGTAGAGTTGCTGTGAGCACTATATCATAGCTGGGCCTGTCCTAGGTGTTAAATATCCAGTAAAACAAAGTGCTGTGACCCGGGTTCCCCTCTATTGTGTGTTATCTCTCGGCCTTGTCATCTCATTCCATTCTCATTCCACACGGCTGCACATGACCTTCCCAGAACAATGGAGACGGTGAGCTAAAGGTTTCCCATCCCGTACGTACGGTTGATGGACGCTCTCTCGCCCAACACTGAGCTATAGGGACACCGACACCGCGCTCAGGCTCGTTTAAAAGCCTCACAGCAAGTGGCAGAGAAATTTAAAACTGTCCAATTAAATAAATAAAAGATCTGACAACGTGCCGAGCCACGAGTCTACAGAGGAATATGGCGAACGCCTTCTGGTTTTATCTAACGTTGAGGTTATTAAGACTTATGTAGATCCTCCATGCTGTGCAGTACGCTTTCTTGTCCCCATAATCTATGTCTTAATATATTGGATAACATATTAAACTCGCAATTTTTAAAGATGGAAATCACATTAGTAACTTTAAAACTTATTTCTAAAGTTCAATACGTACCTCAGAATGGGAACGACCCCTCTGGATGAGTAAAAGCAGCACATCTCATATCCTACGTGTTGAATATGACAATCAAATGCATAAAGATAATGCAGTCCATATAATATTTATACGATTATATGAGTCTACCGCAGGCACCGGGCATGGAGAGGAGCAATTACTCTGTCATCCTGGTGCTCTCAACCCTCCTGAAGGGATCACATTAATCTCATAGAGGACTTCAGAGAGGGGC
Organism: Hypophthalmichthys molitrix; assembly: GCA_037950675.1. Taxonomy (NCBI): domain Eukaryota; kingdom Metazoa; phylum Chordata; class Actinopteri; order Cypriniformes; family Xenocyprididae; genus Hypophthalmichthys; species Hypophthalmichthys molitrix. The sequence goes on along the minus strand of CM075507.1, from coordinate 33,030,359 downwards.
TGGAAAGAAGACTCATTTGTCTAAAGATCTCCCTGAGTTTTTCTATCATGGCGATAACGCCACCCCGAGCTAATACTGATGAGTTGTTCGCATGAGAAGTTTTCCGGCATCAATGTGCGATGGACGCCATTCTTTTTGAGATCTATTTTTGTACATTGTAACACCAAGTTGGAGCAAAGCATGCTAACTGTTCTGTCGTTGGCTGCGCAGACGAGCACTGAACACTATTTAGAGTCTCGTTAGCTTGGATAGACTGCAAGTTGACCCTGGCAAGCTCGACTGCTAAAAAAGGAGCGTTTCTGTCCGAGCGATATTTTGGGAAAAATATTAGACTATTCACAGCATTTGATAGCAATCATAAACGGTGTACATATGGCTCTGTTTGGCAAACAGGTACGCTATGTATAGTGGGCGTCCATACGGGTTTGACGGCACATGCTAGTGGATGAGTTGAATCAACTCCACAGCAACTACATAAATTTATCCACTAACCATTCAGAAACGTCTAAAAGTTGTAACTTCTTCCTGAGTCTCTCCATCAGTGTCGACTCCGGTTTGAACAATGTAAGGCTGAACACCGTTACTGACAATCCTCATTTTGGCTGCGTGAGATTCTCCAGCTTTGTTGTTGTTGAGCTGTTAAAGCTCCGCCCTCTTCTGGAAAGCGGGCAGCTCATTTGCATTTAAAGGGACACACACAAAAACGGTGTGTTTTTGCTCACACCCAAATAGGGGCAAATTTGACAAGCTATAATAAATGATCTGTGGGGGATTTTGAGCTGAAACTTCACAGACACATTCTGGAGACACCAGAGACTTATATTACATCTTGTGAAAAGAGGCATTATAGGTCCCCTTTAAAATCTATTGAATGTTTAAACTAGCAAGACAAAACACGTGCAAATTATAAACTTTCACTCTATGGCGGTTAAACTTGCAATTAATCTGCAAAATCACGTGTGCCGAACCGTGGGCCCTGGTCCGTACAGATCACGGATCAACAACAATCAGTTAAGAAAGATACAGGCATCAAAACAACCAATTACATCCATGATTTGATGCATTTCAGAGTTACCAAAAAAAATTCAACATGAAAAAATTAAAAGTAGACCAGGGGGCCTCATTTATAAAATGCATGTACGATTGGATTTTATCCTATGTCAAAAATTAGTATTTATAAAGGCATACGCTGACATGAAAATGTTCGTATGTGTATGCCAACTGAAGAACATTTGTAGGAAATTGTTGGTGCTCATACACAATTAGATAAATAAGCAATCATGATATGCATTAATATAATTATATGCACAAATAAGCAATATTTTAACTGCTTTTTAATAATTACATCACTAAAATTAATTATTCACAACAGTAAGCTTGTAATAATGTTTTCTAAAAAGAGCGGCCTGGTGTATTTCCACAGGAAATTTGAGCATGCAGCAGTTTGTCTTTGCGTCATTACGCCAAAAGCAGCAGAAATGTTACTTACTTGTTCAGCTGATATTTTCCAGTGAAAATTCTTATTTTGGTCATACTTCCAAGACGTAGAATCTGTGATTCTGAAGTACAGTATCCACACCGGTGTAGTGATTGACAGCAAACATTAGATTCATCCACTGAGGAGTCGTGCCGAAGCACAACGCACGTGACGATAACAATTCCGCATATGACTGCAATTGCAGGTTTCAAACAGAGATGGCGACAAAGAGGAAAAATACCAGACTTCAGCTTTAATTATATTAATGATTTTCTGAAAATAACCGGGACACTTTAGGAAAGCACGCTGGGATTTTTATGTATATGGACATTTTATAAATGCTCATTTCGGAAACTGACGTACATTTAGGATCATTATAGGCACGACTTTATAAATGACGTCACAGGAATTGGTTTTATCTGTAAGGGAATTTAAAAGCAACAAATCCAAGCCAATCAGAACATATTTGATGTTTAATATGCAGCTATTTTGGACTCAAGTGTGCTGCACAAGTACTGAAAAGTGAAGCCAAAACGTTTCCATTGCCCCCTGATGGCTGGATGCAGTATAGCTCATAAACCCCACCCTCTCCATGTAATCGAACGGGACGTTATTTGTTGCTATAAAAACGGGGGTATGACGTCATGATTGACAGCTGAGATTGACATTGCCACTGGTGGCACCAACAGACCTTTTTCGGGATTTTCGGGAGGAGATTGGAGCTTCAACTTAAATTGAATTAATTGCAGACTTGGGTTTCAAGATGTCAGCGCCATATTTGGATATTGGCAGCTTCACTTTTCTACAATAGTAGAGAGTGAAGGTGCATTGTCCATCTTTTTTTACAGTCTATGTTTTGGACCAATGAGATTTCATTGTGGGCAGGGCTAGAAACTGAGCGACTTACAAAGTTGTCCCAGATGGTTAAACTCACATTAGCACTGGAGAGATTCAATTTACGTTTGTCGCCATACATCAAATCACACCTGGTTAGAAAGCATGTAAAACACGAGCAGAGCGTCTTGCAGCAGCCACAGAGCTCTCTGAAAACACAGCATGAGTCTACTGGGAAAGCTCAAACCCCACAATCATCTTAACTAACCACAACAGCGGAGCCTGACAGCGCTTTGGTCTGCATATAGCTTACACAAGTAGAATTCATCAGTCAGTTTCACAAGCCATGTGTTAAACTAGCTGACATTAATATATACATTAAGAACAGGCTGGAGGAGCCGTAGAACATACACAGAGTCCAGATGTTTATCATCTCCGTTTGCGTGAGAACATTTAAATGCTCCATTGTTCATGTTTCCATTTCGAAACAATGAGCCCATGCTCCTCTGCATCAGAACCGGCAGTAATTAATCATTCATTCAGGTATGATGCATGCCATCCCATTAAAAAAAAAAAAAAAAAAAAAAAAAGTTTGTAGAGCCAAATACTTTGAGTCTTTTGAGCCTGTCAGGCTACAAGAAAGTGATATTTTAAAGTCAGTTTGTGTTAATGTGTTAACAATGAACTGGCAGTCCTAATATAGTATATTAAAGTCTACATTAAATGTAAGATGCAGTAAGTCTTTTCTTCCCTATTGTGCCGTATATCTGAGTGAAATGGCTTCCGGAACAAGAACAAATGTAGGGCGGGGCTTGATTTTGTCTGTAGGAAATTGATTGGATGGTTGTGGTTTGCTATTGGTGGATCTCATGTGACTGACAGACTGACTAAAATAAGAATTGTTAATTTTGATTATATTTAGTGCTGTCAAACGATTTATCGCGTACAAAATAAAAGTTTGTTTACATAATATATGTGTGTGTACTTTGTATATTTATTATGTATATATAAATACACACACATACATGTATATATTTAAGAAATATTTAGATACACTCTAAAAATTAACTGTAAAAAAACATTAAAAAAATAACAAATGTACAGAATAAAAAAAAAAAAAAAAAATTCTGGGTAATATTTGTCATTTTTAGAAAAGAGGCCTAAAGGCTACTTTTTCGAAAATTACAAATAATATTACCCAGAATGCATTGTAATATACCGTAAAAACAATGCATTCTGGGTAATATTTGTCATTTTTAAGAGAGTAGCCTATAGATTACTTTCTTGAAAATGACAAATAATATAACCCAGAATGCATTTTTTTACCGTATTTGTTTAGTTTTTTTACAGTTATTTTTTAGAGGGTGTATATATTTTTATGTAATTTATATTATATATAAATATATAAATATTTTATATATAAATATAATATATTTTTGTTAAATATATACATGTATGTGTGTGTATATATATACAAAATAAATATACAAAGTACACACACATATTATATAAACACAAACTTTTATTTTGGATTTGATTAATTGTGAATATATATTATATTATATTATATTATATAATTTAGGTTCATTAAATTTAATTGGACTTCACAATGCTTCATATAAGAGAGTATGTTTGATTATTATTTTGGATGTGATTAATCGCGATTAATCGATTTGACAGCACTAATTATAATATATTATATAATTTAGGTTCATTAAATTTAATTGAACTTCACAATGCTTTATATAAGAGAATGTGTTTGATTATTATTTTGGATGTGATTAATCGTGATTAATCGATTTGACAGCACTAATTATAATATATTATATAATTTAGGTTCATTAAATTTAATTGAACTTCACAATGCTTTATATAAGAGAATGTGTTTTATTATTATTTTGGATGTGATTAATCGCGATTAATCGATTTGACAGCACTAATTATATTAAATTATATTATATTATATCATTTAAGTTCATTCAATTTAATTGGACTTCACAATGCTTTATATAAGAGAGTGCGTTTGATTTTTATTTTGGATGTGATTAATCGCGATTAATCTATTTGACAGCACTAATTATATTATATTTATTATATTATATTATATTATATCAGTTAGGTTCATTAAATTTACTTGGACTTCACAATGCTTTATATAAAAGAGTGTGTTTGATTATTATTTTTGATGTGATTAATCGCAATTAATCGATTTGACAGCATTAATTATATTATATTATATCATTTAGGTTCATTAAATTCACTTGGATTTCACAATGCTTCATATAAGAGAGCACGTTTAATTATCATTTTGGATGCGATTAATCGCGATTAATCGATTTGACAGCACTAATTATATTATATTATATTTATTATATTATATTATATCATTTAGGTTCATTAAATTTAATTGGACTTCACAATGCTTCATATAAGAGAGTGCGTTTGATTATTACATTGCTACTGTTATAGGAAAAATTTGCTTGTAACTGGAAAATATACTCATTACATTTTGAAAATGTCTGAGTTACTGTCAATCTACTGAAAAATGTAGTTATTTTTTTAGTTAGTTGCTCCCCCAAACTGTGCAGAACACCCTATTTCCTGCTGCTGGTCCCACGTCATATATTTTGCTGCTCATAATGCGGTATCTGCCTCCTTTGCACAATTTCTTCCCAATGCAGCACTTCGCAGGGCTGCTGGTGACTGCAGATGAATGGAGGAACCTTTTGACTTGACGCAAGCTGTATTTAAAACACGCACTCGGAGAACAGTACGCACACCTGTCAATGCAGCAAGGACGCTTATGAAAAGTATCAACCTAAAAACAATATGCACATGTGTTTGTGTGTGTGTGCATGATTAAGAACAAGAACATACTGAGTGAATATGCAAGGAAGAGGGTGTATTGTGTACCGTGAGGGTGTTTAGCGAGGAAGGTATCAATCACGAAGCTAAAGGTGTGTTCAACCATATGGGAGCCATCTGGGACTGAAGGCCAAGCATCATCACTGCTGACACCCACCAGCATGGAAGCGTCACGGTGAGCCCACCACATCACTGGTCACAAGGTCACACTAAAGGAGACAAGCAGAGAAAAAAAAAGAAAGAAATGTTTTGTAGCAAGATGTTTGACTACCGATATAAAGTCTTGTCTACGTATTCTGGATAAGAACCAAGACTTGATTGAAATGCAAGGCCCGATTGAAGAAGAAACTGGTGTGACATCATTTCGGTCAGAATCAGGCCAAAACGAAGTTTATTTGGAGCTTGTTTCGGGAGTTGAAAGTGAAAGTCTCTCATCAGGCTGGTTAACAGCTTCGAACTACCATTGGACCATGGTGATGATGTAATAGGCAGGTGTGGCTCCGAAGCTCCGCCTTCTTTGACATTGAGATCTTCTCCGGTTCATTTCTTCTGTTCAGACCATCGAGGTCAGATGTCTGCAAATAAAAGCATGAACACAATGGAGAGCCGCTTTATAGTAGAAACTGAAGTTGTAATTCTAATTGAAAGCAACACTGACACTGTTTTTATACTTATGTTTAATAGTGTAAAGCTGCTGGGTCATTCCATGTTAAATTAAACAAATTTCGGAAACGTCCCTGGCTCAAATTTTTGAGTAGAAAGACAAACATAAATAATGAAGAAAGCCAAAATATTAAATGTCACAGATGTATATTTACTAAGTAATCCACTATTTTGTAAACAGGGTCAAAATGACAATTTTCAGAAATGGCAAAAAGTTCTAACAGTTCAAAAATGGCAAAAAAAACACTTCTTGTGTTTTTTGCCTCAAGTTTGCATGCCTGTTACTCAAGAAGTAATGTATTTTAAGGAAATATTTTAGATCAAAAGAGGTTCTATTTAACAAAAATCTGACAAAAATAAATTTGGTAAAAAACCTGGTATGAAACTAAGGTACAAGACGTTTTTATTATTATTATTATTATCATTAATAATAATAAAAAATCTCATACCATAGTTTCATACCAGGTTAATTTAATAATTTCTATAATAATTTTTTGTAATGCCTTTATTGTAATGGATAATCAAGTGAACTAAATATGCCTAAGCTGCCTTATTTGATTATTTTCTTCTTCTTTTTTTTATTTTATGAATTGAGAAATCAACTTTTCCTGGAGCTTATGATTTTGTCATCAATAATTTTAGTCATCAAATAACTATATCATGATTTTGATATATAAAAGGTCATCGTAGTATAAGAATATCCTGTAATCTTCAGAACTGAAACTTCCTTGTTAGTCCGATAAAAGCTTTTATTGACACCAGACCCAGCGAACGACTCGTCCTGGAATGTGCCTATAGATAGGTGAAACTCCGCCTCCGCAGAAGAAATCAATGCCTACTTCATCATTGCAACGTTAGCCCCGCCCACTGGTGTGTTAGTGAGATGAGGAGGAGAGAAGAGCGATACAGGACTAAAATAACATTACCTTTCAAAGGATCCTAATGCTAGAAATATAGTTATTTATTTTCAATAATGTGAACGTCTCAGTTGAGCTTTATTTATTTGTATTCGGTACATTTCACTGTGGATTCTTTGGTAAATCAATCGCATTTCGGTGCAAACAGACTTTTACGATATGGACTCGACAGTAATGCAACAACATGTCAGTAACTGTGTAAATTCTAATGCCTGATCTGATATTAATGATTCATGTACAGTCAGATGTTCTTTGTCTGTGTGTCAGTAAATCAAACCAGTGACTAAACGCTCAACTTCACGTTGTTTCTCTTAGTAGGATGAAAATAATCTGTTATTTAAACAGTGATAAATTATATATAGAAATCGATCAAAGAACGCTCCCTTTACAATCACTGGAGCTGTCAATCAAACAGCGTGAGTTTATCAGTGACTGAGTTCTGGACTCATGCCAAAACTCCCGTTTTATTCAACAAATCTCTTAGTTATATCACGTTTGCACTGTTAGTTATTATGAAAGCATTCATTAGTGTGCAGAAATTAACGAGATCGCTGCTTTCATGCTCTCAACAACATGTCTGTGATCGACTACAATGTTCATCACTGCAACCTTTCATGCCACGATCTAAATATAATGCCATAGATCTAAACGCAGTGCAGCACTTTTCATCAACCTTGAGAGCTGTAATAGTAAAAACGTGCTAAAAGTTTTTGAGAGAGTAATACTGAGCTATTTCATATGCAAAGATGCCAGCCAGTCACAGCAGTGGGCGTTTACACTGAAGTCTCACAGCAGACACGCCCCTTAAAACAGAGCGTTCAAATCAGAGGCCTAAAATCAGAGTGGGAAAAATGCCACGTTTGATGTAAAAAGCACACTAACATTATAAGTGCACCCTAGAAAACATTATAAAACAATAAAACAACAGTTCATGACCACTTGAAATTTGACTACAAACAAAAAATCTGATTATTTGACATCAGTGCAAAAACATTTTCAGATTATGAAACACTTGAGTTACAAAGACTCAAAATAGTAAAACTAACAATATATCTAAACTCTGATTGGATGAGCAAAGCAGTCGTACACACGGCTCTTTTACCACAGCTCATTATAACACACTTCTGCATTCAGCGGGTGTACCTGGCCCAGGAGAACTGTACAGGGATGTGAAGGAAGAGGAAACCGCGGAGAGTGAGTTAGCGTTCATTACACGCTCCACTAGCTCCAACACAGCCTGTCTCAGAGCTCCTGCCATCAGTCACGGTGACACTGTCCTCACTGCAGTCCTGTAGACACGGACCATCACTCTCACAAAGCTCTGTCCCCTACGGGCCCACAAACACACACACATTACTTGATACACACCACTCCACACATATCACATCGAGGGATCAGTAGGGATGACTCCACAGCAAGATTTTGGTTTCAGTACTGTTATACAGCTCTTAAAACTTGGCACCATTTCTAAATCAATACTTTGATACAAACAGATTGTAGGTAGACTATTGAATATGCATGATAAATGATATAATATACAAATATACATGAAATCTGACTGTCATTTATAGATAAGGGTCACCTTTAAATCAAGCAGGTCATAGAATTAAAAAACAAAAGGCAACTAAGCTGGTAAAGAGTGCAAAATATTTTAATTATTCTGGTACAAAAATTAATTTACACTAAATACAGGCTGAAAATGTTATGTTATCAATTTAAAACAGTAAGAAAATATTTGTAAAATGTTACGCATGGACTCAAATTTGTGAAATCGATCAATGACGTGAATGAACAGATTCTCTAGAATGAAACAGCTTTTCCAATTACATACAAGAGATACAGAACCAGTATGAACTGACTCATTAGATACACACACACACACACACACTCATACACACACATACATGTATATATGAGCAATATCACACTTGTAGCCATGCAATATGGCTATATATCAGCACGGCTACGAGTGTAATGTTGCATTTATACAACAGTTCGATGGCAAGAGTGTGTAAATAAATAAGAAACAACAACGGATTGTCTTTAAAAACCCTCTTTTGTGAACTTTAGAACTAGTAACGAAGGAACGTTGAGTCGCTTCATTGAAACTCATTGTAATATGTAGAGTATTATGAGAGAGCGAGTGTATTACCTGCATCTAGCTGATAAGACTTATTCACGCCTTTATTACGTTGCGGCTTGATTATTGCAATGCACTTTATGTCGGTCTCCCAAACAAGTCTATCAAGAAATTACAATACATTCAGAATTAGCCGCCTGGCTATTGACATATACAACTGCTCGTCAACATATCTCCCCAGTACATTAAAAATAAAATGTATTATTATTATTATTATTATACAGGTCAATCTTATATTCATAATCACAAAATCAGTTTAAATGTCTGCTGAGGAAAGCGATATCTTTGTCTTTATCCTTTTAACATTTAAGAGGATTTCCCATGACAGCGCTAGACAATGTAGTTATCAGTTGCGTCTCGTAAGATGTTTAAAGTAAAAACAACGTCCCTGTTTCCTTCAGTCCATTTCAATATAAAAATCATAAAGATAGTTTTGCCGCCATCTAATGGCGTATTAAAGTAACTTTCAGTGAAATCGAAATCACTAACAGACTCTCTCAATACCAAAAAAATTGCGTGTTATGTATATAAAATATTATTCATTGAACAATAATATTTTATATTTATATATATATATATATTATATTTTATATTCTGTCTACTAGAGGTCGCTAGAGGTCTATTCAAAACAAAGGCGTAGCTTGATGACGGCAAGTTTGAGCGAGGAATCTTGGGACATGTGGTGTTCACATCACAGCCGGTGGAAACAATCGGGAAAGGACTCATGTTCATGGATGAGATTATTAACATTACTGTAGTATGAAGCAGAGCAGGACCGAGTGTTGTGGGAGCTGAACGAGGACGCTGGAGCGATTGCGCAACACACGCCTCAGTGGAACTTTCATTATGTCACAGTCACCGGCGCCGCTTCCGCTTTTCCGGTCATGAGTATGAGGTAACGCTGCTCTGTTTATCATATTAGATACATTTGAGTGTGTTGAAAATGATGTTATAACGTTACTCCGTGCGTTCGCTCGGCGGCTGCTGTGAGACACTTGTTTGAGACACACTGCAGTAAGATAGATCGATTTTAGAATATCATATTAAATGCTGGATGGCTTGTGTTGATAAATGACATGCAATTAATTTTAAAACGTATTGTATGATGGAGAAAATTCTGTGTTACTGTTAGTAAAAATAAAGCTGCATCTGATTATGTTATGTTAGCTACTTGACAAAATAGTGTTTTTCTCTGAGGCATGGTAAAGCATGGTACTCGCAAAAAAATCAAGAAAATTAGATTTAAACAATAAGACTAAACGTGTTGAGCTATATAACAATGATTCGTTTTCTGTCTATAAACGTAACCAAACAGTTGTTACCTTGTCTATTAAAACATGTAATATATTAAAGCGTTTTTGGTGTTTCCATGGTTTTTACAAAATAAAACTGGAAACCGAGGGTAACGTGGGTATGACGCAATTGACAGGCGACTCCTCACACGTCCCGGAGCCTTGGTTAAAATCGCAATTTTCTCACGATTTACAAATAGTTGGAAACATTTGGGATATTGTAAGTACTCAAGTGAACAAAATATATAACACTGGCCTAGTGGTTTTTGGATATTTTACTGCAAAAATCTTACATATTGCACCTTTAACAACAATAGCCATTATAACAGTATAAGAAGTAAAATAAGAAAAAAAACACAAGCAAACAGTTCAGTCAAACGCACAAAAGCAGCGCTCTAGTTAGTACAGGATTTAATTTCAATGTAAATATAAAGTTAAGTTAATATAGCCCAGTGGTTCTCAAACTTTTTGGTCACGCCCCCTTTAAACCTTTAAAAAAATCTGGCGCAATTTCTATGTTGGGCTTGTTCAGACGGTGACAGATCAAGAATCTGAAGAACGATTCAGTGTAATTGGCGTTCGGTGCCGCTTTATAAAGGCAGAGCACCAACCGCTATTCATGCTGTTGCAACAACAGCTGTTTTTTTCTTTTTTCTGCTGATCTCCTGCGCCCCCCTGCAGTACCCATGCCCCACACTTTAAGAACCACTGATATAGCCCTTTAGCCAAATCTATTAGCTCTGGAACAAGTAATAGATTAATAAGACCAAAGATTGCCCGTTTGATATACCCAAAACGAATTATACCTCATGTTTAAACACTATCTACATAAGAGCCAGCGGCAAATTCCTGAAGGACTGGCCGAGATGAAGCTGTTCTCTGCGGGTACATGAGCGCTGAACGGTCGCTGACGGCCTAGAGCTCACATCTCCGAAAGCATCTAAACGAATGTTCAAAAGGGCGCTATGTTTACATATAAATATCTGAGGCCTAAACAGCTACATTCTCGCCTAAAAAACTCTTAAAACTACATTCCGTTACAAAATAACAAATATATCGCATGGCTGGAAAGACCTCTCAGCCAATCAGATTTGAAAACCAGAACAAACTGTTGTATAAATTGATATATATATGTGTGTGTGTGTGTGTGTGTGTGTGTGGTACATATTACATATATGACAAAGAACATTTGACATTAGAAAATGTCTTCAGTTAACTTGACACGGACCATTAAACAACAGCAGACCTCAATATATTCATAACACTTTATAACTCGTAACAAAAATTACACCGTTCAGACCTGTATAGATTAGTAGTATATAAGCATGAATATATGAAACTCATTTATTACACTCATACATATTTCAATGCATCTTAACTACTGAAGTATTTTATAATGTACAATTATTAGAAATATTAAACAGTGTTAACAGTATAAATTTTATGAAGAGAACATGAACTACCTCACATTCATAACTGGAGTCTGCATGTTGTCAAGTCCTGTATGGCTTTGCTCATGAATATTAATTAAGCTACGTGACATTCGCCTAGATTACTGACTAAAAGGAATAAGTTGCTAATTAGCTGGCAAATAAAGATATAATGAGGGCACAGATCATGAAAGAATATTTAAGAATAAATTAACATTTATGAAGTAACTTTGTTTACTTCTCAAGGTTGCCAAGCCATGTCTGCATAATCTACTCTAGCTATGCTTATTTCCAACATTTTGATTCAAAAAGCATCACAGAATGGAACGGAATGCTTGGACTCGAGTATAGAGTGCATTAGTGCCCGCCCTCTTTTTCAGCGTCGTTGGTTCCGGAAGTTTTTTTTTTTTCCATTCACTTTTCCCAAAGGGATTTTAAAAAAGTCTTTGTTAAAGAGTTATAAGCCATGAACCAAACAATGAGCTATAAGGAGAATCACAACATTACAAACTTCAGACAAAACTGAAAATCAGACAAAGATACAAGACTTCATTGAGGGAAAGAACTACAATCCCACAAAGCATTGCAAACAATTAAAAACGATGAAGAAATATAAAACTACTCATTTAGAAACATTAATTATATGTATAAAAACAATATACGTTGTTTATTGCAAAATTTGCAATTTATATATTTAAACATTTCAGTTTTTAGAGAGCGTAAAGCGTATCATTCGCAGTGCTTCATGTGAGTGGGCGGAGCTAAAGAGCTATTTTGGAGCGTGTTGCTGCTTCCGACTCTGATTGGTGGAATTTTCTGTACAGCATCATGGGTAATGTAGTTTCTCACCAGGAATTCCACTGTTAATCACGATTATTTTAAAAAATAAGCTGAAATAATGCAAGCTGATGGCTTCAACAGAATCAAATACCATCGATTAACAACCTTGTAGCTCACAGTAGGTCTGTCTTTAAAGGTGTATACGTTATCGTTCAAAACTTTACTTTAGGCTCTGTTTTCAGTGCTTTCTTCATTGGCAATGGACAGGGTTGCCAGGTTTTCACAACAAAACCTGCCCAATTGCTACTCAAATCGCATTTTTTTTGGGGGGGGGGGGGGTGTGTTTAAAATCTGTGTTTTTGGTGGGTTTCCCCTGGTAAAATTCACATTCCAGGAGCTAAATATTATGTTATCTGGGGTCGCAACCCACGGCAATAGTGTTAAAGTAGCCCAATTCTTGGCAACACTGGCAACGGATTTAAACGATAAGCAGCCAGCTGCAGTGTGAAGCGCCATTAGTTTGGATGAATTAGTGAGATTATATGTTTTTATGTGCCTTACTCTGAAGATAATGACGATGACCGCCCTTCTTGCAATCGTTCATCAGTTCTCAATGACAAAACTAGCGAGAAAGTAATAAGTAGAAGAAGACAAGACATAAAATGTAACTGTCATATCGAGCAGCGCCCCCTAACTGTTGTTGAAAACAAATCAATCTCTCCAATGCAACATCAGAGAGAAAAAAGGTTTTTGTTGTAGTAGAGTGTTGTTGTCATGCCGTCATTTTACGCCGGACTGCTTCACAAACGAGGGTCAATTCAACACTGGATTTGCACAAAACTTTAACATGACGGCACATGCTAGTGGATGAGTTGAATCAACTCCACAGCAACTACATAAATTTATCCACTAACCATTCGGAAACGTCCTAAAAGTTGTAACTTTTTTCTGAGTCTCTCCATCAGTGTCGACTCCGGTTTGAACAATGTAAGGCTGAACACCGTTACTGACAATCCTCATTTTGGCTGCGTGAGATTCTCCAGCTTTGTTGTTGTTGAGCGACCGAAGCGCGAGCTGTTAAAGCTCCGCCCTCTTCTGGAAAGGGGGCCGGGAGCAGCAGCTCATTTGCATTTAAAGGGACACACACAAAAACGGCATGTTTTTGCTCACACCCAAATAGGGGCAAATTTGACAAGCTATAATAAATTATCTGTGGGGTATTTTGAGCTGAAACTTCACAGACACATTCTGGGGACACCAGAGACTTAGAAGACTCAGAGTCCCCTTTAATATTTTTATTCATTATTTTTTACCGTAATTAATCAAATTAATGCATTAAATTGACAGCCCTATTGTAAACACAACATAATGAGAATTGTATTGAATTTGAAGACAATAAAGTACAAAAGAAAGAAAGAAAGGAAAAGAAAACCAACCAATCTTTGTTGATCAGGCCAGCTGCACCTAATCAAGACCTCTTGTCAATAACAAATAAATCGATTTCTGAGGCTTGACTTCATCTCGCAAAGTACCTCCTGAACTATTGACCGTTCAGTGCAGATACCGAATCAAACTGTGCCACAGATTCAGCCTGGCCGACTCAACATGAGGCCTTTGGCATAATCACGCCCTGCATTTGGATGGGATCCTGTGCAGATAGCATTGCCGCTAAGCTCATCATCATTAATTATAGCTCGGCTATCAATATGCAATTATCTCCACTGTCTTTGGCGCTACAGGGCAGGAGGGGGTATTAAGCCACGTCACCGTCTTCTAAAGAACTCCGGCTTTTAACGTACGAGGCTTACCGATAGCATACAGCTCATTTTGCATCTATAGTTTGGCAAGAAGATCATGATTGCATTACCTCTTTTCCCAGGTGGGAATGGGGCAGCTGTGCCCTTCAACAAAAGCACTTAACCTGAATTGCTTCGGTAAACACCAGCCTGTGTAAATGGAACATGAGGAAAATGCAGCCTCAGGGTTGCCCAGACGAAAATGTTATTGCTTTGAGGTTGTTCTTTCATAGTTCAGAAGACTTAATGGGGTTCTCATTTATGTTTCATTCAAGTATGAACTTCATCTCAGACGTGAATGGAGAATGCATAAAAATAGACACAAATGAGAAAGTTTGTTTATATAAAATGAATGTGGATAGTTTGATAGAAAACTATGAGTGCATATTGATATCTTTGACTTCTGACTGGCCAAAAAAAACTGACTAGTTTAATCATAATGACACTGAAAATATCAATGATATATTGAACTAACCGCTTAACTAAAACTGTCCCGGTTTTCCTTTCAGAAATATGGTCATTTTAAGCTATCCAGGATAACGTCCTGCCAAGTTAAGAGACTGTTTGAGACTGTTTATAATTTAAGAGGTAACTTTATAGGTGGCAAAGTGGGAATGGGACAATTATAGAAGGTGTGAGGGAAAATATTCCAGAGATGGAAGAAATGATCGCAGATGTGCATACCTTCCCGGAAAGAGACACTTCTTTTGTCTTGGCTGTTTATCTTCTCTACAGGTCCTTTTATAGCGATCCAACCATCCCAAAAAAGCCTGTTAAAGAATGAACACTTCCTCATTTATGTGTCTGGCCAACCTAGTGAAGCCAAAAATGAAATATTAATAATGATGATTTGGAAAGTATAATAATATGCAAGCATGTACCCTCATTTTTTCTTCTAGTATTTAGTATTTATCTGGCTCGAAAATGTGAATTATGTAAATGTATAAATATTTAATTTATTTAAATATATTTTAAATAATACAATTTTATAGTGTAAATAAATATACAGTTTTTTTTTTTTAATTTTCATTATATAATTTTTATGTGTCATATTCCTCATTTAGCTTATAAATAATATGCATGAATCAATGCATATGTACTCTCATTGATATTGTCATTCTTATTTTCAAGTATTTCAAACTATTTTATTAAAAAATAACCCAACTAGTAACCCAACTATGGATGACCTTTCTAAATGTTGGTCATTTTAATCCATTGAATTGGGTTAAAGCCAGTTGGGTTAATTAATTAATAAAATTTAAATAATTAATTAATTAATTTAACCCAACTGCTTGGTTATTACCTAAAATAACCCAACAATGTTAAAAATGACCCAACATTTTTGGAAAATAACCAATGACCCAATAAAACAACCCAAGTTGGGTTGAAAATGGACAAACCCAGCGATTGGGTTGTTTTAACCCAGCGGTTGGGTTAAATGTTTGCCTAACATGCCGAGTAGTTTTATTTAACCCAACTATTGTTTAAAAATGACTATATGTCTGGCTTAAAATGAACCCAAAATAGGTAGGAAATTAAAATCAGACACATAATTACTAGAGGCAACAATAATAATCAAAAGGTGAACATTTATTAATAAGCAATTTAATAAATTAATTATTATTCATTAAACTTACTAATCAATGTTATTTTCCAACATACTTTGGGTTCATTTTAAGCAAGAAATACAGTAATTTTTTAAACAATAGTTGAGTTAAACAAAACTACCCAGCAGGTTGGGCAAACATTTAACCCAACTGTTGGGTTAAAACAACCCAATCGCTGCATAGGTTTGTCCATTTTCAACCCAACTTGGGTTGTTTTTAACCCAGCATTTTTTAGAGTGTTGGATTAATCATTCTCTTTCTAAAAAAAATAATAAGTGAAGCATGTTCAGTTAATACTTTTATTTAGAAATGCAGGTGAAGTACAAATCAATTATTTTTCCATTGTGTTTTTGCACAATGCGGAGCACAAAGCATTCTCGAAAACTGTCCTTCCGTTAAGAGCACGGACGCTCTGAGGTCAATTAGCTGTAGTCTCCGCTATCTCTCAGACGGGCTCTGGGACAGATAATCAATGAGTGCTCCTGTCACCCACTGCTATCTGCAGAGCACAATCGGAAGATTTAGGGACAAGAATAACTTGTTTTTTCTCTAAGCTGATTGCAGTGAAACTGCCACACAAAATCCCAGCCACTCTCTTACCTCTCGCTTCATCCTGCCTGGGCCTGAAACATCTGCATGACTCGAGGCTGAGGTACGACCAACACTCCTATCGCCCTGGGAAATGAAGAGCAGAGACAAGTATCTCCAATCAGTCCCATCCATCTATCAGCTCCAGATCAACTCAAGGTCAAGATCAGACAGTTCCTACTTTTAAGATGATAGGCACGATAAAGCCTGCTGGCACTCGCTGTGCACTTCCTTGGGCTAATGTGATCCTGTCCAGTATCGCTATTAAAAATAAAAGTGCTAGCTAGATCAACAAAAGAAATGCCATGGAAAAACTATTTATTAGAACTAGAAGTGACTATTTATATACATATACACACCGAGGTTAGGGGTTTAAACAATTTTTTGAAAGAAGTCTCTTCTGCTCACCAAGGCTGCATTTATTTGATCAAAAATACAGTAAAAAATGTACAAATATTTTGCAGTCTGAAAATAAGTGTTTTTTATGTGAATATACTGTAAAATGTAATTTATTCCTGTGATCAAAGCTGAATTTTCAGCATCATTACTCCAGTCTTCAGTGTCATATGATCCCAAAAGAACAGCATTTATTTAACATTGAAATCTTTTGTTACATTATAAATGTCTTTACTGTCACTTTTGATTAATTTAATGTGTGTGTGTGTATGTGTGTGTATATACAATAAATGTTTCTTGAGCAGCAGATCATCATATTAGAATGATTTCTGAAGGATCATGTGACACTGAAGACTGGAGTAATGATGCTGAAAATTCAGCTTTGATCACAGGAATAAATTACTTCATAAAATAAATTCAAACAGAAAACAGTTATTTTAAATTGTAATAATATTTCACAATATTACTATTTTTACTGTATTTTTAATTAAATAAATGCAGCCTTGGTGAGCAGACGAAACTTCTTTTAAAAACATTAAAAATCTTACCGTGTCCAAACTTTTGATTGGTAGTGTATATATATATATATATATTCTGTCAAATCAACCTAGTGGTTCAGATTACATAATATTTTTAGTTTCTGCTGATTAAACCAATCGCCTTGATTGTATTAACTCAATTTTTTTATTCCAGTGAACTCAAAATTTTAAGGCAACCAGGTAACTTAACTTAACTAATTAATTTAATTACTTTTCACTTGAAAAAGTAAAGTAAGGGGTTACTCATTTAATTACAGTTACTTCTGATGTAATTGCATTAAACACTGTATAGACTATAGAACAATTCTATATAAAAAAATAACATCAAAATTTATACATTAAAATGCATGTTTTTAATGTAACCTCCATTTACACACTTTGGTCAGTTCAATAATAATTTATGCAATTTTATATTATTTATTTGAAAGAATTAAAAGTGCAGTTTCATGTCTTTCCTTGTATTGTTCAACTGGTCGAGGTTGATATGGGATTTAAAAGTAATTATAAGTAATGCAATATTTTTTAAAGAGAGTAATTAGTACAGTAATCTAATTACACTGTTGAAGATGTAATTAGTAGCAAGTAATTAATTACTTTTTAGAGTAACTTACCCAACACTGACTGTATATATGAATACTTTATTAAGTATTTATATTTATATATAAATTATTAATTTCTTTAAAACACTACGGATCAAAAGTTTGGTGACTAATATATATAATTATCCCAAACTACTGAAGGTATCTTCAGCCAGCTGGCTATCTAGATTTCGGGAGTCTTGTGTCAGGACTGGATTAGCTGACCTTGCAGGTTTGGATCTCGAGGGACTTGGCACAAACTCCTGGGAGTAAAAGTCTCTCTTAATTAATCTTAAACCCCGCTGACAACTAAACTTGGCATGAATGTGAAAAGCCGACACTTCTAGAGTTTCGCAGAGGAAATGAAGTTGAACCTGGGGCGAAGCGAGCACAATAGTCAGCGCTCGAGTCAATGAGAAGAAATTGGCAAAAAGGCTCTAAAAATCTGAAACTGGAAGTCTGATGTTTGCTCGTCTACTTGATAAGAAATTAGTTTCTTGCGGTAAATACACCCTGAATTAATTGCAAAGGGGAAAAGCTCTTTGACTAATACAAAATTCGTTTGCAAGTTTATAATTACTACACTTGGCAACAAATCTTTCAATTTGCACAATATAATTTCAGTAATGTCACTGGAGACTAATGATGCTAATTTATGGACTGCATTAACAGACTAAGGGGACAAAACATTGATTTGTGTCCCTCAAATGCAATATGTTTGACAGGGTTTGGAAATAAAGACAAAGCCTGTGTTCTGACCAGCTAAAGGGCAGCCGCACTTACAAAAACAACACATATACCTGCAGTTTTCCAAACTAGTCCATTAGGACGAAAAAAAAGATGATTTTATATTAAAAACACAGTTCATGACATTTTTATTAGCAATTTACAGCTAATGGCCCTTTAGCTAATGGGTCCTGGATTATTAGACAAGAGCGATTAAAAACAAACATTCATGTTGCGTGGGTGACGCTCAAATGTACATTTTATACAAGGGCGTGATGAACGTTCGATGGGATTTCCATGATCTCCCCCGCAGGAACGCATACAGACACATGCATTAATTATTTAGAGCCTCGAGACGCTGTCTAAGTCAGATAAATGTGTGTTTGAAGTTTCCCTGCTCTCTCAAAGCCATTTAGCAAGAGTAAAGAGCACCGTCATCGAAGTTATCATCTACTTTATCTCCCGAATGTCTTATCAGTCTGTCTCTGAAAACAAACCTGATCCTCTATTGAAGTAGAAAGATGTCCTTGACACACTCTAAAAAATCTGGGGTTATTTTTTCTACCCAAGTCCTGAGTTGAGCCTTTTGGGTAATTTTTTTGGGGGCTTATTTTTTCAGTGTTTCGGTAGTGTTTGTGTTACCCAGCTCCTGGGTCAGACGCAACAACCCAGTGTTTGGGTAGTTTTTGCGTTACCCAGATCCTGGGTCAGACGTAACAACCCAGTGTTTGGTAAGGTATTGCGTTACCCAGCTCCTGGGTCAGACGTAACAACCCAGCGTTTGGGTAGTTTTTGTGTTACCCAGCTCCTGGGTCAGACGTAACAACCCTGTGTGTGGGTAGTCTTTGTGTTACCAGATCCTGGGTCAGACGTAACAACCCAGTGTTTGGGTAGTTTTTGTGTTACCCAGCTCCTGGGTCAGACGCAACAACCCAGTGTTTGGGTAGTTTTTGTGTTACCAGATCCTGGGTCAGACGTAACAACCCAGTGTTTGGGTAGTTTTTGCGTTACCCAGCTCCTGGGTGAGACGCAACAACCCAGTGTTTGGGTAGTTTTTGCGTTACCCAGCTCCTGGGTCAGACGTAACAACCCAGTGTTTGGGTAGGTTTTGCGTTACCCAGCTCCTGGGTCAGACGCAACAACCCAGTGTTTGGGAAGTTTTACGTTACCCAGCTCCTGGGTCAGACGCAACAACCCAGTGTTTGGGTAGTTTTTGCGTCACCCAGCTCCTGGGTCAGACGCAACAACCCAGTGTTTGGGTAGGTTTTGCGTTACCCAGCTCCTGGGTCAGACGCAACAACCCAGTGTTTGGGTAGTTTTTGTGTTACCAGATCCTGGGTCAGACGTAACAACCCAGTGTTTGGGTAGTTTTTGCGTTACCCAGCTCCTGGGTCAGACGCAACAACCCAGTGTTTGGGTAGTTTTTGCGTTACCCAGCTCCTGGGTCAGACGTAACAACCCAGTGTTTGGGTAGGTTTTGCGTTACCCAGCTCCTGGGTCAGACGCAACAACCCAGTGTTTGGGAAGTTTTACGTTACCCAGCTCCTGGGTCAGACGCAACAACCCAGTGTTTGGGTAGTTTTTGCGTTACCCAGCTCCTGGGTCAGACGCAACAACCCAGTGTTTGGGTAGGTTTTGCGTTACCCAGCTCCTGGGTCAGACGCAACAACCCAGTGTTTGGGAAGTTTTACGTTACCCATCTCCTGGGTCAGACGCAACAACCCAGTGTTTGGGAAGTTTTACGTTACCCAGCTCCTGGGTCAGACGCAACAACCCAGTGTTTGGGTAGTTTTTGCGTTACCCAGCTCCTGGGTCAGACGTAACAACCCAGTGTTTGGGTAGGTTTTGCGTTACCCAGCTCCTGGGTCAGACGCAACAACCCAGTGTTTGGGTAGGTTTTGCGTTACCCAGCTCCTGGGTCAGACGCAACAACCCAGTGTTTGGGAAGTTTTACGTTACCCAGCTCCTGGGTCAGACGCAACAACCCAGTGTTTGGGAAGTTTTACGTTACCCAGCTCCTGGGTCAGACGCAACAACCCAGTGTTTGGGTAGTTTTTGCGTTACCCAGCTCCTGGGTCAGACGTAACAACCCAGTGTTTGGGTAGGTTTTGCGTTACCCAGCTCCTGGGTCAGACGCAACAACCCAGTGTTTGGGAAGTTTTACGTTACCCAGCTCCTGGGTCAGACGCA
Source organism: Hypophthalmichthys molitrix (assembly GCA_037950675.1). Lineage (NCBI taxonomy): Eukaryota > Metazoa > Chordata > Actinopteri > Cypriniformes > Xenocyprididae > Hypophthalmichthys > Hypophthalmichthys molitrix. Next base: position 33,009,541 of record CM075507.1, on the reverse strand, counting down.
ACAACCCAGTGTTTGGGAAGTTTTACGTTACCCAGCTCCTGGGTCAGACGCAACAACCCAGTGTTTGGGAAGTTTTACGTTACCCAGCTCCTGGGTCAGACGCAACAACCCAGTGTTTGGGTAGTATTTGCGTTACCCAGCTCCTGGGTCAGACGTAACAACCCAGTGTTTGGGTAGTTTTTGCGTTACCCAGCTCCTGGGTCAGACGCAACAACCCAGTGTTTGGGTAGTTTTTGCGTTACCCAGCTCCTGGGTCAGACGTAACAACCCAGTGTTTGGGTAGGTTTTGCGTTACCCAGCTCCTGGGTCAGACGCAACAACCCAGTGTTTGGGAAGTTTTACGTTACCCAGCTCCTGGGTCAGACGCAACAACCCAGTGTTTGGGTAGTTTTTGCGTCACCCAGCTCCTGGGTCAGACGCAACAACCCAGTGTTTGGGTAGGTTTTGCGTTACCCAGCTCCTGGGTCAGACGCAACAACCCAGTGTTTGGGTAGTTTTTGTGTTACCAGATCCTGGGTCAGACGTAACAACCCAGTGTTTGGGTAGTTTTTGCGTTACCCAGCTCCTGGGTCAGACGCAACAACCCAGTGTTTGGGTAGTTTTTGCGTTACCCAGCTCCTGGGTCAGACGTAACAACCCAGTGTTTGGGTAGGTTTTGCGTTACCCAGCTCCTGGGTCAGACGCAACAACCCAGTGTTTGGGAAGTTTTACGTTACCCAGCTCCTGGGTCAGACGCAACAACCCAGTGTTTGGGTAGTTTTTGCGTTACCCAGCTCCTGGGTCAGACGCAACAACCCAGTGTTTGGGTAGGTTTTGCGTTACCCAGCTCCTGGGTCAGACGCAACAACCCAGTGTTTGGGAAGTTTTACGTTACCCAGCTCCTGGGTCAGACGCAACAACCCAGTGTTTGGGTAGTTTTTGCGTTACCCAGCTCCTGGGTCAGACGCAACAACCCAGTGTTTGGGTAGGTTTTGCGTTACCCAGCTCCTGGGTCAGACGCAACAACCCAGTGTTTGGGAAGTTTTACGTTACCCATCTCCTGGGTCAGACGCAACAACCCAGTGTTTGGGAAGTTTTACGTTACCCAGCTCCTGGGTCAGACGCAACAACCCAGTGTTTGGGTAGTTTTTGCGTTACCCAGCTCCTGGGTCAGACGTAACAACCCAGTGTTTGGGTAGGTTTTGCGTTACCCAGCTCCTGGGTCAGACGCAACAACCCAGTGTTTGGGTAGGTTTTGCGTTACCCAGCTCCTGGGTCAGACGCAACAACCCAGTGTTTGGGAAGTTTTACGTTACCCAGCTCCTGGGTCAGACGCAACAACCCAGTGTTTGGGAAGTTTTACGTTACCCAGCTCCTGGGTCAGACGCAACAACCCAGTGTTTGGGTAGTTTTTGCGTTACCCAGCTCCTGGGTCAGACGTAACAACCCAGTGTTTGGGTAGGTTTTGCGTTACCCAGCTCCTGGGTCAGACGCAACAACCCAGTGTTTGGGAAGTTTTACGTTACCCAGCTCCTGGGTCAGACGCAACAACCCAGTGTTTGGGAAGTTTTACGTTACCCAGCTCCTGGGTCAGACGCAACAACCCAGTGTTTGGGAAGTTTTACGTTACCCAGCTCCTGGGTCAGACGCAACAACCCAGTGTTTGGGTAGTATTTGCGTTACCCAGCTCCTGGGTCAGACGTAACAACCCAGTGTTTGGGTAGTTTTTGCGTTACCCAGCTCCTGGGTCAGACGTAACAACCCAGTTTTTGGGTAGTTTTTGGGTAGTTTTTGCGTTACCCAGCTCCTGGGTCAGACGTAACAACCCAGTTTTTGGGTAGTTTTTGCGTTACCCAGCTCCTGGGTCAGATGTAACAACCCAGTGTTTGGGTAGTTGTTACCCAGCTCCACCAGCGTAGATGTTTCATTTCATGGGATGTGCCCAGATGTTTTTGAGAAGGTCTACCTCCTCATCTCTCATAACAAATCCTACTAAGAAACGAGCATTAAGGATCAAAATATTCAAACTGTTCCCTCCAGTTAAACTAGGTCCATGTGAGAAAATTATCTGACATTGCAATATTCAGCTCTGGCAGCGGCTCTTATAAAGCCCCATAAAGAGACTTTATCCCCACAACTGGCCCTATAAACTTTAAGATCTTTATCTTAAATTGTTATTCAGAGCACTTAAAAGAAACCCTAGCATGTGTCGAGAAAGAAACCCTTTGATGCAATGATTTTTAATTATTTATTTTTTTATTAAGCACTCTCCAGTCTCCTTGTATTGCAAAACTACAAAGGCAAATGTCTGGCATCGCTTATATCAGAAGTAAAACTAAGTGCTTTAGATTTTAGATAAGGGGAGTAATTTATATATAATGTCTTGTCTAATCAATACACTAACTGATGTCAGGAGCCTAGTAGATACACAAGCACAGACATAAAACATCTATAAAACATAATTTAAATATATACAGTATATATTTATACAATAGCATGTCAAATCTATGGAGAGGAATGAGATTTTAGGCTACATTGATAAATAGCGCAGTGAAATGTCAGCAGAGCCCTCATATGACCCTGAAACAGAAATCTATCAGTGTAAAACTGTCCATCAGCAAACCCTTCTCGTGTTATTGGAATTGTACTGGACTGTAAAATAAATGCCCCCATTTTGAGCAAAATGAGATTTTTTTTTCTTTCAAATCCATTTTTCACTTGAGCACAGGCCTGCTGATGGCTGTACTTGGTGGAGAAGAAAATAACAGTTGCCAATCAGTTGCCACTACAGAAGTTGTGCTGTTAAATACGTGTTTAAAGAGTAAAAGCTGGAGCACACTGCAGTGTAAGTACACTACTGTTCTTCTCTTGTACCTGAGCGGCAATTCAAGCATTTGGAGAGTGGGATGAGACCATTATTTTTTAATTAGATTTCCTTTTTTATTCCTGAATTTAATGCAGAAGATGCGATTTAGCCATGTAAAAATTCAATAGGCAAGACAGATGGATTATAGCTGAGGAGCGTCACTTTGCAACAGCAATGCATTTTCTGTTACCATCTAACAGGCTCAACAAAAGCAAATAATCATACTGGAAGGTTTTTCAGTTTTAATTTACTTCAGAGAATCATGACTTTGGCTCCAATGTGCTACTGCTCTCTGCTGGACAAACATTATACTGCATCCCTCTAAAATATCTTCTTTAATTTAAGATGACAAACCAAAAAAAGAAATGCTTAATATCATTGCATTACATAACACAATATAAAAGTATGTTTCATTTATTTTTAATAAATAATGTCACTTTATATAGTTGTGAAACATGCCCACAGTATATAGTTAATGCGATAAACTACACCTGTTTAATTAAAAATTAAATATTTTAACCTATATTTGTGAATGCCATGCATTTTTGCAGATGTAACTTGCTTTGATATGTTATATTTCCAATGAAATAGGCAGTAGTACCACTTCAATTTACCTCGAAGATAAGAAAAGCCTTGATAAATAAAGTTTTTATATTGAAATTACATTTTATCTTTAATCAAACATACATATTGCAGGTAACCATACATATTGAAATTCACATAATATATTGAAATCACTTTACCTTAAACACTGGAATCCATCAAAACTGAAAATTGAAAATAATGCAAATATTCCTCTATTTCACACTCACCAGAGCAGAAATGAGATGCTCCGTCACGCCAACAGCACATAAAAAGCAATTTCAAAGCAAACAAACGTCCGCCTGGATAAAATAATGGTTTCGCTCAGAAGGCTTTACTGAAACAATCATGAATCAGAGACGCTTTCAGGACAAATCTCAGTGTCACTGCGACCCCCCATATTTCATCACTACAATGCAAAAATCATCATGATTAATATTAAAAAAATATATATTAAAAACATTACATTTAATGTTATGTGAGTGTTATGTGACCTGGACATGTGGACATGGGACTTTGAATAAATTATATTTAAATAACATTCAATTAAAGGGGTCATGAATTGAGAAATCAACTTTTCCTTGAGCTTTTGATATATAAGAGGTCATCGTACTATAAGAATATCCTGTAAGTTTCAAAACTCTACCTCCGCAGAAGAAATCAACGCCTACTTCATCATTGCAACGTTAGCCCCGCCCACTGGTGTGTTAGTGAGATGACGAGGAGAGAAGAGCGATACAGGACTAAAATAATATTACCTTTCAAAGGATCCTAATGCTAGGAATATTGTTATTTATTTTCAACAATGTGAATGTTTCAGTTGAGCTTTATTTATTTGTATTCGGTACATTTCACTGTGGATTCTTTGGTAAATCAATCGCATTTCGGTGCAAACAGACTTTTACGATATGGACTCGACAGTAATGCAACATGTCAGTAACTGTGTAAATTCTAATGCCTGATCTGATATTAATGATTCATGTACAGTCAGATGTTCTTTGTCTGTGTGTCAGTAAATCAAACCAGTGACTAAACGCTCAACTTCACGTTGTTTCTCTTAGTATCATGAAAATAATCTGTTATTTAAACGGTGATTAAATAATATATAGAAAGCGATCAAAGAACGCTCCCTTTACAATCGCTGGAGCTGTCAATCAAACAGTGCAAGTTTATCAGTGACTGAGTTCTGAAATCTCTTAGTTATATCATGTTCAACACCTTTCACAATTAGTTAACCTTGAGAGCTGTAATAGTAAAAATGTGCTAAAAGTTTTCAAGAGACTAATTATTAGCTATTTCAGAGGGTTAAAATCAGGGTAGGAAAAATGCCTTTTATTTCTAAATTATTGATGTAAAACACAATTTTTGATGTAAAAAGCATATTAACATTATAAGTGCACCCCAGGAAACATTATAAAACAACGCAGTTCATGACCGCTTTAAAATACTGTGTAAACTACTGTCAAGATTTTAGAAAGACTCAACATGACTGACAGGCGGAAAGTGCCTCAAACTCATCTGACTGGTTAAACAATAATGTCAGATCATCAGGTTGTTTTGTGAGCTTTACAGAGTCTCGTTCTGTCACAGACAGGTGTGATTTCTCAGGACACCTCTTTCAATGATATCTGTCAGACAGTACGGACATTTTCTGCAAGCTGATCCATAAAAAACTCCCTTCCAGCACTTTTATGTTGGAGTTGTTGGGGGGGAGGCATTATCTCATAAAATCAAGTAACAGTGACAGCAGTGACAGATTCATTCCTCCCAAGAGACAACAGAGCAAAGTCTCTTTGTAAGAACCTTTCATTTCTCTTTCCAAAGAGCCACATTACCGTCAAAGCCTGCTTTCATCCTTCAGAACAGAGGTGTAGAAACAAGCTCCTGCTGATGTGTTTGTCTTGAGTTCTGCTCTGTCTCTTGTAGTTCAAGCGCCCGTCGTCACTCAATCAAACCTGTGAACCAGTCAAAATGAAACTGAGAATGTGAGGTTACAATTTAATTTTTGTGAACTGAATTTGAATTGAAGTGTCAAAGCAGAGCTGTAAATGCAAATAAGAATTTAGTACAATTAAAATGGAATGAATTCAAAGAAATTGAATACACAACTTTTTGTATTATAGTTTTAAATAATGCTTTTTTTTGCAATACATTTTTTACTATAATTTACCCTTAAACTTGTTATACATATGGACTACTTCCAGATTATATTCATAATTAATGTCTGAAATAATAATATTAAGGTATATATATATATATATATATATATATATAGTGACAAAACAAATAATGACATAATTAATTTGAACTACTTAAGTGCATGTATTCCCTGATATGCATAATATATTTAAGAATTGATAATACATTTAGTTTAGTGAATCTCTAAAGTTTAAATCTCAAGTTTAATACTGTCAAAAAATTAACTCATTTTAATGTCCACCACATGGTTTTCAGATAACTTTAAAATAAAAAAATAAATATTGACATACAAATTTGAATTGATTCAATTATATACTGTATCTATAAATATATATTTTAAATGAAATAAGTATATATATATATATATATATATATATACATATATATTTATTTATATATATATACTGTATATATATAAATAATTTTAAATAATTATATATATATATAAATTAATAAATATATTGCATTATAATTATATATGTAAAAATGTGCTAAAAGTTTTCAAGAGACTAATAATTATCTATTTCATATGTAAAGAGCAGTGGGCGTTTACACTGAAGTCTCACAGAGACACGCCCCTTAAAACAGAGCGTTCAAATCAGAGGGTTAAAATCAGGGTAGGAAAAATGCCTTTTATTTCTAAATTATGACAATTTTTGAATTAAAAAGCATATTAACATTATAAGTGCACCCCAGGAAACATAAAACAATGCAGTTCATGACCGCTTTAAAATACTGTGTAAACTACTGTCAAGATTTTAGAAAGACTGCATTTCCTACAACCTGAACACTCAACATGACTGACAGGCGGAAAGTGCCTCAAACTCATCTGACTGGTTAAACAATAATGTGATATCGTCAGGTTGTTTTGTGAGCTTTACAGAGTCTCGTTCTGTCACAGACAGGTGTGATTTCTCAGGACACCTCTTTAAAATGAGTAAAATGTAAAATGAGTTTATTCTTTAGACAGTATTAAACTTTACAGATTCACTAAAGTAAACTAAATGTATAATCAGTTCTTTAATATATTCTGCATATCAGGGAATAAATGCACTTAATTAGTTCAAATTAATAATAAATTATTAACTAACTAGCAACTATTAACTAACAAATTTCTTCAAATTGCAATTCAGTAAATTCCTCTTCCTGTCATTTCAATTAAGCGTCCTGTGAGACGTGGCCAATTCAGATTTACACTCATTTCAGAGCCATTTCTTTCAATTCTGAATTCTGCTCAACCCTGGCCTGCGGTGCAGATGATCTTGAAGCCTCCCTCACCTCAGAGAGCAGATGTGACATCAATCTGACAGTGCTGTAGACGGGTGTAACACGCTGACACGGGCCGACCTTCTGAGAGCCTGATGACTCAATCACACCAGCTAAACCTGTAATATAAAGGCGCATACAAGAGGAATCAGACATTGACAGTGTAAGAGCGCCACCTTGTGTTTCAAACACATAATAAAACCATTTCAATTTGAATCCCTATCCACCTTTTTCCTATACCGCCCATGACGCTTTGCGTGAATTATGGGAGTAACTTCCGTTGTAAACAATCAGCGAAAGTTTCGCTCTGTGAACACAATAATAAGCATTTTTAAAAACTGGGTACAATGAGATGACATTATTCCACTAACCCTTTAACTATCGAACAATAAAGGACATTTAAAAGTGTAAAAGCATTATTACAACAGACCATGAATAACCCCAAAAGCTTGATTATTTACGGATGTGTTAAATAACACTAAATATCCTATTTTTTGGACAATGAAGGCACCATTTAATGAACAAAGGTGTCTTTAATAATATTGCTTTTGCCATTGTTTTATCAAACCAAAATTCCAGTCAGAGCTCTGGTAAAATCACTGTAATGCACAGCCTCCTCGAGTGCTTGTTATTTCCACAATGATTTCTCATTAAGCATTACTTGTGGTTCCAGACACACTGACTCCAGTGCAGGTAAATGCATCTGTGCCACTGCAAACTAACAAAACCATACAAGATGATTGTAATGCTCATTAACGTACTCTTTATGGCTTTGTTCAGTCATTACACAAAGTAAATATTTAAACATTTTTTACACCGTAAAGCCAGTGCATTGTGAAAGGCAGGCATTTTCCTTTGTCCGTAGGGTCTGGAACAATCTCAAATGAGCACATTACCCGCAAAATGCCTCAGGAGACTTTCTTAATACAGGTCTCTTTGTACATGACTGAACACATAAGCCCCATGAAATTCGCTCTCTGGTATTTTTAATAGAAACATGGGCGTTCTTATTTTGGCAGAGGTTTATGGCTGGGTTGAGGAGGACGCATGTTCAAATAAATATCAAGCTTCTCCTCACATGGCTTTGTTTGAGAGAAATAAAAGATGATATCCATTAATTGCCGCCCGCTTTGTTCGTCATTTCCATACGTTCGCTAATAAAGTTTACAGAAGCTGTGTGTGGGTGACTTGGACTTTTGAAAAGGCTGATGTTTAATGGCCCTCTGGGAATTCATCCATAAAACCCACTGCTAATTTACACTGTTCAGTTTGTCCTCTTCTCACCCAGCCGCCAATCTGAAACCTTCCTCACCAAGGCGTGTCTAATAAAAGCCAGTGCTTGCCAGTATCAGTGAGTCAATGATGGAGGTGAACAGGCCTTCCACTGACCTAGCAGATTTACAAGGAACTGTATGGAAATGTCCATGATCCAAACACGTGACTTTCTTTCTTCCGTGGAACATAAAAGGAGATTTTGCAGAATGTCGATCTGCTCTTTTCTATAGAACAAATGCATGTAGTCACCTGTCAAGCTCCTAAAAGGACAAAAAAAACAAAACATCATAAAAGTCTCATAAATGTGGTCTATATAATTAATGCACTATATTCCATATCTGAAGCCATATGATAACTCTGTGAGAAAAAGACTGAAATGTAAGCTGTTAATTCCTCCCTTTATCCGTACATCAAACCAGGCACACCTTTAAGTGTCATGATTAAATATGCAATGCAAATGAGATTTGAGTGCAAAGGCGAGTTATTAAAATTGTGTTCAGATTTTTTAAAAACATGCTGGTTTATCAGGGGTTATATATATGAATATATATTAAAGGGTGAAGGGGGCGGTTACTTGGATGAATTTAAAATAGAACATTTTAAACTATTTCTTAAAAACGAAGAAATAAAATACATAATGATATGTAAAACTTTTTACCCCTAAAACAGTCAAATAAGCAAATGAGCAACATCATATTCCTCATCTGTCATGGTGTTCCTCAAGGCTCTGTCTTAGGCCCTCTTTTATTTAACTCTTAGTCAAATTTTTACGAAATTTGGTATTAATTTCCACTGCTATTCGAATGACACTCAGCTCTATTTGTCCTCCAAGCCCTCCAATAGAATTTCATTTTGCTATATTGTGACAAAATCGATTTCTATATTGTGACTAATCACTGTGTTATTGTAACAATTTCTATATTGTGATAGCTGATTCGATACTGTGACTAAATCCACTGATAATATACAGTGGAGATCAAATGCCTGAGATCACATTCAAAATCTTTTTTTTTTCTTTCTTATAAAAACAAAGAAACATTATTTCCTAAAATGGTCAAATAAGCAAATGAGAAACATCATATTCCTCATCTGTTATGGTGTTCCTCAAGGCTCTGTCTCAGGCCCTCTTGGTCAATTTTTTAGGAAATTTGGTATTAATTTCCACTGCTATTCGGATGACACTCAGCTCTATTTGTCCTCCAAGCCCTCCAATAGAAATTCATTTTGCTATATTGTGACTAAATCGATTTCTATATTGTGACTAATCGTTGTGTTATTGTAACAATTTCTATATTGTGATTCGATACTGTGACTAAATCCACTGATAATATACAGTGGAGATCAAATGCCTGAGATCACATTCAAAATCCTTTTTTTTTCTTTCTTATAAAAACAAAGAAACAATATTTCCTAAAATGGTCAAATAAGCAAATGAGAAACATCATATTCCTCATCTGTCATGGTGTTCCTCAAGGCTCTGTCTTAGGCCCTCTTTTATTTAACTCTTAGTCAAATTTTTACGAAATTTGGTATTAATTTCCACTGCTATTCGGATGACACTCAGCTCTATTTGTCCTCCAAGCCCTCCAATAGAATTTCATTTTGCTATATTGTGACTAAATCGATTTCTATATTGTGACTAATCACTGTTTTATTGTAACAATTTCTATATTGTGATAGCTGATTCGATACTGTGACTAAATCCACTGATAATATACAGTGAAGATCAAATGCCTGAGATCACATTCAAAATCCTTTTTTTTTTTTTTCTTATAAAAACAAAGAAACATTATTTCCTAAAATGGTCAAATAAGCAAATGACCAACATCATATTCCTCATCTGTCATGGTGTTCCTCAAGGCTCTGTCTTAGGCCCTCTTTTATTTAACTCTTAGTCAAATTTTTACGAAATTTGGTATTAATTTCCACTGCTATTCAGATGACACTCAGCTCTATTTGTCCTCCAAGCCTTTACTTTACAAATGTTACACATTTTGTTAAACATTTTAAACTATATCTTAAAAAGAAGAAGAAATAAAATACAGAATGATATGTAAAAATAAGAGTTGGATATGTAAACAAATGCGTTGTTTCTTAATCTAATAATTGAATAATTTACCCCAAGATGGTGCACCACTGCAGCAAGGTTTTTTTGTACAATTCTAAGTACACAGAAATCTCTTTTTGGGGTGGTCATGTGCAGCGGGGGAGACGGGACTGAAGGACTGAAGGGAAGGGGAGTCGCTGCGGCTAGCGTTTACACCCTCCATTAGCATGACAAAGGCACTCAGCACAGAGTGTGGCCCTGACCTTCAGCCCTGACAGGGTGTGAGAGAGGAAGTGCTGAGACTGAAGCCTCCTCCATTCTCACAGACACACGGGTCCCCGGCTGCCCTTCGCCGCCTGCCTGCCATATTATCATGCTGATCTGATGGACGCCCCTGAGCAATACAAAGCCATAGAGCAACAGAGCGAGACACGATTTCATCATTCAACAGGCCTCAAGTGGCTACGGCGATGAAAAGCACACTGTAAATACAGTCATTTCACATGCTGCAGGTCATTATCATGCAATCGTCTGGAAATCCAGGCGTTTGAAACTGATTTAGCCACAATATAGCAAAATGAAATCCTAGCTAACTTACTAACTGAATTTAAGTCTGCTTTAATAGTCACAGGCTATCAAATGAAGATTTTTTTTAGAGATGTCTGATATACAGTGGAGACCAAATGCCTGGGATCACTTTTTTTTCTTCTTTCTTATTAAAACAAAGAAACATTATGACCTAAAATAGTCAAATAAGCAAATGACCAACATCATATTCCTCATCTGTTATGGTGTTCCTCAAGGCTCTGTCTTAGGTCCTCTTTTATTTACCTCTTGGTCAAATTTTTAGGAAATTTGGTATTACTTTCCACTGCAGATGACACTCAGCTCTATTTGTCCTTCAAGCCTAACTCTACTCTTCTTTCTTCTTCTCGTTTGGAGTGTTTAGATTAGATCAAATCCTAGTTCTTGTGCAATTTTCTCAAGCTAAATACCGATAAAACTTAAGTTCTTCTTGTTGGCACTAAATCCAATTTGGAAAAATTAACAGCTTTTCGCTTACTATTGATAATTCCATAATTTCCCCATCTTCTCAGGTTAAGAGTTTGGGTGTCAACCTTGATAGCTTGTCTTTTGAAGGGTGAATGGGCGGCTACTTGGATACATTTAAAATAGAACATTTTAAACTACATGTGAAAAAAAATAAATAAATAAAATACAGAATGATATGTAAAACTAAGAGTATAATGTATAAACAAATGCACTGATGTTTTGTTTCTGTTTTATTTTTCTAATTGAACAATTTAACCCTAAAATAGTCAAATAAGCAAATGAGCAACATCATATTCCTCATCTGTTATGGTGTTCCTCAAGGCTCTGTCTTAGGCCCTCTTTTATTTACCTCTTGGTCAAATTTTTAGAAAATTTGGTATTAATTTCCACTGCAGATGACACTCTGCTCTATTTGTCCTTCAAGCCTAACTCTACTCTTCTTTCTTCTTCTCTCTTGGACTGTTTAGATTAGATCAAATCCTAGTTCTCGTGAAATAAAACTGATAAAACTGAAGTTCTTCTTGTTGCCACTAATTCCAATTTGGAAAAATTAACAGCTTTTTGCTTACTATTGATAATTTCTTCATTTCCCCATCTTCTCAGGTTAAGAGTTTGGGTGTCAACCTTGATAGCTTGTCTTTTGAAGGGTGAGGATAAATTAAATCCTACTAGGATAAATTTAAAATAGAACATGTTAAAACTATATGTGAAAAAATAAAATAAAATACAGAATATGCAAAACAGGGTATGATATGTAAACAAATGCACTGATGTTTTGTTTCTTTATCTAATTGAACAATGTACCCATAAAATGGTCAAATAAGCAAATGACCAACATCATATTCCTCATCTGTTATGGTGTTCCTCAAGGCTCTGTCTTAGGTCCTCTTTTATTTACCTCTTGGTCAAATTTTTAGGAAATTTGGTATTAATTTCCACTGCTATTCAGATGACACTCAGCTCTATTTGTACTCTTCTTTCTTCTTCCCTCTTGGACTGTATAGATTAGATCAAATCCTGGTTTTCATGCAGTTTTCTCAAGATAAATGCCAATAAAACTGAGGTTATTCTTGTTGACACTAAATCCAATTAAGCAAAATGCGACATCTTTTCACTTACTATTGATAATTCCATAATTTCCCCATCTTCTCAGGTTAAGAGTTGGGTGTCGTGTTGATAGTAGCTTTTCTTCTGAAACACGTTAATAATGTCACTCGGTCCGCATATTTTCACTTACAGAACATCAATCGGCTTACAGAACATCAATCCATTCCTTTTCACTTTAAAGTATCTGCACAATCTTGCACCCTCATATCTCTCTGAATTGCTTCATATTTATACTCCTACCTGCACTCTTCCTCAGCTGTTTCCCTTGTTATACCTGCTCTTAGGCGCCTCTAAATAAAATACATCATCATTATTATTATTTGTTCAGAAAGTCTTGCTTCCATTGAAGCTCAAGATGCTCATCTCAAATCATGTTGGAGAACATGATCATCATGTTTTGTCTAATGGTCCTGTCATTAAAGCGAAATGTCCATACCGTTCAGACCGTCTTGTTTGTTTTCCTCTCAGGTTGCTCTTTTTCAGCTTCCACGTGTAAATCCCTGCAAAGACAAAGAAGACTCTGAGCCAAAACCCCACCAGTGAAATGAAATGGACAGATTAAGTGATATGAAATGATGGACAGGAATGAAAAGGTGTTTGTCTTTTCATACTAAATCCTTATATAATTAGTAAAATTACACCCTATGGGTTCAATGCCAATAAACAATCTTTATTTTTTAATAGTGTATATGGTCCATTAATTGATAAATTCATTACAAATATGTAGGCTATAACAGCATTTATCATATAAATTAACCATGGTATTGTAACCGAATCGACCATGGTAAATTTGTGTTAGTGATATACTAAAATCTCTTTTCATCCAACATGAGAACTCACAGTTAAATGTGACAAAAGAATTAATTAAAATATAAAAATGCCAAAAAGTGTTATATTGTTTCCAATACTTATTATAATATTAGTAACATTAATATTATTTACTAATAGGCTATTAATTGTTGGTAAAATCATATGGGATCTCCTTCAAATAGTACAGTCAACTTGTTTAGTTTATTTCGTGATTAATGTGAAGTTACCTCAACAATAGTTTTACAACAATAACCATGTTATTTAGGTGGAAATTACTGCATTTTTGTCACGGCGGGTATTGTTTTCATTTTCAAGATTTTCATTTTACATGTCCTTAAATTAGTTAGGCCGTTTATGAGCCTCTTTATTAGAGTGATATTCTAGATTTGTGAGGAAATCTTTCCTCACAATTTCACACTCACACACGGGCGCGAACGCGCTGCGCGTGCACTACCGAGACGAGAGCGCGCGTAGAGGCGGTCCGGCTGCTTCAGTTTCTGTAATCGCTTTTTTTCTGCTACCTTCAGTTAAATAGCGACGAGACGAGAACGAGCGGACGGCCCGACTCTGACTACACGGTATCATCCAGGAAAAGCGAATCGGGACGCCACATCGACGGCCGCTCGGCAGGTAAATATCGTCGCATGTCCGTCAGAGCCCTTCGACCGTGCGTGAAAAGTCGCTAAATGTCCCGCGAAAGTGGTTGTTTTTTCCCCCTCAGTGTGCGGGGATGTGCGGGACGAGCCTTCTCCTTTGTGCCGAGCCAGTTGCTCATCGTGGTCATCATGGGCGAATCGTTGCATGTTTTTTCCCTCACGTTTTTCCCAGGCTTTGGAAAATATCTCCGCGGAAGCTCGACGGGGCTCGACGGGTGCGTTTGATCGGCATATTTTGTGCGGGGTCGCGAAGCGCTCGCGGCCTCCCGCATAAATAGACGCTCCTACATAACGCGCATCGCGCGTGCAGCTGCGGCAGCAGCAGGGTTTCTGCGTTTGCAGCGCAGTCTGACAGCCAGGTGCTTCAATGATTTCCAATAATGCCCTTCACTTTGTAGTATACACTAGATATATACTGTCAGTAAGGCACCTATGTGTACTTAAAATGGAAAAAGCCCTTGATATTGTGGTGACAGCCTTTTTGGGGTGTTCTGTTAGGTGGAAAAAATATATATATTTGTATTTCTCAGTAAAATATACACCCCTAAATGTTGTTTGTGGACCTAAAATGTTATCCTTATATTGCACTTTGGTGGTGCCTTATGTAAATATTACTAAATATGTTTTTATTTATACGCACAGCACAAAACACACAAATCCACATTACACTACATTGGTGCCTTTACAATGGAAGATTGTTTCAGCAACAGAATAAAAAATGTAAAAGATAATAGCAATGTTTTATCTCACAATTCTTACTTTTTTTCTTACAATTGTGAGTTTACATCTTAAAATTCTGACTTTTTATATCACAATTGTGCCTTTTTTCTCACAATTGTGCCTTTTTTCTCACAATTCTGCCTTTTTTCTTACAATTGCACAGTTTACATCTTGCAATTCCGACTTTTTTCTCACAATTCTAACTTTATAATTCGCCATTGTGAGTTTATATCACGCAATTCTGAAAAAAAAAAAGTCAGAATTGTGAGATAAAAAGTCGCGATTACCTTTTTTATTTTTTATTCAGTGGCAGAAACAAGCTTCCATATTTTACAGCAAATGTGTACTTTGGGATTCCGAAAATAAACACCTAAAATACTTATTTGGAATAACTATTTGTGCACAGTAACTTAAAGTAAATAGGGTCAATTTTAATTTCTTGTTTCATTTCTACATACTTAAAATGTTAAATACATAACATCATAAATTTGGGCCCAATGCTACTTTACAGTGTGTATACTGAAGGACTGAGTTGCGTTTCTTGCAGCATTGTGAAAGTTTGTGTGGACCTTGTGAGGTTTAGCCTTTTAATTTCAGTCCAGATCTTAAGCATTAAGACACATTACCCCTGAATGAGTGAACCAGGGACTAAAGGTCGCTAAACAGAATCCGAGACTCACACATTGATGTGATTTATCAGTGACTGGAATGAAACGCGCTCTATTTGAAGTGAAATAACTCAAGCAAGACTGTAAATGGAGAGTATTGTGGCTAAAAGACTGTATTTGGGCTCGGAGCTATTAACTCTCTGGCATGACCGCGTGTGCGCTGCAATTTAAATGTTTTATGACTCATTTCCCACATTATCACAAAACGAGTTGACCCGTAAAATCCTCTCTCAGAAGTGTTAATACCTTCCTGTTGGTGTATCTGTGATCATTTACGACTTGGATCTAAAAAGAGGTGACCTAACTCTGAGTTTATCCCATGAACACCCGGCCTGGCAACTTGGGCATCTTTGAAGTGAGGTCTCTCTATTCTCCACACCATGCATCTTTTATGTTTGTTTAAATGCTGAGCTGAGAGCGCAGGTCCATAGGTATTTATTAGCAGGACTCATGTGGCTTTTAAAGCCTGTGATCAGAGGGTTTTCCTTGCTGCTGCATCTCCTGATAACATCAGAAAAAATTTCTCCTCATCGTTTGAAAAAGAGCCGCATCGCCCTCACAGATCAGATAAACATCTAAATCATGATTTGACTGTGATCGAATGTCTAGGAGAAAATACTAGAGTATTCGGTGCACTTCCTGTGACTGTACAGGAAATGCCTGCTTTAAATTCCTCCTGAATGAAAAGTGGGGCCACGTTATGGTGACCGTCTTAATCTAACTAAAAGGATGTCTATGTATAATGCTGTTTGCAACTGCTTTAACGTCGTAATTGGATGTATTTCTGAGTGAAATGGGAAATTCAATGATGGTGTTATCTGCTGTGAATTGACTGTATTGTAAATTGTTGCAATGACAACATTACAATACTTTACGAATGATTTACACAGAAAGTTGTTTATTCTTTTAGCAATTTTGTTTTGTGGGATTTATGCACAATTCATTTTCATATTCCACAGATTGCTTTTTATAAATCTGAACACTTAAATCTGACTTTTTCACTTTTAGGTTGAAATCTACACTGTTTTATGCATGAAACCCTAGAAAAGTGCATTAAGAAAGAGAATTTTGATTTTGCGCTGAGAAAAACAGTGCATTGTTGCCTTTAATTGAATCTGATATGTTTTTATGAATGATTTATGCAGAAATTCATTGTTTTGTGGGATTCTTTTGAGTAGGGATGCATTGCTAAAAAAAATTTTGGCTGATACCGATAATTGATAATTCTTTATATTTGAAAGCCGATATATTGGGCGATTAAATCGAAATCAAAATGTTTATATAATTTTTGAGAGCCTGATTATAAAATCAAGTCTCACCATTAAAACCCAATCACACAATCATAATGTTCTCATTATAATTTTATGTAGCCTATATGATAGATTTGTCCTGCACATGTTGCACTTAACTGTATTTTCATTTTTTGAAGTGATTTCAATCATATTTCAAACCAAATGCGGACATCTGAAGTGTCTCAGCTGAAGGAAATAATCCATTATTTACTGGCTTTGATATATCGGCCAAATTTTCTTAACGATAAGAACATAAATCAGCCAATACCGATATGGTGACCGACATATCGTGCATCCCTAATTTTGAAATGTGCCGTTTTATGTAGATTATTAACTACAGCTCAGACCTAAAATTAGTATTATAGAGTAACAAACCTCTGGATAAGAGTTAATCCGATTCCCCTGCCTTCCAGTTTAAAATCACTGTTTTATTATTCAGCGGCGCAGCTGGAATTAAGACAACTATTGACTTCATACCCCAGTGACTTCAGCCGGCAGTCTGCTAATGTAATCGTGTATGAATCCTGTTTGTACAGGGCCAAGATGTCTAGTGAGGTGCAGAGACCAGATGATAGCCCCAGCACCAGCGGAGGGAGTTCAGATATCGAGCAGCGGGAGACAGCACCTCCTCAGCAGGAGCGAGATCTGGTTGCGCCCAAGAAGAAGGAGACCAAGATCTCCAGTAAAACTGCAGCCAAACTCTCCACCAGTGCCAAGAGGTAATGCTCTGTCTGTTTGAGTGGTTCAAAAATGGGTGTTTTGCTTTAGTCAGAAAACATTTCTCGATACTCGAGTCACTTTTTCAAAACCCTTCACACAGTTCTCCTTACCAACTTTCAGCTTGGCAGTTAATTTCACATTCAAATTGCTCCAATACAAATCATACATTTTTCAGTGGCCTGTTGCATGAAGCTAGTTGAACAAACTCAAGAGTAGGTTTGGAGTTGACAAATCCAGATAAATCCAACCTGGTTTAGATCAGGATCAACTGTTGCACAACGCTCGGTGTAAACTTTCTCTGTCAACTCAGGTTTAATCCAGAGTTTGCAAAGCGCGTGCACCTGAAAGTGTGACACGTACGGCAAACAGCCAATCGCACGGAACAAGGAGAACGTCAGTTTGATTCACTTCTCGCGAAAGAGCCGCGCAATTCACGCCTCTTCTGAAGATTAAGAGTTTGTTATGAAAAATATTAAATTAAATGCATTTACAAAGCAGGAATAAACACTGATGCAGTGACTATATCAATGCATGTGAATCAAACAAATAGACCAAATAATTAATATAGAAGAGCTCGAAAGAATACATGTAAGCTTAATCTGTTTAAAAGCGTTATGTATTATATTTATTTTAATTTAAAAGCAAAGTTTAATATTGTCGATTAATATAATAGGCCTAATATGAATATGTCATGAATTATTCATAATTTTAATTTATTTAATATAAATATAATTAGCAGCAAAAGATGAGCAATTTTGTCTCTAAAATGTTTTCACTATAAACTGATTTAATTTGGAGCGAGCGATACAGGGGGAGTGGCTTTATTGCATCAGCTGCAGGTCACTTTACTCACAGCTGATTGGTCGAGTTTGGGTTTGAGCTCTCTAACCCAGAATAAAATCTGCTCCGGTGCAGGTTATCCGTGTAGCGTAAGTTACCATAGCAATGAACCCCGCTAAAAACCAATCCACCTTCATAAGCCCGAAAAACCAGAGTTTGCTCAAACTAATCTTGAACTTCCCTGGGTAGCAACTGAAACCGGCTTTGTGCAACAAGGCCACAGAGGAAGCTTGTCACCCAACAGACACTTTGTCACTCATAAATCAATGTTCAAAAAAACACGAACAACGGGTCATATTACACAACGTTTTCGTTTGTAAACAAGATTTACAGCTCTGTTCAGAATTCACTGCAGTATATGATACATGGTCCATGCTTTGCATTTTAGTACAAAATTATTTCTAACAAAATATATAATTATTACGGAGCCCTGCACATAACATGCATGATTTACTATTTCGTTCCCTCGATTTATAAATCATGTGCACGTTTTAGTAAATCGAGGGAATGAAATGGTAAATCTTGCGCACGATTTAACCTACTATTTTTTTTTTTTTTTCCTGCATGTCATGTCTGGGGCTCCGTAAATTGTAATTAATTATAACAAAATTGCAAGATTAAAAGCCTGTTCACACCAAGGACGATAACTATAACGATAAAGATTTAGTTCTAAAAATTCACCACACCACAACGGCCCAGAGAAACAATATCATTGGAATCACTTTCAGAACAATTTTTCCAGTGGATGAATGATAAACACATTGAGAGCCAATCAGAATCCATCCTGTTTTAAAGAGTTTGAGCATTTAAAGTGACAGACGACGAAACTGCAGCACTTATAATAATTAGAACGAAATTGTGCATTGGTGTGGATGCTAAAATAGTTATCGTTCTATGTTCTTCTAACGATAACTATAACGATAACTATATTTGCATCCACACCAACGAACGATAACAGTCTGTTTATTCTGCAGTTTCAAAGTGTGTACAACATTGTTTTTGCTGTTCTTGTTGCATTTACACGGCTTTAACCAGCAGATGTCCTCAGCATGTTATGTTTGGAGTGAATAGCTAGTGTAATCGATCTAATCTGACAGTGAATTTAGCTGACGAAGTCAGTATAGTGGAATAAAAACGTCTAGTTTTTTTCACTGCAACTTCAAAGGAAGCAAGACAATGTTGTTGAAACTGGCGCTGGATATCTGAGGTTATTTTATGTTACACTGTTTGCTAGCCTGGCATAATGATCTCATCGTTAATACTTCTCACCATTTATTCAGAGGATATGACCGATTGTTTTCCATATATCCATTTTCTTTAAAGTATTCCTGAAAAGGGGGTTTGACTTGACAAAAAGTGGTGGATTTTTTGGTGATTAACTTCTCCGCCATTTTAAATGCGCGAGCCCTTAAATTAGAACGGATTCTGATTGGCTGTCAGTGTTTTATCGTTCAACAGCTGGAAAAAAAAATAATTCTGAAAGTGATTCCAACGATATCGTTCTTATCGTTATAGCTGTGGTGTGGACTCTGCTATTATTTTATATTTAGAACGATTTTTAGAACTATATCTTTATCGTTATCTTTATAGTTATTATTCTTGTTGTGAACGGACCTTAACACTTGAGTAAGTGTTCAGCTCCATCGAATCCATTTGATAGGCTTTCATTTTTTAGATTTGGAATAGATCTCAAAATGGTATTAATGTAGAACTATAGCAAATTGCGGTCTTATTCAGTTTTGTGTTGTGTTAGGGTGTGAACTTGAGTTTAACGTTTTTGAAAAGAGTATGTAAAAGTGCAAATTGGCCTGTCGGTATATAAAATTTTGGCGGTGTTTGTGTTTGAGTGAGAAAATAATTCATGTCAATTAAAAGATTGAATGCATTTTGTGCCAAAGCAACGATAAATGATCCACAGTTTAGCCCACATAGACTTCTGTTGTGCTCACTGTCTAAAAAGTGACCTACGTATTGAGAAACTGGTCCTAGCGATTGTAAAAATGTGACCCAATAATTGTTTCTTAAGCAACTGAAATGAAACACTGAAGGTCCAACAACATCTAAAGTTATTAACATGAACCTGTATTTAATGTGGTCTTGTTTTGTTAATGGTTTTTGAGGATGATGTCATGTCACACAACCCGTCCATCTTGGCATTGCTCTAGTTTGGCTCATTTCTACCAACCTGTGGATTTGATTAGATACGTGGCTTTTGTCTGTCATTAACAAAAGATTGGAAGTGCTTTCTCCTTCTTTTTAAAAGTTGATAAGCTTATTTATTTCACTAAACTATAACTATGCATGATTATATGGTTTGTTTTCCCTGATATAAAAGACCCACCAGTTGAGATGAATTGGTCTGTCTTGTAAGAAAATTCTCTTTTGCAGATGTGCAAAACCTCTCAATGTCAAAGCTTTCATCTTGCAAACAAAATAATATGTTTGGATGCTTTTACACCAGAGGGATCTCTGCGTAAGAATGTTATGTATTTTTGCAGATGATTGGAGCAGGTGACTAGCGCACTTCAATGCACTTCTATTGTTCTCTACACTCATTTCCACATTCATCCTGTGAACTGGCCTTGCTGGCAACGCTGTAGATTCTCTGAAGGCCCGACTGCAGTATGATGGCATTATGCAATCAGTTGAGCAAAGCTTTGCTGGGACACGGTGCTTTTTATAACAGTGACTGCAGCATCCTGTTCCGTCTGCTTCTGAGTGCATATCAAGATCCAAACATTCCCATTTGGACTGCGGATGGTTTTTGTCTGCTTGATGTTACACAAGAAGCCTCAGGGTTCAGACGTCAACATCAGAGGTGTTTGTTCATGAAAGCTGTTGATGTTTTGGGCCTAAAAATTAAAACCGTTTGCTTGTGCGGAGATGAGAATCGACACAGATTCCACCGAACGACTGTGGTTTGTTAAAGCAATTGTTCACCCAAAAATGAGAATTATTCACCCTTATGTCATTCCAAAGCTGTGTGCTGCTGTTTTTTTTTTTTTTGTTTTTTTTTTAAGTGTTTATGCAATTATGGATACAAACATCTACAAAAACTAAACATTTTATTGTTATTTATTAGGCAAATAACAAACAGAAACAACTAAATACTCTTTATTCACACATAACCAAAAAAATTATATATTTTATTTTTATTTTTAGCCTCGATAGGGTCATTGATGAATAAGGTTTTTAAAAGTGTAAAAAAAACATAATGGCAATATGATTAATTTTGAAGTTTTATTAAGTGTTAACAATGAAATTGTGGTTTTTATAATCAATTAACACTGCTTTTGTTGTTTTTTTCCAAGATGGACAAAATTTGTCCCAAAAAAGTCATTGTTTAACCAAAATTTTAGTTTTACCGAATGACACTTTTGGTTATAACGAATGACGGTATTTTCAAACAGTGCTAACAGGCTGATATCTAGCTAGCTAGCAAATTTTAAAATATTACAACATTTTCCATGTTTTATAGCGGTTGTACCGAATGACCTGATGTTTCGGGACATGCGTATGAGCAAAAGTGAAAACATGAATTTTACATATGGTTAAGAGAGCGTTAGTTACTTTGCTTCACGACCATGTGGTCCTTTGCAGGTGTCTGAATGATGTCACATCCTGTCACATGATATTGACCGCATGACTCCAAATGGTCCCTTAATATTGGTTACTCCGAATGACATCAATGAAATTCATTTTTCCGGATATTCTTTCAAATGGACAAAGCAACGACTTCTACACATAATTTTAATACCATTTTGCACTATGTTGAGATATGATGTTATAAAATCATGCCTGAATAAAAAAAATAGACATTTATTACATTTTAAGATATTTTAATCACAAATGAAATGGCTGTATTGGCCTTTGGACGGTTAAACCGAATGACCTTTTGGCACTTCAAAATCTTTAAAGTAGCTTTATATGAAGCAAAATATAATCTTTTTTTTATTGAATCCAAACCTTTTTTCAAGTGGATGAATGATAAACACATTGACAGCCAATCAGAATCCATCCTGTTTTAAAGAGTTTGAGCATTTAAAGTGACAGACGACGAAACTGCAGCACTTATAATAATTAGAACGAAATTCTGCATTGGTGTGGATGCTAAAATAGTTATCATTCTATGTTCTTCTAATGATAACTATTACGATAACTATATTTGCATCCACACCAACGAACGATAACGGTCTGTTTATTCTGCAGTTTCAAAGTGTGTACAACATGTTTTTGCTGTTCTTGTTGCATTTACACAGCTTTAATTACCGGATTCCAGTAATCACTAATACTGTTCGTTTTGAGCAGCTGTGGCACAAACCTTACATTGGGTGGTGGTCTAATAAATTTAAGCTATATATATATATATATATATATATATATATATATATATATATATATATATATCTTATCTTAATTCCCGAGCCTAGTTTTAAACAGTAGGTGTACTACAGTTACTGTATATATTGACATTTATTCATGCACTGCAGTTACTTTTTGTCTGGTGTCATAAATCAATTTAACGTCTGAACAACTTACTCTTATTGCTGCTTTTTAATGATATAGTGTGGCTTAAACACCCACAAACAGCAACCCACTTCTCATGGTTGATATTTTGATGATGTATGGTTTCCTGTCGGAGGAAACGTGTGTTTAAGTAACTGGCATCGTCGCAGTCACTCTGTGTGTGTGAGTCACTTTTTCTGGAAATGAAAAACCGCTTGATTTCACACATCTTTGCTCTTTTTGACCTCGGAGATAACAACAGGTATCGCTCGCAGAAAATGCAAGGGACATTCAGACTTGAAGTGCATTTTGAAAATTGAGAAATCTATTAGGCCACCTACTTGCTGAAAAATTGCTTTTAAATGCATTTAAATATGCTATACAGGAAATTGAAATTCCGGTTTAACCTGGTGTTAGGCATTCTTGACTAGATAAGTAATGTAGGAGTTCAGTTCACACGCATTATGATGATTTTATGTAAATGCAGCTGTCACTATCTGAATTAGTAGCAAAATGTGGTTGTTGCTCTCGTAAATAAACTGACCGTGTACAGAATAAAACTAAGCAGTCAAAAAAGAGGAGTGACAACCTTGTGCACATGGCTTTCTGATCACCGCTGAATAAATAAATGCGTTCTTGTGTTGCAGGATTCAGAAGGAGCTTGCAGAAATCACACTTGACCCTCCACCGAACTGCAGGTAAGCGTGTGTTGTTTCTAAACGGGCTGTTCTTTGTGCTGGAGACGGCGGGGGGGGGGGGGGGAGATAATGGCCGAGAGAGGATAATGGTTATTGTGTGTTGATGAGGCTGTCAGGCGCGCGAGTGAGAAGAGAGCCGCCACATGTGCCGTCGTGGGGATGAGTGACTGGGGCTCCCTGGGGGCCGTGGAGGAAAAGCCACAGCGTAATAAAGCACATAACTGGAACTGACATTGGCATTGATTGCCCTCATGTTTGTATCAAGAGAATAATTACCCACTAGCCCTTGCATTCTGAGACTAAATTTCAGAGCGATCCTGAAAAGCGTCACGTGAGAGACTGGATAATACCTCTGTATTGCCCGGATCTATTTAGATTAAGATCTCGCTAGGCATTTTGGATGACTTCCAGGGCATTGATATGCAGTTTCTAAAGGTGTTTTGAGTGGTTTTAGTTGTGGTTATGTTTTGTTTTTTTTAAAGGGGACCTATAATGCCCCTTTTACAAGATGTAATATAAGTCTCTGGTGTCCCCAGAATGTGTCTGTGAAGTTTCAGCTCAAAATACCCCACAGATCATTTATTATAGCTTGTCAAATTTGCCCCTATTTGGGTGTGAGCAAAAACACGCTGTTTTTGTGTGCGTCCCTTTAAATGCAAATGAGCTGCTGCTCCCGGCCCCCTTTCCAGAAGAGGGCGGAGCTTAAACAGCTCAACAACAACAAAGCTGGAGAATCTCACGCAGCCAAAATGAGGATTGTCAGTAACGGTGTTCAGCCTTACATTGTTCAAACCGGAGTCGACACTGATGGAGAGACTCAGGAAGAAGTTACAACTTTTAGAATGAAACTGGATGGTTAGTGGATAAATTTATGTAGTTGCTGTGGAGTTGATTCAATTTATTGACTAGCATGTGCCGTCATGTTAAAGCCTGTATGGACGCCCACTATACACAGCGTACCTATTTGCCAAACAGAGCCATACACACCCGGCTAACGTTTATGATTGCTATCAAATGCTGTGAATGGTCTAATATTGTTTCCAAAATATCGCTCAGACAGAAACGCTCATTTTTTAGCAATCGGGCTTGCCAGAGTCAACGTTATCCAAGCTAACGAGACTCTAAATAGTGTTCAGTGCTCGTCTGTGCAGTCAATGACAGAACAGTTAGCATGCTTTGCTCGAAATTTTGCCATGGCATTAGAACTGGTACACCGTTTTCACTTAGATTAAGGGGCAGTAATATTATAATAAGTTCCGCTTCTTATGTCACAAGGGGAGCGAAATCTGAGTGGCTCATTTTTTAACATGATTGCAGAGAAAGGCTTGCTATAACAAAGTTACTGGGTTGTCCTTTTTCATGTTTTCTGGGTTGGGTTGGATACACCGGGGACCCCATTATAGCACTTAAACACAGAAAAAGTCACATTTTCATGATATGTCCCCTTTAATAGCCAGTATCTAAAGAGCATATCATGACATTAGGTGTAAAAGATTTTTACTTACTCATTTATAATTGTTGTAGTTGCTGCTGATGCTAAAAAATGTATTTAAATGTTTAAAAAAATCTTGATTTTCCGAAGTACAGTTTTATGACATACATACACAGGCAGTTATGTTTGTAAAATAATTTATCATAAAATAATTAAATTTATTTATGAATATCTTGTCTGAATGACTTGTAATATTTACCAAAAATTGCACACTGCACACTATCCGTAGACAGCTGTTGGTAGGCTTGTTTTCCAGTGATTTCTTTCCCAGTTTTATCATCCGCTGAGTGAAAATCCTGATCACTTAGAAATGT
This sequence comes from Hypophthalmichthys molitrix, assembly GCA_037950675.1. NCBI lineage: Eukaryota > Metazoa > Chordata > Actinopteri > Cypriniformes > Xenocyprididae > Hypophthalmichthys > Hypophthalmichthys molitrix. The sequence continues at coordinate 32,984,451 of CM075507.1, read as the reverse complement.
AACTGCATATTGTTCATGTGCGGAGCACAAACGTTGTGAGTTTCAATCCAAAGTGCTCTATTTCTACTTAATCTAAGACATGGATATTGTTGGATAAAGATACTATCAGTGCTTTCAGAATAAATCAATGTCTGTAACTGGAGATCACTGATAAATTGTCATATTTATAGTTATCTTGGAGCACTGAAATCTTCACTTTTAGGAATTATCATGACACTGAGAGATGTTTTTATGGATTATATCTTATATTGTGGTTTCTTTTTTATCCTGTAACTTCATTCACACCTGAGAAATGTGTCCCAGATGCCAATGTAATAAATCATTTTCACTTTGCAAGCCGTTCACTACATACGAGCGAGAACTGAGCGGTGCTGTTTTTGTGAGAGTGCTTTCTATTCAACTCTTCCCGTGTCAATAAGAGTGTCTCCAAATTGATATTGAGTTTATGCCGGCTGCAAAAGAAAGCTGTAGGTGTTCTTTCGATATTTGTGTGCAGGTTTTTGTGCCTGTGAGCTGAACCGACAGTAATAGGATTTCGTCAACAAAGAGAACAACAGGCGGCGTTTGAGGCTGGATGCTGAGGTTTAGGAATAAATACTGTAACACTTTTTTCCGGCAGCATATTGTGAGTGGTATGCCGTTGTGGAACCAGCTGCAGTTTTACAGGGAGTGAATAACGACGTCAGTCTGGAGAACCAGCAGGCCTCGCTGGACGGCTAAATTCAGACTGAGTGATGTAATTGTGGTCAGGCGGCAGGACATAACTGTGATGGTGACAGACTTTTCAGTGTTAGGCACCTTGTTAGGGCTGGATGTTATGATGGTGCAGTACATTTAATAGAAGAACTTTTATAAAGTGCCCCTGTTATTCATGCAGTGTGTAATATAGCAGTTTGTGAATGTAAATGGTCTGCAAAGTTTCAAGCGCACAACATATAAAGTTGTCTCCCGTTCACACCGAGAACGATAACTATAAAGATAACGATATAGTTATAAATATAAAATAATAGCACTGTCCACACCACAGCTATAACGATAATGACATATCATTGTGATCATTCTTAGAACGATTTTTTTTCAGCTGCTGAACGATAAAACACTGATAGCCAATCAGAATCCATTCTGATTTAAGGGCTCACGCATTTAAAATGGCAGATGACATAGCGGAGAAGTTAATCACTGAGGTCCAGAAAAAGCCACCATTGTTTGTCAAGTCAAACCCCCTTTTCAGGAATACTTTAAAGAAAATGGAGATATGGAAAACAATCTGTCATATCCTCTGAATAAATGGTGAGAAGTATTAACGATGAGATCATTATGCCAGGTTAGCAAACAGTGTAACATAAAATGACCTCAGATATCCAGCGCTCGTTTCAACAACATTGTCTTGCTTCCTTTGAAGTTGCAGTGAAAAAGACGAGGGGTTGTTTTTATTCCACTATATTGACTTTGTCAGCTAAATTCACTGTCAGATTAGATCGATTACACTAGCTATTCACTCGAAACATAGCATGCTGAGGACATCTGCTGGTTAAAGTGTGTAAATGCAACAAGAACAGCAAAAACATGTTGTACACACTTTGAAACTGCAGCATAAACAGACCGTTATTATTCATTGGTGTGGATGCAAATATAGTTATCGTTCTTGGTGTGAACGGACCTTAAAAAATAGATTCTGAACTGGCGAAAAGAGTCTTCAGCAATTCCAAGTCCAATTCTCACTTCCTGTTACATACCTACATAAAAATATATCAAATTTGCATAATGCCAGCCTGTGGTCTTCATTGGCTGCCTGCGAAATACGTCTCCTTTGCCCCGCCCTCAATCACTGTAGTTGTATCTGAGACTGGAAGAGTTTGGTTTTGTGTTGTTCATGTCGAGAAGACGCTGTTTTCAGCACTGCGAATCACTTTGATGCACTTCAAAAAGATTAAACTCTAATTGATACGGTAAAACCATCGCCTGGGGCTGCACGATTACTGATAATCATGATTATTTTGCTCAAAATTATAATTGCAATTATTAATCATGATTATTCTATCAAAAAGGTTATGTAATAATGGCCTTTACCAACCTGCACTTCACCCAAAAGGCCTGTAGGTGGCACGACGACTTCATTTAATCAACTATGATAACTTAATTAAACTGTAAATCAATACAAAACGCATGGTTTTGGTGAGCAATCTGTATTCACATTAGATTTTGTAAGTGACGCAATTCGTTTGCAAAATTCCGATTGCCCTGCCAATTCGTAAAGCAAAGAACGATGTTCTTTGATATAAAAATAACTGTCAGTGGCTATATCGTTTTCAACTGATTAACATTATGAAAACTGGTAAAACCTTTAGGAACTTCAAACGATAAAACAGTTAAACTCCTAATATTATTTACAATAATTCCAAATTATGTTCATTTTCCCCATTGTATTGTTCCATAAGTGCATTTATTCTTCAAACACATGCGCAAACAATAAGGTGGAGATCCATGTTGCATATTGAAATTCATCGCTGAAGGTTTGATCATGGCAGATTGAGTTACACAAACAACACAACTGGCTTGTGAAGAAACAAAAACTGGCTGCATGACACTTTCATTGCAGAATTTCACTGTGGAGATTGTACGTTTGTTTTCCGCATGTAGAGGGAAGTAAAAACACTGGGGGGAAAAAGTGTATCATTTTCAGGGAAAACCTCTATTTGGGGGATTTAAGCTCTTTGCATCTGGCAACATGAACGCTAGTGGAGGCTTGTTACCAATGCAAGATAACGTAAATGCAAAATAAAAAACACGTTTTCAGGATAAATATCGTGACGATTATTTTTAGTCAACAGAGAGAAGCAGATATCGTTATCGCGATTAAAATACGATTAATCGCGCAACCCTACCAACGCCATTTTAACTGTGTATCAAGTGCTGAGGAAGAGCTGAAGTTCAGATACGGCGTTTGGTTTACGATACACGCTGTAAGTGGTCGACCAATCACAACAGACTGGGCCGTCTGACCAATCAAAGCAGAGCAAGCTCTCGGAAAGGAGGGGTTTAGAGAGACTGAATCTTCAAACTAACATTTTTCAGACTGTTTGAGAAATTAGGTGTTGAGCAATGATTTTTTTTTTTTTTTTTTTTTTTTTTACCTTTGATGCATGTAAATCTATTGTAGGATGTATCTAATTTATCATTTCAATGTTTTTTCCATACCACCCACACTTGCATCAATCTCTAGCTGGACGCTTGCAGTACATGTTTCTGCGTTGACATTCTCTGTAAGTTGCCTGTCTCAGCAGCTGATCAGAATGTCACCTCTCCTTCCCTGTAATGGTGCTGGCTGTTGATTAGCATTATGGTCCTGAGGGAATCCACACGAGTCATTTTTCACCCTCTGACCATTAGCTCCAGCAAGGAGGATATGCATATTCATGAGGGCGGAGGGGCAGAGCGGCCTCCGAGAAATTATCTTGATCATCTGTGTCAAATGCCTCCATCTTAGACCCGAGACTCTGATAATAGCGGTTATACTGAATTGAAACTCAGAAAAGGGAAATGTTCGTGTAGTTTCTACACACAATTTTGGTTCTCCTAATGGCCAGACAAAAGGCATGATGGGTGTTTCTTCAACTATAGGCACTTTTGGCCTTGCAGATGTTTTGACTTTAGACTGTGCCCTTTAGAAAGCGGCCCTATTATGCTTTTTCAAATATTACCTTTCATGTAGTGTAATAAAGCTGTTTGTGAATGTAAAAAACCTGCAAAGTTTTAAAGATCAAGGTGCACGACAAATAAAGTATGACAAAAAGAAAGAATTGATTCTGAACTGGTGAAACATGTCATAAGTACTTGCGTAATTTCAAATTTGCATAATGACAGCCTATGGTTTTAACTGGCTGCCCGCTAACCATGTCTACTTTGTCCCGCCTACAAACACTATAGTTTTATCTGAGACTGGAAGAGTTTAGTTTGTGTTGTTCATGTCGAGAAGACGCTGTTTTCTGCTCTGAGAATCCACAATGCAAAGGAGCAGCAAATCAGCATATTAGAATGATTTCTGAAGGATCATGTGACACTGAAGACTGGAGTAATGATGCTGAAAATTCAGCTTTGCCAACACAAAAATAAATTACATTTTAAAATATTTTCAAATAGTAAACAGTTATTTTAAATTGTAATAATGTTATTTGTTATAAATTATAAACAGTTATTTTAAATATTAAATTGTAATATTTCACAATATTACTGTTTTTACTGTATTTTTAATTAAATAAATGCAGCCTTGGTGAGCAGATGAAACTTCTTTTAAAAACATTAAATCTTACCGATTCCAAACTTTTGATTGGTAGTGTATGTATGTATGTATGTGTATATATATATATATATATATATATATATATATATATATATATATATATATATATATATATATATATATATATATATATATATATCACATTTCAAAACAGGCTATTTTCAGTGCTTGCATTTTTAAATATCACATTTTGAATAATTCGCTTTATTTGTTTGTTGTTAATTTGTTTTTAAATGTATTTATTATTGATAATAAAAATAATATATATTTTAATATTATTAACAATGAATAATTGTTTTTATTTATTTGTTTATTCATTCATTCTCTTTGCATGTGATATTGATCTAGATTTGTTTATTAGCTGTTTTGGCAATAAAAAGCTAAATGTCAGAAGCATTTGAAAAGTAGCAAAAATAAATGAAGGCATGGAAAAAAATTTCCAAAACAATTTTAGTCTGACCCTAAAAAAAAGATGCAATGTGTTCGTTTCAATAAAAATCAAGCAGTCTACAACATAAAGGTGCCTGTAGTTGAAGAAACTCCCAGATATGAATTAGTTATGAAGACTTTTCAGACAGCTGCACCCATGTTGGCAGGCGCTGATTGTATGCCCAGCGTGGAAAGACTGTTGTTTGATCTGGAGTCGTTTTCAATACTTCAGTCTTGAAGGCAGGAAATGTTTGGCATATCCTGCTGTGCTGCTTACTGGGATCATGTTTTAACACGCAAACAAACAGGAAGGAGGGATTTGGCTCTGTGATCGCCAGAGCAGCGGCATTCAGTGCATGACACTTAAAATATCACATTAGCTACCTGTTTATTTAAGTGTTATTCAAACGCCACACGATCTGGATGTGTTTACAGGTGTTTATTTAACACACTGCAGTGTTTATCCTGTCTTCAAATATCACTGCTCCTTAAAGCTGAAGTGTCTCTTTTCTTTTTTTACTCCTATTCTAGATTAATATGCAGCTATAAGTTTCATTTGCTTTCATGTCATGTAGTTTGTTGTTGTGCTAGGTTTACCATCCCTCTAGAGTTTTTTTTTTTTTTTTTTTTTTTTCTAAGAAAGCAGTTTTATTTTCGCTTCCTTGAATCAAAGCGGAAGGATGATGAATTCAGTTTACCTCAATACCATATTCTAACATTCAAAGGGTTTTAATTCAGGGAGAATTAGAGGCAATTTGCTCCTCGTAACGCTCTACGGATGCATGCATTTTATGCTTCAGAAGTAGCATCACTCATGCACACTGTGCAAAGCCTGTTTATTATTATAATTATCCATGATGCATTATTCATAGACAGCCTAAGGCGAGCATATGAGCCGACTGTTCGCTGCCTTTGGGGCGATTTGATTTCGATATAACTCTTAAATTCTCAAAGTTTAATATTGACCCCCTGGCATTTCTAATAGATTTGCGTGGAAATCAGATTACAGGAACAATCGAAGCACTGAAAGGAATCTATCATGGTACTTCTGTGAAACAGAATTCCACAGCCAGGCAGGATAAACCATTTGAACTGACACGGAAAATTCTATTGTGTCATCTGAAAATACCCCTTGTAATAGGATATTCACTTGGGCCCTGATCGAGCAAATATTTCCCTCTTAAGCACTTGTTTTGGCACTAATTGCTCGCGTATTTGTACGCGAGATGAGCTATTGGACGGTGTCATTAAAAGAAGCCGTATCATCTGAGAAAGCAAAGACTCGACTCAGCTGCCGCAGCCGTAATTGGTACCGGGGTATTTCACGGTCAGAGGAAGAGAAGATTGCTTCATTAAGTTCCTGTTCTGATAACCACCGCAGCACTGCATAATCGAGCATATTAACTGAATGAATACACAATTACAGAAGAGTGCTGCATAGAAATGCTGGACTAAAGCAGATAATGTCTCTTTGGATAGAAATGATGATTATATACATGGGAAGAAAACTATTTAAAGGGAATGAAAATGTGATCATGCATTTGCCCTCATGTTAATCCAAACCTGTATAAATTTATTTTCAGACATTTTTCTTCCCCATGAATATCCAGGCTGTTCGTTTCCATATATAATGAAAGTGAATGGGTCTGTCAATATACAACCTGACACTTTTATAGCAGTACGTCCATACAACTAGTGCACTATATTTTTAAGCTTTTTGTGCTCCAGACCTATAGGTCATCTTCTATTTCATATTCTCATATCATATTTATATCATATGATATAGTTAAACAATATCACATCAGTGACAAGCACTATATTAAGCTGTTTTTGTCCGAAATAGCACAAGTGCAAATGTGATATTGATTTTATAGTACAGTTTAATAAATAAGAAGTTAATATTGTGTTATATTTTAGGCACAATATTGCTACGTCTCAATTTTGCCAACAAAAATATTACCTATAAAGCCAGAGCAAAACTGTTGTGCGTCTCCCGAGCAACACAGCTGTGTTTTGTTTCTGAATGAATTCACGTATTAAGCGAATCAATCGGGTGAACCAATGATTCAATGGTCCGTTCATAAAGAGAGCCATTTACTTCATTCTTCAATGAATCAGCTGTTTGAACTAATCGAATGAATGAATGACTCATTTAGACATTTACCGCCACCTACTGGCAGTTTTAGTTTATTTAGTGCATCATTTAATTTAAAAATAATTTCATATTCTGTTTATTTACATTTATTCATCATCATGTCGTTTCAAACCTGTATGACTTTCTTTCTCTTGCAAAACATAAGATATTTTGAAGATATTTTTCTCTGTAAATATTTCTAAATATCAATTAAAAAACAAAAATCATGGGCATTGTAGCCTAAAAGTTTTTGTAATAAATTCTGTTGAATCAAAATATTTATTTCTGAGGCTATTTTTTTGTAATGTCTATTTGATGCTTTTCTCATTTAAAATTATCTTTTGGGCACAATTTCTCTGCCAAATTCGATGTGCAATTAATTAGATTAATTAATCGGCACATTTTGTAATTAATGAGATTAAAAATTGCTTTATATACTGTGTGTGTGTGTGTCTATCTATCTATCTATATATATATATATATATATATATATATATATATGAGAGAGAGAGAGAAAAATTGGCGCTGATGCTATGTCAATAAAAATAATGAAATAAAAAATAGCAGCTAATGATCAAATAACACAAACTTTTACATGCTAGAAAGTGGTGAATATGTGAAATTATTAGATTAAATCATATTTAATGCAAACACCGACTGATGGTGATATCTTGCCAGAATTACATCTTGCGTTTACAGTTGATAAGATGCAGTTTTAATATTTAATATAACATATTTGTCTTTGAGTTTTCCAAGATACTTCAAATGGATACTGGATGATTAAAAACTACAAAAATGGCACTTTGGATGCCAAACACTATTGGTTTTGGTGTCTTGTCTCTCTCAGACGTCATTGATGTCAGCAGTGCTATATCTGATTTGAGAGCTACAGCAGATAACTTGCATTTCAGTCTGTTCCTCGCACAAAGCTGTTGTATGGAGATCGACTACATCTACAGTGCCTTTTTATTTTTGTGTCCCAGTCCCCGTTCACTTTCATTATACTGTATGGATGACTGGGGTATTCTTCAAACCCTTTTGTTTTCCTGCAGGTTTGGAATAATGTGAAGGTGAGTAAATCATTTTTTTATGATCTCTCAGGTGTACACTAAACAGCATAGTTCATCTTTATCAACTACTGTCTTACCTTGAACGAGGGTCGTATTTAATACCGTTTGTCATCAGCTAAATTCGTCATTGATTAAACATGTCAGAAGTGTTACGTTAAAATCGGCTCTTTTTATAGTTGATTATGTCTGAGCCTGCAGCTTCTTATTAAATTCCGCTCTGACCTTCTGGCTGAATGTGTGTTAGCTAATTAGTTTTGCACATTGACAGATCGCGCAACCTTGCCTGCAGCCCACACATTAATAATCACACATTGTTTCACATTGCATTGCATTTTCTTTTTGCAGTAATTGGATGTTCAGTAAAGCAGAGGTACAAAAGCAAATAGAGGATGATGTACGTTTTGTTGTAGCAAATGATTTAACTTCAGGATATGGAGTTTTCTTTCTTCAAACGTGCAAACAAAGCTCAAATGTTTGGCCAGTATAAACACAAAAAAAGGATAGATTATTCAAGCTTGCACATCCAGAAATGGATGGAAAATCAGGTAATCGATTACTTGAAGGTGATGTGCATAGAGAATATATATATATATATATATATATATATATATATATATATATATATATATATATATATATATATATATATATAATATATATATATATATATTTTGCATTAACTTCTAAATCTAATTATAACATTTTTACTCCAATTCATTTTTGAAACGTAATCATCTACAAAGTTACTGTCATAACTTGTATTCATGACATTTAAACATCTATTAAGACATTACTAACAGGTAAAATAAATATAATGAATATATAGTCTAAAATTGTGCATATATTTAGTGAAATGCTCCCTCTAGAGTTCATTTCTCTAGTGAAATAACATGCTGTGGACACTAAATGACTTGCCTGAGGTAAATGTAATGATACGGGAGATATTATTCTCAAGCTGTTTTATTGATGTCTTTCTGTAGTTGAAACACCGGTTGAGAGATTACACATAAACATATCTATTCATAGATCGTCTGTTCATCTTCTGCACTTTTTCCTTGTTGTGGCGGTTAACAAACAGCGTTGAATTACCGTGTGCGCCCCCTTCTAGATTGGAGCGTGTTAGATCGCCTGTGACTGACTATATTCCTCGTCTAACTGCATGAACTGAACTGTGACATCCATAAGGGATGAATGTACCGTTACACCTCTAATAAATATTTAAAACCCGGGTTTATTTTGCAGAAACAACTATAACTAATGCTGTAGTTCTCAAAGATTCTCAAGATTAAATTTCATAATTGCACTTAATTTTAGTTTTTTTGCCATTCAAAAGGAAATTTTCTTGATATTAGGTTGAAAGCATGACTAACATTAACATAATAGGTATTTAAAAATGCCTCACAGAGTGATTTTTGTAATGACTCATTGATTCAGAGTTTGGAATTGATTCATTGGCACATGCAGTTTGAACTGATTCTATGAACTCTAAAAGAGAAACTTAAAGGGATCGTTAACCCACAAATTAAAATTGTCATCATCTACTATTGTTTTCACATCATTATTTGTGTGATACAGGTTTGAAACAACATGAGGGTGAGTAAATGATGACAGGATTTTGGTTTTAGTGTCAACTATCCCTATAATGGCCAAAAAAAAAAAGCCTATTAAAATCATTTCGCAATGTTTAATTTTATATTCCCAGCAAATTCATCTCAAATACTCCGCCCAGTCCTTCGCTCGACCACAGCGCAGAGTTATACTTGTTGAGTGTGTTTTTGTGTTCTTCAAATGGATCTCTGATTCGTGTGAGTAACACTAGACCATTTGCTGTGAGCCGGAACATCAAACTTTGAAGAGCTTTTAGTCGACTGCTTGTACAGTTAGTCACTAGATGTTTTCCATTGTGTGGGTTCAGAAATAAGTAGGTTGTGGTTTTGAGTTTTTCTTCTTCCTCTCTGTGAGGGATGAGCATTTGTTTGGGAAAAGAGCAGCGATGGTCTGTTGGCTCGGACGGATGTGAGATCTCAGCACAATCATTTTGGCAGTGGATGCGGTTGGCACGGTAACGGAGTCGGTTGTCAGTGATGGCAGTTCTCTTGTTTGTCAGGTGTGATTTTGAGATGCTTGTGCAAGGATAAACGCTCATCTACTGTTCGCCCCTGAGCACTTAGTATATCAACACAAACATCTGAGATATTTATATATACAATAACAAACACACACACATATATATTATAATTAGTGCTGTCAAATTGATTAATCTTGATTAATCGCATCTAACATAAAAGTTATGTTCTAACATATATATATATATATATATATGTAGGTGCATCTCAATAAATTAGAATATCATGAAAAAGTTTTTTTTCTGTAATTTAATTCAAAAAGTAAAACTTAAATATATTCTAGATTTATTAGACATAAAGTAAAATATTTCCAGACTTTTTTGTTTTCATTTTAATGATAACAGCTTGCTGCTCATCAAAATTAAAAAAATCAGTATCTCAAATTATTAGAATATTTAATTTCAAGTTCTATTAAATTACCATTCTCAGGGTATAAATACTGCGTTTAGGTCAGTAATCCCAACAGCAGTCATGGGGAAGTCTGCTGACTTGACAGTTGTCCAGAAGACGATCATCAAGACCCTCTACAGTGAGGGTAAGCCACAGAGGGTCACTGCTGAAAGAGCTGGCTGTGCCAAAGCATATTCATGGAAAGTTGACTGGAAGGAAAAAGTGTGGTAGGAAAAGGTGTACAAGTGAAAGGAATGACCGCAGGCTTGAGAAGATTGTCAGGCGAAGCTGATTTCAGAACTTAGGAGAGCTTCAAAAGGAGTGGACTGAAGCTGGAGTCAGTGCATCAAGAGTCACCGCACACAGACGTCTTCAGGAAATGGGCTACAACTGTCACAGTCCACATACCAAGACACTTCTGAACCAAAGACAACGTCAGAAGCATCTTACCTGGGCTAAGGAGAAGAACTGGACTGTTGCTCAGTGGTCCAAAGTCCTCTTTTCAGATGAAAGTAAATTTTGCATTTCATTCAGAAATCAGGGTCCCAGAGTCTGGAGGAAGAGTGGAGAGGCACAGAAACCATGTTGCTTGGAGTCCAGTGTGAAGTTTCCACAGTCAGTGATGATTTGGGCTGCCATGTCATCTGCTGGTGTTGGTCCACTGTGTTTTCTGAAGTCCACAGTCAACGCAGTTGTCTACCAGGAAATTTTAGAGCACTCCATGCTTCCTTCTGCTGACAAGCTTTATGGAGATGCTGATTTTATTTTCCAGCAGGATTTGGCACCTGCCCACACTGCCAAAGGTACCAAAAGCTGGTTCAATGACCATGGTGTGCTTGATTGGCCAGCAAACTCGCCTGACCTGAACCCCATAGAGAATCTATGGGGTATTTTTAAGAGGAAGATGAGAGACACCAGACCCAACAATGCAGATGACCTGAAGGTTGCTATCGAAGCAAGCTGGGCTTCCATTACACCTGAGCAGTGCCACAGGCTGATCGCCTCCATCACGCCACATTGATGCAGTAATTCATGCAAAAGGACGCCCAGTCAAGTATTGAGTGCATAGAAATGAACATACTTTTCAGAAGCCTGACATTTCTGTTTAAAATATCCTTTTTTTCATTGATCTTATGAAGTATTCTAATTTATTGAGATGATTTATTGATAATGTGAGCCAAAATCATCACAATTGAAACAACCAAAGACATAAAGTACTTCAGTCTGTGTGCATTGAATTTATTTAATACACGAATTCCACAGTTTGAGCTGAATTACTGAAATAAATTAACTTTTCCATGACATTCTAATTTATTGAGATGCATCTGTGTGTGTGTGTGTGTGTGTGTGTGTGTGTATATATATATATATATAATATACACTACCAGTCAAAAGTTTGGAGACGGTAAGACTTTTAATGTTTTTAAAAGAAGTTTCATCTGCTCACCAAGGCTGCATTTATTTAATTAAAAATACAGTAAAAACAGTAATATTGTGAAATATTATTACAATTTAAAATAACTGTTTTCTGTTTTCAGATCAAAGCTGAATTTTCAGCATCATTACTCCAGTCTTCAGTGTCACATGATCTTTCAGAAATCATTCTAATATGATGATCTGCTGCTCAAGAAACATTTATTGTGGACAATTGTACAAAATATTTGTGTACAATATTTTTTTTTCAGGATTCTTTGATTAATAGAAAGTTCAAAGTAGAGTAATGATGCTGAAAATTCAGCTTTGATCACAGGAATAAATTACTTTATAAAATATATTCAAACAGAAAACAGTTATTTTAAATTGTAATAATTTCACAATATTACTGTTTTTACTGTATTTTTAATTAAATAAATGCAGCCTTGGTGAGCAGATGAAACTTCTTACCATGTCCAAACTTTTGACTGGTAGTGTGTGTGTGTGTGTATATATACATATACATATACATATACACATACACACACACACACACACACACACATATATATATATATATATATATATATATATATATATATATATATATATTCAGTTTCTTACCTAATTGTGTTAGTCAGCTTTTACTTTTAATATACTGCTATTTGTGCAGCAGGGTTTGTATCATAAGTATGTGTTATTAAAGTGGTTAAAAATGAATGCTTTGTTTAGTTTTCCAGATAAGCACTCAGGATTCAAGGTTTTGAAGTGAATAGCTTATCCAGTGTATTTTCCCCCACAAGTCTAATATCCTTTAATAGGAAGCTGAAAGCTCAATAACAAGGTCGGTTAACTGCGGTGTTTAAACTCGTTCACCGCGGCCAGCGGTGGTGGTGGAGGGGGTTGGCTGTTGCCGGGCAACCGTCAGCTCTGGCATGTACCCAGAGGTCTTTGCCCGACGGATCCGCACAGAGGTTTTGCCCACTGGCACCTGCTGTCAGTTAACGGTCACGACATTGATAGCAAGTGGGCATTTACAGGAAATGATCCGCTCGCTAGAATAACCACAAACTGCCAATTCAAGCACACTTGAGCATGTGAGTAATTCATTATTAGTAATTATTGTTGTTCATGGGTTAGTGATTTGAGCAAACACTTTTTTTTTTTTTTTTTTGCACACGTTCATTTTTCTTTAGTGTGTAATTGTGCTTGTAACTTTGCAGACCTTTTTCATGCTCAAACAGCAGGAGTTATTCTCTATATCAGTGTTTCTGAACTCCCTGAAACGCCTCCATTTTAGTCTTGAGTTTCTTCCAGGAATGAACACGTCACAATATTCCTCATTTAAATAATTCATATGCAAAATAAAGGGGCGGGGCCTGGTTGAGTTAGTTAGTAGTGTGTTGAAACTGGCGGTTATGGTAAGGGGCGGGACGTTTCCCAAACGCGCTCAAAGCACTTGACCAATCACAACACACTGCTCACTGCCGACCAATCAGAGCACATTGTGCTATTCAGAAGGAGGGGCTTCCTAGAAACAGGAAGTAAACAGAGCCTGATGCAACCGCTTTATGATTTATGGCTGTAACTACATCTGACACTTGCAGCAGTAACCGGCAGAACCGCACGCCTGTTGAATAGCACTGCTCATCTTACTGTTGTTTTTACCCCAGATTGTTTTTCACATTGTAATTAGAGCGAGTGTGCCGCACAACAAGTCCTGAAAAGTGAAGCCAAAGCATTTCGATCGCCCCCTGGTGGCTGGCTGCAGTATAGGTCTTAAACCTCGCCCTCTCCATTTAATCGAATGGGATGCGAGTCAAACTTAAAAACAAAACAATCCAATTACATTTCAAATATTTTTTTTTTCCAAAAATGGTCATTTTAGTTAGTTCTCATCATGCAGAACTATGTTTAAGTATGTTTTTTGATGCTATAAAGTCAGTCAAGTGTTTGAAAGTGCCTTTTGTGAGCTGATGTGGCTTCTTATCATAGAATGAGGCAGACAATATATTATTTTATAGTATTCTATACAGTAATAAAGGCTATGTCGATTGGCAATGCATTATAAATATACCCGAGAAGGCTTGAAGAACTCAAATACACCATATATGGGGCAGTCGTGTGTTTGTCTTCATGTTGAATCAGTCAAAGCATTTATATCTTCTTTTTAATCCGCTACAGCGCTAGCTTCACGTTAGGGATTTATTGAAACGTCCTGCATAATATTACTTCTGTGATTATATGTGGAGTTTCTGCACGAGGGCGCCCTCTGGTTTCCAGTATGAATTAAACAGATGTGTGTTTTGCTCTCAATAATGCTCACGCCATCCTATTTTGGGTAAAAAAAAAAAAAACAAAAAAAACAAATAGGAAAAATATTTCTGTCTAAAGAAATTTATATGATAATCCATATGTTTTTCTCCAGTGTGCAATAGTTTTTTCCCACAGTGGATGCATAAGAGGCTTAAATTTCATAAGACATTGCTTTTGATTTTGCATACCTCCTAACAAAAAATTAAGAAATTGTCACACATTTTTAAAATAATATATTTTCTAATAAATCCTTAGAATTTTCCCCAAATCGTACAGCCCATAAAATGACGTTTTTCTTTTTTAACAGAATTTCAATATCATGCCTCTCACACTATCATGGGAAGAACAAGTTTCCTTGCATTCCATTTTTAATTATTTCCTCCCTTTATTGTAACTTGCGCAGTAAATCAGCATTCACTATTAGACAGGTGTGTATAATTAGCGGTGTTTGCTAAGGCAAGTGTTATTATTATTACTCATACTTGCAGTTAGTGATTTGTTTGGATCATTTAAAGTAGCTATTAAAGTTCAGTGTGTGTCATCTTGCAGCATTTGAGCTCCAGACATGAGACAAGTCTTGTTGAGTCTTGTGTTTGTATCATACAGGATCATATCATACGGATTGGGAATTGAAAGGAAATTCTAAGCAAGAACCAGGTCTCAATTTCCAGATCTGGTCATGAATGTATATGCATTTATGAGCACAAAGAGACCCCCGGGACAGGCCACACTCCAAAACACAAGTACACATGCAAGTGTATCTGCTGCCGTTTAACGCAGTGCAGATCTAAGACTTGTTTATTATTATGGGCTGGATCTGGTCCCAGTCTGTTTGTTTGGCACAGATACAACGGTCGACCGAACAAAGTCGTAAATCTTCAATATGACACTTATAACGAGGGAATCCGGCAGATGTGGCCGCCCTTTGACAAACGAGCTCAAAGATGTGCTCTAAAGTCATCTGTTTTTCTTTCTTCACCATCTTTTGCTCAGCTGTCACCATCGTTTCAGCAGATTTGAGAGTGAATTTACTCTTATTTTATGCATTGATAATGTAGCAGTCATTCGGAGGAATAGGCATGCGTTTGCCATTGTTTCTTAGATTTCATCTGGTAGGCATTTATCACATTAAAATTGCATGTTGCATAGCTGTCATCTGTGGGTAAGTTATCTCCACTTGGTCGTGACCTCTACAACAATCTCTCTATTATTCTCCACAGCATGTTGTTTTTTTTTGTTTTTTTTTCCTGAAGTGCCCTTGTAATTTATCATATCGTGAGGTAGTTGGCGATATCCAAGCCTATTAGCTTCCATAAATGGTCTAGGGAGGGAGCTTTGTAAATCTGGTTTTCCATGATACATCCCATTTAGCGTGAGGCCAGTGCTGACGTGTCTGTAATGTCTCATTTCTTGTTGGCTTTACACTCATGAATTAATGATGATTTATCTTCCTGGAATGGCCAGTCAGTCCCTGTTTAACTTCTCAAATCTCTTTGCTTTGTTCCACCAACAGCGCCGGTCCCAAAGGAGACAACATCTATGAATGGAGGTCAACTATTTTAGGACCACCGGGCTCTGTGTATGAAGGAGGGGTCTTTTTCCTTGACATTGCATTTACACCTGACTACCCATTTAAACCACCCAAGGTAAGAGAGAAGAAATATGTGGCATATAAATATGCATTGAAACTGGTGGATGACTGATAAGGGTTTTCAATGATATCTGAAGAGCAGAGCTGCGTTGTGCACATTTTCTGTTTTATTTATTTATTTTTTTGGTGAATTTTGAGTAAATGTTGTGTAATCAATTCAATCTGATTGAATAAAATGCATTATATATAGGTAGGCCAATAGGTGGTGAAAAGTGACTGTCTTGTATGAGTGAGTAAGTCATTCACTGAACTGATTCATTTAAAACACTGATTCATTCAGGAACAAAACATGTGACATTTCTTGATGAGTGAGTCATTAAATCATTCATTCGATTTGTTCAAACACACTGATTCAAAAACACCACCGTTGTGTGTTGTTCAGAGACGCGCTGATCATTGATTGTGCTTTGAGTTTGTTTGGATCTATATTAGAGGCAATTCAATATTATATTTAAAATGTAAGTTGTTTATTGTCCTATTGTATAAAACTCACAATTACGCTGTTTGTCTGTGATTAGCGGCATGCAGATGCTCTTTATTATTTATTGTATATCAATTATATTAAATAAATCATTTTATATAAATTGTAAAATTAAACTAAAATGAAATGCTGGACTAAAATGATAACATGGGTAATTTATACTAAAATACATGGGTAATTCAGGTTTAAAAAATGAAAAGAATTATTAAAAACTGCACTTACAGCAGATATATAATAATATAAAGTAATACAATGCATATATAAACTTTTATTACTTTTATTATATATTTATATTACATTTTTATATATATATATATACACTACCAGTCAAAAGTTTGGAATCTGTAAGATTTTTAATGTTTTTAAAAGACGTTTCGTCTGCTCACCAAGGCTGCATTTATTTAATTAAAAATACAGTAAAAACAGTAATATTGTGAAATATTATTACAATTTAAAATAACTGTTTTCTGTTTGAATATATTTTATAAAGTAATTTATTCCTGTGATCAAAGCTGAATTTTCAGCATCATTACTCCAGTCTTCAGTGTCACATGATCCTTCAGAAATCATTCTAATATGATGATCTGCTGCTCAAGAAACATTTATTGTGTACAATTGTACAAAATATTTGTGTACAATATTTTTTGTATATTTACTGTATTTTTAATTAAACAAATGCAGCCTTGGTGAGCAGACAAACTTCTTTTAAAAACATTAAAAATCTTACCGTGTCCAAACTTTTGACTGGTAGTGTGTGTGTGTGTGTGTGTGTGTGTGTGTGTGTATGTGTGTATGTATATATAATTTTTATTGTATTAAAATTCTACTACCTTCTTCAAATAACTACTGCTACTTCAGTTCAGATTCAGAAACTAAACTGGAATTTAAAACTTTAAAACAATGCACAAACCTCTGTCATAGGCCATCTTGTTTTCTGTTGGTACCTTAAGGGACATTTTATTGTCTCTCTTTCATCCCAGCCCCCCCCTCAGCAGCATGTTTCCCCAGGGCCTGTGTGTCTGTCATTGTCCTGTAACACCGCTTTCAATCTGTCTCTAAACCTCGTTTAAAGTAGGATGTTCATTTGCAGACGGTCACATTATGTCCTATATGCGTTTGTTCTTTGGGCTCTTTGTGGGTTTGTAGGTAGTCAGGATGAAGGAAGTCGTTCTGGTGGCAATTAAACTGTCATGAATCTCAAGGCAAGGAATGTCAAGGTCCATTAGAGGGTTGCCCTGAAAGCCTCCGGCACTTACACAGATGTCTCGCACACACAACGAACATGCTTCCTGTAGTTCATACAGAAACAAGTTTCCTGCGTATAGTGTGGCACGACCTCAGATACTAACCAAAGAAAAGATTCCGGTGGGGAATTCATTGTGCTCTGATGGTGTCGATTTAAGGAATTTAAAGATTTAAAGGAATTATCCAAACAGCAAAAACACATAAATGCTTTTGAATTTTAGGTGTGTGTTAGCATGAGATGCGATGGTGTCGTTGCGTTTTAATGTTTTTGTTAGCCTATCCGGTTTAACCTACTAGATGTGGCGCTAGATAACGTAGAAAAGCTACATTAAAACCGTAACAAAGCCGTTCACACACATGGAACGCATTTTCTGCGCTGCTTTTCCATTGTTTTCTATGTAAACACGGCTAGACGGACATGTTTGACCGTTGCACTCAAGTCTCGCTCAAGAAAGCCGCATGTTTAGAGGTTAAAAGAAGTTCACCTTTTCAAAATCATGTCTCAAGACCTTTGTGGGGGGGTTTTCCATTCCATTTCTGCATCTCTTGTTTTTAAACACAAAAAGTACACTGTGATTGGTGCTTCGGCTCTTTGTATTAAACTATGCATAAATACATGATGGTTTTGTTCATAATTGTTTATGCAATTTAATTTATAAACGTTAGTTTAAACATTATGCACTTTTTTTACAGACAGTCATGTTATTTCATTGCTTTGAATAAACAATTTAATGCAGTGCATTAATATTTTGCTCATTGCGCCCTCTTGTGGCATCAGGAGACTTTTTTTTTTTTTTTCCCCTCTAACTGAAATTATGCCTTTTTAAATTTGAATATTAGTAATATTTAAATATAAAATTCTAATTTAGTTTGTCAGCCATTTTGACAGCTCTAACATGGTGTATTAATTAAAAGTAGCAAAAGACTTGCATATTAACCCTTCCAATGAATTTCTTATCCTTTCCCAGGTAACGTTCCGTACAAGGATCTACCACTGTAACATCAACAGTCAGGGTGTGATCTGTCTGGACATCCTGAAGGACAACTGGAGTCCCGCCCTCACCATCTCCAAGGTGCTGCTGTCCATCTGCTCTCTACTCACAGACTGTAACCCAGGTAAGACTCAAACCCTTCTTCTGGTAAAGTAACACTTAACTCAACCCTCTACACACATGTGCAATAGAATCGTCATTGACTAGTAAATTCTTTAGTTTATTCTGTCAAAAATTTTTGAAGTTTTTGGAATATTTTTGGAAAACTCATTAATTTGATAAAAAATACAGTAAAAACAGTAATATTGAGAAATATTATTACAAATTAAAAGAACTGTTTTCTATGTGAATATATTTTAAAATGTAATTTATTCCTGTGATCAAAGCTGAATTTTCAGCACCATTACTCTAGTGTTAAGTGTCACATCAAGGCTCGAAATTGCGACCATTTTGGTCCAGAAATTTAGTTTGTGCAACCTCAAAATATATTTGGGAGCATTTGTGCAAGTGCAAATAATTCTTGTGGTGCGACCTGTTTTCTAGAGATGCACCACCTATTGAACGACCATAAATCGGAACTGGACGTTTTTTGCTCCAAACACACGATCGGCAATTGGTTTTGAGTTTAATTTTGGCCGATCTCTGTTCCGGACTTGCACACAAACTGCATTGCAGTCATTTCCCAAAATGTCATTTGTGTGAAAATATTATGAAGTCTGTAAACAGGCCAGAGACAGAACATGCTGAAGACTGATGCAAAGAGGAGAACAGAGACGCGCCAGCAGAGAAAATACTGTTCCAGGCACAGCAAGTTCACTGTTCATGTGCAAAATATTAGAAAATATAAATATTGAATTGGGGGTGGGGGTTTATATGAATGTCTCTGATGGGAACTGATTCTCTTCAGAAAAGTTTCGATGGCATTTTCTTTTCCTCTAATCTCCATATAAAGTAGTACTACCTAAAGAAACGCTATCTCGCTGCTGTTCCATAAGCGCCACCTACTGTCGGAGAGTTAATCTGCATTTTCATTCAGTCCGTCTGCTGTTTTTGTTTTGTGCAGGTGTGTCTTATGTAGCTTAAATTCACAAATCTAAAGTCGACCATTCTGTTTTTACTTTGAATCATTTAATTAAATCTAATTAAAATCAAAAACAACTTCTACCATTTACAGTTTCGAATGTTTGATTATTCTTATCTGTATGACCAAAAACGAGGTTAATTAAAAAGGGTTAGTTCACCCAAAAATTAAAATTCTGTCATTAATTACTCACCCTCATGTCATTCCACACCCTTAAGACTGATCTTCAGAACAAAAATTAAGATATTTTTGATGAAATCCGAGAGGTTTTTTTATCCTCCATTGAAAGCAACGAAATTACCTCATTCAAGGTCCAGAAAAGTAGTAAAAACATCGTTAAAATAGTCAATGTGACTGCAGTGGTTCAACCTTAATGTTATGAAGCGACAAGAATACTTTTTGTGCGCAAAAACAAAACAAAAATAACAACTTTGTCTGTCTCCTGTCAAAGTCAGTATTTTTGTTGTTTTTGCACACAAAAAGTATTTTATCATAAGTAGATAACAAAATATCTTAATTTGAACTAACCCTTTAAGTTAAATGCAAGTGATCGCACCGGCGCCTCCATGTCGTGCGCCAAATAATAGCACGCATTTATCTAGGTTAACGTTAGAGCGAGCGGACTTCTAAAGTTGCTACTTACATGTCAAGTGTTAA
The DNA here is from genome assembly GCA_037950675.1 of Hypophthalmichthys molitrix. Lineage (NCBI taxonomy): Eukaryota > Metazoa > Chordata > Actinopteri > Cypriniformes > Xenocyprididae > Hypophthalmichthys > Hypophthalmichthys molitrix. Next base: position 32,964,166 of record CM075507.1, on the reverse strand, counting down.
GCCATATCTGTCCGTCACAGACTGTGTGATTTTTGGTATTTTGTGTTTTTTGTTTTGTTTTTTTGCGACTAACCAACAGATACCAATTTTGGTTAACTAAGCCTCTTCTAGTTGACTATTAGGGGGCAGCCCTACTGTTTTTACCTCTTTCAAAAACATAAAAAAATTGTAATGTTTCCAAACTGTTGACACACACGTTAGGGGCGTGTTCAAATCACTGTATAAGCAGTATTTTAGCTCCTAAGTAGCAGATAAAATGTGCTTTGCATTTGGTCGATTAACTTGCTGACGAATGTCCCTGTGTCCGCAGCTGATCCTCTGGTTGGGAGCATCGCCACACAGTACTTGACCAACAGAACGGAACATGACAGAATAGCTAAACAGTGGACGAAGAGATACGCCACATAAACCGGGCCGTACAGTATCGCCCCCCCCCTCCTCGACACAAACACACACTATATCCCCCCTCAGCCCTACTGTGCCTCTACCTCTCCCCGTCTGCTGAAAGCACACTCACCAAGTGCAACAATAGATCTGGCCCCTCTTCCTTCCAACTTCCTGTAGACCTTTCTGTGAAGAAAACTGTCCTTTGTTCCTTGTTGACTTGAAAGCTTCTTTTTATACAAAGAGTAGATTGGGACTTTATTTTCCAATTATCTGAATGTTTGAATTACCTTACTGTAGGTGAAAAGGAATACTATTGTTATTATTATTATTATTATTGTTATTATTATTATTGTCCTTCAACTTAATGTATGTATATCCTTTCTTTTAAAGTGGCATCAGGAACAAATACAGCTTATGAACTACTTTTGGTTTTTCTCATCACCATATAGTGTATTTCTTCTTCTTTTTTCTTTCTCTCTCTCTCTTCTCTTTCCTTTTGTTAGAAGTCAGTAAAAATTTCCATGCATGTAACCGGATGTCGAATCGCATCCATCCAACTCCAAACTCTACCCTCTTGTTTTGTTTGTATGTATTTTTTAAACTCAAAGTCATGGCAGCCACTTGACGATAGGCTTGCTTGTGAATTTAAAAAAACGAAAAAAAAAAACAAAAAAAAAACAATGTGTACATATTGCTACATGCCACCTCTGGCCAGAATGGACTGTTGTGCACTTGCTTCATGAAAAACACCATAAATAAACACTGTGGCTGAATTGTCATTTCTTGTATGTAGTGTCATATGTTCAGTGTATGCGTTTTCAGTTCGACACTTTATCTCTAGTGTTACGTTTGACTTCCTGTGCTTCTGTCACATGTGGTTTAAACATCAGTCACACTGCAAAATTGGTTTCATCTAATAAATGTGTCATGCAAGAGCTCTGGTTTGTACAGTAGTGGCCAAAAGTGATGTCCAGAGGGATGATTTTTGTTTTTAATGATCCTACAAGTTTGATTAAACCATCAAAATATGAGGAAAATATTTTTTTAAATATGAGGGGAAAAAAATTACAAAATTATTTGAGAAAAAATGGCAAACTACAGCTACAGGTTTTATTTTACTATGTTAAAAAAAAAGTCAGAAAAACAAAAATGATACATTGACTAAAACATAATCAGTTATTAATATTTCATTGGTTCTCTCTTGTTTTTGCATGTGTTCGTAATAAAAATTTCCTAAAAATTTACTCACCCCCATGTCATCTAAGATGTTTGTCTTTCTTTCTTCAGTCGAAAAGAAATGAAGGTTTTTGAGGAAAACATTCCAGGATTTTTCTCCATATAGTGGACTTCACTGGGGTTCAACAGGTTGAAGGTCCAAATGTCAGTTTCAGTGCAGCTTCAAAGAGCTCTACATGATCCCAGACGAGGAATAAGAGTCTTATCTAGTGAAACGATCGGTCATTTTCTAAAAAAAACAAAACAAATTTATATACTTTTTAACCAAAAATGCTCGTCTTGCACTGCTCTGTGATGCGCCACACATTAAGTAATCATGTTGGAAAGGTCACGTGACGTAGGCAGAAGTACCACGGTTGGGTGAAAAACTCCATCTCATTTTCTCCTCCAACTTCAAAATCATCCGACATCGTCGTTTGACTTAGTCTTTGCACGTTCGCTTTGTAAACACTGGATCGGTACTTCCACCTACGGCCCATGTGACCTTTCCAACATGATTACGTAATGCGTGGCGCATTCTAGAGCAGTGAAAGACGAGCATTTGTGGTTAAAAAGTATATACATTTTTATTATTTTTAGAAATTGACAGATCGTTTCACTATATAAGACTCTTATTCCTCGTCTGGGATCATGTAGAGCTCTTTGAAGCTGCACTGAAACTGACATTTGAACCTTCAACCCGTTGGTAACTGTTGAAGTCAATTATATGGAGAAAAATCCTGGAATGTTTTCCTCAAAAACCTTCATTTCTTTTCGACTGAAGAAAGAAACACATGAACATCTTGGATTACACTCCACATATTCTGCTATTTTCACCATGTCAAATTTTATTTATTTTTATGCAGATTTTTGGCTGAGAGAGAAGTGTTGGGGAATTATTTTCATGTCTTTGCTATTTTGTACATGAATTGAAGCAAAGAAAAGTTTCTGAAGCTTGATTTTATCATTAAGATGCAGAAGTTTCCCCCATTTTCACACATTTCAATGTCAAAATCAAGACTAATGAGAGACATAAAAGTGTGAATGAATCAGAGTTGATGCACTACCTGTTCTCCTGAGGATCTCCTGTCAATCTCTGCCTGATTGATCCGATTCCCTGGAAGAAAAAGCAGCTCATTTGAGCATACAGAGACTTTCAGGAGAGCTTTTCACAGTCCAGGTAAGAATATCTTCAAGATAACACTTGTACATTTTTTAATGTATGTATATTTTGTACTTGCAAACAACCATGAACGCCTTTCCAGGATTACATCTGCATTATCTGCATTTTATGTAAATTATTCTTTAAAAATCTATATCTATAATTTATGTAAATTCTGTCCTCCAAACTAACATTTACAATAAATTTTGAGGTGGACTGGTGTTTTGTATTAGTTTTATTGTGTAGATTTAGCTTTAAGCATGTATTATTGGGAAGTTCCTATAGTAGCAGTTTATAGGGGTATGTTGTCACAAATGGTTGACGTGTCAAATTATCCATTTCCTGGTCAGTCAAGGCAAAAATGTTCAGTGTCTTCAAGGTTAACCCCTAAACTGTCACCCCCCTTTTTGAGCATATGCACTATCCAAACTTAAATCAATATAATTAGAAGAATTATTTGAAATATAGACATAAGTTTGGTCTTGTTTTAAGAAGACACTCCACGGATTGTTGCTGAAGTGAAACCACCTCAAATGAAAGTATGAAGAAGGTATAGAAGTTTAAATTTACTGTAAATCAAATGTACTGTACTAATTTATTTATTTTTTTATATCATATATTTTACAAAATATTTTTTTACTCTAAAATTTATATAAAATCAAAGGCATATCTAACCAAGCTGTGTTTCAAATTTGAAGTTGATATCAGAAAAATTGAAGTTCCCATGAGATTTTGTTTAGGCGTTGTACCAAAAATAGCCACCGGGCGTCACCCACATTCTATTGAATTTTTTTTATTTATTTTTTTTTTTGATGCATTCTCCTGTAACAAATTAATAAATTTCTGTCCAAATATCACTTCTATCACAAAACAGATGCCAAATATTAAAGCTTGAGATTCAGACCTTTCTGACGATATGTGTTTTGTCAAGATTAGAAAAAGAAAAGTTTTGACTACAAAGTAGTTAAAATAAATTTTGTAATATAACAACGCCGACCAGGGGGAGGAGCCCGATAAAATAATTTAAAGTACCGTTTTCGTAGTAACTCATAGTCCAATTTTAAAATGGTTTGAATGGATGAATTCTGAGTTTTTAAGCTTTCGAATGATACCTAATTTATGATGATTACTAAAATATGTGATACAAAAAAGGCAATAAATAAAAACGGCACCAAGTGTCCGGCTAGCGGGACGGTGACAGTTAAGGGGTTAAATAAATAAATTCATAAATAAATTTTGTTTTTATAGTCTGCACACTCTACTTAATGGCTAATTATTGATACTCATTTGTTAAAGGTGCTCTATGTAAGAATGACAGCTAGTGGTTGAAATGGGTACTGCAGTCCAAATTCGAAATATAGTTTGCCCCGCCCCCTCCTCCTCAGACTCAACGCTCTCGCGGGTTGCCAGTTTGAAGACACGCAACAGGAGTGAGCTCAACTGACATTGGAAGGCGAGGAGACTTACACACTGTAAGATAATTAGTTGATTTATTGATTTATGATGAGTTGATATCGCGTTTCAATATGCTCCCATTCATAGAGATTTTTAGATGCATGCTGAGGCTTTTTAGGTCGGGTAGAATCTGCGATCTCTGACCCAGTTTGTTCGCTGGCTTCCATGGCTGCAATTCGCTGCATGTGTTTTCCATCAACTGGCAACCCGGGGTGGCGAAACACTATTGGGTAAATTGGCAACCTGCGGTCTCGCACAGACCGAAACAAAAACAGAAATTCCGACATGGATCGCAAATTTCAAAGTAAAATAACTGGCTGTAGCAATGGTTTTCAGAGAAACGAGTATGTGAACTGAGCATGTTTAATAAATATCTGCAAACAAATTATGGTATTTTTATGCTTTAGTACAGTCAAAAACTTACATAGAGCACCTTTAAGCAGTTGTATCATTGTATAGCCTAAACTCAGATGTTTGTCTTCTTGTCAAAGCAAAGGCACTGAAGAGATGTCATCATTATAGTGGTTATGGAAGGAAGTTTTCCTTTCTAGGGGTAGTATATGTATTAACTACACCAAACTAGTCAGAGGTTTTACTAAAACGCTTTTTTTTTCTAGCACGTATAAAACGTAGTTCCCGCTCTAAATTCTGATTGGATGAGCACCTGTGACCGCGCGCATTTTATTAACGAGCCGTTGCTACGTTGCTTAGCAACCATAAAGAGCACACTTAGCGAAACCTGTTTATTCTTATTGTTAGTATTATTACTGTTGTTATTATTAATAAATGTTAGCCTACTATTTATTGAACATTGGTTTTGTGCCTAAGAACCCCCGTTACTTGTAAATCACTCTGGATAATGGCTCGTCGTTTATTAACAACCTAAATTTCAATCGAATGATCTCAGCCCACATCGACCAAAAAGGTTAATAATAAATCATACAATGTCATTATGTCCGATCCACAGCGATAAAAATAAAAAATAAAAATACCACTTGGTATTTTATGTTAGTCAGCAGTTCACAGTTCATACTATATAAAATGATATGATGGTGGCCGAAGTGTCTTGTCAAACTAACCTTTCACACATTACATCTATCAGTTGGAGATTTTAATGATGAGCAAGACATACTCACCACAAGTGCCAAAAGGTTGGTCAATCATTGCAAATTTCACACCCCAAATCATAAAATGTCAAACTCTGTCATTCACTCAAGTTGATTCAGGTCAGTCCAGTGCTCGCGTCTTAAAGGAACAGTTCACCCAAAAATTAAAATGGCGCGATTGTTTCCTCATGACATTATTTTTTTCCTTGGAGCATAAAAGTAAATTTCCAAGCATCATTTTTTCCTCATAAACCACGACTGTCAAGTTTTTTAAAAAAAAAAAAAAGAACAAAGATTCGACGATAGAAGTTGTCCACGTGACTCGTGCACAAGTCCAAGTCTTCCTGCATTATGTGTGGAACAGATAAGCCTATTATATTTTAATTATATTATATTCACTATTCAGTGTTGTTATTGTTAACTAAATCTTTTAAAAATTCGTTTCTGTAATTGAAATAAAGTTGAAATAAAATAAAATAAAATATGAATATTAGATGAAAAAAAAAAAAAAACGTAACCCAAAAACTTAAATGAAACTTGGCAACTATCTGAAATAAATGAGGTTGGGTTACTAAAACTGAATTAAAAACTAATTAAAGCTATAAAAAAAATGTATATAAAAAATTATTACAACTTAAACTAAATTTGAAACGAATTAAAAATAAAACCAAACTTAAAATATTAATACATAATATTCTATAAAATAGCACTGATTACATTTCATCTTCTAACTGAAGGACCAAGAAAAACGTTAGACGATCAATGTAACATTTGATCAATGACCTATTGCAGAATCTTAAATATGTATTATTTATTTTACATCAGAACCTTTCTTTTTTTTTTTTTTTTTTACATTTTCAGAATCCTAAAACTTCTAGATTTAAATAGCTTTTAATATAATCTCAGACATTTAGATTCCACTGCATATTGTATTATTATTATTATTAACATGTATATTAAATAATCATTATATGATTCCAATGATGTGTAATGTTCTCATTATGCTTAGTAAAGGTTAACAATATCTAATAACAGAGCAGTAATATTTGTGGTCCCACCCTGAGATTACATTTACACCAGATGATCAGTTCAAACAACCCAGGATCATGATGACATCATCTTCAGAGAACAAATCACCTGTTTTCCATTTGTTCACCATGTTCAGATGACTGTAGAGATCTGGCCTGTCCACTAGGTGTCAGTACCTGACTGTCTGTTTATCTGTATCTGATAGAGACATCCAGATAACATGGACTCTCCATTTCAGAGGTGCTGCTCTCCATTCACTCAATACAGACTGTAATAAAAAGATCAAAATGAGAAGTATATTTAAACATCTCTGTCCAGTGTGTAGATTTATAACCCATCCTGTGTAAGGGTTCACTGCTGACTGAGATATGTGGATTAATGCAGTCAAATGGTTATTTTTAGCTGTTCTTCTGGTGCTCTGAACCACACCTTCCTCTCTGGGTTTGTGCAGTACAGGACGTCGTGTCCTAGTGTTCTTCAAATCAGTGATCTGACTAGAGAAAAATGTTCGTATAGGGAACACATATTCATATAATAGTCAGTAAGGTAGTTGTTGTAGCGTTTAAGTTTAGGAATGGTGTAGGATTCTGGGATGTAGAATATGGTCATGCAAAATAAGGCATTAATATGTGCTTTATAAGTACTAATAAACAGCCAATATGCAAGTTAATAAGCAACTAGATAAAAGTGAGAATTGTTCCCTGTACTAAAGTGTTACCAGATGTTCAGGCTGTGGTGTACGTCACATTATGTGACTTTCTAAACCAGACACTTGGCTTGTTAAATCAGGTTATTGTCTTGGGAATAACCAATCAAATTTATAATCACTGTTGCATAACCATCATAACCATAATTATGATGCTGTCATATAAGGCTCATATATGCTTTTCTGTCCTGGCAGTGAAAAAAAAGTGTAGTTGAGCTTAGTAAATAGTTGAATAAATGTTCTGAAAAAAAAAAACAAAATAAAAAAAAAAAACAAGATAGTTATGGCATTTTATGAGTAAAATTAATGTCTTAAAATGTAATGTGTGTGTGTGTATATATATATATATATTTGCAAGTCGCTTAAAAGTGTCTGCTAAATTAATAAGTGTGTGTGTATATATATATATATATATATATATATATATATATATATATATTTGCAAGTCGCTTAAAAGTGTCTGCTAAATTAATAAGTGTGGTGTGTGTGTTTATATATATATATATATATATATATATATATATATATATATATTGCATTACCTGCTTTGTATTTTAACCAATAAAAAAGTATTAAAACAGAACATACTCACGACAGTCACATATTTGTATAATCTGTGTGTTACATGTGCACTCTGTCTTGGACTTGTTTTGGACTTGTGTTGTGCTATTTCCCGCCACTAGTTTGTTCCCATAGCTACTGATCACCTTATTATCACCACCAGCTGCATTCCATCACCCTCCTTGTTATCCTGTGTATATAAGCCCTGTGTTTTCAGTCCGGTGTTGTCCGGTATCGTTTGTGTCTAGTGTGGTTGTCTCTCCTGTTAATCTGCCTGTGGAACTATTAAAAGACTGTTTTCCTTGATCTCCTTCGTCGTGCGCATTCCTACAACCAGCTACTGTGTTTGTTGTTTTCCGTGCCAGTGTTTTTCGTGTTTTACTGTTTGCTTTCGTCACCATGTACACACCCGCTTTTCTGTTAATCTGCCTTGAGCAGAAGGACCGCTCCCTCGAGGCACATTTGGAAAAAATTTTATTCCTAGCACCAGCTACACATTTCACGGACAGCAGCCTTTGCAACTTCCTGTATGCCGGCCTCAACACCGCCACCAAAGCGCAGCTGTCCGGGAAAGGGCCTCGAGGGAGTTTCCCGGATTACGTGGAGTGGGTGCTGGCGTCATGTGGATCGTCTATGACCGTAGGATTCTGCGATAACGACGCCAGCCCCACTCCCACTCCAGTGCCCAGCCATCAACACCCTGACTGCGAGGATCGGCAGCATGAGCCCACCGCAGACCGTGAGAAGGACTTCGCCGCGATGTTCGAGCCAGCGCCAACCGAGCAGAACATCACTACGGAGCCTGAGCAACACGGGACTGACCAGGTGTGCGAGCCGGCTGCACCATCCGTCGCCGAGGGAATTCTAGTGGAATACGAGGGTATGGAAGTGAGCCCCACCCAACCCCCTGCCACTGAGAGTGAGTTTTTGGCTTGCACTAGTGACTCTTTGTTTGATTTAGGAGAGGTTAGCCTTCCACCTGTTTTGCTACCATCTGAATCTACCTGCCATATGTCTAGTTCTCGGGCCCCTCCCAGCCTCCCTCTCCCACCACCTCTCCAATATCATGTTAAGACTCAGTCATCTTCTGAAGGATTTTGTTGCACTCTCCAAACCTCTCCTCTGTCCCAAGCCACGCCTGTCACCCTGTCATCGCTGTCTCCCATCAGCCCTTCTGTTTCTCCATCTCCTCTCAGTGGTGGGGATCCACCTCGGGACTGCTGGGAGCCACCTCCTCCTGGGCTTGAGGAGCCTGGGGTTCCGCCTCCAGCCTCAGAGCTCTCCACTCCCCCTCGACCCGTCGACCTGGCTCCTACACCTACGCTCCTTCCACCCTCGTCGTCAGCAGGTACCATCGGGCATTCGGCCTCGCTGGGTTCCCTCGGCACGTCGGCTCCGCCTGGGTCGGACATCGCCACGCCTCTGCTGCGGACTTACGGGCCATTCGCTGCTCTCTGGCCCTCCACCCCTTCCACTACGACCAGCTCCGCCCTCCCTCAGGCTCCACCTCCGCCCTCGGTCGCTCCAGCTCCACCTCTACCCTCTGGATCCCTGCTTCCACCTCGGGGGGTCGTCGCTACGGCTCAGTCGCGGTCGCCCAGGCCATCGGGGTCCCTTCAAGTCTTCTGCGCTCCGGCTGCACGGTGGGCTCCAACTCTGTCATCGCTTCCGGTCGTCCCCATGGTGGCGTCTATGACTACATCACCATGGCTCCTCCCGCCTGCGATGCCGCCATGGGGCGCAGTCGTGGCTGTGGCCTGGATGGGTATACTTCTTCCTCTGTTCAAGGCACCTCCCTGGTCTTCACCACCATCTGCACCTCCCTGGACTTCTCCATCACCTACACCACCCTGGAATCCTGCTCTTCGCCTCCTCCCGGTTAGCCGTCCGCCTCCTGAGCCACCTCCTACACCATCTTCAGCATTCCAGCCTCATCTTCCCCTCTCCACGGCGCGAGGACGCGCCTTTCCGGGAGGGGGCGATATGTTACATGTGCACTCTGTCTTGTACTTGTTTTGGACTTGTGTTGTGCTATTTCCCGCCACTAGTTTGTTCCCATAGCTACTGATCACCTTATTATCACCACCAGCTGCATTCCATCACCCTCCTTGTTATCCTGTGTATATAAGCCCTGTGTTTTCAGTCCAGTGTTGTCCGGTATCGTTTGTGTCTAGTGTGGTTGTCTCTCCTGTTAATCTGCCTGTGGAACTATTAAAAGACTGTTTTCCTTGATCTCCTTCGTCGTGCGCATTCCTACAACCAGCTACTGTAACACTGTGGTGATTGTTCTGATAAATTGTAGAAAGAATATTTGGGTTTAGATCCATCTACTATGATGCAAAAAGTTTCAAATTGAAAGCAATAGAGTATCATGCACACCAAAAAGTGGGAATGTGAAATATTGATGCAAAAGTTTTAAAATATATAAAGTAAGGTACAAATAAATGCACAAAAATACATTATGATGCATTCTAGATCTTATCATAAAGTTTGACTTTTAAATTATTTGGTCTCTTTTATTCTAAATGATTATTAAGATTGCAAAGTTGGACTTGTCATTGCACAGGCAGAGTTTTTAGAAATTGTCTAATAATCGACTTTCAGAAGCAAATGGTGTCAAAGTTGAAATTGAACTTTTAAACTGTGGTAACACTGTAGCTGATGCTGAGTTCAGTTCATTGGGCAACACTGACTCTGGTGATGTGAAAGGGCCTTTCGACATGATTTATATCAAATTAAGCATTTTGTTCTTTCTTTTCTGCTTCTCATCTCCCTCAGGTCCACAGAGGCAGACCCAGACGCTGAGAAAATGCAGTGCTCGTCCAGCTCAACACTATTTGCACTGCAAAAAAAATTTCTTATAAAGCACAATGTTTCTCTGGAGGAAAGAAACAAATGCTCAGCCATTCCTCTGGCCCTCCACTTATTGTATACAAATCTTTGTATTTTCAACAGACAGGAAGTCTCGAACAAAATCCAAATGAATTAGGATGGCTGGCAGAGTTGAACTATTAAATGATAAATAATGGACTGCCACTATTTGTCCTCTCGCAACTATTTATTCAGCTTTCTGCTCACAGATGCTTCTTGTAACGACGCTCAATTAGTACAATCTGCTACAGTGCTTTAGAGTATGAAGGAGACCCACCTAACGGACATGTAATTAATTAAGCTCTTATTTTTATGTAAATTATGTGGAAAATGCTAATGACTTTAAGTAAAATAGGTTGTTGACAGGCCTATCAAAAAACACAATGAAAAGCAAATGTTTGATCAGATAAAGTCTCTATTTTATTCACTTTTTTACATCTTTAATGCAAGTTTTTTTTCCGAAGTCACACTCAGGAATCAATTTTAATTGTACTTACTCAATCTGACAGTCACGTTCTTCTATTTGTAGCACTTTGTGTGAGTGTGTGTGTGTGTGTGTGTGCAGCATCACTGAAGTCAACTAACTTTCACAACTTCCCTCTTTGATCTTCCATAACCCATCTTGTAATTTCAAGCACTGATTTCATACATTTATAGATTTCTGCAATGTACAGATAAAGTATTCTGTTGCTTTGCTGTTCGGAGAAAATTCACCTCTTTCAGTGAAACGACAAATGTGTTTCTTCTTTCCTGTTTTGTCATCATAGACACGTGTCAAAATGACATAATGTGAAAAAGCTGTAAAGACTATAGGAGCATCACATTGTCACGTCTGTGGTACTGGACATTTAGTAAGGTATTAAATATTTTACTTCTATCTTTTTTTTATTTCATATTGAATTTTGATAATGAAGGTTCTAATAATTCAACAGGTAATTTTTTTTTTAGTTTTGGTCAGAAAATGAAAATTACAAAAACATTTAACTGTATGTGTATATATATGTGTGTGATAGATAGATAGAGTAGATAGAGCTGAAATCTGCATTTTGAGTAAAATTATTTTGTTAGTATTGGGTAACACTTTATTTTACAGTGTACCCGTTACACATTTTACATAGTTACTATATTGATGACAGTCAATTAACTAACCCTAAACCAAACCTTAACCCTACACAGTCAGAAAAAAAAAGTTACGGCGTTTGTCACTGGGGCAGTAGGCTAGGGTACAAAAGTGAAAAGGTACATCTTTGTACCTTACCCCTAAATGGTACATATTAGTACTTTAAATGTACATATTAGTACCTTAAATGTACATATTAGTACCTTAAATGTACATATTAGTACCTTTTTACATTTGTACTTTAGGGTACTGCCCCAGTGACAGCGCCGTACCATTTTTTTTTTTGAAAGTGTAACCCCATAATTATATAGTAAGTACATGTAGTTAATTACTATTACTCAGTACTTAATTGTATAATTACACTGTAACAAGGGCACCTTAAAATAAAGTGTAACCATAGCTTGTAGTGATTGAAACTACTTCATCAGTTGATGTATATATACTCCAAATACCGTGTTGTGAAAATGTATCACCTAATCATGCATTTTGATCTCTGCATGTGCGTTGTGGAATTATTGTGAAATGTTCCTATGCATTTCCTGAGATGCACTGTTATAAATTTAGAATTTATTTGAGAATATCCTAAATATACTACATGTTTATTTATTATTGCAAGCATAGATGCATATTTAGCACTGTTGTTTGGTTTAGTCAGTCCCTTCTTTGGGACTTTTTTTGTTTGTTTGTTTGTTTGTTTTTTTGCCATTAAATACTAGTGAATTAGATACCAGTGCCTGTCGAGGACAATTACGTTAATGAGAATTACTCCTTGTAAAGCAATATTTTACTGATACTAAAAGCAAAAAAAAAAAAACCCAAAAAATGGGTTAAGACTATGCAAAATCTTTGCTTGCCATTGTCGCCTCTGGCTTGCTTCATTGGGAACACTTCATATTCAAAATATTCATTGCACATTCATATTATTGATTTGACTGTACTGACGCTGCTGTATGAAAACTGAACAGAGCTGGACGATGACATGGACTTTATAGATGAAATGAACAAATTTAATAATTGATGATCCTTACAACAGAACTGAATTAACACTGAACTGACTTCATCTGAACAACAGCTGAAATGCATCATCACAGTAAAACTGCTTTGAAACAATCTGTATTGTATAAAGCACCGTATAAATAAAGGTGACTTGACTTGCCAATTTTTAGTATTGAGAAGATGCTTATCAACTTCCTGTCTAAATGATGTTGTTATTTTTGTGAAGAGCCAAGGGTGAGAATCTTAACAACACAGTTTAAGTGTTTAACTGTGAGCCGATTTGATTTCTGGAATGTATGTATGTATTTCTTGTGCTTTATTAAAGGTTTAGTTCACCCAAAAATTAATTACTCACCCTCATGACGTTCCAAACCTGCAAGACCTTTGTTCATCTTTGAAACACAAATTAAGATATTTTTGATGAAATCCGAGAGGTCTCTGAAACACACGCTGCTTACGTTGTAGAGACACGCATGCGTAGTGCTGCTCTCGTGAACAGCGTCGGCCAATACTAAGTCGGCATTCTTCGGGGAACCAACCCCCTTGGGCCCCTCACCCCTCCTGCTCCCCGCAGCCAGTCGAGCTGCCTGAGGAACGCGCTGGACCATCTCAAAAGTTTGTACCAGTCGTCAAGTCAAGTCAAGTCAAGCCACCTTTATTTATATAGCGCTTTTTACAATGCAGATTGTGTCAAAGCAGCTTAACATTGATAACTGGTATATAATTTTAGCTGCACAGCAGCTCTTAAAGAATAGTGTCAATGCAGGCAGATCAAAGCACTGTTGAATATCAAATGTCAAGTGTCCCCAACTAAGCAAGCCAAAGGCGACAGCGGCAAGGAACCCAAACTCCAACAGGTGACATCAGATGGCAAACAGGTGGCAAATAGACTTCTGTGTTAAAATGGAGAAAAAAACCTTGGGAGAAACCAGGCTTAGTCGGGGGGCCAGTTCTCCTCTGGCGAACAGTGCTTTGTTACGATTCAGGTTGCTATCTTATGTCTGATAGGATCGCAACATTCAAAGTATTTATTCCAGTCGTATCCTTTGGTGCTTCCCCTGACGACCAGACCAGTCAATCACTGCATTGGAGGGTGAGCCAACTCTATCTGGGAATGACAATTCAGCTGTGTTGCCTCCTTCGGGAATGGTAGCGTTGTCCGAGTCATGATCCAGAGCAAGAACTTCACACTGCAATGGACCTCACGCTACAAATGACGAAGGTTACTGCGCAGTCTCTGAGTCGTGCGATGTCCACTCTTGTGGTCCATGAACACCATCTCTGGCTGTGTCTGCAGATATGTGGGATGCCGACAAGATCTGTTTTTTAAATTCCCAGACCGGCCCCCCTGCATCCACTTCCACTCCCACTCAGCAGCAGCCTCCACCCAAGCAGCATAGAGAAGCCGGTCGCGGACAGGGTGCCCAGCCATCCAGGCCCCCGCCAAGCAAGGTGCCAAACGTAAAGTTAAACAGAGTCCCTAAGACGGGCGACCCAGAGATGGAGGGGACAGCTCTTTGGGAGATGGTGACTGCACCAATCCTTCCCCCAGACGAGGACCGGGTTGAAAATCCTTTGTTTCATTCTCTTTTTGTTCCGCCCAAATTCTCAAAGAAAGAGTAGTTTCCTTCATCTCTGGGTCCCAAGAGGGTATGGAGAGCAGTGGACGGTGCAGAACCGGACCACTCTCATCCTCCTCTATCACCCGCGGGCAGCAGTGGGCGGTTCGAGGATGCAACCAAACCTTCTCACGCAGCCTCTGCCTGACCGTGAACCAGGTAGGTGGACCCTGCTGTGGGCCACCTTGAAAAGAGAGCCCCCTGAGCTGGGTCCCTGCATTTCACCTCACTGCCCCACTGGGGGTATGCCTGTATGCCATTAAGGTTGAACCACTGTAGTCACATGGACTATTTTAACAATCTCCTTACTACCTTTCTGGGCCTTGAAAGGTGCAATGAGGTTGCTGTCTATGTGTGGTTCAGATACTTCTCGGATTTCATCAAAAATATCTTAATCTGACATGACAACAAATGATAGTGTGAGGGTGTGTAATTAATGAGAGAAATGTCATTTTTGGTGAACTAACCCTTTAAATTATTTATTTTTCTCTTACAGGTTTGCATACTTGGCATCTACAGTGACGATGGCGTGGACGGTGGGTCTCAGTAACCTGGTGTTAGCGGTCTACGGATTCACGCTGATCATAGGCCTTCCTGCCAACATCTTGGCTTTTTACACCTTCTTCCAGAAGATCCGCCAGCGCTCCATCCCGATGGACGTGCTGTTACTTAGTTTAACCGTCTCTGACCTGATCTTCTTCTTTTTCCTGCCATTTCGCATGGTGGAGGCAGCCAACATGAAATGGACGCTGCCGTACTTCCTCTGCCCGCTGTCAGTATTCATCTTCTACTCTGTCACTGGTAACAGCACCTTTCATCTGATGGCCATTAGCGTGGAGCGATACCTGGGTGTAGCTTTCCCAATTAAATACAAGCTGAAACGCAACCCTCGAAATGCCGTGATAGCCTGCATCATGTTGTGGGTAGTTTCCATGGCACACTGCAGCTTCGTCTACATCATCCAACACCACGATCGTTTGAACCCCAACATCACCGATCCATCAACGCGTAACACCTGTTATGAAGAATTCAGTGCCGAACAGCTCAAGATCCTCCTGCCGGTTCGCCTCGAGCTTTCTATCGTTTTCTTCTGCATTCCTTTCCTCATCTGCTGCTTCTGCTACATCAAGTGCATCTGCATACTTTCCCATCTATCCAAAGTTCACAGCAAGAAGCGGTATAGAGCCATCGGGATGGCGTTGGGAACGCTTCTGGTCTTTGTTATCACTTTCATGCCCTACAGCATCTCACATGTGGAGGGATATGTCAGCGGCTACAGTACTAAATGGAAAAAATATGCTCTGCTCACCAGCACGCTGAATGCATGTCTCAATCCTTTCATATTCTACTTCTCTTCTTCAGCACTCAGAGAGACTTTCAAGAAGGTGTTGCAGAAGCTGGTGGGGTGGCTGCTCCCTCCCTGCTGCCGCTCGGCTCTCTGCTGCTCTTTATTCAACTGTGGGAAATCAGAGGAGAGAACACAGAGCTCTGATGACAGCATCCGCTAACATATCAAGCCAGGTTTTGCTTTGATTGATGTGCTTTGCATTGCCTGCATATGCGTCTTCAATGAATGCCATTCTGTCCAAAGCCAATTCTATTACGCAACCGTGACCCAATGCTTTATGGATGGACAGAAGAGGAGCGGCTTAAAAATATTTTTTGGAAGAGAAAATCAAGCATGCACCTGATGATTGCACTAATATTTTTCTTAAATCTTTCATCAGCACAATTTTATTCACAATGAAATAATGAGCTCGACCAGTTTGTGAACAAATTACAGAGCAAAATCTAACATTCAAATACGCAGCATTCACTTACAGCAATGCTATGATCATAATCAAGATATTCTGATACAACTTTGTGAAACAAGCTGTTTTTGTTACTAATTTTTCAATAAATTTTGTGATTAGGCTTCCGTTCTTTATTCCTCCATTCTGAACCATTTACTTATTGCACATGAATGCTGTTTATTTATTTTCTTCGCAGCACTCAATATGAATTGCTTGTTTTTAACTTGCCATCTCTTTAGATAGACCAACACAAACTTGTTCCTGTGATGTCACTTCCTGTCCCTGTTTGGAGTTATACAGTGTGTGGAGGTACAAGTTTGATTTCTAATCATTTATTACATTTTTTTATAATATTTTTTTTTCTGTTCTCTTTATAATGGCTAATAAGTAATCCAATTTATTGTCACATAATGTGAATATTGGGTGTCACATTTTGATGTGAACAGTTTTTGAACAGTTCCATCTATTTTCAGATGTCAGATTTTGGTTATCACTTTGGTTAATGTCAAAGTTTTGTTTTTCACCTCATTAAATGACAACTATGTTGTATCTGTGTCTACATTTTAGCAGCTGCATTTGCAAGATGTTTTTATTTTAGACCTGACAGGATGGTTTTCGGGGGCAACTGCATACATATGTCACTCACCTGTGTGTGTTTCGTCACATCCATAAATAGAGAAATGTTGCTCCTTTGACGCATGTACGGTGTGGGAGTGGCATAGGTTAGCTGTCACAATGAGCAAGAAAGGTTGACATGGAGCAGCTAAATCTCCAACCTCTGGGGAATCACCCGTTTTAAGGAAGTACCATGTCTATTAATGGGTAAAGCTACAGTAACATCTTCAGCTAGTCAGCTTGAGATCTTTTCCATTTAAACTGGTTATATCTCTTAAGACTAGTAGTTAATGTTCTATGAGCAGTAGGAAAACGTCTTGGATTATTCAAAGTAACCATGGTTCCCTGAGAGGAGGGAATGAGACATTGTGTCACAGCTGACGTTTTGGGGAACTCCCTTTTCTCAGAAAATTCTGAAGCCTGACTGAATCGAGCTATTGCATCTGAGCTCAAGCGAGGGGTGGGCACCGAGCGCCAATACCTGGTTTGAACACTTGCAGAATCGCCAATGTATGGGGTGCAGATGCTGCGTTTCCGGCCACTACGTAGGCCTGTTCAGTGATAGTACATGGCTTTGAAGGAAGAGACGGTGTGGTTCCATCCGCAGGATGGACACAGGTGATCTGTGATGGCCTCCACAGCCATATCACCCTGTAGCCCAAGACTGGTTGCCTACTGAAGGTAAGCAGGGTTTAGCCTGGTCAGTACCTGGATGGGAGACCTCCGGGGAAAACTAGGTTGCTGCTGGAAGAGGTGTTAGTGAGGCCAGCAGGGGGTGCTCACCCTATTGTCTGTGTGAGTCCTAATGCCCCAGTGTAGTGACGGGGACACTACATTTACATTTACATTTATTCATTTGGCAGACGCTTTTATCTAAAGCGACTTCCAAGTGAGGAATACAGTAAGCGAGTCGTCATGACGAGGCAAATAGGGACAAGAAGTGCTCACAATACAAGTTTTAGGCAGTGCTCAGAGTATCATAAGCTACAATAGAGAGGGATTAAAGGAAGTGAAGGGATAGGTATAGAAATTTTTTTTTTTTACATTTTTTTTTAGGATGAGGATAAGTGCTCACGAAAGAGATGAGTTTTCAGCTGTCTTTTGAATATTGCCAGGGATTCTGCATTGTGGATGAAGGCAGGAAGATCATTCCACCAGCAAGGGACAGTGAACAAGAATGTCCTGGAGAGTGATTTCGTGCCTCTCTGTGATGGTACCACGAGCCTTCGCTCCTTTAATAAGCGTAGGCTTCTGGTCGGAGTGTAGACTCGTAAGAGTGAGTGGAAGTAGGAGGGTGCTGAGCCTGTGGTAGATCTGTAAGCAAGCGTCAACACCTTGAATTTGATGCGAGCAGCAAGTGGTAGCCAGTGCAGAGAGATGAAGAGAGGCGTGACGTGGGCTCTATTGGGCTCGTTGAAGACAAGACATGCTGCAGCGTTCTGAATCATTTGAAGAGGCTTGATTGTGCATGATGGCAGTCCAGCCAGAAGAGCATTGCAGTAATCAAGCCTAGAAATGACCAGGGCCTGGACAAGGAGTTGTGTTGCATGTTCTGTTAGAAAGGGCCTGATTTTCCTGATGTTGTATAGTGCAAATCTGCATGACCGAGCTGTCTTTGCAATGTGGTCTTTGAAGGTCAGTTGGTCATCAAGGATTACTCCAAGATTTCTGGCCGAATTTGATGGGGTAATTGAGGATGTACCTAGCTGGATGCTGAAATCATGATTTAGAGTCGAATTGGCAGGGAAGACGAGAAGCTCGGTCTTAGCCAGGTTGAGCTGCAGATGATGTTCTTTCATCCATGCCGAGATGTCCGTCAGACAGCTTGAGATACACTATACTGTAACATCCTTCAGATGAGACTTTAAACCGAGGTCCTGACTCTCTGACTATCCCATGGCACTTCTTGTAAAAGAGTAGGGGTGTAACCCTGGTGTCCTGGCCAAATTCTCTTTCGGCCCTTATCAATCATGGCCTCCCAATAATCTTCATCCAGTGAACTGGCTCTATCACCTTCCTTCTTCTCCACCTATAGCTGGTGTGTGGTGAGTGCACTGGCGTGTTGTACTGTCGCATCATCCAAGTGGATGCTGCACACTGGTGGTGGTTGAGGAGAGACCCCCTGATATGACTGTAAAGTGCTTTGGGTGTACAGCTGTACATAATAAAGCGCTATATAAATGCCTCATTCATTCCTAATTGGAGGCGACCGGGAGTAACCCCACTTGTCCGCTCCCTCAACCACGGAGAGGAGGTGGGTTCCCAGGGCATGGGCTAAGTGAAGGAAGCATGCCTGTGAAAATTCCTCATGGACTTCAGGGAAGAACGTCTCAGTCACTGAGGGGCATCCGACTGGCAGCCCAACAGCCTCGATGAGGATATTCAGCAATTCCTCATCCAGGGAGGTTACTGAAGTGGTGCCCGCCTCAACCTTCTGGGTTTCCGACCAAGCACCTAGGGCAGAGGCTTTAGTTGACATGGCATCATCCTCTCCAGAACCGAAGGAAACCAGGTTCCATGCTTCAGGAGAAGGGTGAAGGCTGTTCTCAGTATAAGAGGCCGGGGGCTCCGGAGAATGATGAGCACATGGGTGAGCTCGTCACAGCCTCCTCACCTGTGGGAAGGGGAGGTGCAACTGCAGGTGGGTCGCTGTTAAGGACAACAGCAAGCCTCGCACTGAGTGTCTTGATTGGCAGATCCTCCAAAAAATGGCAATAGGCCCACCACACACGTAACATCCTTGTAGGATCGCTTCTTTAGCGTTCTCCACTGCAAAGTAGCCTTCGAAGTGAAGGTATTGGCGCTTGGCGCCAAGATATATAGCAGTTGGACCTGCCCATCACTCAAGCACCATTAGCTATTGCGATGCAATAACGCGATTCAATCAGGCTTCAGCATTTTCTGAGAAATGTTTTTTTTCTTTTGGTTTCCCCAAAGCGTCAGCTGTGACACAATGTCGAGAGACTGATCTTTAAAGGGAACCATATTCATCAGGCAGAGCTGAAGCACAACCAAAACAATGTTCTTCCGCAAAATAAATGCAGGGCCAAAAGCTACATTGTATACCTTTAACAAGTATAAAGATCGTACACAGTTTTGCTTAAATACTTAAGAATATAGTTTCTTGTGCATTGTGCATGCATGCGAGGTTTGCATCTTTCAGTGCATTGAGATCATACCCTGAGAGTTTACTAAATACAGTAACATCACATGGGCATAAACATCACATCTATTTATTGCTGCTACTGAATTATCCTGAGCTCCGCTGTCAACTTTAAATTTGAGTTTGTCTTTTCTGCTCTACTTCCACTTCAGCAAAACCTGTGCGCTCTTTGTGACAGATTCTATAAAAAGCTCATCTGTCTTTCCTGTGGCAGAGGCATCTGAAATAACACACACTTTCCTGTTGTTTGATATAGGAGGAATCCACATAAGTGATACACTTTCTGATAATTTTTCATTGGCATTTGAAAGTATGCTCCAGGGGCCGGTTGCACCAGCTGGACGTACACCCAGTAGTAAGATTATGCTGGAAGTAAAATGCATTTTAAGTACTGCATAGAATTAATACCTGTTGCACCATCTAGACGTAGCGCATGTCTGAGACTCAATCTTATGCCTAGTCAAAGGTAGGTTTAAAGTGAAGAGCTATGACTTTCTCTGACTGTTGATTTTAATAAACACACGAAACACTCATTTCACGGTAAAACACAACAATCCTCCGTCACTCTTTTACTTTCATTTTCAACAACAAAGTGTATCTCTTAATATCTCAACAACAACAACAACAAAAAACATATGCCTAGAGCACCTCGTAGTGGTCATTATATAAAACACAATGGAAAAAACCTGCATGAAATATTGCCTACTGACTTAACAGCTTTAACTAAAAATATACACAAGCTTAAATTATTCTGATAAGATTAATTTCATGTCTGTGAACTAATTGTTATTGTGGACATGAACTGTAATGTTTATGGTTAAATCGAGCAGGATAAGCGATATTGTTAATGTTATTGGTTAGTTCTCCCAAAAATGAAAATTCTTTCATTAAATACTCACCCTCATGTCGTTCCAAACCCATAAGACTTTTGTTCATCTTTGGAACACAAATGAAGATGTTTTTGATGAAATCTATGGATGTCTATGGATGGATTTCTGTCCATCCATAGATAGCACACAACTGACACTTTGACGCTTCAAAAAGTTCATAAAGAGATCGTAAAACTAATCCATATGAATTGAGTGGTTTAGTCCAAAATTTTTTGAAGACTCGATTGCTTTATATGATGAACAGATTGAATTTAGGCTTACATATATATGTTACACTTAAATGTGTGTGTGTGTGTCTATATATATATATAACAGAGCAGTAATATTTGTGGTCCCACCCTGAGATTACATTTACACCAGATGATCAGTTCAAACAACCCAGGATCATGATGACATCATCTTCAGAGAACAAATCACCTGTTTTCCATTTGTTCACCATGTTCAGATGACTGTAGAGATCTGGCCTGTCCACTAGGTGTCAGTACCTGACTGTCTGTTTATCTGTATCTGATAGAGACATCCAGATAACATGGACTCTCCATTTCAGAGGTGCTGCTCTCCATTCACTCAATACAGACTGTAATAAAAGGATCAAAATGAGAAGTATATTTAAACATCTCTGTCCAGTGTGTAGATTTATAACCCATCCTGTGTAAAGGTTCACTGCTGACTGAGATATGTGGATTAATGCAGTCAGTTATCTGAGATAAAGATCAAGAGCTGGTTAATAATTCATAGATTATGGTGAAATGACATGCCACAGACCTACTTTACCAAATGGTTATTTATAGCTGTTCTTCTGGTGCTCTGAACCACACCTTCCTCTCTGGGTTTGTGCAGTACAGGACGTCGTGTTCTTGTGATGTTCGAATCAGTGATCTGACTAGAGAAAAATGTTCAGGCTGTGGTGTACATTATGTGAAACCAGACAATTTGCTTGTTAAATCAGGTTTTGTCTTGGAAATAACCAATCAAATTTATGACCACTGTTGCATAACCATCATAACCATATTTATGATGCTGTTTCATCTGCTCACCAAGGCTGCATTTTTTAAATTAAAAATACAGTAAAAACAGTAATATTGTGAAATATTATTACAATTTAAAATAACTGTTTTCTGTTTGAATATATTTTATAAAATAATTTATTCCTGTGATCAAAGCTGAATTTTTCAGGATTCCTTGATGAATAGAAAGTTCAAAAGAACAGCATTTATCTGAAATACAAAGCTTTTGTAACATTATACACTACCGTTCAAAAGTTAATGTTACAAAAGATTATATTTCAAATAAATGTTGTTTTTTTAAACTTTCCATTAATCAAAGAATCCTGAAAAAAAAAATATTGTACACAAATATGAATTGGGGGGGGGGGGGGGGGGATTTAAGATTAAGATTAAGATTTTTAAAAAAGAAAAAGAAAAAGAAAGAAATTAATACTGCCCCGCATGCTCTTGTCATCAGAGAAGTCACTGCAAGTGGGATTAAAGATTATTAGGCACGTTAATTTAGAAAAAAAAATAATGATGTGCAAGAAGAAATCATTTATAATAGACTGCAATACTCCATAAAAATAAGAATTGTCAATTTCATGTTGTCTTAACAGACAGTCAGATTAGATAATGCAATACAGTTCATTTTAGAGCCAGACTGATTTATCAGACCGATTTATCGGTCTACCGATTTTATCGGCCGATATGAGCCTGTCGCAGATATATCTGTATCGGCGTATATGCCGCAAATATGCCACTGGTATGAACATTTTTGCGTGAGGGCAAGTGAGACATGAGCAGCACACGTGTGTTTAAACTAAATTCATTTAAGCTATGCCAATTTAAACATTCATGAGCATGATGCAAAAGAGAACTCGCACGCACTCTGAGAAGACTTTTGTGTGCTCATCCGAAGTGCACTCACGCTTATCTCAGACAGAGCGCAAATATTGAGTTCTCTTTCAAGTCTTGCGCTCGAACTGACAAATTCGCACAAAAATTGTCATCAGCTTGCCAATTTTGGCGAGTATCCCAGCAAACATAGTCAGTTATGTCTTAAAGGAGGAGTAAGTCAATTTTCAAAAACACTGTTTGGAAGTTCGAGACCGGCATGGAGCAGGGTGGTTAGGAATAGGATTGTAGAGTGAGTTTTGGAGGCGGAGCAATGAAGAGAGGGGTTTGTTTGGGTTGATTTCAAATATCAACAATGTTCAACAGCATTTTTGAAAATCTACTTATCCTACCTTTAAAGGTGCAATATGTAATATTTCTGTCCGCTAGAGGTTGCTAGAGGCCTATTTAAAACAAAGGCATAGCTTGATGACGGCAAGTTTGATCGCGGAATCTTGGGACATGTGGTCTTCACATCACAGCCGGTGGAAAGGATGAAAACATGTTCATGGATGAGATTATTAACGTTACTGTAGTATGAAGCAGAGCAGGACGAGTGTTGTGGGAGCTGAACGAGGACGCTGGAGCGATTGCGCGACACACGCCTCACGAGCAGAGGAACTTTTATTATGTCACAGTCGCCGGCACTGCTTCCGCTTTTCCGGTCATGAGTATGAGGTAACGCTGCTCTGTTTATCATATTAGATACATTTGAGTGTGTTGAAATTGTGATGTTATAATGTTACTCTGTGCGTTCGCTCGGCGGCTGCTGTGAGACACATGTTTGAGACACACTGCAGTAAGATTGATTGATTTTAGAATATCATATTAAATACTGGATGGCTTGTGTTGATAAATGACATGCAATTAATTTTAAAACATATTGTATGATGGAGAAAATTCTGTATTACTGTTAGTAAAAATAAAGCTGCATCTGATTATGCTATGTTAGCTACTTGACAAAATAGTGTTTTTCTCTGAGGCATGGTAAAGCATGGTACCTGCAAAAAATCAAGAAAAGTAGATTTAAACAATAAGACTAAACGTGTTGAGCTATATAACAATGATTAGTTTTCTGTCTATAAACGTAACCAAACAGTTGTTCCCTTGTCTATTAAAACATGTAATATATTAAAGTGTCTTTGGTGTTTCCATGGCAAAATAAAACCGGAAACCGAGAGTAACGCGGTTACCTCACACGTCCCGAAGCCTTGGTTAAAATTGCAATTTTCTCACGATTTACAAATAGTTGGAAACACTTGTAAGTACTCACGTGAACAAAATATATAACACTGGCCTAGTGGTTTTTGGATATTTTACTGCAAAAATCTTACATATTGCACCTTTAAGTGAACGTATAACAGTCGAGAAATGCAACGCATGCGTAACAGTATATGTACTGGATCGTACGTTATGTCTTAAAGGGTTAGTTGACCTAAAAATGAAAATTCTGTCATCATTTACTCATCCTCAAGTTGTTCCAAACCTGTATAGATTTCTTTGTTCTGCTGAACACAAAAGAAGATATTTTGAAGACTTCCATAGCATTTTTTTTAATACAACTGTTTGGTAACAAACATTCTTCAAAATATCTTCTTTTTGTGTTCAGCAGAAGAAACAAATTGTTTGGAACAACTCGATGATGACTTTTCATTTTTGGGTGAACTATCTCTTTAAGTGAATCTTTTCTGTACTGCTGACTCGCCTGCCTAAAAAAACTACTAGTTAGTTTAAAAGAATGAAAGCTATCAGTGCCTGATGCTGTTTTGAAATGGGGACTGGCGGTGTTCCAGAAAAACATCATGTTCCCAGAATCGCGACTCACGTTGTTGTAGCAGTGGGTTCGTGCGCGCGGGTTCCGCCTCTGGACGGGTGAAAGTGTGTCACTGGGTTAAAGCGAGTCGAGCTCGCGCACCGAGGGGCGGAGCCACTGACGGAAACACCAACTAGAGAACATTCAGTTCTGAGCGCTCGTGCGCAGCCTGGGAGTTCCGTTCCATTGTGAGTCAAAGCTCGAGAGCTTCAGATGAACGCTGAAGGATCTGAGCAAACACTGGATCTGATCTGCTCGACACACTGCAAGTTACTCTCAAAGCGGTCAAGCTGGAATTATTAGGCTACTGACAGACTGAATTATACATATCAAGAGTCTAAAGACTGAAAACATGCAATCAACAAAGCAAGGTGAGGTGTCTTTATTGTTGTTTATAATTATTTATAATGGTTTTAATTCATATATTACGTATTTGGGATGGGTAGGAACATTACTCTTGTTATTTGAAGAAAGGAAAGATGTTTACAATTGCAATGTTTTACCCGCGCTACAATGATGGTATCAGATGATATTTTGATAACATACAGGATTTCCACTGTCACGAAAAAGCGGCAAATATTAAGGATTAACCATGTCATTTTTAGACATTTGAATAGATGTAGTTCCTCTCAAATGTTTTAAATAGCTGTTTTGAGAAGAGAAAAGTCCCTATAAAAAATGAAAATCAAAATTTTATTTGTCATCATAATAGTATGTCGTTTGGACCATTGCTGTTGATATTTGATTAAGAAATTAATTAACAGCATTTATTGTTGTTTAATCTACATTTAAGCCATGTTGTGAATGACTTTACTGATTTATGTGTAAAATGATTTTAATATCTTTGACATATTATTGAAGCTTTAAGCTTCTTTTACTATATCACAAAGTAGATGTGCACTTCTATTCTATTCTATTCTGTCTTGTGATTTAAAGCACCTTTGACATGCTTTCCATTGCTTGCATTACACTGCTGCAGCGGAGTGAACGTCAAACAGTGTATGTGGGTTAGGAGTGCCCGTGACGTCACGCGCACACAGTACTCCAAGTACTAGAAGGCTCGAGCTCACATGGCTCTCGTAGCCTAGCCATGTGCATGTGTGTACGAGGAGACGGGGCTCTGTGGCTGATTGGTCATGGCGTGCCCAATGCGTAATCTCTGATTGGTCGAGGCGAGGCGGTTGCATAATTTAGCACACTGCCCTGACGCGAGACTCTCTGCAGTACCACGTGAGGGAGGCAGTAGACAGCTAGTGACCTAGATATGCTTCCCGTACAAAACACGAGAGGTACACGTGTGGGTGGGTCTGAGAAACTAAGGGTTATTGCTGTTTAGGTAACCTCCCTTGTCCGTTTAAAAACCTCTAGCACATTTTTACTGTTTGTGAAGGCACAGCCGGTTAGTGTAGAATAAATACATTTATGAATCATGTACTGAACAGTTAACTATTAAATATAGTGTACATCTTTGACTGATGCTTTGCCTAATAAAAATACAGTGATGGTATGAAATTGTTCTTTTGACCTACTTTGATACTCTATGATTACCATGTACATAGACCATGGTAGTGCTACAGTCTATAGTATAATTAAACAATGCTATGCCGTTTCATTCATTTAAAACTGGGTCATCATGAGCTGTCCAGAAAAAAGGAAGTTCATGCAACATGTGCACTGCATAAGATTATATAATTCTAGAATTGCGTTAACAATAAAAGGTCATGCAAGCATTTTTGTGTGACTTCTTCATACCATTGATGTTAGCTTACTGTATTGGATAACTGCATTATGTAAGTGAATGAAGCTTATTTCCTCCACAGAATGAAAAAATTAAAGAGGTAACTGTGGCTTTTTATCTCACAATTCAAACTATTTGTTCAGAGAAAAAAAGCTCAGTAAACTCAGAATTCTGAGATATAAACTCGCAATTTTAAAAAGTTCAAATTGTGTGATAAAAAGTCGTAATTAACTTTTTAATTTTTTTTTATTATTATTGTGGCAGAAACAAAAAGTCAGAAATGTCAGAATTCCAAGATGTAAACTCAGAATTCATAGAAATAAAGTCAGCATTCCAAGATGTAAACTTGGAATTCTGATAAAGTCAGAATTTCAAGATGTATGCTCAGAATTCCGAGAAATAGTCAGAATTCCAAGATGTAAACTCAGAATTCCGAGAAATAAAGTCAGAATTCTAAAATGTAAACTCAGAATTCCGAGAAATAAAGTCAGTATTCCGAGATGTAAACTCAGGATTCTGAGAAATAAAGTCAGAATTCTAAAATGTAAACTCAGAATTCCGAGAAATAAACTCAGTATTCCGAGATGTAAACTCAGAATTCCGAGATGTAAACTCAGAATTCTGATAAAGTCAGTATTCCGAGATGTAAACTCAGAATTCCGAGAAATAAACTCAGTATTCCGAGATGTAAACTCAGTATTCCGAGATGTAAACTCAGAATTCCGAGATGTAAACTCAGAATTCTGAGAAATAAAGTCAGAATTCTAAGATGCAAAATCATAATTCCGAGAAAAAGTCAAAATTACGTAAACGTAAAAGACGTAAACGGAATTCTGAGGTTAAAAAGTGAATTGCAAGATAAAAGTAACAATTTCCATTAGACCAGTAGAACAAAATTTCCAATTTTTCTCTTTAATCTAGAAAATGCATATTTGCATATCAATGTGTGCATGTTTAGTACTATGCATAACTGCTTATACTCTTATAAATGTTTTTTTTTTTTTTGAATGTGCATTTTTTAAAAATGTCCCTCTTTTTATTTCCAAGGAGGCGTGATAGCCTACGTCTGCTCCTCAAGCTCCGCCCCCAGCCCAGAGTCATTCATGAGTGATAGCTCTAACAGCCGCTCCCCATCATCCTCCCCACCTCTGCCCACTAAGCCTAGCCGTGTCACAGACCTGCCCACCGCTGGACTGCTGTCGAAGCGCCTTCACCCACGCGACAAGACCCTCGCTGCCAAGAGCAGCATCACCAGTGAGTGGAGATATTCGCAGCAGAAGACTGCCAAGAAGTTGTGCTGAATCAGCTTCTATATAGGTTATTTTGAATTAATTTTATTTACATGCATATTTTCCAGAGCTTAATGGAATGGTGCTACTGTGTAAAGTGTGTGGAGACGTGGCCTCGGGCTTCCACTACGGTGTTCATGCCTGTGAAGGCTGCAAGGTAAGGAAACGCTTCTCTCAGGATCAGCTAACACTTTGGGTCTGTTCCAAAACCTAGTGATCCACTCATGTACAGGTGAGGAAGCATTTTAAGGCATCGTTGGCATGCTCACAATGTGAAAGTAGATCCACAGTGTAGAACCTTTCAGCTAAATTCTAGATCTGATCTGCATGCATACTTTCAAATCAAGTCAAGTCAAACTTGATTTACTTTGCAAAGAATGCAATCCCAAAACACACCATTTAACCCTTTATTTGTGCGTCGGTGCAATATATTTTTTAAGCTTAGCTTAACAACATGCTAAAAAAAAATGAGTTTCTGAGTTTCTGACTATGTAGAGAGTAGCTCAGGATGCTCACTAGGATTTGGAACAGACCCGTAATATCGCCAGACATGTTGTCAGTTTTATTTTAATGTCATTTAGGCACTATTATGATTTTTAGTATTTTTCTGAAATAGATTTTTTCTGTTTTCAATTTAAAAGTTCAGTAATATTGTTGGGTTTTATCATTTTTAGTAGTTTTTGTTCTTTTCTATTTTATTTCTGTTAACGCTATTTTTATTTCAAGTACCAAATTTAATTTTTTATGGTTTTAGTTTTACTTAACTATATGAAAGCTTGTTTCCGCCATGAAATAAAAAATTAAAAATGTAATTGCGACTTTATCTCACAATTCTGACTTTTTTTTTCTCGCAATTGCGAGTTTTTATCATGTAATTCTGAATAATGTTATTTAATTTATAAGAATTGCTAGAATTGCATGATATAAAGTAGCAATTGCGTCTTATAAAGTCAGAAATGCAAGATATACATTTCTGAGAAAAAACATCAGTCTTTTTTCCCTCACAATTGGACATCATAACACACAATCGACTTTATATCACGCAATTCTGACTTTATAAGACACAATTGGGAGTCTATATTCTGAGAAACAAGTCAGAATTTTGAGATATAAGATATATATTTGAGAATTGCGTAATAAAAACTCGCATTTGTGAGAAAAAGTCAGAATTTATATCTTGCAATTCTGACTTTAAAACACGTAATTCTGACTTATAACTTGCAAATTGTGAGGAAAAAAAGTCCCAATTACCTTTTTTTTAATATTTATTGGCGGAAACAAGCTGCCATTACATTAACCCTGGTTAACATTAACTAAAACTATTAAAATTCACTGAAATAAAGCTGAAAATAAAATATAAATATTAGATTCAAAAAATGTTGACTTGGCAGCTAAGTACTAAATGAACTATTAATTAAAACAAAAACTGAAATAAAAAAAGCTATATAGAACTATTTAAAAAAAACAAACTTATAAAAATTCACATAACAAAATTACTAAAATTCAATTGAACTGATTATTTTTACAGGGCTTCTTCAGAAGAAGCATCCAGCAGAATATTCAGTATAAGAAATGCCTGAAGACGGAAAGCTGCACTATTGTACGGATAAACCGCAACCGCTGCCAGCAGTGCCGCTTCAAGAAGTGTTTATCTGTCGGGATGTCACGAGACGGTGAGTTACAAGCATATTCTTCTTCCTTATGAGCTCAAGCTTTTGTGATGTTGACATTAGGACTTGCACAACTACTTTTATACTAGTCAAGCAGAAAAATAGTTCAACGTTTGTACTAGTGGAAACACTAAATGCATTGAATCTTAAAGAGATTTGTTTTATTTTGGCTCTACTAGAACAGGTTTTTCACGCTTGAATGTTGTTCCAGCTCCTCTCTTCCCAGTCTGTCAGTTACGCTCTGTCTCTCTATGAAGCCCCTCCTTCTAAAAAAGCACACTGTGCTCTGATTGGTCGGCTGGAGCAGTGTGTGTGATTGATGTTTGGGAAATGTCCCGCTTACCATAACTGCCAATTTCAACACACTACTAACTAACTCAACCAGGCCCCGCCCCTTTATTCTGCATATGAATTATTTAAATACGGAATATTGTGATGCGTTCGTTCCCGGAAGAAAACTCAAGACTACAATGGAGGCGTTTCAGGGAGTTCAGAAACAGTGATATAGAGAACTTTGTTGACCTTTTTTATGCTCAATGAAAAATGCTGTAATGCAGCAAAAAAGCATAATAGGACCCCCTTTAATAAACAATCTGTCTTTCAGCTGTGCGATTCGGACGCATCCCTAAGCGGGAGAAGCAGCGGATGCTCTTGGAGATGCAGACGGCCATGAATAACATGATGAACAACAGTCAGCTGCAGCACGTGCTTCACGGCTCTCAGACCGTCCCGTGCGCCATAGAGACCAGCCAGAGCGACTCCAGCTCCTCTTCTCCGTCGCCGCCGGATTCGCCTCGGTCCTCGTTGGATCTCTCCCGGGACTCGGAGTCAGTCGTTCCCATGGACACAGCGTCGTCCTGTTCGTCGGACAGCGGAGAGGAAGACGCGGCGAGCAACGGACGCGTTCCCCGCGAGGACCTGTTCGCGTACAGCTCGTCCGTATCTCCGCCCAGCTCCGAAACGCTCAGCAGCAGCAAGGAGGACGAGGAGCCGCAGCGGGAATGCTGGAACCGCTGGAACAACAACCAGAGGCGCTCTGACTGCGAGGGCGGCCTGCAAGGACCTTACAGGGAACATGTGACCCAGCAGTGCACCCGTCAGCCAGAAAACTTGCCTTACCACAGGAACAGCATGAACAAACTTCAGACAGGAGGAAACAGAGGACATCTGGTTAGTGACCTTCTGCTATTTATGCATCAATATTAGCAATAATAACTTAGGGTCAGTGTTGTTATTGTTATCTATAACTAAAGCTGAAGCTATTAAAAATAGATTTTCTTAACCCTTATCCTTCTTCTAATTACACCGTGTGCTAACCAGACGTGACGCCAGCCACTTTCAAATTCTGAAAGTGTATCTGGTCTAATTTGACTCTGTCTGTCTTCTCTCAGGTATGTCCCATGAGCGTTTCTCCCTTCGTGGACCCCTGCAAGCCCGGTCATGAAATCTGGGAGGAGTTCTCCAAGAGTTTCATCCCTGCTGTACGAGAAGTCGTGGAATTTGCCAAGCGGATCCCTGGCTTCCAGGACCTCTCCCAACACGACCAGGTTAACCTCCTCAAGGCGGGAACCTTTGAGGTAACGCAACACAAGTCCTGACGCATTTCGGACCGCAGAAGCCGTCCATCAAACCCTTAACATTCTCCTCCGTTTCCCTCCGCTCAGGTTCTGATGGTGCGCTTCGTGCCTTTGTTTGACGTAAAAGAGCGGACGGTGACCTTCCTCAGCGGGAGGAAGTACAGCGTGGACCTGCTGCGCTCCATGGGCGCCGGAGAGCTGCTCAACTGCATGTTCGAGTTCAGCGAGAAGCTCACGGCCCTGCAGCTCAACGAGGAAGAAATGAGCCTCTTCTCTGCTGTGGTGCTGGTGTCTGCAGGTACGGCATTCACAAACATATCCAGATATTCATCATAAACCTGCAGCTTGTAAATCTTTCTTTAAATATTATTGTTAAATTAATTTTAATTATTATATACATTATTTTAATTAATATAAATTATTTTAATATTTAATAATATTATAATATATAAATAATATATTTAATAATATATTTTTAATTATTTAATTTACAATTCATAATTTATATATTTATTTTTAAAATTAAAATAAATTTATAGACAATTTCTCCCGCTGCAATTTTTTTTGTTACAAAGCTATCATTGCGAACACAGCACAAAATATAATTATATAATATATATTATTATGGGTTAGATGTAATTATATTTAACTATTTATTGATACAGATTGATTTTGCTTTTAATAATTAAAAAAATAATCTTAATAATTCTTATAAATTAACTTTATTATTTACATTTATTTTTTTTGCATGCTTTTGCAGACCGGCCATCAAGAATGTAAACAGCACATAACAAAATTACTAAAGTTAAAAATTAAAATATAAAAATAAAAACTAATTTAAAAAAAATTAAAAGTGCATTAGACTTGACTTTTTAAAATTTATTTTAATAATATTTTTAATTAAATATGAATTTTTTATATTAGTTATATACAAAATTAGTTATATACATTTATAGACAAAAATATACATTTAACATAAACAAAGAAAACATTTTTGCAATTAATTTATTATTCACAAAATATTTATTTTTTAATTATAAATAGTTATAGGAAAAAATATAAATTTAATATAAATAAATACATTTATGCTATTCATTTTTTATTGTTAAATTATAAATACAATAAAATAAAGAATACATTTTCACTATTAATTTATTATTTATAAAAAAATACATTTATAGACAAAATATAAATGTAATGTAAATAAATAATTCATTTATGCAATTAATTTATTATTCACAAAATATTTATTTTTTAATTAGAAATAGTTATAGGAAAAAATATAAATTTTATATAAATAAATACATTTATGCTATTCATTTTTTATTTTTAAATTATAAATACAATAAAATATAAATTTAATATAAATAAAGAATACATTTTCACTATTATTTTATTATTTATAGATTATTTATTTTAAAATCTATAAATACATTTATAGACAAAATATAAATATAATTTATTTATGCTATTAATTTATTATTTATAAATTATTTTTAAGCACACAAAATATTGGTTTTAAGCATGCAACTTTCATCTAACTTGAAATTTTTTTTGCGTGCCTTTGCAGACCGATCGGCCATCGAGAATGTAAGTGGCGTGGAGGCCCTGCAGGAGACGCTGATCAGAGCTTTGAGGAACCTGATCATGAAGAACCACTCGAACGAAGCCGCCGTCTTCACCAAGCTGCTTCTGAAGCTGCCTGAACTGCGCTCGCTCAATAACATGCACTCCGAGGAGCTTCTAGCCTTCAAAATCCAACCTTAAAGCCAATGGTGCTTCCCTTTACTCTCTGTCTGACCAATCTGGGTTGTAAATCTTACTCTTGAATGTATTTAACTGGCTTTTTTACTTCGTTTTGTGTATAAAGATGCTTTGAGTTGAAACTTTTAAGATGGTTTTAAAGCTATATTAGATATCATTGTGATTTGCTCATTACGCACAAGCAAAGGTTGTCTACGTTTCACATTTTTTGGTAAAACACTAGACTCTTCCTCAGCAGCATATCGTCTTTTCATTATGTGCAATAGCTGCTAACGCATGGCTATTCGTATAAGAGCAGCTTTACGTCGTATCTTGTCCATAAGAGTATGTCTTCTTAAAAAGATTATGTGTTGTGTGTGTATATATATATATGATGTCATTTTTTTCTGAATGTATGTCTGTTTCTAGCAGCATGTTGGCATCGTTTTAACCTGTATAACAGGGCAATGTTTTTGCACGAGGTGTCGAGGAACAGATGGGGTTGCGCGTGCATTCGGCTCCCCTGACACCATAATAACGGAGAGAATTTATGAGTGGAGTCTCTTTAAATTATGTTTTTATATAGACCACTTACAGAGAGGTGTTATAAGTCTTCCATTATGCAGCGGGAAACATGTATAGTGGATGAGAACAAAAGTATGCTTCGTGCACAAGTGAAAGAGATGGAGTTTATTTATGGATCTTTATATAGATTGCCTTATCACTCTTTGCCACATCTACGGACATGGGGAACACGTTTTTGTTTTTCTTCTCCGGTGATAATCGCAGAGCAGGGAAACCACGTTAAAATCCCAGTTATTTTGGGATGCACTGCTCCCGGTTTACTCTATGCATATGGAAACAGCTTGACAACATGGACATTTCTCAGCCTATAGCCAATAGGAAATGATGTACAACTCCCTTGTTCAGCTCTGGTGTGTCCATGTTTTTTGTTTCCTTATAAATGACAGTGCAGTATGTATAGTTGTGTATATCTATTTGAAATATATCATTACAAAGTAAATCAATAAATATTTACTTGTCATTTGTTGTCATGCCTGTTTATTGCACTTCATGTCTTTACCCACTAGAGGGCGCTGAAAAGCCATGATGGGCTGTGAACGTACTGCTATTTACTGAATAGAATAATTTATTGAGAAACACTGTTGATATTTGAAATCTACCCAAATAAACCCTCCCTTCATTGCTCCACCCCAAAATGCACAAACACGCAATGCAGGAGTGGCAACAGCAAAATGTTACTCATGTATGGAGCAGAAATAACGTTTCAGCGTCTGTTTTCAAGCCTTCCCTCTTAGGTCTCTCCAGCGCTGGAAAGCTTTTCTAATATTAACGTGGATCCTAAAGCTCTTCATAACCCTTTTTTTCCCCAGTGATATTCCTTCCTAAAGCTTTTCTCTTTTTTGTAATGTCTTTCAGCCATCTCTCTTTCTACAGTCTTTCTTCAAATCTCCCTCTTGCCCCCTCCTCCCTCGTCCCCTATCATCCTCACTCCTCCCCTATCATGACAGGACACGGCCCCTACTGCTGATTGGCTCACTCTATCTCTTCCCCCATCATGAGTGGACACGCCCCCTACTGCTGATTGGCTCACTCTATCTCCTCCCCTATCATGAGAGGACACGCCCCCTACTGCTGACTGGCTCACTCTATCTTCCCTATCATGAGAGGACACGCCCCCTACTGCTGACTGGCTCACTCTATCTCTTCCCCCATCATGAGTGGACACGCCCCCTACTGCTGATTGGCTCACTCAATCTCCTCCCCTATCAAAAGAGGACACGCCCCCTACTGCTGACTGGCTCACTCTATCTTCCCTATTATGAGAGGACACGCCCCCTACTGCTGACCGGCTCACTTTCAACAGCGTTTCTCAGAAATTTATTACTGCACCTTTAAGACGCCATATTGGATTTAACACAGATGAAAATGAGACTGTGAGGGATGGACAGCAACATTTTTTTTTTTTTGGAAAGACGCTTCGTCAGTTGAACAATCGGTATGTTGTTAAATAACAGTACAATTCAATCTCTCACAGCCCTGTCAATATGGTGCCACCCTGACTAAGATCTATAGTATGTGTATACTGCTTACTATGTTTTAAGAATAGCATATAAAAAGTACAACAATAAATGTCTCAATTATAAACAGTAGTATGCTACATTATTGTAACATGATACCATAAAAAATTCAGTTTTGCTGTTTTAATCGCATTTGGGTCAATAATTAGTTTAAAAAATGATCATCTTAAATGGTAGATGTTCCAGTTTATTCATCATATTTGAGCGCATTGCATTGTGGGATACATCACCCATCATACTAAGCTCTGGTTGTGTAATGCACAATCTAAATTTAGTCGGTCATTTGGGTATTTAATGCAATTCCAAAATTTGCATATTGTGCAATTAATTCTAAAAGTGCTTATTCAGGAAAACACAGGACAGGGAACATAATCAAGAAACATACACATGTGTAAAGTGCGTCAGTCTTCCTGAGATCCAAGTGAAAAATGAGATGAAGAGCTAAAAAAAGGTTATGCATAAAAAAACAAAAAACAAAACAAGTTTCATTTGTTAGCATTAGTTAAATTAGTAAACATGAATTAACAATAAACATATATATATATATACACACACACACACACACACACATACTGTATATTCATATGTGTATTGTTAGTTAATTTTAGCTAATGCATTAACTAATGTTAATAAGTGAGACCTTACTGTGAAGTGTTACCAAAAAAAAACAATAAAAATGGGGGTCCAATAGTTTGACAGCACTAGTTGAAAAGCAATGCATCTTCTAACTTAATATAAACTGTAATGACAAATTTTGTAGTCTTACATTTGTTTAGTGTCTTAGAAATAGCGCAGAATACTAAATATTTATTTTTTGTTTTAAACTTTATTTTATTTACAGGATTAAGGGGAAAAATCCCAGAGTTTTAATGTGGTCTCAAGACTTTTGGACCCCACTGAACATGCATAAAATACAGAAAGACAAACAATGGTATTATAAATACACACACACACACACAAATACACACACACATCACATATAAATGCTCTGGATTTTGTTAAACGTACCTCTGTCTATTTTAACACGTTCTGAGTGGAAGCAATGAATTCATTTAGCTAGGAAAAACTAAACTACCATTTTTATATTAAAACTATATTATAATTCAAATGTATGTTTTGTCAAAAAACGAATAACTAGAAAAGGTAGGGAAGATCACACATTAAAGTGCACAGATTCATGAGGTAAATCATCTGTGTGTGCGCACCGACTATTGCAATCTACTCAATATCAGCATGTGTTCTTCAGATGCTCATAATCAGCTTATGATTTGAGGTCATCTTTGCATGTGTCACGTTTGACCTGAGGGGCTGTTGTGATGCAGAGCGCTGCGTCTCCAGACATGACAGCTGTCAATCACAGATGTGCTGCAGGTCACGGGGTTTGAGTTCGTCTCGTTCCTGTTCCTGAATCCAGCTCGCTTCTGCAATTCACACAGATTCACAGGACATTCACAGTGCTGGACAGTAACAAAGTAGTTTATCAGAGTATTTTTCTTTTGGGAAACCTTTACTTTTACTTCATTGCATTGCAAAGCAATATCATACTTTACACTCAATTTCATAAGCACATTCTCATTATTTCAAACCGAAGAAGCCAAGCCGAGACATGATATCGATGTCTGATTCATGAACAAACCGATTCTTTCCAATGAACCTGTTGAATTGGTTCACAAATAACACTGAATGATTCATTCACGAATCGAACTGATTCGACTGTAGCTGTTCTTGATTCAACAACTCACTGATTCAATGATCCGGTCAAAACCAACTTGAATGGCACGAAAAGCAAGTTACTAATGCCAGATTTTAGTACTGATTATTGTAAATAAAAATCATATTTAGGTCATGACTGTCAGTAATTTGTGAACTATCTCTGCTGTAAAACTGTTCAAAAGTTTGAACAAAAAAAAACACAGTAATATTGTGAAATATTATTACAGTTTCAAATAGCTGTTTTCTGTTTGAATATATTTTATAAAGTAATTTATTCCTGTGATCAAAGCTGAATTTTCAGCATCATTACTCCAGTCTTCAGTGTCACATGATCCTTCAGTAATCATTCTAATATGATGATTTGCTGCTCAAGAAACATTTCTGAGTATTATCAATGTTGAAAACAGTTGTGCTGCTTCAGATTTTTGTGGAAACTGTGATACATTTTATTGTTCAGGATTCTTTGATGAATAAAAAGTTCAAAAGAACAGAATTTATTTTAAATTAAATCTTTTGTAACTTTATAATTCTCTTTACTGTCACTTTCGATCAATTTAATGCGACCTTGCTGAATAAAAGTATACATTTTTTTTTTTTAAAACAAATAAAAATCTCACTGACCCCAAACTTTTGAATGGCAGTGTATAATATGTTTTGGTAATAATATAAAATAAAAAGTTTGCTTATTGCATATACATATTAAATGTCGCAGTAATCTTTCTTATTACTTCTGATAATGACTAGTACTGGCTAGAATAAATAATAAACATGGTTCATCGTTCATCGATTTTTACTTTTAATACTTAATTACAATAAAAATCAATTACTTTTGTTCTTTTACTCAAGTAATATTGAAAATTAGTACTTAAAGGATTAGTTCACTTTGAAATGAAAATTACCCCAAGCTTTACTCACCCTCAAGCCATCCTAAATCTATATGACTTTCTTCTTTCTGATGAACACAATCAGAGTTATGAAGCTTCCGCTAGACCGCCTTCCGTATTCAACTATTTTACTTCATAACTTGTTAAATATGGATATTTTTCTTACACAAATGCATCACCTTGCTTCAGAAGGCCTTTATTAACCCCCTAGAGCTGTGTGGAGTTTATAATGGATGGATGCACTTTCTTCAGCTTCATACTCGTTGGTCCCGTTCACTGCCATTATAAAGCTCAGATGCATCAGGATATTTATTAATATAACTCAGATTGTGTTCATCAGAAAGAAGAAAGTCATATAGACCTAGGATGGCTTTAGGGTGAGTAAAGATTGGGGTAATTTTCATTTGAATGTGAACTAATCCTTTAATACTTAAACTGGAGTCATATTTATTAGGGTATCTGTACTTTTACTCAAGTATTTAATTTGTGTACTTCAACCACCACTGGAAA
Organism: Hypophthalmichthys molitrix; assembly: GCA_037950675.1. Taxonomy (NCBI): domain Eukaryota; kingdom Metazoa; phylum Chordata; class Actinopteri; order Cypriniformes; family Xenocyprididae; genus Hypophthalmichthys; species Hypophthalmichthys molitrix. The sequence continues at coordinate 32,926,556 of CM075507.1, read as the reverse complement.
TTCAACAGAAAACAGCTTCATTCTGTCAACAGTGTCAGAATTACCTGCTCAGAGCGGCACTGTAATAGCCGTTCTCCTCCAGCACGTCCTCCACCATACTCTGAAACAAACAAAACTGACAGCTTATAGAACATACTGGACATAATGTTAAATTCATTAAATTAATTCAAACTTTTAAACATGGAAATCATATCATTAGGTTTCTATAATGACCATTAAGTCAACATAAGAGTGAATTTGAACTCATCTCACTACTTTGGTTTGAGTTTAGTTCATTTTTGTCTATTTTGTCTCTTGTCACTGACAATTTATTCATAAATATTCCAGATAATTTTTTCTTTCTATCATTAAAATGTTTCAAACTAAGCATGTTTTCTTGGGCATATTAATTTAATTGATAATCAACTTTTCATGCGTCCTCCTCAATATTACATTCCATCTTGTCTTTTTCATTTATTTGTCTTTTAAAGTCACCATAAAAAAAATCAAAATTCATAATTCTTATTTTTATGGAATATTGCCGTGTTAATAATAATTTATCCGTACAAATCATTTTTTTTAAATTCATGTGTCTTTTTAAATTCATGAATCTTTAATCAAAATATCTTTCCCTTCTCTTCTCTGATGACGAGGGCGGGGCAACCTGTCACTCACATGAGATCCACCAATAGCAAACCACAACCATCCAATCAAGCCCCGCCCTACATTTGTTCTTGTTTGAGAAGCCGTTTCACTCAGACATACGTCACAATAGGGAAGAAAAGACTAGCATAACTTCTGTTTTATGCTGACTTTAACTAACAAAAGCCAGTTCTTTAATCATTGATAGGAAATGATAGGAAGTGACATCATTTTGGAGGGAAAACAACAGCGCAAATGTCAGTAAGTATCACTAATTGGATCTGATTGATTTCTCAAGGACATTTCATCTTGGTTAATGAAATTACAGAAATCGGTATGAAAATAAAATTACTCATGCATTCATTCATAAAAGATAAAAATGTACTGCATAACAAGAAATTTTAAAATCCCACCTGTATTTCCTCGTAGGTGAGCCCGTCTTGAAGACTGGAGTAACCGGATTCCCCTACAAAATAAATAAGACAAGCTCAGTGGAGTTTGTAATGCTTCAAATCAAATCAAGGAGAGAATTTGAGTTACACTTCCACGATTTTCAGCAGTGGATGGGTCTGAACTGAGAGACTGAATCATGGACCACCACTCCCGGCTGGCAGATGACATCTCCACCACCTCCTGACTTCCTTGAAGAACCTGAAAGGTTTGAAATGAAAGGTCTGAAAAGCAGTTTTCAACTCAAAGCACACTGAAATGAATTCATTTTCCATTGAAGTTCACTATAACATCCACTAGAGGGAGCTGTTGCATCTTTTTCCCCCATTAAGGTTCCCTACAATTTTATCTCAATGCCTGAAGTTTCATGGGAGATACTTTGGTGTTTGGTTCTGCACAACTTTTCAGTAACTCCACTATTATTGTGCACTTTTGCTTAACAAAATAATCTATCATTTTTGACTGCAACATAAACAAAAAATGAGTGTTTGTAGCATTAAAGAAGATGAAGTACCTTATTGAGCTCCACCTTCAAATTGTACGGATCACTTCCATACGTGAACAGCGGCTTCTTAAAGCGCTCGATTGCCCGCTGCTTGAAGCTGTTTTGTGGAGCTGGTGGGAGCTAAAAACAGACAATATGAATAAAAGAGACTGAAACATTCTGGAAATGCCAGAAAACAGACTCCAGATTACCTGAGTTATGAATATAATCTTATGCAGAAGTTCAAGAAGCCTTTGATTGGGATCATCGATTTGTCGAACTTTCCTCTGAGATAAACAAATTCCAGCCGATGCTGTGAAACAAGAGCAACGCAATTTTGAATCCCTATTATTTCCAGATTTTCTGTGATGTGAGAACACTGTTACTTTTTACAAATAATATATAAATCAAAGCAAAATTCAAAGAGCATCTCATAATTGTGCACATTATCAGCAAAACTGAGATTTTTTACCTGGTCGTGCTTTTGACTTTTGACAATCTCCACTGCAGAACACAAACAGATTTATTTGAAAGAGAAATCTTCTGTACATCGTTATAAATGTCTTTGATCAATTTAATGCATTCTTGCTGAAAAAAGTATGAATTTCTTTAAAAAAAAAACTGACTCCAAACTTTTGATAAATCTATGATCTATCTTTTGAAAGTCTATCTATGCATCCATCATTCCATCAATCCATCCATCCATCCATCAATCATTCCATCCATCCATCCACCCATCCATCTATTATTCCATCCATCCATCAATCTATTATTCCATCCATCCATCAATCCATCCATCAATCCATCCATCATTCCATCAATCAATCCATCCATCATTCCATCAATCATTCCATCCATCCATCCATTATTCCATCCATCCATCCATCCATCAATCCATCCATCATTCCATCAATCATTCCATCCATCCATCCATTATTCCATCCATCCATCCATCCATCATTCCATCCATTATTCCATCCATCCATCCATCATTCCATCAATCATTCCATCCATCCATCCATCTATTATTCCATCCATCATCAATCCATCCATCATTCCATCAATCATTCCATCCATTATTCCATCCATCCATCCATCCATCATTCCATCTATTATTCCATCCATCCATCCATCCATCCATCCATCCATCCATCTATCCATCCTTCCTCCATCCATCCATCTATTATTCCATCTATCATTCCATCCATCCATCCATCCATCCTTCCTCCATCCATCTATCGTTACATCCATCCATCCTTCCATCCATCCATCCATCCATCCATCATTCCATCCATCTATTATTCCATCTATCATTCCATCCATCCTTCCTCCATCCATCTATCGTTACATCCATCCATCCTTCCTTCCATCCATCCATCCTTCCTCCATCCATCCATCTATTATTCCATCCATCATTCCATCCATCCATCCATCCTTCCTCCATCCATCTATCGTTACATCCATCCTTCCATCATTCCATCAATCCATCCATCCATCATTTCATCCATCCATCTATTATTCCATCCATCATTCCATCCTTCCTCCATCCATCTATCTTTACATCCATCCTTCCATCATTCCATCAATCCATCCATCCATCATTCCATCCATCCATCCATCCATCCATCCATTCATCTATTATTCCATCCATCTATTATTTCATCCATCCATCCATCATCCATCGTTACATTCATCATCCATCCATCCATCTATCATTACATCCATCCATCCATCCCATCATCCATCATCTATCCATCCATCGTTCCATCTATCTATCGTTACATCCATCCATCCATCATCCATCCATCGTTCCATCCATCCATCCATCCATGCATCCATCCATCGTTACATCCATCCATTGTTCCATCCATCCATCGTTACATCCATTTATCGTTACATCCATCCATCATTACATCTATCTATCGTTACATCCATCCATCCATCATTACATCCATTTATCGTTACATCCATCCATCATTACATCTATCTATCGTTACATCCATCCATCCATCATTACATCCATTTATCGTTACATCCATCCATCATTACATCTATCATTCCATCCATTCATCAATCGTTACATCCATCCATATGTAGATACACAGGTAAATAGACAGACAGACAATTAGACAGACAGATAGATAGATAGATAGAAAATAAACACTCCTCTAAGCAACTGTATAAAAATAAAAATGAGACAAACTCACCTGAGCAGTTCATCAGAACCCTTCACAATGCACTGCGACACATCTACACATTTTAAATAAGGAAAAATATTTCTAAATTGATCAAATGAAGTTTTTCTCTCTTACAATAGATTTATATCATAAATGACTGATGAGGCTTTTCAAGAGATCAGGCTAACATACTGTTTGACACATGCAATGCTGTTTTAGTCGGTCAGAAACATACTTTATGCAAGCGTGCAAATGCAGACACTCGACCGAACACGCTTTCAAACCCGTTGGACATGCTTACGGTCAAGTCAAATGTATTTGTCCAGCGCTTTTCACAATACAGTGTTTCAAAGCAGCTTTACAGAAAATTATGATGTTAATGCAACCTGTCACCTTGACTTTGCTTCTGTTCTGCTCCACTTGCTAAAACAGATGTAGGAGTTTCAAAACTCTGAGTCTGTGATTGATCTTGACCATCTTGTTCTTTGAGGCCAATGCTCTGAATCAAAAACAAAATACACAGAAAATTCAGCTGGAATCATTTTCAAAAGAGAAAAAAATGAGATATTTATTATCCGATAAACAGATTAAATAATACTGAAGAAATGTCCAGTAGTTCAAACCTGATGCAGTGGGATGCACATCCTGGTCCTGTTGCTCTCCAGGAAATACTTCTGCGCTCTCTTCCTGTCTCTCTCTGCCCTTCTCTCTAGAGAATTATGGGATGCACAGAGACTGTCCACAAACTTCATCATTATATCAGAAATTCTGGAACTGACCTCGATGATGTCAGGACGCTCATCTGCGTTTGGAGTCAAGCACCTGATCAAAAGCCAGCAAGAATGAGTCCTATAAGTGTGATACATCTTCTGAAAACTAAAATCTGTAAACTAAACTAAAAATGAACAATACTTTCAGGAATACTTTTTGTCTTGTGCAACAAGACCACATTTCCCATAATTATCTGTGAAAAACAGCTAATGCATCAATTACAGATCTAATGTTCAACCTTTAATCTTCATTTTGTTACAAAGAGAGAAATAAATATGAAATAGTCCAACACCTTTATGTTATTTTTTAATGAAGATTTTTTTTTTGATAAAAAATACAGTAAAAACTAATTCTGTAACACAACTTAAAATATCTGTTTTCTATTTTAATATATTAATATTAATATATATATATTTAATATATTAATATCATGTATTTTTAAATACATAACAACAGATTTCTATTTCAAATAAATGCTGTTGTTTCATCAAAGAATCTTGAAAAAAAATGTATGACAGTTTCCACAAAAATGCATTCAACATTTATAATAATAAGAACCATTAATAATTGAGTACCAATAATAATTAATCACCAAATCAGCATATTAGAATAATTTCTGAAGGATCATGTGACACTGAAGACTGGAGTAATGATGCTGAAAATTCAGCTTTGATCACAGGAATAAATTACATTTTACTTTATATTCACATGGCAAATAGCTATTTTAAATTGTAATATTATTTCACATTATTACTGTTTTTACTGTATTTTTAATCAAATAAATGCAGCCTTGGTGAGCATATATATATATACATATATGACTTGAACACATCATAATTAGGGTTTCTCCAGAGTAAGAGGATCTGAAAGCAGCAGGATTCATACCATTTAATTATGTCAGTCACTCTCTCAGAGACGGTTTTGTCTTCCACTGGATCATAGACCGCTTCCACAATCTAAACACATGAAGATGGAGAAATATCAGTTCAAAACAACTTGACAAATAATATGAAAAAAAAAAAAAAAGGATTTAAATAAAAAACACAGAGCACACAAAATCATCTGAAAGTTCTTTTAAAATGTCTGAACAATTTTTTTACAATGCATTTTCGGATGCATTTCTTTCACTATATGGTAAAATTGACACCTTGGTAGCGAGGGAGAGCATGTTTGCGCTGTAGAACGGAGGCGTGAGGGTGACGGTCTGATAGAGGATGCAGCCTGCGGCCCAAACATCTGCTTTCTCGCCGTACGGCTCGTTTTTCACAATCTCTGGACTAACACACACAAAACAACAGAAAATAAGCTTCACCTCAAACTCCAACAAATGCTCACCTGGTTGCAGGAGGTATTTGAGTACTGTAAATAAAAGATTTCAGTAGAGTACCAGCAGTACAGTATAGTCCCAACCACTGACGTCAGCTTACTGTTCTCCTGTTTCTGTTTAGCGAGACCAAAGTCAGCTGGAAAAAAGATTAGATAGGTTATTATGTGTACAAACGTGAAGCGACGTGCCTAAAACATACACACACACACATATACATATATATATAAATATCAACTCACTAATAGTGACTTTATCTCTCTCTCCGAGCATGATATTATTTGGCGTGAGATCTCGGTGGATGATCCGTTTCTCCTTGTGTAAGTATCTCAAAGCCAGACAGATCTGTGGAAGTTTCAGTATAAACTTAATTGATCATTTTTATTTCATATTTTCCTTGTTCTGTGTAAATGTTGAGTTCCTCACCTGTATGAAAATGTTCCAGACTCTCTCCTCGGTGAACGTCTGCCCTTTCTCTTTGAGAGAGCTGAAATGTTCAGCTAGCGGAGCTCCTTCTATGAGCTCCATCACAATGTAGAGTTTGTCAGCTGAGACCAGGACAAAAATGTACAGTTATAAATTTATATATACATATATATATACACTACCAGTCAAAAGTTCATCATATTAGAATGCAGATCATCATATTAGAATGATTTCTGAAGGATCATGTGACACTGAAGACTGGAGTAATGATGCTGAAAATTTAGCTTTGATCACAGGAATAAATTACTTTATAAAATATATTCAAACAGAAAACAGTTATTTTAAATTGTAATAATATTTCACAATATTACTGTTTTTACTATATATTTAATTAAATAAATGCAGCCTTGGTGAGCAGACGAAACTTCTTTTAAAAACATTAAAAATCTTACCGTGTCCAAACTTTTGACTGGTAGTGTGTATATATATATATACACATATATATATATATATATATATATATATATATATATATATACATATATATATATATATATATATATAAATACACATGCTTTGGGGGCCCAAAAGCCACAATGAAAAACTGAAGCAGTTTCACTGGCTTTTGGACCCCACTGTACAGCTTAAATTCATTATATGCATATCATAAATATAATACAATTTATATATAAATGTCACAGAAAAGTACATACCTTCTAAAAATGTTTTGAAGTATTTTACAATGTTTGGATGACACATCTGAAAGAAATTAATAATGACAAATGACAGCATTCAGCTTTGTGTGAGAATATCAGGGTCATATTTCACTCTAATATCAAAAGAAAAAAAACAAGTTATATTTTGTCTAATGAAAATTATGCCTATTAGATTTGTTTTAATTGTGTGATTATTTACATGACAATAATCCAAATCATCCTTTAAACATGCCATATTTTTTTATTAAAATCTGTGGAAATTATATATAACTACTATTTGTATATAAATACTTTGCAGTTAAAATAATTTGAGACTGAGGGGAGGGGAAGACATGCTTTTCTTCTGGGAACGAACACGTCAAAGTATTCGTCATTTAAATAATTCATATGCAGAATAAAGGGGCAGGGCCTGGTTGAGTTAGTTAGTAGTGTGTTGAAACTGGCGGTTATGGTAATGCTTGAAGCGCTTGACCAATCACAACACACTGCTCCAGCCGACCAATCAGAGCACATTGTGCTTTTCAGAAGGAGGGGCTTCATAGAGACAGGAACTAAACAGAGCGTTACTGACAGACTGGAAAGAGAGGAGCTGCAACAATGAAGAATATGAGGAAAATAATGTGTTTTTGAACATTCAAGTCCGCAAAATCAAGACTTGGTAAAAGAGCATAATGTGGCCTCTTTAAATGTATGATCTGTGACTTTCATCACCATGACCACTAGGGGGACATCTCAGCAGTTTCTGAACGAGAATGCATTATTCACCTGTTCTTTAATGATGGTCAGCTCTGACACAATCTTTTCAACGCTGCTGTCTCTAGACCGCTTGTCCTTGCCAAAGGCTGGATTGTGAAAGTTGACCTCCTTCAGTGCCAGAATGTTCTGTCCGCTCTGCTTACGGACCTTCGAGTGGAAGCAAAAACAACTGTGAATGGCTCAATTTAACTATGAACTAACAAAAACCCAGCTCAGATCACCTTCACCTTAAAGACGCTGCCAAAGGCACCACTGCCCAGATGGTCCAAAACCGCATAACCATTGATCACTCTCAAAGGAGGTCGGTTTTGGTTCACCGTCTCTATGCTTTCCCTGAGAACATCCAACTCCTCCTCCTTACACATAAACACAATCATAATGTAAACATGCCAGAGAGAAAATATTAGAGAGAGTATTTTAGCACAAAGATCTTCAGTATCTTACCGTTAAGAGTGCGATTTTCTCCTGCAGTGGTTCATACGCAGTAATGTCTCTTACATAGTGGCCAACATCGATAAACATCTCAAACAACTCCGGAGAAAACAGTCTGGAACAAACAAACAGCATTAAATTTAGAATATGGAAAAATATGAATCATAAACAAAAATAAATATAGAATTACTTAATAAAAAATACCTTTTACCTTTTAAAGTGATGTCTATTGCGTTCCATACTAAAAAGGAATCGTAGGGCCCTAAAAGCATAACACTTCAAAAAATAAGGAGCAACATTAATATCTGCATTTCAGGCGTACTTATGGGAAATAAAGAGAAAATTTTAAGTTGCAAGTGTAACACTGCAATTAAAAGATGCTTATTAGTTCCTCACAGAACCATAATCCATCTTTGCATACTGTATTGTACATTCAGTAGAGTTTATTCACTAGACTGACATACCTGTAGAGATTTAGCTTGAGGTTCTTTAAAGCTTTGTGGCAAAATCAATTTGCCAATTATGTACACACCATTCTCCTAAAACAGAATCAATGCATGTAGAGTATATACATGTGAGATAAATGCAAACTGATGTCTGTGATTCATGAGAGAGAAAGAGAAGTGGACTACCTGAACCACATTATGTGCTGTCGTATCATCCAAAACAAGCTCGGTGATCGCTGCACAGCATGCTGGGAACAGGGACAGGAGTTAGTGCTTTAATTCATTGTGGATTTATTCCAGAGTTCAAGACAATGCCGAATGCAACACTTTACATTAAGATCTCATTACTTGACGTTAGTGTTGTCAAAAATATTGATTTTCGATACGTATCCATACTGAAACGGTTCCAATACTAATTTTCCACAGTATCGATACACTGATACCATCGATACACTCTCTCATCTGTCAGACAGCGAGTTGGTTGTTATTAAAATAGAGTATTTTGGTGCGGGATAGCGGGTATTACGCATTATTTTACTCATTATTTTACGCAGGTTTCAAAGGGAGATATTTTCTTTTACAGAAATCACTTTTTAAGGACTACAACAAACGGCTGGTAGGAACTACAACAAGCTTCGTCCCGGGTTAGTGACATCACTAACCCCAAGATTTACATAAAGCCATGTGAGGCCATGTTGGGCTGCTTGAGAGAAGAGGAAGAGCTGTTGTAGTACAGTGTTGTTGCCATGCCGTCATTTTACGCCGGACTACTTCACAAACGAGGGTCAATTCAACGTAACTTCTTCCTGAGTCTCTCCATCAGTGTCCGACTCCGGTTTGACAATGTAAGGCTGAACACCGTTACTGACAATCCTCATTTTGGCTGCGTGAGATTCTCCAGCTTTGTTGTTGTTGAGCGACCGAAGCGTGAGCTGTTAAAGCTCCGCCCTCTTCTGGAAAGGGGGCCGGGTACAGCAGCTCATTTGCATTTAAAGGGACACGCACAAAAACGGCGTGTTTTTGCTCACACACAAATAGGGGCAAATTTGACAAGCTATAATAAATGATCTGTGGGGTATTTTCAGCTGAAACTTCACAGACACATTCTGGAGACACCAGAGACTTATATTACATCTTGTTAAAATATAGTTGGTCCACTTTAAGGTCTATAGTTGCTCAGCTCCTTGCATGCTCATTATATTCTTTTTTTTCCCTCACAATTGTAATTTTACATCTCGAAAACATGCGTTGTGAGCTAACTCATTATTTTTCTCAGAATTGCGAGCTTATATATCACAATTCTGCCTTTATAACTTGCAATTGCTTGAAAGTCAGAATTGTGAAATAAAGTCGCAATCAAGCTTTCACAAAGATCTATTAAGGCCTGAATATTATTTTATTTGATCATATAGTAAGCACTACTAAATAAACAATTCACTTCTGTGTTTCCTGTGCATCCTCACCTGCCTGCAGATTGATGGTGTTCTCTGCTGTCTCTTGAAGGCTCACCTCCACTGACACATGCTGTCTGTGTATCCTGCCTGCCGCATTGGCGCTGGACAGCGTGTCTATGGTGGAGCGATCAGACACGTACACTCGTTCTCTGGAACAAAAAGTTTTGCATGAGTTAAAGTGCATTTGAAGCTCAACCAAATGTCAAGTCAAGTCAAGTCACCTTTATTTATATAGCGCTTTTTACAATGCAGATTGTGTCAAAGCAGCTTAACATTGATAACTGGTATATAATTTTAGCTGCACAGCAGCTCTTAAAGAATAGTGTCAATGTCGGCAGATCAAAGCACTGTTGAATATCAAATGTGACCCGACTGCATTGAGACCCACCCGTGCAAGATGCGCAGCAGTTGTTGCACGCCGCCCCACGCCCGGATCTCAGTGCTGGTGTCCGGATCCTGACACAGCTGCACGAGCACCCAGACCGTGCTCCACAGCAGCTTCACGTGCTCCGAGTGCAGGAGGCTGAGCAGCACCGGCACCCCGTCACACTGACGCACCTGCTCCCTGATGCACTGTACGGAGCACAGCAACCTCAGCAGCTCCGCGCTCAACCTGATGACAAATAATATCGAAATGAGTGTGTGACTTCTGTGCCACTAGAGGCACCAGTGCACCACACAAAATTGTGATGTTTTTTGTGTTGTTTTAGTCGGGCTACTCATCCAACTGCCTTGACTATACATATTATAATATATATTATATTATAAGGTGTGCAATTATTTTCAGGGATACGCACGGCTAAAGTAGTTCTAGCTGGTCTTGACCGCATTACATGTCCATATCACTTCGCCAAATTATTTCAGTTATTTCAAAAGGTCCTTACAGCCGACAACAGCAAAAGAAACAAAACCCACAACGACACTGACCAAGCAAATAAATATAACACACAATAGGATAAAAACAACAAATTATTTCAATGTTTTTTGCCACAAAACTACGTTTCATTATGTACGGAAAGCACATACTCTCGTTCTCTCGCTCAAACGTACGGACACACACTCGCACAGAAACGTGTTGTCAGCGCTGCTCTGACTCTGATTTTATCAGTAAAATAGTTTAGCAACTTAAAAGCTGCATGACATTTCTCACTAGAGAAGTAATAACGTCGCTGTTCTTGAAGCAGATAAACTTACAGTTTCGCTATTAGTAGAGACGCTGCTGCCGAACACTGTTGAGAGACGCACAGAATCAGGTAATTCACACACACTTAATCTCCAATAATTGCATTAATAACTGCATTAGTCTGCATATCAATGGCTCAAGCCTCTATTACTAACTCAGTAGCTCTAAAATGACATTTTGGAATTTGCAACGGAGGCGTGGGATGAGATGCATAAGAAATTAGTCCAACACACAAGAGCGTTTTAAGGACAAAAACCTGACAAGTGCCTTGAAATACAACGTCTGAACAATGTCTTGAGGTGTGGTAACCATAGTATAAGTGGAATAATTGACTCCAGTCCATTGAATTATTAGAAAATAATGCACACCCGAGGTGGTAATCTGGCACCTTGTCAATTATTTCTTACATAATATTTATTATCATCAAATATTTTTGTGGAAACTGTGATACATTATTTTTTAGAATTCTTTAATATAAAGTTCAAATGAACAGTATTTATTTGAAACCAGGAATTTTTTGTAAAATTCTAAATGTCTTTACAGTCACTTTTGATCAGTTTAATGCGCCCTTGATGAATATAAGTATTCATTTCTTTTTAAAGAACTAATAAGATTTTATGGCATTTTGTAAATGTCAAATCATAAAAGTCAAATCAATGTGGGTCTGTTTTATCTTACAGCAGTATGTAAATTGCAAGAAGTAATGTGCAAATAACAATAATTACATAAAGGTAAATAAAGGTCACAAATTCAGTGCAGGAATGCTCATGCAATTATCTCATGCAGTCAAAACAACATTCATCAGCACACAGAAAACTGCAAACGATAAAAAGTTCTTGAAAAACACCAAAAGTTGTCAAACTTACCTTTTCGATAACATGTCATATTCTTGTAACACAACTAGAATATGCTCCACAACAGACAGCTCTCCAATCTTCTCTTTGCATTCTTGACTAAATGAGAAATTGGATAATTGATTAAACACATCATGCTAATGTGATCAGGAAAAAATTTACTCTTGATAACATACAAGTACCTTTCAGCGAGTGAGGTGAGAGCCAGGAGAGCTCCTAATACTACACTACTGTCCCGCGTAGAGAGCAGCTTCACGAGGGTCTGTGCAAAAGAAAAAATGGATGGTGGCCCAAATACAATAACCTCAGTTTTATCATTATTAAATTTCAGAAAGTTGTTATGTAACCAGATTTTGATGTCAGCAATACTGGCATTTAATGAGTCAAGGGGAAGAGCAGAAGAGAATGAAACAGATCATCAGCATAACAATGGTAGCTGAGACCATGACAACAGATATTATGACAAATAAATATGGAAAAGAAGAGGTCCAAGGACAGAGCCTTGAGGGACACCATGAGGAAGATTTGAAGGATTGTCTATCAGTGAGATAGGATGTAAAGCTGAGGCCTATAGCTGAGAGACACATACCTTATGTGCGCCACAATGAATAATCCACTTTCTTTGTTCCTCAACAGAAGACAACTTCTGAAACATATCTGCAGGGCAAATGATGGGGAAAACAAGCTTAGCAAACACATTATTCTTCTTGCGGCTCATTTCCAAGCTGTACATACTGTATAACATACTGCAGCATGTCTGTCTCACATGTCATTGCAACCAGCTGCTCAATTTCCAACGTCTGTTCTCTGCATTCTAGATACACAGTGGCAACCGACTCAATGTGCTGAAAAACATCCAACGAGACACAATGAATTTCCACATGCTGCTGTGCATTTTCAGCATATGAACATTGTGAAATTCTTTACCTTAGCGAGCTGCCCAGCACCTTGCAGTTCAAAGAAGACTTTCTATAAGAGGAAACAGAAATATATATATATATATATATATATATATATATATATATATATATTTACAGCAAATAAAAGAGCAGAATGTTTTTATTTTGGAATTACCTATTTGCACCCAGGTGTAAATAGCACTGGCTATAATATAATATAATATAATGTAGGGTAATTTCGTGTCAAAACAACCAAATTTCAAAAACTTCCCCGACTCACAATTGTTTATTTTGTTCATATCTTTTTCTGTAGAAAGACAAATAATAGCGATGAGAGCCAAAATATTAAATGTCATGGATGAATATTTACTGAGTAATCCACTATTTTGTAGAGGAGGGTCAAAATGACAATGATCTTATTTTTACACAGAGATTGGTAGGTCTATTAGTAACATCTGTTGACTTTAGCCATTTTTGTTATATTATATGCCAACAGTGACAGTTCAAAAATGAGAAAAAGCACTTCTTCCCGAAGTGTGCATGCCTGTAACTCAAGAAGTATTAAAGATCTCTTAATATCCTTTTATATTTTGGTTTTTAACAAACTTTTCTTTTGGTATACATATTTTTAAGGCTCTATATGGTTCAATTCCAGAGATATTGGGACCTCAATATGGCTATAAGAGTAAATTATTAAATTGTACACAATTTCAGTGGTCAAAAATCAAATGTGGGTCACTTTTCATACCGCTGATACTTTTTTCTTTTAAAGAGGAACAGCTGAAGAACAAATAATGTTGAAACTAGAAATGTATCTCGCTTTTTTCTATCAAAACAATTGCATAGAACATACCGGTCTGAGTGCCATAAATATCGTTTTTCCAAAGTTTGCACTCCAATAACTCAAAAAGTGTTCAAAGATATCTCAATATGATTTTAGATTCTGGTTATTAACAAACTTTTCTTTTGAAATCTTAATTTTCAAGGCCCTATATGGTTCAGTCCCATAGATATGTGGGTCCATTTTGAAATTGTTTAATAACCAAATGTGAGTCACTTTGCATACAGCTGATACTTACTGCATTTAAAGGGGAATTTTGAAATCAGAAATGTATTATGTTTCCCTCTATCAAAACAATTGCATAGAGAAAAAAAAGATCAAAATCAAAAATTTTGGCCGGGGATCTCACCTGATGAAGAGGATCCCTGATCAACAATCTTAAGCAGTTCAGAACTCTTAAAACGTTGTCTGAGGAGGACTTTTCCAGCCAGTTGCTAAAAAAACAAACAAGACTAGTCTACAGTAATCCATAAACACACTAGCTGGTATACATCAGCAGCATCATACACACTATACAGCATCCTACTCATGAATACAGACCTACAACCGAGTCTGTTATTGATCAAGGCAGTGAAGATGTCCAGGAAGAGTGTGTGATGTGGCTGGTCACTAAAACATCTCTGGTTTCTGTAAGTCACACTGTTAACGACATGAAAATTGGTTACAAAGTGCAGCAGAATAAAAGCAACATTACCAGATAACATGGGAAACTCTGCACCTAAAGTTATCCAGCTCAGATGCTTCATTGTTTGTGCCGTTTTTCCGGTGGTCGGGAACGTTTGAAGAGGTCTGAGACTTCCGTCCCTTGAATTGACTCAAAGATGAAACCTGAGATGGGGAGCAGAGATGATACTGTGAAACTGAACTGAACTAATTTCAGAGAAAAAAAGCGTGGACATTTTGTGGTTCTGTATGCAAAATTTAAAATGTTACCTGTTTAGATACTGGAGCTGTGATCAGTGATAAAAGTCTCTTGAGATCAAGAAGCTCCCTAAAAATTATTTTAAAAAGACATTTATAAATATCAGCAGAAAAAATAAATTCCCATCAGTAATAGTTTCGGTGATGGCTTACTTGTCTTTAGGTTTTGGATGTGATCTGTTTGGTCCTCTAGACTTTCTGTCTTGGAGAGGCATGCTGGCACAATCTTGATTACTCTCATGTCTGCAGCTCAGTCAGATGAGAAAAGTATGAGAATACTTAAAATATTGCACAATGGGCAACATGCATTTAAACCGGGTAAATAAAAAAAGGACTATGTTAAAGTAATTTGAATACACCACACTATGACCGCAAACCACAATAGCCACATCCTTGAGATCATTTAAATTTAGATGAATTTCATGTCATATATTGACTGAGTTTGGTGGCAATCACATGAATTCCCAAGGAGGAGTATTAAAAAACCCCCGAAAAGCTGACTTCCTGTTGGGCAGAGCATATAACTTGCAGTTCGAAAGTTGTTCGACTCAAAAAGATCTATATGTGTACCGAGTTTTGTACATATATGTGCAAGTGTGTATGATATATGGACCAAGTTTTCAAACTGCATTCAAGGGGGCGCTGTAGAGCCCCCTGGCACGTCCGGTTAGCAGCTTTGACCCGGCCCTAATGGTCAACAATTCTGATGTGTGTGCAAAATCTGAAGAGATTTTGAGCTTGTTAAGGGTCCCAAAACCCCTCGAACGATTGAAAATAATAATAATAATAATAATTCTTAGGAAAACAATAGGGCTTGGATAACTGCACAGTGGCTTCCGAAAGAACATTTAAAAATAATTTGTTATATGTTCTCAGAACGTTTTTCTAACGTTCCCATTAAGTTATGAAAACCTTATTTCTAAAGGTTTTTTAAAGGTTTTAAAACTTGGTTATGTGAACGTTAAAGGAACATGAAAATTCAATTTTATCATTTTGCAAATGTTGTGGGAATAAGTAGTAACATTTAAAAATGTTAGACGAACGTCCAACTAAAATGTTTCAGAAAAAAACTTTCCACGAACGATGTAACGTTTTGAGAACATTAAAGGGTTAGTTCACCCTAAAATAAAAATACTGTCATTAATTACTCACCCTCATGTCGTTCTACACCCGTAAGACCTTCATTCATCTTCAGAACACAAATTAAGATATTTTTGATGAAATCCGATGGCTCAGTGAGGCCTGCGTCGCCAGCAATAACACTCTCTTTTTCAATGCCCAGAAAGCTACTAAAGACATATTTAAAACAGTTCATGTGACTACAGTTGTTCAACTTTAATATTATAAAGCGACGAGAACACTTTTGTGTCAAAAATAGTGACTTTATTCCACAATATATAGTGATGGGCGATTTCAAAACACTGCTTCATGAAGCTTCGAAGCTTTACGAATCATTTGTTTCGAATCAGTGGTTCAGAGTGCCAAAATTGCATGATTTCAGTAAACAAGGCTTCGTTACGTCACAAGTGTTTTGAAACTTCAATAGTTCACGTGACTTCGGCAGTCTGATACGCGCTCCGAACCACTGATTCAAAACAAATGATTCGTAAAGCTTTGATGCTTCATGAAGCAGTGTTTTGAAATCACTCATCACTAGATATTGTTGAATAAAGTCGCTATTTTGTTAGGGAGTGTTGTTGCTGGTGATGCAGGCCATCGGAGTCATCGGATTTTATCAAAAATATCTTAATTTGTGTTCCGAACATGAACGAAGGGTGTAGAACGGCATGAGGGTGAGTAATTAATGACAGAATTTTCATTTTTGGGTGAACTAACCCTTTAATAAAGACCAGATAACGTTGAACTTTGAAAGTTACGGTAAGGCGTTTGTTCGTAACTTTGAGAGAAAGTCCCCTGGGAAGTTCGTATTTACAACTTGGGAAGTCGTATCTATGCGTTCAAGTCACATTCGACGGAGCAAGATGGCGGTGTACCTTCTCTTAATTAACTACACAAAAACTTTTTTAAACTCTACTAGAAAATGAAGAACAGTGAATGTGCATCAGGTGTGTTTTGCTTTTCTTTATGTTTTTAATTAATTCATGAAGCCACTGTAAACTTTATCGTTACATATTATATTGTTAGATTACAATGCTTTCATATTTTGTGCGGGAAATTAGCTTATTTTGTCGTAAATAAAAAAAGCCTGACAATGTCACTGCCTTCACGTGCTATCGGAAATTTGATAATTCCCACTTCTGAAGACTTTCTTGTGCTTTCAACTCGTAAACACGATCTTTCCGACATGACTCACCATTTGAAGTCATCAGTTCTCCTCAAGTTCACACAGGTGTCCTAACAGAAGAACCGTTGACGTTTTTAAGCACAATTTTTGTCGCTTTTATAATTTCAAAGACATAAAACATTTAAACTAAACTTATATATATATATATTCTACTTGAAAAGTGTCTCTATGCTATCTTTATTTAAAATGAGACGCAATATCAAACGCAATAACATTCAGTGAGGTAACGTATCCAAATACTTTTTGAGGCCATTGACTGTATGAACGAAATTTAACGGCTTTTTTTTTATCTTGTATTTGGATGTATTTTCTCACCTGTGTGGATCAGGAGTATTAAGGATAGTTTAATCGCATGGCTGAAGGTCGTCATATATTTCTCTGTATTTTGAGAAGACAACACAGAAAAGCTCGAATCAGGAATGTGAAGACACACGGCAACCAATGAGACGACGCGATGTTGAGGCGTCTGCGGTTACCAAGATACTCAAAAGTAAACACACGCGCCAGGATGATGAGCTCGAGTTTCGCTTTTATCGGCTTTATCACAACTTAAAGTCATAACAAGCGTTGCAATAAAATGGCATTATTATTTACATAAATAATCATTTTAAAAGTGTAAGAAAAACAAGAATAAAATGTAAACATTGATTGAAAAAATGTAATATTAAACCAAGAATCTGTCTATGAAAATATCACACAGTAAGCACTTCTAGTGCAGTGCCTAAAAGCATACAGCAATTTACATATAAACATATATGGAATGAATCAATATTGCAAACAATATTCACGTTTAACAAATGATTGTTAATAGCAACTTTTTGCTCACACTTCACATTCGTCAACACATTGGGCCTCTTTCATAAAAACAGTTCCCTGTTCGTCAAAACAGTTTTGCATAAAGTGCTGCCAGAATTTATGAGCAACTTGTACAGACATTCATTGTTGCCTTTCATCAGTTTGAGCTGTAGTTTAGTGCCACATTTGAATAATAGTTTCATCAGAATACAGTGAGACTCTTTGTTGTAACCAGAAACAAAAATAGACCTCAGAGTGCAAACTATTACAAGAGATGTGATCATTGTGTGCAGTTACAGTACATGGATAAGAATTTGTTTAGTCATATAGCTATATTACAGTTATATTTCCTGAGCTTTTTGGACAAGCTTTGAAAATCTTATGAGAATTTGGTAACACTTTAGAATAATGGTCCGTCATTAATAAGTAACTAAGCAGGAATAATGCAGGACTAATGAGTAGTACTACATTAACACTTCAGCTACTACTATTAACTAATATAGAAACAAGCTTAACTAATCAGTAAGTAATATCAAATTTAGGACTAAGATGTTTTTCACTTTAAAATAATGGTCCTGATCACTAGTAATTCCTGCATAGTGACTAGATAACACTTGAGTAATTAATGATGCATTTTATGACTATATTCAGAGTAAAATATATTCGGACCATTATTCTAAAGTGTTACCGAGAATTTTTACACCACCATAAATTCAAACAAGGACAAGAAATATGACGTATACATCTTTTTATTTGAATATACACTACCAGTCAAAAGTTTGGGCACGGTAAGATTTTTAATGTTTTTAAAAGAAGTTTCGTCTGCTTACCAAGGCTGCGTTTATTTAATTAAAAATACAGTAAAAAACAGTAATATTGTGTAATATTATTACAATTTAGTAATCAGTTTTCTGTTTGAATATATTTTATAAATTAATTTATTCCTGTGATCAAAGCTGAATTTTCAGCATCATTACTCCAGTCTTCAGTGTCACATGATCCTTCAGAAATCATTCTAATATGATGATAATTTGAAAAATATTTCTGCTGATCTGCTGATCACTGTTTCTTGAGCAGCAGATCAGCAGAAATATTTTTCAAATTACAGTAATGAGAATTGAAGGTGAAAATCTGCTTGATTTTCATAAAGAAAAAAAAATGATTCTGGATGTCTGTTAATGATTATTGATGTATTAAACACAAAGATGCATATTTTTTTATTTGACAAAAAAAAAAAAAAATATATATATATATATATATATATATATATATATATATATATATATATATATAGTAACTTTTTTAATTTGTTTTTTGAAAGTTAACTATTATGATCCATGTTTGTTTACACTGAGGTTTGCATGTTGTTTGCATTATAAATTCAGATACAATATGAGTTTTACATTTTAGTTAAACTTTATTTTGCATGTGTCTGCTCTAACACACCTAACAGTTTCGTAACCTTACAGGGCAAAGCTACAGATCTCTTAATCATCCCATTCACTGAACTGTGCTCAATGTGACTGTTCCTGAGGAGCGATTATACTAAATCTAAGAAGACCCTGGGAAGCAAACTTTTGTGGTAAGTACAGATCACCATAAGGCAGTTTTCATATTAGTGACTTTCCCTTTGTGTCAAAAAACAATTTATTTCAAATAATGTATTTGGACACATTAGAAATAGTTTTTAGAAAAATGTGAGATCATGCACGGGAAGTTGCATTAAAAAAAATGAAAATAATAATAATAAAATGAAATAAACCATGACATTTGGTTTTGTTATCTAATGGAATAACTTTCTGACATTTTTAAGTGTGACTCATGTTTGAATACATTTTTAGGGCATTGTGGCTGTTTTTTAGTGTTGCTTTTTTAGAAAAATGTGTACTGATTGCGACATGCACAGGAAGTTTCAATGAAAAAGTTAAATAAATATATAATCCAAATCATTTTATTAGATAACAAAACCAAGTGGCAAGGTTTACAACACTGCAAAAAATTATTTTCTTGCATAGAGTTTTTGTCTTGTTTCTAGTCCAAATATCTAAAAATTCTTAAATCAAGAAGCATTTTCTAGACAAATACAAATTATTGTCAAAATTAAGTGAGTTTTTCCTTGAAACAAGCAAAATAATCTGCCAATGGGGTAAGCAAATAATCTTATTTCAAACTGGAAACAAGATTATTTGCTTACCCCATTGGCAGATTATTTTGCTTGTTTCAAGGAAAAACTCACTTAATTTTGACAATAATTTTGACGATAAGAGAATTAATTTTGACAATAAGAGAAGAAAGGCATTTTTTGCAGTGTATTTTATTTTATTTTGATTTTTTTGCATGATCATGAATTTCCTGTGCATGATCAGTGCCCTAATTAAAAGTATTAGACATGAAAGTCACATTTAAATATGTCTGAAAGTCTTAGTTTCAGACATTTTTTATGTTAAGTGTGACATTTTTAAGCCACAGTATCAATAGTGTTGGCTAAATCAAACATCTAAGTAAAAATACCTGTATGATAAATGTCAATCTCATTTTGCTATTTTTCAGAGTTCTTTCACATGCAAAATGGTAAACTACTGGGTCATTTTAGCCGTCTACGTTGTGACGTTTCTAATCGGCCTGCCGGCCAATCTACTGGCCATATGCACCTTCATTAAGAAACTCGGTGACAAACCCAA
The DNA here is from genome assembly GCA_037950675.1 of Hypophthalmichthys molitrix. Lineage (NCBI taxonomy): Eukaryota > Metazoa > Chordata > Actinopteri > Cypriniformes > Xenocyprididae > Hypophthalmichthys > Hypophthalmichthys molitrix. Next base: position 32,906,020 of record CM075507.1, on the reverse strand, counting down.
TCCGAATGACATCCTGCTCTTCAACCTGACGGCTTCCGACTTGGTCTTCCTGCTCTTTCTGCCCTTCAAGATGTATGAAGCTGTCGCTGGAATGAAATGGTACTTATCCCAGACCCTGTGCTCAATCGCCTCCTTCTTTTTTTTCACCACGATTTACACCAGCTCCCTGTTGCTCATGGCTATAGCCGTGGATCGCTACTTAGGACTGGCTTTTCCGATCAAATACAGACTGTTGCGCAAGCCGCTTTACGCCGCGGTAGGCAGCGTCATCATCTGGCTGGTCAGTATCGGCCATTGCACCATTGTATTTTTTATTGTCCATATGCCATTGCCGAACGGCACCAAAACCGAATCTGTCTGCTATGAGCGATTCACCGAGAAGCAAAAGAAGATCTTGTTACCAGTCCGTCTTGAATTTTTTGTGGTTATTTACATACTACCGCTTTTAGTTTCCATCTTCTGCTATATTAACTGCATCTACATCCTGTACAGCAGGCCTCACATAGCCAAAGTGAAAAAGCAAAGGGCCATTGGCATGGCATTGTGCACGCTGACCATCTTTTTACTCTGTTTTCTGCCCTACAACACGTCCCATCTGGTGGGTTTCAGCAGCAACGAAAGCCCGCAGTGGAGGTACTACACGCTCCTGCCCAGCACGCTCAACACCTGCCTGGATCCGTTCGTCTTCTACTTCTCCTCCTCCACTTTCCGTGAAAGCAAAACCATTGCTTTACTCAAGACCTGGTGTTGTAGACACAAGAAAACTAAAAAGTGTGAAACTGAACTGAAGATAATATCAAAATAAACAGCTTTTGCATTTGCATGTCATGGCTTCATGCGTATCACAAGGTTTAGGCCGTGTGTCCACCAAAGCGTTTTCCCCCGAGGCTAGCATATTTTTCCAATTGTTTTCAATGGGAGCGCCGCGTTTTTAAAATACCAGAAGCCCAAAGTATACTTCACTTTTTGCGCGTACGCGAGGCTCAGCATACAGTGCGCATGACGTAATTTCCGTCATCAGAATAGTAAGCGCACCGACAGATTTTTGTAACCGTGCGTATTTTGTACGCACAGTCGCAGATGCGTATTTAATTTTGGTGGTGAGAGATCGTTCAATGCGTCGAACGCCTGTGTAAGTGTACGAATCAAATTAAGTATACTTTGCAAGGCTGTGCGTTCGACTGTGCGCGTACACTAGCATACGTGTAAACAGTAATTAGTTTATCCACAAGGTGGCAACCGTGCCCTGGGGACTCCAAGTCACAAGGTAGTCGAAGAAAAACTGCATAAACAGAACAGACTGGAATGCATGCAAGCTACAGTGACAATGGAGGCCTACAAAGATGAGAGATTGTGCGAAGAAATTAGAAAGTACCCTCTTTTGTGCAACTCTAGCATGTAAGAATATAAAGATGTTTCTATGGGTTGTAACTCATAGAGGTATTGCAATTTTTCGCAATATGCATGTGTCGAACGCCTGTGTACGCGTACGAGTCAAGTGAAGTATACTTTGCAATACTGTGTGTTCGACTGAGCATACACGTAATAAAAAAACAAAGTAGAATTTCTGCTTAAAAGCAGAAAGCAGATTTCTGAGATTTGACTCAACTTTGGGTAAAACGCAGCGCTTATCATTGTCACTTTTTACCCAGCCGTCCAATCACAGTGGAGGAGGGGCGGGACAAATACAACTCCGACCAACCACCACATTCTGCTTGTACAACGTCAACAGATGAAAACAACAAGCATAATATCGGGAACAAAATAATTTAAAACAAGAGCCAGAGCAAATACTTTACATTGTATTGACATTTTTATATAGAAACAAACTATCTGTGAAATGAGATACTAGTAACAACTCAACTGAAAAAAAAGTGCCAAAGTGCTCTCAAGCGCTCACAGCTAGGCGTTTCTCAGCTGGCTAAAAATGCTTTGGTGGACACACGGCTTTATTGTTAGGTTTATTTTCATTTTTCATATTCCTGTTATTATTGTAGGCCATTCAAAAAGTTTGTAGTAAGATGTTAATGTAATGTAATAAACAGTAATATTGTGAAATATTATTACAATTTAAAATAACTGTTTTCCATGTTCATATATTGTAAAATGTAATTTATTCCTGTGATCAAAGCTGAATTTTCAGCATCATTACTCCAGTCTTCAGTGTCACATTCCGAAATCATTCTGATATGCTGATTTGCTTGTCAAGAAACATTTATTATAGTTGTGCTGCTTCGAAACCACGATACATTTTTTCAGGATTCTTTGATGTATAGAAAGTTCCAAAGAACAGATTTATTTGAAATAGAAATCAGAAAAGAAAAAAAGAAAGTCGCTTGAAATAGAAATCAGAAATCAGCTTCAGAAAAGATCTCAACTTTGGTTGTATAACCTTTTTTTAAGGATTAAAAATCTGTCTTGATAAACTTTTCTTTTCTATAGCTTATTTTGTCAAACAGTAAATAAACAGAATGAATTCAAATGATGAGAATAGTCTGAGATTTTATTTGAGATTTAGTCTCTTTGCATGAACAATGAAATGATTTTATTCTGCATTGCATTCTTTATTTATCTTAAATGTGCATGATTAGGATAAAGACTAAAGAAATCAGGAAAACCTGCAGAGGAAGAAGTGTCTTTAAGGCAACTTTTGTTAATACTTTTTAAATGGGATCGGTTAACCGAACACCTGTATATATATACATGTTTAGACACAGTGTTTGCTTCTCTTTTGTTTTAGCGAGAGCCGGCCATTCTTCGGCATTCATGCATCCTGTAGGCACACATGTAAAATATACCTGCAACACAAAACACATGCGTTCCATGAGATCAACAGCACATGTTGGAAATCAGACCAAAAAAAAACGTTACTGACCAGCAAAAAAGGTCATGAGCAGAGCAACCCAGCCCAGAATGTAGGACCATGAGAAACGCCAATCACCAAAACGCTTTCCGAGGAAGTTCACCGTCACGCCGGTGTAAATTGCCATAGCGAGCAGAACGAAGAGTGCTGGAGGAGAAATAAATGAGACAAACCAGTTTAGATGACTTCTGTCAGTTCACACGAGTCGGCCGATAGGCCACTGGAAGGGAAAGACTTACTGGAAATAAAAAACATGATTCCTGCAGCGAAGGAACGGTTGAATCTCTCAAAGGCAGAGAAATGAGCGAAGGAGAGGATCCCTGCGATGATTCCCGCAAAACACGACATCGCTGAGAGGATCATGAAGGCCCGGGTTGCATTCCAGTAAGCTGTAATGAGAGATGGACATATCAGCTTAGGCTGATTGAGGAACATGGACTTTTCCCACAATGTTTTGCGCTTGTTATTAGTGACACCGGTTAAGTGAACTTATTGCTTGTTCTCACACTCATGTACAAGTGATGTAACACACAAGAGACTAAACGTGATTCAAAACCCAATGTACTCACGCCAAAGTTGTTTTTCAGTCTTTGCTTAGAAGTAAAAATAAGTTGGAAATTCCTTTGCAGCGATTATACTTTTAACGAACATTCCAATGCCGTCCACTCTGCTGAGAGCGACGTTTATATGAATATGTAAATATGTGCTGCGCACTTTCCTCTCAATAACAAAATAAACACAACAAAAATTAAAACAGCAGTTCAGAAAGCATCTGATCTTATCGATGTGAATGTTTGCACCAGCTCTGCAATTGACCTTTCACAAAGACCCGCTCCCTTTAGTTACTGTTGTTACGTCCAACAAGCCATGCCGCTCTTACACCACACATCATGTTCTCACGTAGTGAAAAATACATCGCAAAGAGCACACTGACAATGCGTCGACAGACAAGACAGAGCAGGTTACTTTTGATATGAAACAATGTCTCAAATTTAAAATTTTGTCATTTTTAAAGAAATTTAAACAATAAATACCATTTTGTGGCTCTTTAATGTGTCTAAACAGATCGCCGTAGCGCCTCAGCTCAAGCGGCTCGTGAACCAATCATCTCTTCCTACTAGTTAATTTATAGCATCAAATAAACATGAATGAACATCAGAAGGAATGTTGTTTCAACCGCGGAAAGATGTCAGTACACATCATTTTTCAAGTTCAAGTCCACCGACGTTAATCTACTAACTCCCCTGACTGCTTTGTCGAACAAAATGGCAGATTCGGCGTTTTGATTGGTTAGATCGCCTGTCAATCAAACCCCCTGCGAAGGGTCAATTCACCGGCATCATGTCGACAAATGAGCTCATCAATCACACTGTTATAAAAGTATATTTGTGTCATGGTTGTATTCTGTTCTGTTTCCTTTAGTTCTTGTTTCCCTGCTCTGTTTAGTTTCGGTTTCTGATTATGTCCTATGTTTCTGTGGCTAATTATCATCAGCTGTATCTTAATTAGTTCCTGATTATCCCCTGCACATATACTCCCTGTTCTGTTTAGTCCTTTGTTGGTTGTTTTATGGTTGTGTTACTCCCGTGTTCCATATTAAAGTCTATTCAAGGAGAATTCTTAGTTTATGCGTGTTTCGTTACAGAGTGTTACAATTTGAGACTATGGTTTGAATTAATCAATTTTCTTTGCATGACACATTGACATTACACTACAGAATGGCTCTTTCTGCATTATCCATTGTATAAGCATTCATTTCATGTGTTACTGAACGGACGGAAGCAAGGCTCTCATGAGCGTATACGTCACATTTTTTTTCCTTCGCATACAAATCAGTCAACAGGCCTTCATAGACAAACTAGGTTGTCAGGGAAGGTCTTGACATGTTTGAAAACAGTCAGTGACACTATGATGCAGGCCTATCACACACTCACCAATACTGTCGGTCTGCGTGTAGCATTTGCCAGACATGCAGTATCTCCACAGGCCCTGGTGAGCGAAGCTCCCGGACAGTCTGTACTGCATCCAGTAGTCCGTCGCAGTGGAGACCACCAACAGGATGTTGGCCACGATGGCACAGAACAAACCCCCTCCCATAAAGCTGTACATCCTGAGGAACACTGTGGCGGCGGAGAGCTAAAAACACTAAGAGCACAGAGGAGACGCATTACTGTCAATCACACACACATGCTCATTATGCAACATATATATAGGCGAAAACCATCTTTCCATATTTCATGGTTACACTTTATTTCAACAGTCCACTTTAGACATTCTACTAACTATAAGTAGCGTTGCACCTACATGTCAATTAACTAGAGTACTAGTAGGCTGTTAGATTAGGGTTCGGGTTAGTAGAATAAGTTGACGTACTTGTAAAGTTACTTATAGTCAGTAGAATGTCTGTTGAGGAGCATCAAAATAAAGTGTTAGCAGATATTAAGCAGACAGTCTACTAATACTCTAATAAAGGATTACCTGTATCACTTCAAAATCACAAAGATAATAAATTTTATTTTTAATAAAGCGATTCCTATTTTTTTTTTTTATCATTAAGCCTTTTTTGAGCTTAAACTTAAATTGTAAAGCTTTATTTACAATATAAATTTCGAACATCCAAGACCAAGTCCTATAGATCTATTTGAATGGGGGGATCCTGAAATCTCAAAAAATGCTTGCCAAACTCACAATTAAATAACATATTTCAAATCAGCAACAAAATCTGTTATGACCTGTCCCATAGATGTTGTTTCTTAAATGCTTAAATAAATAGCGTTAAAAAGCTTATTTTTTCAGGCTAGAGGAGCCAATAAGCATGTGCAGTACTAAGGTTTCTATGGGAATCGGAGCCAGGGTTGCCAGGTTTTCACAACAAAACCCGCCCAATAGAGACGGAGCGCATTTATTATAATCTGAAAACCACGCCCACCGGGGGGGAAAACAATCCAACCATCTCCATTGACTTTGCATTGCGTGAGGCTGCCTCCTTGACATTTCTGACTTATTACAAAAATAGAACAATGCCTAAAAGCTGCTGTGTGACAAGGTGTACAGCTAACAAGCTAAAAAAAACAGAAATAAGTTTTTATAAGCTGTCGACCCCAAAAAACGAATGTTTAAGGACACAAAAGTGGATACAGGCAGATCGCAACAGGTCATATTACTATAAGAAATACACTGGAGGGGAACGTAATCAGCGACAACATATGCTAAACAAACAAACAAAATCATTATTTTTAACCATGTCAAAGAATTATTTCACCTGTCGCCGAATACATTCCCCTCCAATGTAGTTCTTATAGTAATATGACCCGTTGCGTTCTGTCTCACTGCCTGTATCCACTTTTGTGTCCTTAAACATTCGTTTTTTGGGGTCGACAGCTTATAAAAACTTAATTCTGGGTTTTTTAGCTTGTTTGCTGTACACCATGTCACATAGCAGCTTTTAGACATTGTTCTATTTTTTGTTATAAGCTAGAAATTTCAAGGAGGCAGCCTCACGCAATACAAAGTCAATGGGGACCGTTGGATTGTTTTCCCCCCCGGTGGGCGTGGTTTTCAGATTATGACGCGTGTCGCTCTGTCTCTATTGCTTCTCAAAACAAGCCCAAAACTAGCCCAGTCACGTTTCAGGGTAAAAATAGTGTTCCAGGGGGTAAAATCCGCGGTTTTGGCGGGGTTTTCTGGTAAAAAACGCATCCCAGGGGCTAAATATCATGTTATTTGGGATCGCTTCAACCCGCAGATATTAAAAACAACCCGCGGCAACAGTTTAAAAGTAGCCCAATTCCGCGGGAAAACCGTGAACTTGGCAACACTGATCAGAGCTTCTAACGGCAGCTGCAGTGACGCAATGACTTTACCAATCAGCGATTGGCTCTTTTACTTTGAAGGCGCGGCGTATTCCGCCATATTGCGCTTTGCAGTTTGTTTCTCCCATTCACAAGGAGTGACATCGCGTGTCCTAACCAGACGCGACGCGCGCGAAAAGGTATCTTTTCCATGTTAATCGGAGTTTTTGTCCTAACTAGCCGCGACAGCGACGGTTTTTGTGCTTTACTGAATGCTAAAAGAGTCTAATGTGAGTTTGAATATCATTTTGTGTGTCTTTTATAGCTGTAGGCTAAGTTACTGAAAGCAACAATGGACAATTCATCTTAGATCTTCCAAATACATAAAAGGAAACAAAAACGTTCAAATTGTCAACTCAGACAAGTGTATTCTATGACAAAGATTGCTTCAGTAACTCAGTATGTATTTTTAATAACTGTGTAATATTCATGAATTTGATTATTTTGTTGACTGCCATGAGTTTGCAGAGAGAGCCCGCCCATGCGCTCTTCTGATTGGCTGTGATTTTTGATTGACTTTATCGCGTCGCGTCTGGTGTGGACATACAAATTGTTTGTCGCTGGAATCTGGTTAGAACACAATGTGAACGTCTTTCTGTATCTATATTCTTTGGCTTAAATATGCTTAATTGTCATGGAAATAATGTCACAATGGGGAAAAAAAGAAAAAACGAATCATTCATAAAATATGCTGCATTTTCTTAATGTAATTTTTTTATGCATTTATTGTTTTCATAAAATTTCCCTTTGACTTGCATTGATAGAATGTTCAGCATTCAAAATGCAACAGTGACGTCATCATCGCAATATTTGCATACTGAATTGAGACAAGTCTTGTCTTCCTTGCATATATTTGAGTATGATTTGTGCACACTGAAATCAAGACTGTCATGACAACAGCTTCATTCACACACAGCCTTAAAACCTAACAAATATTTAAGATTGCTCTCTTACTGTTTGCCACCGTGGCTATTTTCTTCATGAAATGCAAATCTAGTGTGCATTGATCATTCTATATTTAACTCCTCACATAGCCAGATTTATATCACAGGATGTACGTGTACTCTGTGCTTTCACAGCCCACAGAGTTTGCACAATCAAAACAGCATCAGCCTCTCATAGGTCAGAGCAGGAAATGATATTAATCACTTTTCCGGAAGACACCATTTGGCAAAGTAGTTCGAAACACTGCAATACCACAAAACAATATGTAAACAATAGAGCAGGAAACCAAACACATGTAAAAACAGCACAGGGACAACAAACAGTGTGTCAACCAAAATTACCAGCTATCATTATGATCATCAAAAAATGTGCCGAGAGGTTGTGTTAGACCCAAAATAAGCTCAAGTGCATGAATAAAGGTGCTATACAAGCTCAATTTCACACATTATTGCTTTGCAACGTATGTAAGTGCAATCACTCTGCATTGCCACAGAGGGCGCCAAAACAAACAGTCTTACAGTTACCAGTCCTCTTTCATGGCAGAGTAACAGTGTGAAGAGAGTCTTATCAATATGTTAAAACCCTGTATTTAACCCTTTGGTGCTCCTCGCATGGAAGTGAAAAAATGTTGGATTTTTAGAAACATTTTATTTAAATTAAACATACTATATTGTAGTCCTATAATGTTTTTTGATAAATATTTTGTATTTTTAGGGGATTTTATGGTACTAAACTACAGTTATGCAGTAGTTATAATCCATTTATTACCTGTTAACCACTTTTTGAGCATAGACCTGAAAATGACATTTCTAAAGGCTGATTTATATTTCTGCATCGAAACTACGATGTATCTGTGTGTAGCGCGCGTAGCCTGACATACACCTTTCCAAAAATGTAACAACTCGTCAATTCTGCGTGGACCACAAGTGCTGTAATTGGTCTGCTAGAACGTCACCCTGCATTTCTAATTACACATCGACACGGAAATTGACGCAGAAGTGTAAATGAAAACCGACGCGTAGCCTACGGCGCAGAGGCTACGGTGTAGGTCCGACGCAGAAGTATTAATCAGCCTTAACTCGTAAATCTTGAATGCTTTGGAGCACAGACTTAAGTTTGATCTCTTTTTAAAAAAGACACTTGGCAGATTGTTGCGGAAGTTAAAAAAAAGTGAACTAAAAAGTTACAGAAGTTTAAGTTTATTGTTATGAAAAATGTACAAAAATTCTATTTTCAATTTTTATATGGAATATATATTCCAAAACATGTTTTACTCTAATACTGTGAGAAAATCAAAGCCATAAATCTAAACAAGGTTGTGTTCCAAATTTGAGGCTGATATCTCAAAAAATGAGCTTTCAGTAAGATTTTGTTTGGGCGCAGTACCAAAAGTTTCCACTAGATTTCCACTTTGTTTCCAATGCACTCATTTTACAAGTCTTGAGTATTTTTTTCAAGACCATTTAACCTTTTCGAATTATGTCCATGATTTTTTTTGTGTTCGCATAGCGAGTGCCAAAACCTTTACCAAGTTTCGTACCATTCCGATGAAGTAAAAAATTATAAAAAAACAAAATATAACATATTTCGGTCAAAATGACCGAAGAGCACCAGAGGGTTAAAATGTTGAATAAATACAAAAATACATCTCTAAATGAATATGGCGAACATATAATTTACAGTTTCCAGTAGGTCGAGATGCAAAATGGAAACATCTCTTTTTAAAATAATAAAAATAGTAATTTTTCTATATAATAATGCAATAATAATAATGCATTAAAGAGATGCATTAAAGCGTAAGTTCTGCATGTGTGCATGTGACACGACTGATGCTTATGGTTATAAAACTTCCTGGAGATTAAATCTGTGCAAACACTCACACTAAAAAAAGTTCCACAAATGCATTTCAACACAACACATGAAGCTTGCATTAATTGCTTATATTGCATTTTTTCATGTATGAATAAATAGTCTTCAAACAGAAGTTAAAAATATTTCACAGTTATGAACCAACCAGTGAATATATTAGGCCACATTAACGACCTGCAAGAATGATATTTGTACAAAAATTTGATGGTCATAAGAATTTGTGGTTGATCAAATTGTAAATAAAGGCAAGTTTTCAGAGTCGGAGAGATTCTTACCTGAGGTCTTCAGGATAAATGAACCTGCTTAACTATTGACCTTCCCAGTGGGAAAGAGAGAGAAAGTGGGATCCCGCAGCGAGCGTAACGTCAAAAAGGAACCGCTAGGCCAAATTCCAAAAAGTTATCCTCTCTGCTTTTCTGTTGATGGTGGCAAAATCCTTTAAAACAAGCCACACAGAACAAATGCACTTGAGCTTGATGGTGTCGGAGGCACGTGACCGTTGGATTTGGAGGGGGAAGGGTCTTTTTTACACTCTTTTTGTTGTTGTATTGGCCGTTCTGGAACTGTGATGTGCCGAGGCTTGCAGTACTGCTGCGGTCAATGCAACATGCTGAAGCGCACACTTTCATTCAGCCGACTGGATCCAGCGTTCATGTGGAGGTGACACACACGATGAGTGGACGCATGATGATGTCGCTTATGCACATTTTCAGTCGCATCACTCGTGCTGATGACTCTTTTTTTGGCAGCACCGCAATGACATTGATGTGATAATGAGTTTTTTTTTTTTTTTTTTTTGTGCATGAGAAAAATATGGTGCTATTGTGCAGCAGTGTAAGATCTGAAAGTTTTAACAAGAAAATCTTCTCAGCACTGCAAAAAAACACGACTTTCGTCCTCAGTATTTTTGTCTTGTTTCCCAGTACAAATATCTGAACATTCTTATGATATTTTTACTTGAGAAGCAAAATTAGTTAGGATATTAAGTCTTGTTTTCTGAAAAATCTTAGTTCATTTTTCTGACCCCATTGGCAGATATTTGTTCTTGCTTCAAAAACAGGAGGCTTTTGCAAAAGTCTGAATATCAAATAAATATGTTCTTATTGTGATTGTGTCACATCAAGTAGGTCTACATTACAATTTATTTAATGTTATTTGAAATAAGTCATTTTTCAGTGAAAAATACAGTAAAAACAGCAATATTGTGTAATATTATTACAATTTAAAAGAAGTTTTCTATGTGAATATATTGTGAATACCTGTGATCAAAGCTGAATTTTCAGCATCATTACTCTAGTCTTCAGTGTCACATGATCCTTCAGAAATTTGCTGCTCAAGAAACACTGATGAATAGAAAGTTCAAAAGAACAGCATTTATTTGCTTTATTGTGATTTTTGGTCAATTTAATGCATCCTTGCTAAATAAAACTTGTTTTTTAATACTACTTATTTCAGAATAAATAACAGAAATATCACATACTAATGATGTACAATTAAAATACACTTAGAGTTACAGAACAAATCCATGTTGCAGCAGCAGCTGTGATGCTCACGTGGGAGATGCTTGTTCGAATCTGGGCTGCAACACATTAATAAATGTATTAGATAAGATGATAACACTTTACTTAAATCCTTTATGTATAATACATTATAAAGGTATTTATAATGTACATTATTAATGCATTGTCTTTTCAGAAATAATTGTATCCAAAGTTAAAATGCATTATAATGTTTGCAGATTCCTTGTTACATCTGAAATTGTTTGTTTGTCACGTGTTGTAATGCATTATACTTTATAATGTTGTAACAGTGAATAGATAAGTATTATAATGTAATATAACTGTGGTCACAATTATTCACATAGATCATACAATGCATTATAAAGTGCATTACAAGCCATAATTAATGCATTTAAAATTTAAAGGGGTCATGACATGAGAAATCAAATTTGCCTTGATCTTTTGTCTTTGTACCATTAAAACATGCTAGGAAGTTTCATAGCTTAAAATGTCCTCCTCATTATAAACAAAGCATTTATTTAATCAAACTCCAAAAACAGCTTGTTTTGTGACATCACATGGGCAAATACATTTGCATATGCCTGCCTCCAGAGCAAGACATCGACGAATAGTTATACATCATCGCACCATAGGCCCCGCCCACTGCCATTCAGTCGCATAACAGCTGACATTTGCCTACACTTCATGTGAGCGTCGCGTCAAAAGCAAATAAAAGTCATTATAATCAATGATGCTGTCTACGCTGATACAGTATACAGATGTGCGTTCAGTTTCTGACATACTCCACACGCTTGAGTCTGTCGACAACAGGACAAATGGACAGTTTTCAAAACATTAGCGAGTGGGCGTTGATACTGTTTCCTATGCAATGACGTTAGCCAATCATAACAGTGGCCGTTTACTGACAAGCCTTAAAGGAGCCGCGCCTTAAAAACACCTTATAATATATAAGTATATTATTTAAAGGAACACTCCACTTTTTTGAAAATAGGCTCATTTTCCAAATCCCCTAGAGTTAAACAATTGAGTTTTACCGTTTTCGAAACCATTCAGCCGATCTCCGGGTCTGGCGGTACCACTTTTAGCATAGCTTAGCATAGTTCATTGAATCGGATTAGACCATTAGCATCTCGCTCAAAAATGACCAAAGAGTTTAGATATTTTTCCTATTTAAAACTTTAAATAGGAAAAATATTTCTATTTAAAGACTCTTCTGTAGTTACATCGTGTACTAAGACCGACGGAAAATGAAAAGTTGTGGTTGCAAGGCACGCTTCCTGTGCAAGCAGGGGGTCACAGCCGCTGTGTAATATCATTGCGCCTGCTGCACCCATCAGATTCAATGAACTATGCTAAGCTATGCTAAAAGTAGTACCGCCAGACCCGGAGATCGGCTGAATGGATTCGAAAATGGCAAAACTCAACTGTTTAACTCTAGGGGAGTTGGAAAATGAGCCTATTTTCAAAAAAAGTGGAGTGTTCCTTTAATATAACTCTGATTATATTTGTCTGAAAGAAGAATGTCATATACACCTACGATGGCTTGAGGGTGAGTAAATCATGGGGAAATTTTCATTTTTGGGTGAACTATCCCTTTAAAAACATTGGAATTTTTAATGTTTTTATATTGTAATATTTTCACAGTTACTCTCCAAATTAATGTAGAAACAACTTAAAGACAGTATATTTTAAATATTTGTTTTAATGGCATATTTTTATGAATGAAGGCCAAAATCACTGGTACTAATACTGTACTGATGTCTCTATGAAATTGATTTTTTTAAAAACATTAATTATAGACATTCAACATTACAGTAAAACTAAAAGCTATCAATTTCAACATTAGGCTCTAAAAAATAACTTTTAATTTAAGTGAGCTTAAAACAATCTTCACATAAACCCATTATAATAAATGTCATATATACCTTGAAATATACAGAAATTGAATAAAGTTATCAAACACTTTACAGTCTTCACTGCATAAATTATAAATTAAATACAGAATAATCCTTATTAAAGCTACAATTTTCTCTGTTACCTTTGTTCTTTAATTAACATTAATTAACAGACATCACAGCAACTGGTTTATTAGGCTGCTGTCACTTTAAGAGCTGCCGCTGCCGAACATGACGTGCATCTCATCTTTTCACAACTATTTAAGTTCATTTAAGATGTTATTTAACTCATTTAAGACTGCTCTTATGAGGATACTACACAAAACGGGCATTTTTGCATAATTCTGTGTTATTGTCTGTTCAAGCGCAAAAGAGAACTTGATACTGGTGCACATGAGTCGAGTGTGTGTCACATGACACGACATTCACAGACAGCGCGTTCTTGTTTGTCTTGTGGCGCTTGAATGGTTTAAAAGCTTTTGCGTGAATAAGAGCGTGATCATATAACGTAAAACTAGCCAAATTATGACGGAAAAAATGGATGCTGCGTTAAATAATTTTAACACGTTAAACTGAAATAATTAATCGCTTGTGTTAACACGCTAATTTTGACAGCATTAATTGTTTTTGTGCAAACATTATCTCAAGGAACATACTAAAATAATCAAATAAAATCCATGTCATGACTCCTTAAAGTGTTACCGATAAGACTACAGGTTAGATGTGGTGAGCTCACAGCCTCTCAGAGTCACACGGTGGTGGCCATTCTCACGCCCGAGTTCACAGAAGGCAAAGGACCCGATCGCTCAGGCTGCACCATGTGAAAAAACACGGGAAACAGTCAGTGAACACAAGAGGCGTCACATCTCAATGATTGTGAGCTGAAGTTGAGTCGGCGGGTACCTGCTGGAGTCTGTACTCAGGTGGTGGTTTCAGTCGTCCTCTCAGCAGAGTAGATCGACAGATGACAACCTGAAGAGAGGAGAAAGACACTTCAGAGAAGATGAAGAACAGCCTCACAATCACACAAGAATGGCCTCTCTTACCTTCTCCACTGCTCTTGATACAGGATACCTGGGGCTCCGGTCTGCTGAGGAAAAGAGTCATTCATTTATTAGTTCAGATTGTATGAGATGCATCTGAAGCCACTGTAAAATGAAACACACACCTAATAATAAACTGAAATGGTAACACTTTACAATAAGGTCCCAATAATGCATTAACTAACAATGAGCAATACATTTGTTATAGTATTTAAGTCAGTTAATAAAATATTGTTCATTGCTAGTCCATGTTAGCTCAAATCCATTAAATAATACTAACAGCTACAACTTTTTATTTTAATAGTAAATGCTGAAAAAATTAACATTAAATAAGATTAATAAATGCTTTATAAGTATTTACTAATGTGGTTAGCTAACATTAACAAATTGAACCTTATTGTAAAGTATTAGTAGGAAATAACTACAAAAAAAAAAACGTAAACTTAGTTAATTTTAGCTAGTTGCAAGGCAAGATTTCTCATTTTCCTTTAGTTTAGGTACTAAAACTAAGAACTAAAAACTATATAGACAAAAACTAATAAAAATGACAAAAGCACATGATACTAAAATAACAGGTGATCGCACATTTATCATTATTATTAAGATGCCAAATTGCTATATTATTTGATATCCAGAAACAATTATGCCAATTAACTATATTATTTTATCATTCTGATTATTAATATTAATAAACAAAATTATTTATTGATCACTGGTGTCTTTTTTCGTATTGCAGTTGCCACTGTTTTATAAAAGCAATAATCTTGTGGCTTATAAATCTTTTTAGAGTGATATAAGATCTCAATGCTTTGCTTCTAAACACTGTGTTGGGGTTTATTTTGCAATTAAAAAATAATTCTGAAATTGAATGTTTAATTTTCTTCATATTTACTCAACAAACAAAAAAAATTGATAACAGAAATGTATCATTATGGCTGTAGATTTTTCTAACTTCCATTATCAGTAAGTGTTCACTGCTGTCAGATAATGCTGACAATATTAAAATGCTCTGGTATTGGCTGATTTATAGTTATATTCATGCATTTGGGAGACACTTTCATCCAAAGTGACTTACAGTGCATTTGCCAGTAAGTGTTACCTGGGAATTGAACCCTTGACCTTGATGTTGCAGGCACCATGTTCTACCAACTGATCAATAGTCAACTGGAGGAAGCATCACTCACCACGTGTCCCACAGTAGATGAAGCCCAACACAACGAGGAGGACAAGAACAGCGCAGGGGAGTCCAGCAGCAAGACCAGCGATGGCGGCTCCACTGAGTCCAGCTGCTGACCAACACAACAACAACAACAACAACAACACGTACAGCATTAGAAGACTGCAGTAGAATCTTTTTTCTTTGTTTGCACTTAACATGATAAATAGTGGTCATTATTATTAACTTAAAGGGGTCATATTTTTTTTTTTAAAAAGGAATGAATGCTTTTATTCAGCAAGGATGCAATAAAGGGGTCCTATTCTGCTTTTTTCCATGTTCAACTCTCTTTAGTGTGTAATGTTGCTGTTTGAGCATGAAAAAGCACAAAGTCCCTCCAGCGGGAGTTATTCTCTATATCAGTGTCACTGTTTCTGAACTCGTTGAAACGCCTCCATCTTGAGTTTTCTTCTTTTTTTCTCTACTTCATAGAGACAGGAACTAAACAGAGCGTTACTGACAGACTGGGAAGAGAGGAACTGCAAAAATGGAGAATATGAGGAAAATAATCAATATTCAAGCAGGAAATCCTGTTCTAGTAGAGCCCAAAACCACAAAATCAAGACTTTGTAAAAAGGCATAATAGGTCTTCTTTAAAGTGACCAAAAGTCACAGTAAAGACATTTATGATGTTTTAAAAGATTTTTATTCCAATAAATGCTGTTCTTTTGAATTTTCTTTTTATCAAAGAATCCTGAAAAAATATCACGTTTAAACATTTTAAGCAACAGTTTTTAACATCTATAGTAATAAAAAATTTATTGAGCAGCAGATCATCATATTAGAATGATTTCTGAAGGATCATGTGACACTGAAGGCTGGAGTAATGATGCTGAAAATTCAGCTTTGATCACAGGAATAAATTACTTTATAAAATATATTCAAACAGAAAAACAGTTACTTTAAATTGTAATAATATTTCACAATATTACTGTTTTTACTGTATTTTTAATTAAATAAATGCAGCCTTGGTGAGCAGACGAAACTTCTTTTAAAAACATTCAAAATCTTACCGTGTCCAAACTTTTAACTGGTAGTGTATATTCAAACAAAACATTTTAAATTGTAATAATATTTCACAGTTTTTACTGTTTTTTTTTTTTTTTTCAAATAAATACAGCCTTGTTGAGCAGAAGAGACTAGAGACTAAAAACATTAAAAATCTTACAGACCCCAAACGTTCGTATGGTAGTGTCTATCTGTACTATAGTATGTATTTTTTCCTGTGTTTCTGTGTCCAAATTGTCATAATTTCGTTTTTTATGGGTATTTTTTTCTCCCTCTCTCCGATCCTTAAAATTAAAAAGCTGTTTTTTTTTCTTGAAATAATGAAAATGGCCGCATTTTGCAATGAGCAAAAAGGTTTAGCTGCACAAACACAGATTTGCTTTTTTAGCTGCAATAACAGCCTTTTTAAAAACTGCATCCCACTGTGACAGATTCATAAAACAATCAGTGACGAAATAAGTCTTTTCCATAGTACATCAAGCTCTTCTATCTCAAAAGATCAATGAAAATTTGATTCCTGAGTATGTGAGCTCTTTAAAGCGTATTCAGTTTGTGATTCATGTCACCTTGTCCAATCCGATGTTGCTCTGACGGTTCTCCTGCGGTTCGGCCTGCTTTAGGAATGATCCTGAAGTAGTAAGTAGACTTTGGATCGAGTCCAGAGGCGGTTGTGTTTCTAGCAGAGGCCAGCATCACTTGGACGGTGCGGAAGTCTGACCTGACGTTGCGTTTGGGTTGAGATGGGCTTGAGAGCTCTGGGCCTTTCACCTGGATATCAAAGCCTTTAAAAGTACAATAAAACTTTAAATATGCATTTATTATTCAAACAAAGCTTGAATTGGAGCAACCTGTGATTATTTGCATGTACCTGTAATAACAGAGGTGAGAGGAACATGCCACGTTAGAGTTACTTCTGTTTGATCATCACTCAGGAAAACACTTGAATTTGAGATTTGAGGGCCTTAAAAAAGATTTATACCAGTTTTTTAGAGGTATAGACATTTGAAAGCTCAAAAAACGCATTATTGCTAATGATAAACTAGAGTCGATCCATACCGAGCAGTGTAGTGTCCACAGTTGTGTTTCCGAGAGGATTGGTGGCAGTGCAGGTGTAGGTGTCCAGGTCTGTAGAAGTGGCATTAAAATCATGAATGAACAGCTGAGTTGTGTTTGTACTGATCTGGTATTTGGACCCAGTTTGCAAGTGTTCTCCATTCTTGATCCAGAGCACCAGGGCTTCAGGTGTGGCTTCAGCAGAGCAGTGAATCACAACCATCGTCCGTTCATCTTCACTCATGCTGGTTAAAATGATGGGCAGAAAATCCACAGGACCACCTGCAACATAATTCAATGACTTGCAGGCTTCATCCAAAGCCTTACTGTTTTCTAAAGCATCCTAATATATATATATACACATATATAGCCTATAGCATCACTTACGGGGAATGACACTGCATTGTTTCTGATTCAGAGGATGTTCCGCTTTACAGATGATTTCTTGTCCATTTAATCTCTGCATGTCATTTATAGTTATGCTGTAATTGCTGTATCCACTGGCATTATTGCTCAGGCCGGGGAAAGACACTTGTGCTTCTGGAGCGCCTCCTGGCCACAGACAGAGGAACTGCAGCGCTGCGCTTCCATTCACAGCCTGAACTGAACACAACGGCCCGCCACTGGGAGGCTCTGCCATGATGAAAACGAGTTGATAAGACATTATGTATTGACTAACATATGAACAGACAGTTTTAACTTTAAATTACGTGCCTAATAGACCTTAGTCAGGGTAGCGCCATATTTAATTTCTGACAGGAATGAAAACAGCGTGTTCAGTGATTTGTACTGTTGTTAATGACGATTGTTCAGTTGATGAAACTTCTTTACGAAAAAAAAAAAAATCCCAGTACACAATTTTTTTTTGTGAAAATTACGTAATCCAGGACATTTATAGTGCGTGCCATTGTAAACAATGTAAGTCTATCCCTCACAGGCTCGTTTTCATCCGAGTTAAAGGGGATAGTTCACCCAAAAATGAAAATTATCCCACAATTTAAAATTCATAAAACTCACCCTAAGGCCATCCTAGGTGTATATGACATTCTTCGATCTTTCAGCCCCGGGAGTTTGATTGACAGGCGATCTAACCAATCATAACGCCGAATCCGCCATTTTGTCTGACAAAGCAGTCAGGAGTTAGAAGATTAACCTAGGTGGACTTGAACTTGAAAAATGGTGTGTACTGACGTCTTTCCGCGTTTGAAACAACATTCCTTCTCATGTTCATTCATTTTTAATTGATGCTATTAACTAGTTGGAAGAGATGATTGGTTCATGAGCCGCTTGAGCTGAGGCGACACGACACATTAAAGAGCCACAAAACGTTTTTTATTGTTCGAATTTCTTAAAAAATTACACAATTCGAAAGCTGGGACTTTGTTTAATATCATAAGTAACCTGCTCTGTCTTGTCTGTCGACGTGTTGTCAGTGTCCTCTTTGCTCCGTGATGTATTTTTCCCTCTGTGTGGCGTGACAGCGGCATGGCTTGTTGGACAAAGCAACAGTAACTAAGGGGGGCGGGTCTTTGCGAAGGGTCAAAAGAGTACCTCAGAGATGACCGTTTTTGTATGCAAAACCCGGAAGCGAGTTAGCATTTTAGGACTTCCGGTTCCAATGCCCTATAGTCTGTGGGTTTTTTGAATGGGTTTTTGCTAAATCGCCTGAAATAAGGTCTGTGGTTAACAAAGCCTCTAAATATTTTCACGTTTTGATCTATGACATAAAACACACCAGTTATAACCTGCTTGTGATTTTTTTTAAACCTTTATTGTGTCTTAAAAATGGCGGTTGCTAACAAGTTGCTAAAAGGGACTACTTCCTTTGGCGGGGACTTTAGACGTCATCATGACAAACAGGACATTTGGACAGCATTTCTCATGAAAAAGTGGATAAGTATTCATACACAGCGCAGATCATAATCAGCGAGCATGTTTTTAAATAAAGTTGTTTTCTAAATAAAGTTTGAGGAAGCTTGCGGTGGTCGTGACGTTGATCCGCGACAATGGTGTGCTGTAGTCCGTTTATAGCCTACTGTTAGCTTTTTATATCTGCCGACTTTATTTAGGCTTCAAAATGTATAAATGTTGTGTTAACTTTATCTTGATAGACAAAACGTGTAAGTGTCATAACCCTTTGTTAAACACAGAGCTTATTTTTTGCAATTTTCCAAAAGTCTATGGGAAAAATGCATAGGCTTTTGATCGCGGGAACCCGTGCGCCGCTAACTTCCGGGTTGGCCGACAAAAACACATCATCTCTGAGGTACTCTATTGGAGTTACATTAAATAATGTCCTGACTCTTCCCAGCTTTGTAATGGCATTAAAGAGGACCTATTATGCCTCTTTTTACAAGATCTAATATAAGTCTCAGGTGTCCCCAGAATGTGTCTTCGAAGATTTATCTCAAAATACCCCATGGATTTTTTTTATTATACCATGTTTTAACTGCCTATTTTTGGGTGGGAGAAAAAATGCACTGATTTGTTGTGTGTACCTTTAAATGCAAATGAGCTTGTGCTTCCCGCTCCAAAGCTCGCGATTCATACACTTAAGCATAAACAATACAGGAGAGGCTCACACAGCAAATATAACTCTCAAAATGGATCATTACAAACTGTTCGTGATGCAGCATATCAGATCATGTAGGTATGGCATGTATTTTGTGGATGTTTGCTAACATTTGTTTCTGATTGAGTTTGATAGCATGCTGCGTGGCTAACGTGGCTAAAGCTACACACTGTTGGTGAAGATGCATTTATGAATTATACAGACTGCAAGCGTTTTCGGGTTAAAAATGAAAATGAAAAATAACATGGCTCTGGTCTCCGTGAATACAGTAAGAAACAATTGTAAATGTAGCCACATTTAACAGTACATTAGCAACGTGCTAACGAAACATTCAGAAAGACAATTTGCAAACACCATGAAAAGTATATTAAATTGGATCATGAACAGTTGGTATTGATCCATCTTTAAGAATCAAATATGTCCCCTTTAAATATCGTCCGAGATTTTAAAGCTCCGAAAAGCTCATCCCATCCAGGGTTGCCAGGTTTTCACAATAAAACCCTCCCAATTGCTACTCAAAGCTAGCCCAATCACGCTAAATATCATGTTATTTGGGGTCGCTTACACACGCAGACACGAAAAACAACCCACAGCAACAGTGTTAAAGTAGCCCAATTCCGCAGGAAAACTGCGGACTTGGCAACACTGATTCCATCCATCATAAAAGTAATCCATATGGCTCCAGTGGGTTAATAAATGCCTTCTGAAGCGAAGCAGTGGTTTTTGTAAGAAAAATATACATATTTAAAACTTTATATACTATAATCACATAATCAATGTGTGTACAGGCGTTGCTGGAATCCAGTAATTATAGTTGATTTAATATAACTCCGATTGTGTTTGGCTTTAAAGTCAATATGGTGTCTAACCTGACTAAGATCTATACCATTACTAGTCTTGAGTGGCTTATTGATGTAAGGTAAGACACTACAGGTGAATATAGGATAAAAAATTTAACTAATTGAATTCACCATTCTTCACCAGGTAATCAAAGTACATTAAAGGTGCAGTGTGTAAATTTTAGCGGCATCTAGCGGTGAGGTTGCAAATTGCAATATAGAGAAGCTGCGGTGGCCAACAGAGGACAAAGATCCTCTGAGAGTAGCCAGTCAAGCAAACGCTCTGTAAAGCAGTTTGTCCGTTTAGGGCTACTGTAGAAACATGCAGCGCAAAATGGCGACTTAACATGTAAGGAGACACGCGGTGTATGTAGATAGAAATAGCTCTTTCTAAGGTAATAAAAACATGATGGTTCATTATGTAAGGTCTTTATACGCCACTGAAAACATAGTTATGTATATTATATTGCATTTCTGTCAATAGATCCTCCTAAAATTTACACATTGCACCTTTAACACATTAAATTCTGCATTACAAGTTTCAAGTTTTCTGAAATGTTATGTTTAAATATTCAAATTATCTTATTAAATATGCACACTCTTATTAAAATACACTAATTTGCATACATAATTAACATAACTAATTTGCATACATAATTAATATAAATATAAATATTAAATAAATTAGATAAAGCCAGGTTCAAAATTCTTGTTTCATTTTGCTGACATATAGGTTTTTACAGAGAGAATTTTGGATGCAAATAAATAAAATGTAATAAAATTAGCACTGTCAGCAGAAAAAATATCAAGCCATCCTAAGAGAATATTCACATGCATAACATCCTAACATGCTGGTATTTTGCCCATATTAAATCTGAATTACAAACTCGTACCATATACAATCACAGTGACGTTTCTCTCAAGCGTCGCCTCAGTTCTGGTGTTGACCATCACGCAAGTATAAACGCCACTTTGACTCGTCTTAACATTGGTGAGATGGACCGTTCCAGCTGGAGACGTGGCAATGGACTCTCCATTGAAAAACCACGATGTGAAGGGGGCCGGTTCGCCCTCGGCCTGACAGGAGAGGAACAGAGACTCTCCCGAAACAAAGACTGCTTTTGTGGGACTGACCTTGAGAACCGGCAGATCTGGTCCATCTAAGAGCAGCCGAAGAGGGAAAATAAGATGTAGGAAATGAAACGAGCTACTGTTGGGAAAGTAAAAGCATCTTAATGACATTCTACCTAAGGTAACAAGATGCACAGGTGATTTAAACGAATGTAGTGAAACTCACACAGCACTGTGATGTTCCTGTGATGTGTCTCAGAGCTGAACGGGTTGGTTAGTAATACGGTGTAGCGACCCGTGTCATTCCTGCTGGGCTGGTTAATCGTGAGTTTCTTCCCGCCGATGGAATAATGAGATCCATTTTTTAACTGGAGCCCATTAAATAACCACCTCACCTCTTTGGCTTCCCCTCGCATTGTGCTGTAATACAAGATGAACTTCACTTCACCCTCAATGGCGTCATCTGAATCGGTGTGCAGGGAAACATTCATGATGATATCTATAGAGAAATAGACTCATGGAAATTAATCACACTTCAACAATAAATAAAATTCTAAATAAATTGAAAAGGCTGCTAGTACATGTTCAAACCAGTAGGTTTTGTTATATATAGTCCCCAGAATGTGTCTGTGAAGTTTCAGCTCAAAATACCCCACAGATCATTTATTATAGCAAATTTGCCTCTATTTGGATGTGAGCAAAAAACGCAGCTTTTGTGTGTGTCCCTTTAAATGCAAATGAGCTGCTGCTCCCGGCCCCCTTTCCAGAAGAGGGCGGAGCTTTAACAGCTCACGCTTCAGTCGCTCAACAACAACAAAGCTGGAGAATCTCACGCAGCCAAAATGAGGATTGTTAGTAACGGTGTTCAGCCTTACATTACAGAGAGTCTCAAATATAATCATACTAATCGATCAATATAACTGTCTATTTACCACACATACTGTACTCTCAGCCATATTCTCCTCACTCACCGTAAACAAAGAGGTCAAATGTAGCGCTGACCTTTGCCTCCCCGATTTTAGTCATTTCCACAGTGTATGTACTGTTATAACTAAGGGGCACATTAATGAAGGTGAGGGATCCGTCCTGTTCTGGTTTTAAAATGTCTGAAGCAACATCTGGAATCGAGCCGTCATCAACGGTCCATTTGGCGATCAGACGGCTTCCCATAAACCACATGACCTCGGGCTGAGAGGCACCAGCGTGAGACACACCGAGCGTCACATTTGTGCCCACAAGAGCTTCAATTGATACGGGTCCCGTGGGTGAGACGGTCAGATAACAAAGATTACCTGTAATAGGGGAGAAAAAGAGCAATAATTCTTCTTGCAAAACACTGCCATGATGTTACAATGTTGAGAGTGTTTGCACGCGTGAAAGTGAAAACAGCATCTATGATTTTGCTTCTTCAATGTACAGGTTAACCCTTGCAGGACTGAAATCCACAACATTTAATTACCTTAACCATCACTTCCCAATGTGATTATGTACCCAAAAGTGGGTAAATGTTGTCAACCATGTTAAATTGGTATACTTTCAAACAAAACCCAGATGTTATCTAGATATTACCTAAATTACTACTATATTAAGATTTTATTATAGATACTAAGAGAAATATATTAGCGTGGCATTCATGAATTTTGTTTTATTGAAACATATATTAAACATAAAATTAACTTACATTTAATTGATCATTGGCTTGCATGCTGTTACATAGAAGATAATAGTAATACTGCAGACCAAGTTCACTATTAAGTTTTTACGACAAAAAACTATTGAAAAACTAATACAATATAATATCACACCACAAGGACTTCATAAGGCTTTATATGTAATTTTAGATGAAAATGCAAATTAGATTTTGTGTTGCAGTCACTGAGATTATAGTGATATCGTGATAAGAATAGATGAATTAAATATTTTAGTCTGAGTTGTGACTGTCAATAAAATGCATAACAATATATTTAGACATAAATGAATAAATTTGATTTTCACTTACCTGCAATGAAGAACAAAAGAACACAAATCAAACTAAGCAGCATCTGCATGTCGACAAACTAAAGTTGTAGGTGTTTCAGAGTTCTAATTCTGATGATGAAGTTATAGTCCTTTGATAACTGATGAATAGCTGTGAAGTCACTCAACATCCCTGAGAAATTCCCAAACTCCTCCGTACAGGTGAGATTTACCTGGAGAAAACGACCCATCAGTCACAACACTTGACTGAGTAACATATAAAACGTGTCTGTTTACTTAAAATTACAAACGTCGATTTCAGGTTTCTTTTCACGCGTACAAAAGAAGTTTGATCATGAAAACCGAGTGGAAGCATTACACGAACTGTACGAGTGGGCGGGGCTTAGCGTCCTGCGTTTAAAGGGATAGTTCATTTCAAATTACTTAACCCGTACGACTTACTTTCTTTCACCTCCACGTTCTTTGCATAGTTTTGTCTCCTGTATTATATATATATATATATATATATATATATATATATATATATATATATATATATATATATATATATATATATATATATATATATTCACACACACACACACACTACCAGTCAAAAGTTTGGACACGGTAAGATTTTTAATGTTTTAAAAAGAAGTTTCGTCTGCTCACCAAGGCTGCATTTATTTAATTAAAAATACAGTAAAAACAGTAATATTGTGAAATATTATTACAATTTAAAATAACTGTTTTCTGTTTGAATATATTTTATAAAGTAATTTATTCCTGTGATCAAAGCTGAATTTTCAGCATCATTACTCCAGTCTTCAGTGTCACATGATCCTTCAGAAATCATTCTAATATGATGATCTGCTGCTCAAGAAACATTTATTGTGTACAATATTTTTTTTCAGGATTATTTGATGAATAGAAAGTTCAAAAGAACAGCATTTATCTGAAATACAAAGCTTTTGTAACATTATACACTACCGTTCAAAAGTTTGGGGTCAGCAAGAATTTTTATTTTTATTTTTTTTAAAAGAAATTAAAGAAATTAATACTTTTATTCAGCAAGGATGCATTAAATCGATCAAAAGTGACAGTAAAGACATTTATAATGTTACAAAAGATTATATTTCAAATAAATGCTGTTCTTTTGAACTTTCTATTCATCAAATAATCCTGAAAAAAAATATTGTACACAAATATTTTGTACAATTGTACACAATAAATGTTTCTTGAGCAGCAGATCATCATATTAGAATGATTTCTGAAGGATCATGTGACACTGAAGACTGGAGTAATGATGCTGAAAATTCAGCTTTGATCACAGGAATAAATTACTTTATAAAATATATTCAAACAGAAATAACTGTAAATAATAAAATAACTGTTATTTTAAATTGTAATAATATTTCACAACATTACTGTTTTTACTGTATTTTTAATTAAATAAATGCAGCCTTGGTGAGCAGACGAAACGTCTTTTAAAAACATTAAAAATCTTACCGTGTCCAAACTTTTGATCGGTAGTGTATATATGCCACAAAAAAAAAATAAATTAAATAAAATTAAATAAAAGTAATAAAAAAAATAAAAATTATTTTAATTCACTCAACTATTTTGAGAAACCTGGATATATGAGGAAGCCTAATGTTAAAAGTGATTTCTAGACCTAAAAAAATTAGGTAAATTAACAAAATTAACATGATAAATAATGTTTTAAAATAATTAATATACATCTTTCTAGCTGTGCTTAGCTGCAAAATATTTTAAAGAATTTTGGAGCACATTTTTGAGTTTTTAAAAAACCTTTATCCAGTAAAACATCATCAACTGAAAAAGTTATGGAGCCTTTGAATATTATTATTATAGACAATGGGGGACCTTGGAGTCAAAAAGATTGAGAAACACTGAATATGGCTACACACAATTATCCTTTTAGTGGACAAAAGACTCGGAAAAATCCTGAAAATTGAGTGATGTCCAATGGAAGTTTTGGATTTGTTAGGGGCCAAACAACTCCTAGAGTCTTTTATCTAATGGTTTGAAACTGTTATTTATAACAGTTATCACTACTGTTGTGATGCCAAGTTCTCTCGATGCAGCATAGACAGATTATTACAATATCATGCAGAATGGCTTTGAAAAGTAATCATACACCAAAAGATAGATAAAGAAGAGAAGTGACGTACTGTGAGATTACCTGATGTCTTCATTCAGCAGAGCCCACATGGTTCCCAGCTCTTTCTTTGTTTACCAGTAAACCGTCTCGGTGTGTTTTCAAATCATTTTCCCACACGACAGGTTACACAAGCTCAAATCTTGACATAAATGGACAAATAAACCAATACAGTTGTCTCAGCAGTGGGATAGGAAAAGGTATTTTACCATCGCAAACATTACACTGCAGCTTTAAGAGTGGAAAAACAAACATCCCATTATACAAAGATACAAAAAAAATGAATGAGACTTACGATAATGATATGCATATGAAAAAGACAACTTTTTATTGTCATCAAATGATACTGTACAATCAGGACTCATTGAGAGGCGCTTGTGGTAACTTGATTTACTCTTTCTTTATGCTGAGAGACACCGTCCGGTTAAAAATGATGCGTAATTTTAAACAACATCAATAAACTCTAAGGCTCGTTCAAACTACACTGGTTTTTCATTACACAATTAACGACAGGAGCACAGACAAAGCCCGTCCAGTTGTGATTTTGAGTAAATATATCAATAAAACAAACAAAATTAATGGCTTATTAGTGCATTCAAAAGTGTTCCCTATATATTGATGCACTCTTTGTTAAAATGCACAGAGGAACTGGTGATCCCTCGCTGGGACAGATGGGCGCTGATGATCAGTGTCTCTCAGCATCCACATGAACATAAGAGGCAAAAACACAGATACTATATAAACTACAGGGGTCTGGTCTGGATCTGTGACGGGACCGATGCAGACGTTACTGGCCTCAAAGTTTGATCAGCAGTTTCTCCATCACCAGTTATGAAAGACCTACAGAAAACAAAAAAGACAAAACACAATATGAATGACCTGTTCATAAGAATTCAACACTATGACATTTTTTATAAATGTTTATTTTATTTTTGTTACTATGTGGCCACCAAAAAGGAGGCAACCTGCTCCATACTGAGAAATGTTGTGTAGTTTTGCAGATGCAAATCTATTTTATTGATAAAGTCGCAGGGCAGCGCTGACAAGTTTCTGTGTGTGTGCGTTTGTATGGGAGAGAGAGCATGAGAAAGAGAGTATGTGCTTTCCATAGATAATGAATGTAATTACATGGAAATAGTTTGTCATTTTTATCCTATCGTTTGTTATATTTATTTGCTTGGTCAGTATCATGGTGAGTTTTGGTTCTTTTGCTGTTGTCGGACCTTTGAAATAAATGAAATCATTTGGCGGAGTGATATGGACATGTAACCCGGTCAAAACCTGCCTGGAACTACTTCATATGTGCGTTTACAGGAAAATAATTCCACACCTTAGAACGTTCATCAACCAATCAGAATCAAACAATTAAAAGCCCTCTAGTATAACTGAAGTTAACAAATGTAAAGTGTTACCATTTAATTTATTTATTGCATTTATTTGTGCAAAACATTTTTTGAGGAATAAGTTACTGAGGCCGTTTCCACCTGGTATTAAGATGCGTTTTGGTCGATCGGATCACATGTGGACGAGGCGGACACATTCCTGTTTACACTTGGTGTTTTAATCCGTCTCTTGTCTACTTTTAACCACTTCTGTCCTGATTTCTGCGAGGGAAGGGTCTATAGGTGGGTAAATGTATGGGTTTTTTCCAAATAAGCTCGAGCAATTTACACATGAATGATGACGGAAAAACATACGGAGAGCTTCAGCTTTCCTTTCTGCTTTTGCAGCTGCAAGACCGTCCGAACGCTGAGTGTGTTCGATATCTCAGGTGAGAGAACATTGTGCTTGGCATGTTTTTCATCTTCAAACCAAACTTGGGTCTTCAGCCGACAAATTTTAAATCCCCGTCTGGCTAGTGCGCTTCCCATAATGTTTACGCGTTAGGTCAGTAGGCGTCTTTAGTGGCTGTTTGAACACATTCAATCACATGAGCGTTTACTTTACGAAAGCAATCCAGTCAAATGCGTTTTGACTACCTCTGGAAGTGACTGAAAGTGGACAAGCTCAAACGTTTTACACCTGTATTTAGTGTCGTCCACTTGTGATCCGATCGACCATAACACATCTTAATACCAGGTGGAAACAGGGCCTGAGTGCACCATTTAATAGTCATATTATATTCTCACCGTCAGTGTTAGTCTGCTCCGCCCCTCCTGCATCTATTTCCTCTATATTCTTCCAGCCTCTTTGAGTTTTCCCACCAGATCCTCGACCGTCTCCACTTTCACTCCAGCTTGTCTCTGAGGAGGTTCGTCCACCTTGAGCACCTCCAACCGTGATGTCACATCCACTCCCAGGTCTGCAGGCTTCATATTTGCAATCTTCTTTTTCTTCGCTTTCTACGGAGGCACAAAAAAATGAAACTAATACATGCCATATGGTACACGTTTACGGGATGTTTTCTTCCCTGATTTCCACTTGTGTTGGTCAAGGTTTCTTTTAAGGAAATTACTGATACTGGGCTGTAGTGCTATGCAAGCTTGACTTTTAAAGGGGATGTCTCGTCAATTTAATGTTAACCACAGAATTTCACATTAAAAAGTACTTTTCCATCTAAAACTCCTGAGGGAACCTGTGATTTGATAATCCTCATTAAATTAGATCTATAGATTTATCTGGGGGAGTCTGACCCGGTGCATGCGACATAATCAGGTGTGACTTTTCCAGAAAATAAGGTAAAGGCTAAATTGCTTCATTATTAAAAAGTGCATGTTTACAAATGGGGATATACGCCAATAAAACAATTACATTGTGTTCATTACTCCCACCCACACTGACTTTGGGTTTAATCACTGTTATAGGCTTATGAGGGGTCCTTGGAAAATTTTCTACCTTATAAGTTTGAGAACGTTTGGTTTAGATGATGCATCTGTGATGAACTGTACACCAAATCAAAATCTCGTGCTATGGGCACTGCCATTGATACAGGCATCGAAAGGTATTTTATGCTTTATTTGCTTCTGCTTTTTGAGCGTGGAAGTGTGATAAAGGCACTGATCTGTGCTATATAGGCTAAATTCTCTATTATAGAACAGATAAAGGCATATTTCTTACAAGTCACGTACAAAATATGTTATTTGAACGACATCTCATTATTACAAGAAAATGTTTTAATGAGAAAAAGATGTCATTATAACGACATCTCGTTATTACAAGAAAAGGTGTCGTTTTAACAAAATCATATCAGTATTATGAGAAAAGATGTTATAACGAGAAAAGATGTCATTTTAACATTTCATTATTACGAGAAAAGATGTCGTTTTAATGACATCTCTCTTTATTATGAGAAAACATGCCGTTTTTATGACATATCTCGTTATTACGAGAAAACATGCCGCTTTTATGACATATCTCGTTATTACGAGAAAAGATGTCGTTTTAACATTTCGTTATTACGAGAAAACGTCGTTTTAATGACATCTCTCTTTATTACGAGAAAACATGCCATTTTAACTACATCTCGTTATTATGAGAAAAGATCTCGTTTTAACAAAACATTACGAGAAAAGATGTTATAACAAGAAAAGATGTTGTTTTAATGACATATCTCTTTATTATGAGAAAAGGTGTCATTTTAACAACATTTTATTACGGGAAAAGATGTTGTTTTAACAACATAATATCTCGTTATTATGAGAAAGCATGGCATTTTTACGACATCTCAAAAGGTGTCGTTTTAAAAACATTTTGTTATTATGAGAAAAGATGTTGTTTAACAACATATCTCGTTATTACGAGAAAAGATGTTATAATGAGAAAAGCTGCTGTTTTAACGACATCTCGTTATTAAGAGAAAAGGTGTCGTTTTAACAAAACATTTTGTTAATATGAGAAAAGATGTCATTTAACATATCGTTATTACGAGAAATTGTTATAACAAGAAAAGATGTTGTTTTAATGACATATCTCGTTATTACGAGAAAACATGCCGTTTTAGCGACATAATATCTCGTTGTTACGAGAAAAGGTGTCGTTTTAACAACATAATATCTCGTTATTAAGAGAAAAGGTGTCGTAAATAAAAAAATTATTACGAGAAAAGATGTCATAACATAATATCTCGTTATTACGAGAAATTATGTTATAACAAGAAAAGATGTTTTAATGACATCTCTTTATTACGAGAAAACATGCTGTTTTAACAACATAATGTCTCGTTATTACGAGAAAAGATGTTGTTATAACAAGAAAAGATGTCATTTTAATGACATATCTCATTGTTACGAGAAGAGGTGTCGTTTTAACATTTCGTTATTACGAGAAAAGATGTCGTTTTAACAACATAATATCTTGTTATTACGATAAAAGGTGTCATTTTAACAAAATCTCGTTACGAGAAAAGGTGTCGTTTTAACATTTTTTTTATTACGAGAAAAGATGTAATTTAACATAATATCTTGTTATTACGAGAAAACATGCCATTTTAATGACATATCTCGTAATTATGACTAAATTGAATGGGAAAAAAATTTAAATTACATATTATCCAAAGCAACTTAAATTGCATTCAAGGTATGCATTAGATTAGTTCATGTATTCCCTGGAAACTGAACCCATGATCTTGGCATTGCCACTAGTGCAAAAAATGTACTTTAATCCCTATGGGTGTGCAGTGAAGTGCAGTGTTGCATTACTGTACCATGATGTTGGGCAGTGTGGCGTATCTGGGAGTGTTGAGACGGAGGTCAGCGGTCACCACAGCTGGCATTTTGATCTTAATGGTCTCCAATCCACCATCAATTTCTCTCACCACCTTCAGCATGTCTCCTTCTAAGGTCAACTCAGATGCAAAAGTTCCCTAGAAAATGATATAATAAGTGTGGGGAATTATTGGTCACTCTCAGTTTAGACAAATTGTGACATAACAGGCAGAGCCAACATCAATTTAGACTCAATTTTTACATTTTCAGAAGAACACTGCTCATGCAAAGATCACCACCAGATTCAAATCCATAGTCAATCCATATCAAACATTACTAAATACACAGATGGGAACAAACCTGCGGCCAGTCCAACAGGGCTGCCGTCATCTGTCCAGTTTGATTGCAGTCATCATCTATGGCCTAAAAGAAGAACAGTACCACAATATCATGAAATCAATTGATGAATATTCAGTAATTTATTAATACTGTACAATAATTAACCGTCAGCTACCTGTTTACCCAGAATAATCAGATCCGCTTCTTCTTTCTTAGCAAGAGCAGCCATAATCTTGGAGACCTGCAGAGGACCAAGCGTGTCGTAGTCCTTTCCAGACACCTCCACATGTATGCCGCGGTCCGCACCCATGGCCAGAGCGGTCCGGATCGTCTCCTGCAATACAGATATTAATGTGACGCACCCAGAAATTAATAACTGTGGTTTAATATTCTCTCCTTGTGTAGTAAAGGAACATAAAGACATGAAACTCTTAACAATTTTAGTTGTTTTTACATTACATCACAAAGAGCAAGTTGAAGCTATTTTCTCAAATTATTTATAATAAATAGTTATATAATTAAAGTAATATATATGCACTATCATTCGAAAGTTTGGGGTTGGTACATAATTCATAAACTTTTTTTTTTTTTTTTTTTCTCAGTAAAAAGCAGTAATATTGCAAAATACTATTATTATTACTCCAGTCTTCAGTGTCACATGATCCTTCAGAAATCATTCTAATTTACTGATTTGCTGCTCAATTATTATTGGTGCACAATTATTAATAACAGTTCTTATGATTATTAATGTTGAAAACAGTTTTTGCTGCTTAATATTTTTTGTGGAAAACGTGATGCATTTTTTTCTGAATTTTGTTTATGAATAGAAATTTAAAAATAGCACTTATTTAAAAATAGAAATCTTTTGTACAATTGTAAATGTCTTTAATGTCACTTTTGACATCTATTTAATGCATCCTCCTGAATAAATTCATTAATTTTTAAATAAATTTATAATTAAAAAAAAAATCTAATTAATTTAATCTAATTAATTGCACAATGTGGCGATGAATTAATCTAATTAATTGCACATGAAATTTGGCTGAGAAATAACCCCCATAATTTAAAATTTAAAGTCATTATTGTGTTAAATGAGAAAATCATCAAAAAGACATTACAAAAAATAGCTTTAGAAAGAACTATTTTATTTCACTCAACATAGAATTTATTACACAAACTTTTAGGCTACAACAGCCAATGTTTTTTTGTTTCTGTTTTTCCCCAAAAGTTGCATATGAATTAGTATTTAGATATATTTACAGACCAAAAAAGTTTGGTTACCAACATTCTTCAAAAGATCTTCTTTTATGTTCCACAAAAGAAAGAAAATCATACATGTTTGAAATGACATGAGGATGAATAAATGTAAATAAACAGAATTTTCATTTTTTGGCAAACTATCCCTAAAATATGAAATAATTTTTTAATGAAATGATCCTCTAAAACTGCCAGTAGGTGGCAGTAAATGTCTAAATGAGTCATTCATTCATTCAAACAGCTGATTCATTAGGTGTGTTCGACTTGAGATATATATATACACTGAGAAGAACTTGTGTATTTCTTACCTGAACCTGCTGAGGACCACAGCTGACAGCCACAATCTCCTTAACAAGCTTCTTCTCCTTGAGTCTGACGGCCTCTTCCACCGCAATCTCACAGAAGGGGTTCATCGAATGCTTGACCCCGTCTGTAACCACTCCTGTGTGGTCAGGCCTGACTCGGATCTGAGGTGGGCAGAGATAAAGAGACAGTGATGTAATCTTAAAGAAGAAACACAAAGCCATCATACGACTTTTCATTCTACGCTGAACTTTTATCTAGGTCGACTCATTGTCATTCATAGCAACATTGCTGGATCAAGACGGTGACTTTCACAAGGCTAAACTGGAGGTTGTCCAAAACATTCACAGTAAGAGGCGACATGTTTGACCTCAGATGACCCGTGCACATACTATGACAAGGGTGGCATGAAGGACACAGACAGACTCTGAAACCACGGAGGCTGTTTCATAATCCACGGCATGCTGACAACACAGACTGATCGGTCTGTGAGCCAAACAGCTGATATTAGCAATACTGAGGCCACATACTTCCGGATCAATATCCCTATATAAGGTTTACTGGATCTTAACAGAGGTTTCATGATCTCAAATTACTTCAAACACAAGCTCATTAACATTGAACATCCAGCTCCAGCTCATTGGAATCTGATTTGAAAAGATCACAATGACACAGATTTGGGACATTTGACAATGTATTGATAAAAAGCCTGATCATATGATCTGACAATCAATACATTACAACATAGAAAACTCATTTGCTATCTGATTACTTGACGATAAAGCCAAAACAGAAGGTCACAAGACCAAAGATTACAGACTAAATGGGAAAATCAGTATTCAGATCACGTTTGTTCACTTTTAGATGGCAAAATGCAATGCAATTAATTCTTATAGAAAATGTGCATAACACATTTTGGCAAATGTTGCATACTATAAACAAAATATTGCTAATTGAGTGATCAATAAAAAGCTATTTGTTTATGTAATACTTTTTATTGTATCTTGAAAATCAACTTTTTTTTGTCAGTAGTGTTACTAATAATTAAAATGAAGAATCATTTTTTTTAAATACTACACACTTTAGTGTGACCTTAAGAAGATAAATTCACAAGTCTGTTTAATAAAATGTCCCTTCTTCCCCTATATTTTAGATAAATGTAATTATATAAATTACTTTGGATAAAAGTATCTGATAATTGACAGAATGCCATTTTCTCACATACTAAATATAAATCTGAGCATGTATACACACTACCAGTCAAAGTTTGGAATCTGTAAGATTTTTAATGTTTTTAAAAGAAGTTTTGTCTGCTCACCAAGGCTGCATTTATTTAATTAAAAATACAGTAAAAACAGTAATATTGTGAAATATTATCACAATTTAAAATAACTGTTTTCTGTTTGAATATATTTTATAAAGTAATTTATTCCTGTGATCAAAGCTGAATTTTCAGCATCATTACTCCAGTCTTCAGTGTCACATGATCCTTCAGAAATCATTCTAATATGATGATCTGCTGCTCAAGAAACATTTATGATTATTATCAATGTTGAAAACAGTTGTGTACTTTTTTTTTTTTTTCAGGATTCCTTGATGAATAGAAAGTTCAAAAGAACAGCATTTATCTGAAATACAAAGCTTTTGTAACATTATACACTACCGTTCAAAAGTTTGGGGCAGTAAGAATTTTTATTTTTATTTTTTTGAAAAGAAATTAATACTTTTATTCAGCAAGGATGCATTAAATCGATCAAAAGTGACAGTAAAGACATTTATAATGTTACAAAAGATTATATTTCAAATAAATGCTGTTCTTTTGAACTTTCTATTCATCAAAGAATCCTGAAAAAATATATATATATTGTACACAATAAATGTTTCTTGAGCAGCAGATCATCACATTAGAATGATTTCTGAAGGATCATGTGACACTGAAGACTGGAGTAATGATGCTGAAAATTCAGCTTTGATCACAGGAATAAATTACTTTATAAAATATATTCAAACAGAAGACAGCTATTTTAAATTGTAATAATATTTCACAATATTACTGTTTTTACTGTATTTTTAATTAAATAAATGCAGCCTTGGTGAGCAGATGAAACTTCTTTTAAACACATTAAAAATCTTACCGATTCCAAACTTTTGACTGGTAGTGTGTATAAACGCAATTACATAAATAGAGACCAGATGGGAAAGAAAATGTTGATTAAAGGGATAATTCACCGAACCTGCATGACGTGTGAGAACCTCATTGGTTCTTCCGGAAGCTCAAACGTTATGCGTAACACGAGAATGAATCTCATTGGTTCTTGGATGCTTGAGCTTCTGTTTACCACAACTGATGTGCGAGTTGATGAATGTTTATATGTGAATAAAAGCCTAAATTCAATCTGTTCATCATATAAAGCGATCAAGTCTCTTCAAAAAATTTGGACTAAACCGTTCAGTTCATATGGATTAGTTTAACGATCTCTTTATGAACTTTTTGAAGTGTCAAAGTGGTAGTTGCATAGCTGTCAATGGAGGGACAGAAATCGCTCAAATTTCATCAAAAATATCTTCATTTGTATTCTGAAGATTAACGAAAGTCTTACGGGTCTGGAAGAACATGAGGGTGAGTAATTAATGACAGAATATTCATTTTTTGGAGAACTAACCCTTTAATGGTGACCCACATGTTTTGACAAGGGGTATTAATATTATTTTTGACATTTTCAGGGGCCTGCTAGACTAGTCTTACAAGTTAGTCATCAAATGTTTTTCCTTAAGACTGTTCATAACTTATAAAAACGTAGGTTGGTCTAATTTGAAATCGAAGAGTAAGAGTGTTGACCCCTTGACTAATCGCTCATACTAGTTCTTAAGAAAGCAAAATGGCTATATTTATGCAACTAGCCCCAGATGTACTATAATGCTACACAAAATGTGCATGTTTGTAAAACTACAGCTGGACAGGTGACTGCAGTAGATTATAGCTCGTTATTCTGATCCCACGGCCACAACTGTAAAGAGTTTCATTAGATATTAATTAAAATAACGATATTATTAACACTGACCTTCATCAAACAACCCAGTTTACTAAACTATCCCCATTCAACAGAACAGCTGGCCTACAGTCAGCTCTTTTTCATGCCATAAACTGTCCAACACCGTGTTTATTCATAATTAAAAGCAGTTGATTGAACGATTATCTGATGTATACCTTGACAGCATAGTCAATGACCCGTTTAACTCCGACCAGAACCCGAGCGCTCATCGTGGATCTTGCTCTGCTCGACGGATCACCGCGGGCATGAGTGAACTTCAGCACAAGGATCTAGCCGGAGCGGTACTGGTGTGACACCATTTGAGGCGGGGTTTAGCGAACGCTCATTCTGTTAGCTAATAGAACTGCTCAGATCAGGGAGCTGTCAATCAAAAGCTGAGCTGTGGCCAATCAGTAACGCTGGGTGTTCTAATGCGCTCTGACTGAAACTGACTTAAAATTGGTTCCTTTGTAAGTAGGTTAAAGGTCGTGTGACTGTTGTAACTAAACGCTGGGCTGGTAGAATATCTAGACCTCACTCAATATTAAACGAAATTATAACAATAAGTAGTGAGAGAAACGGAGCTTTCTAAGACTTAGAAATTGAGCAAAAAGATTCACTGAAGCGCTCGCTAAGGTCATCTGCTGGTCACAATCAAAAGTAACCACAGTGCACTTCTTTTTAATTTTTTTTTTTTGTGTAATAGTATTTTGATTATAGGTTAGTTTAATTAACACAAATGTAGATTTCTTAAAGCTGCTCCACGTTTTGTGTGTGTGTGTGTGTGTGTGTGTGTGTGTGTGACCCTGGACCACAAAACCAGTCATAAGGGTAAATTTTTTTAAAATTGAGATATATACATCATCTGAAAGCTGTATAAATAATCTTTCCATTGATGTATGGTTTGTTAGGACAGGACAGTATTTTGTCTGAGAAACAATTATTTGAAAATCTGGAATCTGAGGGTGCAAAAAAATCAAAATATTGAGAAAATTGCCTTTAAAGTTGTCCAAATGAAGTCCTTAGCAATGCATATCCACTCACAAAAATACATTTTGATATATTTATGGTAGGAAATTTACAAAATATCTTCATGGAACATGATCTTTTTCTTAATATCCTAATGATTTTTGGCATAAAAGAAAAATCGATAATTTTGACTCATACAATGTATTGTTGGCTATTGCTACAAATATACCCGTGCGACTTATGACTGGATTTGTTTGTCCAGGGTATATATATAGTGCTGGACGCTACTGTTCTAAAGTTTTAGATCGATAACAGCATTTATCTGAAATAGAAAGCTTTTGTAACATTATACACTACCGTTCAAAAGTTTGGGGTCAGTAAGAATTTTTTTTTTGGAAAGAAATGAATACTTGGATGCATTAAATTGATCAAAAGTGACAGTAAAGACATTTATAATGTTACAAAAGCTTACTATTTCAGATAAATGCTGTTCTTTTGAGCTTTCTATTCATCAAAGAATCCTGAAAAAAAACATTTCAACATTTATAATAATAAAAATCAATGATTTTGAAAGGATCATGTGACACTGAAGACTGGAGTAATGATGCTGAAAATTCAGCGGAATAAAATACATTTTAGAATATATTCACAAAGAAAACAGTTATTTTAAATTGTAATAATATTTCACAATTTTACCGTATTTTTGATCAAATAAATGCAGCCTTGGTGAGCAGATGAAACTTCTTTTAAAATCATTTTTAAAAAATCTTAATAACCCCAGACTTTTGAACAGCAGTGTATACATACACACATACACACAATTTATAAATATTATAATATTTAAATATAATATTTTATTTACAGACTCCAGTTGGTGGCAGTAATGCTCCCATTAAGCCTCACAAAAGAAGAAGAAGAATCTCACATGACTGGAGTGTTTGTTCCCGTGATCATCTGTGAGAGTCAGAGCACTGATGGATCAGCTGCAGCTCAACTCACTCTCTTCAGACAGGTAATGCTTTACACTGCCAGCAGATTCTCACAGAGACTGATGAGAAATGTGCAGGAAAGCACTGTAAGTTTGTGTAGACAATGATTGAAGAAAATATATTTTAATAATGCAGTTTGCTTGTGGATGCATCTTCTGTAACTGAGGATACTGGTCCTCAGAATTGTTTGAGACCAACATCTTCTGAGAAGTTAAACTATGTGATTGTAAAAAAAGCTGATGAATGTAATAAGAGCTTTCTATGTTCATATTGCGTCACAGGAATAAGAAGTTTTTCTGCAGTCACAAAAATCAAGAAAAGAAGGTTGCACAAATAGCTGAAGGTAAGTTGCGTTCATCACATGATGCTTTTTGTAACTGATCAAGACATTTGTTCCATTATGCATGCTTAATTTGCTACAGTTCTCTCTTTTCCTGATGTTCTACTAAATTCCCAAGATATTTGCTTTATATTTGGATAGCTGACGTGATATTTGTTATTGCAGGTGTGGCTCCTCATCCTTTAGCTCGTGTGGATGGCAACATTCACTCTCAGTTTCACACAGAAAATACTGGAGGACAGGTGAGTGTCCTTTCACTGTCATCAGAGATAAATCCTTCATTAAAGTCAAGCTTTTTGAGGGGAAGATTCAAGCGGTGTCAAATCTGTCTGTTTGACAGTTCATTTCTCTGGATGGTGTTTGTCGTTTTGTCTCTTTTAATGGGAACCTCATAAACTCAGCCAAGTATCTGTCTGGTTTTACCCCAAAATGCCCAAACATTATATTTCAGAAAATGAAATTTTAGTACTTTATTTTATTATTTGATTAATTATTTTATATTACTTTAATGCACAAAAAGATATAAAAAAGGATATTATTAAAATGTAGTTATACATCATGGTAGTATTTAATTTATGCTGATTAAACAATATTAAAAATACTGAATTAAAAAAAAATATTAAAAAAAATATTAATATTTAATATTAATATATATATAAAAAATTCTGTAACCATTGAGAATAATGTGAATAACAAAAGAAAAGTGCATTACGATAATGAGAATTTAGTGTAATATGTACTTAAATGTACAATGGCCAATGAAAATAGCTTTATTTTCTTTACGAGTTTCTCCTGTTTGTACCAGAAGTCATGTGATTCTAATCTCTCACTGGGATTGGCACTGGGCCTGTGTCACATGTCAGTCAGGAGGTGGGTCACATGACAGACGATTGGTGGGGGGTGCTGTTTACAAATGCGTATTCTTTCAGTGAACAACTGCGTCGTTCTAGACCTTTAAATTAGATCATGCACAGCTCTCTGCGTGGACTGGAGGGATGATTATTAGATGGACAAATGGAGAATTCAGCCAGGAGACACTGGAAACTTTTCCATGAACACTTTATAGTTATTCATGCCATTTTCCCTACATTTTAGGTCGACAAAAAGCAGTAGACTTTCTTGTTTTGGATGTTGTGATACCTTAAACATGTCATATATTGTGGTACAATATCAGCTAAAGTGTCATTTGTTCCTTATATTAGGGGCTGAATGTGATGGTTATTTTTTTTAAATATTTCTTAAACGTAAAAAAAAAAAAAAAAATAGAAAGTTGCCATTGCAACTAATTGAAATAAATTAAGTTGCAGTTCTAAAATTACTAAAACTAAAAATAATAATAATAATAAGTTAACTCTATTTTAAGGTGACATGTTACTACATGTACTTACTATAATAATAACTGTAAATTATGCATAATTACAAGTAACTAACCCTAACCATAACTCTATAGTAAGTACAATGTAACTCAGTCACCTTAAAATAAAGTGTACTAGCAAAAACAAATATAATAATGATAACAAAAACTAATAAAAATGACAATCACATTGCAAAATTGCTAAAACTTTTGTTTTGGATGTGGGGATGTTGTGACTTAATCACATCTTGCAGTACAATATCAGCTGAAGTATCATGGCCACATTCACTCTAAAAAATAGCTTGAACAGCACAGTTTTCCATTGAAACTGTAAAATACTGTAAAAACAATGCATTCTGGGTAACATTTGTCATTTTTAGATTGGCTACTTTTTCAAAAATGACAAATATTACCCAGAATGCATTGTTTTTACGGTATATTAGGCTGTTTCAATTTTAAACGATATTTTACTGTGTAGTTGTTTAGATGCTTGTTCTTTACAGTTTACAGGGTTCCTACAGTCATGGAAAACCTAAAAACATCTGGAAATAGAACAAAATATTCAACAATATTACTAATCTGCCTGCATTGACACCATTGTATGGGAACTGTAGACTGTGAAAAAAAAGAAAAAAAAAAAGATGGCCGACGCATCTTCACAGCGCAAAGTGGAGCCGCGATATCAAGGTCCCGCCCACACTCCCGCAAAATCGGTTAATATACAGTTTACTGCACAACAACACATTATGTCGGTGTGAAATAAACAGTTATAGAAATGTAGAAATTAAAGTTAAAGCTCCAATCTCCTCCCGAAGATCCAGAAAAAAGTCCGTTGGTGGTTCAGTGACTACTTCCCTCAGAGAAAAGCTGTCAGTCTCAGCTGTCAATCATGACATCAAAACCCGCGTTTTTATAGCGTCGAATAACTAACTAAAACTTATTTAAAGAGCGAACACTTGAACTAACATCAGCGTGATAAAAACTGCCTAAAATGACAGAAACCATCTTTGGAAAAGAATATTTGATGTGTAATTTGATTGTTTAGTTTGTCTTACATTACATGGAAAGGGCGGGGCTTATGACATATACTGCTTCCAGCCACCTGGGGGCGATCGAGACGCTTTGGCTTCACTTTTCAGGAGGACTCGTGTGGCACGCTCATAGACTGTAAAAAAATATGGACGTAGTGTCCGTGACGTCACCCGTAGATTTCTGAAGAGCATTTTTGAAGCGAAAATGAGGCCGCTGCCATCTTAGCAGCGCGTCATTCCTGGATAACTGAAAATGGGCAAAGAGGCGGGGCCTGGTTGCTGAAACCACGCCCGCCTACCTCGACGTGATCATGTTAGCAGGCAAAGGAGCTATCTATCTATCTTAGATACTATCTAAAATATTAATAAAGATAAGTTATATCATTAGAAAGTTCTAAAGGTGTACTGTCAATATACGGTGTCTTTTTTACGATATAGATGCTCCAGCATCAGTAATTAATTTGTGTCGGGTGTGCAAATAACAACATGAAAAATCAAACTGGACTTCATACCTTTATATAGCGATCGCGAGATGAATCCAAGTGGCACTTGGGTAAAATGTCCATGAGTGTCTATTGAAAAACAAAAAACAGTACTTTTTGTCCACAAAAGCGTTAAATCCATGAAATATTGATATATTATCCATTGTTTGCATCACATTTCTTCTGAATGATCTGCTCTCTATCATCGTTCTTCAAGAAATTATGCAAAATATAATTTTTCAAAATAGTGCAGCAGTTTTAGTTATAATATCCAAGCAGTGCTGTCGGAGTTTAATATTCTCCCGCCATTGTCACTGTAGTAAATCTCACAAACAAAACTTTAATTAAGCCAATGCCACGATCCAACAACGTGTGTTCTGTTTATCTTCCGCATGTGTGCAGATCTACACAGACGCACATCTGTCTCGAGTCTGGACCATTAACACAGCAAGCCATATTATTTTATAATTGTATAAAATAATCCCGAAAAAAAGCACAAACACGGCAGAGATGCCAAATTCAGCGGCTGGAATTAGCTGAGGTGACGGCTCACAGACATCAGTGGCAATCTACCTGTCACTCAAGTGACCAAGCCCTTAATTATGCAGAACTTTAAGGCTTAATATAATTCAAACGGATGAGTTATAAAAAAATTCACCCCCCTCAGAGTTGTCATGAAGGGCAAAATTAGCAGTACAGACCAAAACCACAATTTGATCCAGGCTGTAACCATGTTTTTTTCTGCTGTAAACTTGGCCATTTTAACATGTGGGTCAATGAGATTCTGCTCTCTTTTGCAGCCTGTTCCTAGTGGCCAGTCTGTGAATTGCAGTTTAAGTCACTTCCGTATTGGCTTCAAGAGAAACTGGGGGAGGTTGCCGCTTGGGCACGCTTGATGAACTGAGATGGACGATGTCATGACAGCTTTCTCCAGAGCTTTTCTTTTAGAGCTGCTATACAGCCAAAATTATATTTCCTGCTACTATAACTTTATTTATATAGGCCTAGCGCTTTTTACAATGCAGATTGTTTCAAAGCAGCTTTCTGTATAAACAAAGGTGACTTAACTTGTCAAAAGTCATGGAAAGAGTGCTAAAAAAAAGGCATGTTAAGAATCAATATTGGATCGTTCACATGAAAATCACAAATAATCTAAAAAATGTGTATTTTAATCAACCCTAGTAAGTCTGGTTGCGTCCGAAATTGCATACTCTCTTGAGTAAGTACTTATTTTGAATAAATGCTTATTCTTACCTAGAACATACCTAAAAAAGTATGTTCTATATAGAATGAATGTAATCCGGACGTACTTCATTCACCATTATCACGTCATTATCATGTGACCTACCAGCGTCAGCTTCACTGCCATTCACAAATCCTCTCCTGTGGCCTCATGGGATACTAAACTGTCCATCATATGCACAGAAGTAGTGGGTCATCCGGGTATTTTTTGCCTTCTCTTTTATGAGTCATGTGAACTCATTATATACTGTTTTTCGCCTACTATATAGTAAGGAAATAATTGATTTCGGACGCAGCCTCTGTCTCTGTCCTCCTCAGGTGACGTACCGAGTGATTCCTCTCTCAGATCAGTGACGGGAGGGTAGAGGTGAAGTCAGAGGGACGGTTAATGTGGTTTCCGCAGCCAACCTCACTGGATCCCAGCTGGTATGGAATCAACACATCTGTCTCCAGCTCGTACTTCATTATGTCATGACGTTCAACATGAGTCTCATTCAACGCACATGACAACATGTCAGAGCTGAAGATGAATACTACACAATCTCAGCTATAACTGAATGGCCAGATGTTAAGGTTTACGCATTGTAAAATGTTTTAACGCCTGTTTTCTCCCAGAGAGTAATTCAAAACTCTTTCAGTGATGGAGTCAGTCCTGCTGGAGAAGATGACAGAGAGGAGGCACGATGTGTGTATTTCCCAGCATCATCTGTGAGCGAGGGAACAGCCACGGCCGTGTCCATGCAGACATCAGCTGACCACACGTTCAATCAAACGGCAGGTACGGACACTTTGAGATCTGCCGTCACACCCGCATATAGAATCACATGCAACACGCTTCAGTACATTGAGCAACAGTTTGTTACAGTCATTTCACTTCAGTTAGAGGAAGTTATTAAAACAATGGAAAGTGAAGTAATGGGTCTAACTATTAATGATCTGAATGAACTATTCTTCTATCAAGAGTCCAAAATATATTAATGTGATGATGTCAGACTTAATTATTAATAATAATTTAATAATTAATAATAATTATACTTAAAGGTGCAATATGTAAGGTTTTTGCAGTAAAACCACTAGGCTAGTGTTATATATTTTGTTCACTTGAGTACTTACAATATCCTAAATGTTTCCAACTATTTGTAAATTGTGAGAAAATTGCAATTTTAACCAAGACTCCGGGACGTGTGAGGAGTCGCATGTCAATTGCGTCACACCCGCGTTACCCTCGGTTTCAATTTGTAAAAACCATGGAAACACCAACGACGCTTTAATATATTACGTTTTAATGTTTGTCCTGAACATGATTTCTTCCCGAGTCCTATCGTGATTATTTCCACTGGCTGTGAGGTGAAGACCACATGTCCCAAGATTCCGCGCTCAAACTTGGTGTCGTCAAGCTACGCCTTTGTTTTGAATAGACCTCTAGCGGACATAAATCTTACTTATTGCACCTTTAATAATTTGACATTTAATCTGATTTAATTACACATGAAAAGAGCTTAAACTCATTATTTTAACATTTTATCTGGATAATAATTAAGTTATTAATTTGATTTATTATCTCAAAGTAGCTGCATACTAGTTATTTCATATACAACCAATTTTTAGTAAAAAAAAAAAAAAATCAGGATTCTTTGATGAAAAGAAAGCATTTATTTAAAAGAATATTTTATAACATTATAAATGTTTTCTCTGTGACTTTTGATCAATTTTATGTCCTTGTTGAATAAAAATATTAATTTATTTTTCTTACCCCACACTTTTTAATGATGTGTATACTGTTTTCAACACTGATAACAATCAGAAATGTTTCTTAAGCAGCAAATTAGAAAGACTTTTGAAGGATCATGTGACACTGAAGACTGGAGTAAATTCAGTTTTAATCACAGGAATAAATTACATTTTAAAATATATTTAAAAAGAAACAGTTATTTTAAATTGTAATGTTTCACAATCGTATTGTTTTTACCGCTTGTACTGTTTTGATCAAATAAATGTAGCCTTGGTGAGAAAGAGAGTTCATTATTCCAATAAAAAAATATAGGAATAATGTTATTATTACAAACTTTTGACTGATATTGTATATATTAATAATAATAATAATTTTTATCATTATATATATATATATATATATATATATATATATATATATATATATATATATATATATATTCTATTAGAATGATTTCTGAAGGATCATGTGACACTAAAGACTGGAGTAATGATGCTGAAAATACAGCTTTGATCACAGGAATAAATTACTTTATAAAATATATTCAAACAGAAAACAGTTATTTTAAATTGTAATAATATTTCACAATATTACTGTTTTTACTGTATTT
Organism: Hypophthalmichthys molitrix; assembly: GCA_037950675.1. NCBI lineage: Eukaryota > Metazoa > Chordata > Actinopteri > Cypriniformes > Xenocyprididae > Hypophthalmichthys > Hypophthalmichthys molitrix. The sequence continues at coordinate 32,861,814 of CM075507.1, read as the reverse complement.
TTAATGAAATAAATGCAGCCTTGGTGAGCAGATGAAACTTCTTTTAAAAACATTAAAAATCTTACCGTGTCCAAACTTTTGACTGGTAGTGTGTGTGTGTATATATATATATATTAGTGCTGTCAAACGATTAATCGCGGTTAATTGCATCCAAAATAAACATTGTGTTTACATGATATATGTGGGTGTACTGTGTATATTTATTATGTATATATAAATACACCCACATGCATGTATATATTTAAGAAAAATGTATTATATTATATATAAAATATTTATATATAATATACATATATGTGTGTGTGTGTGTCAAAAAAATTTATTCAGACACCTTGAACGTTTCATTCATTAATACAGTTTATTCACTATAGTTTAAAAAAAATGGTAATAAAATATGACAAGGTCAAGAGTTAAACTGTGTCAGAAAAAATTAATCTTAATTATGTCTGATAACACTTAAGCAAAACATGGTCAGGTCAAAGTGTCTGAATAATTTTTGGTTCAGAATTTTTTTAAATATGTCACAGTTTTATATATATATATAATTTTTCATCATGTATATAAATAATATTGTAGTCATCCTCCCGTCATTGTGAACTACATACTCTACTACATAATCATACAATAAATCTCTTATAAGTTCTCTCAGTGGCAGTAAATGTGATTTGAATTTAGCATGTGAAGCAATACAACATCTGTCGTCTCTCTCGTTTAGGTCAATTCTACGTGATGATGACTCCTTCAGATGCTCTGCATTCTGCCTCTCAGCGGACCATAGCTCCACGCACACATACATACACTGTGTAAGTACAAAAGAGTGGCACAAAACAGGTGTTATGCTTTTAAGCTCTGTACCTTAGTGTCAGTTTACCACAGAAGATCGTCCCTCGGTCTACAAAAATCTCAAATTGCATTTAAAGCCTACTGACAGCATAAGACAGGTGTTGTCCATTAAATTGTAACTTGTTTTAAACCCATAACGTTCATTAGTATTGAATGAGGCACATTTACACATTTTATAGGTTGAATAATAATGCGTCAGGGGTGTGTGTTTTGAATTTGGGATGGGATTGCACCTTTGCAAGCTCCTCGTGCCTTGCTCTCCATTTAACCTTAGGATCCCGCTAGCGCATTGGCAAATCCATACGAAAACAGGGCTGTTTGTCACGATTCTGGTTTTTGTATATTTTCAGGATCATGTGCTCAAATTCAGTCATAATTTTGGAAGATGCTGTTTTTACACTGCAGAAGCAGAAGTGTTGTGAAAACGGGTGATGCTCACGCGTTTGTGCGATTGCAACATTCTCATCCGCCGAAACAGGCTCAGTAGAAATATCCTGCTGAAGAATCGCGTGTCAGAGGTGTTTGTTTCAGTCATTCTTGTTTGATTATTTCCTTCTTTTGGACACGCACAGCTTTTGCGAAATCTGCAGCGTAATGGATTTCACAAGAGTCCTAATCTTTCTTTCTTCCAGTAGAATTACAAATCCCTTATTATTAGTTCTAGGGGAAAAAAGCCAGTGTAGTTAGAGAGTGTGGGTTGCATGCATAATGAAATACTGATCACACACCAGTGTTGTTCCTATACTATTATAGTAATTTTACTAATAAGTTAATTTTAGTTTTAGCTGTGTGCTTTTAAATTATGTGTAAAAATGTCTCAAGTTTTCAAAGCGTGTTCAAATATTGTTAAAAATGATGGTTTGCTCTGTTGTACACCGCAGATTTTGGCAAATGTAAGATGTTATTTAGATCTTCCATGCAAACAAACAATTTTCATATTATATTCACAGTATAAATACTGCATAAATTGCAGGTTGTGTGCTATTTCTTGAGAGATTTGTCTGTTCATGTCAAATTTCCTTTTCAGCAAAGATGGTAACCATCCAGTCAAGCTGTTTCTGTCATTTTCCATCTACCTTAAAGCTGAAATGTCATTCATTACGTAATCAAAGCGTTTTTTTGAAATGTCTGAAATAAATTTGCCCCTTTTCTGCAGAGATGAACTCAACACACAGCAGCATGAAGCTTTTAACTGGTGAGAAGAACTTTTACATCCCCTTAAGCCAAAATACACCCAAAGAAACAAAAAACGGGCTCTTAAAGGTATAGAGAGCCATTACTGTGTTGCAAAATTAACACCTAATGTGAGTAAATATTGACTTTGTTGAGTAAAATTAAAGACAAATTCACTATATGGATAAAAGTATTGTGACACACCTCTTGATTATTGAACTTTTGCCCCTATTTGGGTGCAAAAACATGCCGTTTTTGTGTGTGTCCCTTTAAATGCAAATGAGCCACCTTTCCAGAAGAGGGCGGAGCTTTAACAAGCTTTATAATGGGAGTGAATGGGGGCGAGATTCCCTCAATTCATCCTAGATGTATATGACTTTCTTCTTTCAGCCAAACACAATCGGAGATCTATTAAAAAATATCCTGGCTCTTCCAAGCTTTATAATGGGAGTGAATGGGGGCGAGATTCCCTCAATTCATCCTAGATGTATATGACTTTCTTCTTTCAGCCAAACACAATCGGAGATCTATTAAAAAATATCCTGGCTCTTCCAAGCTTTATAATGGGAGTAAAGGGGCATGAGATTTTGAAGCCCAAAAAATCGTATCCATCATAAAAGTAATCCATATGGCTCCAGGGGGTTAATAAAGGCCTTCTGAAGTGAAGCGATGCGTTATTGTAAGAAAAATATCCATATTTAGAACCTTATTAACCCCCTGGAGCCGGATGGATTACTTTTATGATGGATAGATGTGCTTTTTTGGACTTCAAAATCTCACCCCCCATTTACTCCCATTATAAAGCTTGGAAGAGCCAGGATATTTTTTAATATATCTCCGATTGTGTTTGGCTGAAAGAAGATAGTCATATACACCTAGGATGGGTTGAGGGTGAGTAAATTAGGGGATAATTAAAATTTTTGGGTGAACTAACCCTTTAAGTTGACCACTGATATGGTACAGCCTTCTGTGCATTTGTATACTGAAGTCACTTCCTCTGTATATAGTGCTTTTATATAAAGAGACAGAGAAATAGACTTCCTGTAGAGTAAATAAAAGCATCTTTTGTTGGTTTGCATTAGAAAGCATCTTGCTTCCTTCATGGCGTTTTGTGAGATGCTTTACCTTACCCCGTGTTGCGTGTTCTGCGGTGTGACAGACGCGACGCTGCGAAGTCGTGACTTAATTAAAGCGTACCTGAGGGAAGAGTCCACGCAGAGAACAGTTGTGTCATTAGGCTAAAGTCGGGCCTCGTCGCAGACGGCAGCTGTTTGCAGCACCGCAATTTATAACCTAATGAACACAGCCGATGCTGGGACTCCCCTGAGATCACATGCGAAGGGCAGCGAGACCTTACGGAGATATCTGCCAGTCCACACTAATACTAGCTGTAACCTTACAAAGCTGGGACTAGACATGTCATACTCGGGGCTGTCCTTAGGGCGGTGCATCTGTGTTTTACGGGCTCCGCTGTGATCAAGAACAGGCTCCGTTTCCTGTAACTCACACTGGGCCCGTCCGGCCCTGGACTTACTCGCTAGTGGTTGACCACGGTATTTTTGCTGATATCATGAGTGTAGGGCGGCTGATTGTGGGTTTCATGTGAATACATACATAATAAAGTGCAAATGAAAGCAAATGACATCCGCACAACATTGATGAAATATATCCATACTGAGCGGTAATTTAAATTTTGTGCAAGTAATGCAAGTAAAAAACATGCATTAACCAGACTATCTTTAGCTTTTAAACATTGAAAGAACAACATTGATTGTACTTTTGTTAAATTAATTTTGTTTATTACTATTGTTATTTCCCAAAGCAGCAAACTGATCTTGTTTATTATTATTATTATATTATGATTATTTCTTAAAATATTTTTTATTTAAAAAATGAACTTTACTAAATCATTTATGCAGCCAAATCTCAAATGACAGAAATGTGCTTGTTTATTTTATTTAATTTTATTTTTGTTTTGTTTTGCATTTTGTTTTATTTTGTGTTTCTTTTGTTTGTTTTATTTTGTTTATTTTGTTTGTTTTATTTTGTGTTTGTTTTGATTTTATTTTGTGTTTATTTAGTGTTTGTTTTATTTTGTTTATTTTGTATTTGTTTTATTTTGTGTTTGTTTTTTGTTTATTTTGTGTTTGTTTAATTTTGTGTTTGTTGTTTGTTTTATTTTGCATTTTGTTTTATTTTGTTATTTATTAATTGTTATTTATTAATTTTGTGTTTATTTAGTGTTTGTTCTTTATTTGTGAATTTTATTTATGTATGTATTTATGTACACTATATTGCCAAAAGTTTTGGGACGCCTGCCTTTACGTGCACATGAACTTTAATAACATCCCATTCTTAATCCATAGGGTTTAATATGGAGTCGGCCCACCCTTCGCAGCTATAACAGCCTCAGCTCTTCTGGGAAGGCTTTCCACAAGGTTTATGGGAATTTTTGACCATTCTTCTAGAAGCGCATTTGTGAGGTCAGGCAGTGATGTTGGCGAGAAGGCCTGGCTCACAGTCTCCGCTCTAATTCATCCCAAAGGTGTCTATCAGGTTGAGGTCAGGACTCTGTGCAGGCCAGTCAAGTTCCTCCACACCAAACTCGCTCATCCATGTCTTTATGGACCTTGCTTTTTGCACTGGTGCGCAGTCATGTTGGAACAGGAAGGGGCCATCCCCAAACTGTTCCCACAAAGTTGGGAGCATGAAATTGTCCAGAATGTCTTGGTATGCTGAAGCATTAAGAGTTCCTTTCACTGGAACTAAGGGTCCAAGCCCAACCCCTGAAAAACAACCCCACACCATAATCCCCTCTCCACCAAACTTTACACTTGACACAATGTAGTCAGGCAAGTACCGTTCTCCTGGCAACTGCCAAACCCAGACTCGTCCATCAGATTGCCAGACAGAGAAGCGTGATTGGTCACTCCAGAGAACACGTCTTCACTGCTCTAGAGTCCAGTGGCGGTGTGCTTTACACCACTGCATCCGACGCTTTGCATTGCAGTTGGTGATGTAAGGCTTGGATGCAGCTGCTCGGCCATGGAAACCCATTCCATGAAGCTCTCTACGCACTGTTCTTGAGCTAATCTGAAGGCCACATGTAGTTTGGAGGTCTGTAGCTATTGACTCTGCAGGAAGTTGGCGACTTCTGCGCACTGTGTTCCTCAGCATGCGCTGACCCCGCTCTGTAATTTTACGTGGCCTACCACTTCGTGGCTGAGTTGCTGTTGTTCCCAACTGCTTCCACTTTGTTATGATTCCACTAACAGTCGTGTTATATATTTAGTAGTGAGGAAATTTCACGAATGGATTTATTGCACAGATGGCAACCTATCACGGTACCACGCTTGAATTCACTGAGCTCCTGAGAGCGACCCATTCTTTCACAAATGTTTGTAAAGTAGTCTGCATGCCTAGGTGCTTGATTTTATACACCTGTGGCCATGGAAGTGATTGGAACACCTGAATTCAATGATTTGGAGGGGTGTCCCAATACTTTTGGCAATATAGTGTATCTTATGTAGCTTATGTATGTATGTGTATATTTAGTGGTTTAGTTTTTTTGTTTGTAATTATTGTTATTTTTTTTAATATGTTATGTTTTGGAAAGATAGGATTGCAGATGTTAATTTTTTTGCTTCATTATTACTGTAGGAAAATGGACAGCCCACGCACCCCTAGAGATGAGAAGAGAAGAGCACAACATAATGAAGGTCAGTGAATTCTCTTAATCTAATACGAGTCTTTACACTGTAAATCAAAGCAACAAGGTAACTAATACTGTTCCCATCCCAAAGATACTGACACTGAAAACGAATCTCAGCAGGCTCTGATGTTCAGCCTGCAGATGTCAGTAGAGGGTTGATAGACTGAACACGTATTGCAGCTTTAGTTGATGTGGCCCAGATTTTGCCTCTGATCTCCTTCTTGCTGTTGATGTGCAGTTGAAAGGCGTCGGCGAGACAAAATCAACAACTGGATTGTGACGCTCTCGAAAATCATCCCAGACTGTGGCATAGATGGTACCAAGACTGGAGCGGTGAGCTGCATGATGCATTTTTGACCTTAATGAAAATCTGACCTTATTATTGACCTGTTATTTACAATAGGTGCCTTGAAACTGCATTTGTCTAAAGTGCAGTGCATGTTTTTTTGTTCCTCCAGAGTAAAGGTGGGATCCTGTCAAAGGCGTGTGATTACATTGGAGAGCTGAAGCAGCATAACCAGAGGCTGCAGGAGAGTTTGAGAGGAGCAGAGAGAGTGCAGATGGACAATGAGCTGCTCAGACAGCAGGTACGCCACTGAGCACCAAGATTTTAACATCATCTGTAGCGAGCTGAGTTGCGATTTGTCACTGACCTTGTCTGGAATCACGTTACCTATTCTATATACCTATATGCTGTTTTCCTTATGGGGACCAAAAAATGTCCCCACGAGGATTTTGGATATTGCCATAATGTAACGTAACATAACTGAACCACACACACACAATTTCCTTCTCAGTCTGCCCTTCACTGGAAAGTCACTAATTAGCCAAATCACATAAATTAACCCATTACTGGGCTGTACATGCTAAACAACAACAGAAGAGGGTGCTAGAAACAGTAATATCTTTGATTATTTTATTTTTATTTTTACATTGTTTTGTTTTCTTATTTTATTCTATTATATTTAAAAGATTATTTCACTCTATTTTATTTTATTCTGTTCTTTTCTGTTTTATTTAATTTTATTTTATTCTGGTCTATTTTATTCTATTTATTTTATTTTATTCTGTTTTGTTTTATTCTATTCTGCTTTATTCTATTTTATTTTACTTTGTTTTGTTTTATTCTATTCTATTTGATTCTATTTTATTTTATTTTATTCTATTCTACTTTATATTATTTTACTTTGTTTTTTTATTCTATTCTATTTATTTAATTTAATTTTATTTATTTTATTCTATTCTATTTTGTTTTATTCTATTGTTTTATTTTATTTTGTTCTATTCTATTTTACTTTATTTTATTCTATTTTATTTTATTCTGTTTTATTCTATTTGATTTGATTTGATTCTATTTTATTTATTTATTCTATTTTATTTTATTTTATTTTACTCTTTATTTTATTCTATTCTGTTCTGTTCTATTCTACTTTTCTATTCTATTTTATTCTATTCTATTCTTTTTATTTTTTATTTTTTATTGTCTTTTAGGGTGTACTCACACTAGGCGCTCTGAACCGTGCCCAGGCGCGGTTCGTTTAGCCGGCCCTGGCCCGCTTAGAAGAGGTGGGCCAGAGCGCGGTTTGGTTGGGCTCGAGCGCGGTTCACATGCAATGTGAGCGCTAACCGTGCTAGAGCACGAGCAGTTACTACTTTTGTGTGCGCTACTGTCATCATTATGATGGCAAACATCTTTATTACTGCTTTGATAGTACACTTATCAATTCATGTAATTAATTCAAGTGTATTTGGGTTTATAACAGGTCTGATTCCCACCTTATTGATGAACAGGAATTGTAGTTTGCAAATAAAGCTGCAAATTCCTCCATTAACATCAACTGCCTTCGTAATAATCTTCTGATAAGTGCTATTGAAAATCGCTGCGCGGCATAAGTTATAAATAGCCTATATTAGGCAGTATCTTAGTGAAAGTGCATTTCTTCCTGTTTTCTTCCATTCAAAAAGTTGCATCGTATATGATGTAAGCGAGGAACGTTAAGTGCAGTGTGAGTGCAGGCCAGCGGGGGAGTGGGGAGGGGGGACAATCGCGCTCGGGCTCGGTTCAAGATAACCGTGCCTAATGTGAGTACACCCTTATTCTATTCTATTTTGTTTTTATTCTATTCTTTTATTTTATTTTGTTCTATTCTATTCCATTTTACTTTATTTTATTCTATTCTATTTTATTTTATTTTACTGTTTTTTTGTTTTATAATATTCAATTTGATTTGATTTGATTCTATTTTATTTTATTTTATTCTTTTCTATTTTATTCGATTTTATTTTACTCTTATTTTATTCTGTTATGTTCTATTCTACTTTTCTATTCTATTCTATTCTACTTTATTTTATTTTATTTATTCTGTTATTCTATTCTTTTTTGCTTTATTCTATTCTTTTATTTTATTTTGTTCTATTATATTCTATTTTACTTTATTTTATTTTACTTTGTTTTGTTTGTTTTATCCTATTCTATTTTATTGATTTATTTTATTCTATTTTATTTTACTCTTTTTTTATTTCATTTTTATTTATTTTATTTTTATTTTTCTAGTAGAGCATGGCACTAGCAATGCCGAGGTCATGGGTTTCAGCCTGGGAATGCGTGAATTGAAAAATAAATATAGCTTCAATACAATGTAAGTCACTTTGGATAAAAGTGTGTGACAAATGCATAAATGTAAACGTAAGTATCGTACAAAACATTTGCCTCTACATCTTCAGATTTAATAATCAACTTCTCTGTTGTTGGTTTCAGTTGGAGGAGCTCAAGAGCGAGAACAGCCTTCTCCGAGCACAGCTGGAGCATCACGGCATTGACATGTTCACAGCGGCTCCGGCACAATGAACTCCAGACATTCCGGGAAAGAGATTCTGGCCCTTCCAGATGACAAAAGGCCTTCAGAGAATGACATAGGACTGAAGTGGGCCGAATGACATATGCTAGCTTTTTCTCCGTCTGTGCTGAGTCAAGAGTCTCTTTCAGTGACTGGATGCCCTTCTCGTCTGATACAGTGAAGCCAGGCTTGCTGCAGTGGAGGTCAGAGGTCAAGAAGTTTTTATAAGTGCCGACATCAGGACCCTATGATCCGAAAAGCAGCTATTTATTCATTCTGACTAACTCCGGACTAAACAGAGGAAGACAGTTTTAGTTTTCTCCGCCTTATAAAACACCCCATACATTTTCCTTTTGCTAATTTTCCAGCCTTGTTGCTTTCAATTTTGTCTTCATGCTTTTTCTTGAAGTATTAGTTGTTTGTTCAGTGCCTCGTTTAATTTAAAATTCTCCCAGAGAAAATCTGCCGCTTTGTGGTGTTTCGGAAGGTCGTTACGGGATGAATGAAGCCGTGATGAAATGTCATTAGCGGTTCCAGTGAAATTTTGTCTTAAAATCAGAACAAAAGCACCTGCTCGTATGAGTCCCTCTAAAAGAAAGCTCTGATGCAAGAAAATGAGCTCCGTCTGGGATTATTAGCTTCTTATCTCGGAAGTTCGGAAAGCATCACCTAATCTAAGAAGCAAATGAGAAAATATTCACAAAGCTATCGAGTTTGCTTTGTAGCTAAATGCTGGACATCTCAGGACTGAAAAAATGTTTGTTACTGTGTGTTAAGAGTTTTATTCTGTTAACTTAACCTAATCATCAGGTCCAAAACACCTGATTAACATGATGGACTGTCTTAAGAAGGCCTATTTGCAATCCGTAAGTGTTACAAATAACCACTTTGTTCTTAATTTACTTGCTTGAAACTTTTTGTGTCATATTTATATAAACCAATTTAACAGAATAGTTTTGTTCCAAACTCATTTTCTGTTATTTTCCTCATGGTTCCTCAAGTCATTATTCACTTATTAACCAGAGCTCAGATGGCAAGAGACATGCAAACCGATGATTTGATGTGATGCATTTTAAAGGTTCCCGTAAATACAACTTTAGTAGACTTGGAATATTAAGTGTTTATGGTGTTTTTGTCCTTTTTGGAGCTTGACAGACTATTATAACCACTATTGTGGTCATGAAGATTTTTCAGTTCTCATTTCGTGTTCCATTGGAGAAATAACAGGTTTGGAACGACAAGGGTGTGTGAATTACCAAAGGTTTTTATTTTTGGGTGAACTGTTATTTTAAAGTGCCTCTATTATATGCTATTTTAAAGGTTCCTGATTTTGTTTTGGAGTCTCGTATAACAGGTTTACATGCATTCAAGGTCAAAAAACACTTGAAAAACACATTGCAGCATCAGCTCTTTTCTCACAGTGTCTGAAACAGTTCAGTAAAGGATTCGGTCTGTCTAAACCCCTCTTTTCCGAGAGCTTACTCTGCTCTGATTGGTCAAACATCCCAGTCTGTTGTAGGGATGTTGGTGATTAATCGACAATCGATAATACAATTAATCGATAAAACTTCTCAATCATCGATTAAAGGGTTAGTTCACCCTAAAATGAAAATTCTGTCATTAATTACTCACCCTCATGTCGTTCCACACCCGTAAGACCTTCGTTCATCTTCAGAACACAAATTAAGATATTTTTGATGAAATCTGATGGCTCAATGAGGCCTGCATTGACAGCAAGATAATTAACACTTTCAGATGCCCAGAAAGCTACTAAAGACATATTTAAATCAGTTCATGTGACTACAGTGGTTCAACCTTAATGTTATGAAGCGATGGGAATACTTTTTGTGCGCCAAAAAAAAACTAAATAACGCCTTTATTCAACAATATCTAGTGATGGACGATTTCAAAACACTGCTTCATGAAGCTGCGAAGCTTTACAAATCTTTTGTGTCGAATCAGTGGTTCGGAGCACGTATCAAACTGCCAAAGTCACGTGATTTCAGTAAACGAGGCTTCGTTACATCATAAGTTTTTCGAAATTTCAATGGTCCACCAGTGGGGGGCGTGACTTTGGCAGTTTAATTCACGGTCCGAACCACTGATTCGAAACAAAAGATTCATAAAGCTTCATGAAGCAGTGTTTTGAAATCGTCCATCACTAGATATTGTTGAATAAAGTCGTTATTTTGTTTTGTTTTTTGGCGCACAAAAAGTATTCTTTCGCTTCATAACATTAAGGTTGAACCACTGTAGTCACATGACCTGTTTTAAATATGTCTTTAGCAGCTTTCTGGGCATTGGAGGCCTCACCGAGCCATTGGATTTTATCAAAAATATCTTAATTTGTGTTCCGAAAATGAACAAAGGACTTACAAGTGTGGAATGACGACGTAATTAGTGACAGAATTTTCATTTTTGGGTGAACTAACCCTTTAAGGCTAACGATTAATTGATTGATCGTTGTTTAAATTAACAATCATCAAGGGAATTCGTGTAAATTGACATCCCTAGTCTGTTGGGATTGTCCTACTTTGCTTCGACTGCTTTGGTTGTGATTGGTCGACTGCTTACAGCGCATTTCGAAAACTGTACATCCATTACCATATCTGAACTTCAGCTCTGGAGGAAGTGCATGAAAAGTGGATTCACAGTGTAGAAACGGCGTCTTCGCGACCTGTCGACAACCCAAACCAAACTCTTCCAGCCTCAGCTACAACTACAGCGTTTGAGGGCGGGGCAAAGTAGACGTCGTTTGCTGGCAGCCAATTGTTTTGTAGGTACTGTATGAAACAGGAAGTGAGACTGGAATTAATGACGACTCGTTTCAGCAGATCATGATCGATTCTTTCTTTTAGGAGACAATACCTTTATTTGATTAATTCACAAACATTGCATGAAAGAGGAATTTCTGAAAAAGCATAATGGGGCACTTTAAGTTGAACGAAGCAAATAAAAACAATATAACTAAAAATAACTCTTTTGTCTACTGTACTGATTACTATGCAGGTAACATTAGACTGCAGCGTTTGTGGTTTTATGTGAATCACTTCATTTTGCAAGATAAATATCACACCTTCTCTAAAGCACTGTTACCAGATTGCAGCTTTATGATGATTATTTTGCAATAAATGTTGCTGTATAAGGCACTTAATTGCAGTGATTACCCCAGTGGCCCTACAGTTGACCAAAAAATAAACAGTGAAAAATAATTGCCAGAATTTTAATATTCCAGTAAAGTGTCCTCAGAGAGGCAGAGAAACTACTCTGCATCACTTTCACAGTCACTTAATAAACTTTGTTTCAAAGTAATGGTCTGTGAAGGTCTCATAATTGACACGATATTAAGCATGTTTCATTGTGGCTAAGGTTATTTAAACAGCTCCTTGAACTTAATTTGCTTTTTATGTGCATTATAATTTGAAGTATCGGCATCCTAACAATTTGCTCTTGTAAAGATTGTCTAGGGAGCTTAAACTCTATATAACTAAGAAATTTTATCTGATTTTTTAGTGTTTTGAAGATATATTTTGAAGTAAATTATTTCTAATCAGGCCATGTTTTTAAAGTGATTCAATCAATGAATCAGATGAATCAGAGTTTTGATTCACAAAACCAACTCACTATTAAAAGCTGTTAGCCTTATGTTCTGTATGTTTGTGTAATGATACACTGAAACTAGACAAATAAAAATGCAATCATTCACAATGTCGCTTGATTTTACATAACCAGCGAAATCATTGTGAAAGTACTGTGAATATTCAATATCTCCAAAGGTTTTTTTCAGGCTACTGGATTGGCAAATCATTCCTGTATGCCTTCCTGTGATTGATGTATTGTCTCCAATATTTTAAACGTAGGCCGGTCTAATACAAATGACCTTAGAGATAATAGTTTCTCAGCGCTTCTGTGGAAACCACAGCTCACTCAATCTCTCTCAATTCATAACTGTCTCTATTGTGTCTTTAAATGAGGTTTGAGTCACAGCTGGGATGATTTTATCAGATTGTTCATGAAAACAGCGCGAACACTTGGCTAATATCTTTTCTTGTTTCAGACATCATTTATTCTCAACCATCTCGGTGTCTCCAGAGATTCGTTATTCATTATAATTCTCCTCATCATTCATCATTGTTCACACCTTGGTTTGGAAATGACCCTTAACTATCGTAGAACGGCACGTGACACGAGAGACCGGCGGGTATTCTGAATCCTATCAGTGTGAAAAACATAAAGCTGCAAACACCAGATGCTTCAAAACTATACAGCTATTAGCATATTATTTGAGGAAAATAATGTGTTTTTTGAACATTAATGCGAGAAACCTCTTCTAGTAGAGCCCAAAAACAAAATCAAGACTTTGTAAAAGGGCATAACAGGTCCTCTATAATAGAAAAAAAAATACTTTTGGGGCTACAAAAGTATATTTATTGGTCCCTTTCTTGTTTTTTGAGGTCATCACTCCTTCACCTTGACTTCCTAGCCTGGGCTTTCCTGCCGTCTCTTTTGGCACGTCTGTCAGTCGCCGGTCAGACACACACAGCAGGCGTCTGTGTGTCCCCTGCTCTGTTTGACGTGAATGATCTATGGACCCGTGTCCCATTAGGACATCACCGTCTCTGCCGTCCCTCTTGTTTGCGACTGCAAATACTTATAAACAATTGAAATCAGGGTTCCTGGATGTTACTTTAAATGTGTTCGCTTATATATTTATTTATTTAAAAAAAAAAATTGTATATACGTACAATGTAAATAAAATATGTATATACGTTATATGTTTTTACTGTCACTTTTGATCAATTTAATGCATCCATACAGAATAAAAGTATACATTTCGTTCATTGTTTCTGTCTGTCTGTCATTCTATCGTTTGTTCGTTCTGTCTGTCTGACGTTCTATCGTTCGTTCATTTGTTCTCTCGTTTGTTCTCTCGTTCTGTCTGTCTGACGTTCTTTCGTTCATTCTGTCTGTCTGTCATTCATTCGTTATCTCTGTTGTTCTATCGTTTGTTCTATTATTCGTTCTGTCTGTATGTCATTCTATTGTTTGTTCGTTCATTCTGTCTGTCGTTCTGTAGTTCGTTTGTTCTCTGTCGTTCTATCGTTCGTTCGTTCTGTCTGTCTGTTGTTCTATGGTTCGTTCATTCTGTCTGTCGTTCTATAGTTTGTTTGTTCTCTGTCGTTCGTTCGTTCTGTCTGTCTGTCGTTCTATAGTTCGTTTGTTCTGTCGTTCTATCATGCTTTGTTGATTCATTCATTCTGTCTGTCATTCTATTGCTTGTTCATTCTGTCTGTCGTTCTATCGTTCATTCTCTGTCTGTCGTTCTATAGTTTGTTCTGTCTGTTGTTCTATTGTTCATTCTCTGTCTGTCGTTCTATGGTTCGTTCTGTCTGTCGTTCTATAGTTTGTTCTGTCTGCCTGTCGTTCTGTAGTTCGTTCATTATGTCTGTCGTTCTATAGTTCGTTCTGTCTGTCGTTCTATGGTTTGTTTGTTTTCTGTCGTTCTATCGTTTGTTCTGTCTGTCGTTCTATGGTTCGTTTGTTCTCTGTCGTTCTATCGTTTGTTCTGTCTGTCTGTTGTTCTATGGTTCGTTCATTCTGTCTGTCGTTCTATAGTTTTTGTTCTGTGTCATTCTATCGTGCTTTTGTTGTATCATTCGTTCTGTCTGTCATTCTATCGCTCGTTCGTTCTGTCTGACGTTCTATAGTTAGTTTGTTCTGTCTGTCTGTCGTTCTATCGTTCGTTCTGTCTGTCTGTCGTTCTATAGTTAGTTTGTTCTGTCTGTCTGTCATTCTATAGTTCGTTCTGTCTGTCGTTCTATAGTTAGTTTGTTCTGTCTGTCTGTCATTCTATAGTTCGTTCTGTCTGTCGTTCTATCGTTCATTCTCTGTCTGTCGTTCTATGGTTCGTACATTCTATCTGTCGTTCTATAGTTCGTTCTATCTGTCATTCTATAGTTAGTTTGTTCTGTCTGTCTGTCGTTCTATCGTTCGTTCTGTCTGTCTGTCATTCTATAGTTAGTTTGTTCTGTCTGTCGTTCTATCGTTCATTCTCTGTCGTTCTATGGTTCGTACATTCTATCTGTCGTTCTATAGTTCGTTCTATCTGTCATTCTATAGTTAGTTTGTTCTGTCTGCCTGTCGTTCTATCGTTCGTTCTGTCTGTCTGTCGTTCTATAGTTAGTTTGTTCTGTCTGTCGTTCTATCGTTCATTCTCTGTCTGTCGTTCTATGGTTCGTACATTCTGTCTGTCGTTCTATAGTTAGTTTGTTCTGTCTGTCTGTCATTCTATAGTTCGTTCTGTCTGTCGTTCTATCGTTCATTCTCTGTCTGTCGTTCTATGGTTCGTACATTCTATCTGTCGTTCTATAGTTCGTTCTATCTGTCATTCTATAGTTAGTTTGTTCTGTCTGCCTGTCGTTCTATCGTTCGTTCTGTCTGTCTGTCGTTCTATAGTTAGTTTGTTCTGTCTGTCGTTCTATCGTTCATTCTCTGTCTGTCGTTCTATGGTTCGTACATTCTGTCTGTCGTTCTATAGTTCGTTCTATCTGTCATTCTATAGTTAGTTTGTTCTGTCTGCCTGTCATTCTATGGTTCGTTTGTTCTCTGTTGTTCTATCGTGCTTTTGTTGATTCATTCATTCCGTCTGTCGTTCTATCGCTCGTTCTTTCTGTCTGTCGTTCTATAGTTCGTTCTGTCTGTCATTCTATCGTTCATTCTCTCTGTCTGTCATTCTATGGTTCGTTCATTCTGTCTGTCGTTCTATAGTTTGTTTGTTCTCTGTCGTTCTATTGTGCTTTTGTTGATTCATTCATTCTGTCTGTCGTTCTATATTTAGTTCGTTCTGTCTGTCTGTCATTCTATAGTTCGTTCTGTCTGTCATTCTATCATTCGTTCTGTGTCTGTCGTTCTATGGTTCGTTCATTCTGTCTGTCGTTCTCTGTCATTCTATCATTCATTCGTTCTGTCTGTCGTTCTATAGTTAGTTCGTTCTGTCTGACGTTCTATAGTTTGTTCTGTCTGTCATTCTGTCATTCGTTTGTTTGTTCTGTCTAACGTTCCATCGCTCGTTCATTTGATCTGTCATTTGTTTCGTTCGTTCTGTCTGTCTGACGTTCTATTGTTTCATTTGTTCTCTCTGTCTGTTGTTCTATCGCTCGTTCGTTTGGTCTGTCGTTTGTTCATTCGTTCATTTTGTCTGTCTGTCTGTCGTTCGTTCATTCTCTCTGTCTGTCTGTCTGACGTTCTAATGTTCGTTCAGTCCATCTGTCCATCCGTCCTGTCTGACGTTGTTTCGTTCGTTCTGTCTTTCTGTCATTCTATTGTTCGTTCGTTTTGTCTGTCTGTAGTTCTACTATTCGTTTGTTCTGTCTGTCGTTCTATTGTTTGTTCGTTCGTTCCTTCTGTCTGTCGTTCTATCGTTCGTTCTGTGAGTTTGTCATTCTAACATTCGTTTGTTCTGTCTGTCGTTCTATCGTTAGTTTGTTCTGTCATTTGTTCGTTCTGTCTATCGTTCTATCGCTCGTTCGTTCTGTCTGTCATTCTAATGCTCAATCGTTCTATCTATCTATTTATCATTCTGTCTATTTATCTAGTGGATTTGAGTCTGTAAAAGTACCTACAGTACTTGAGATTATGGGTAACTCTTGAAAGCACACAAAAGCGATCTATTTCACGCACAACAGAGACATTTGAGCGTTTAGGGCCGCCGGTCGTCCTCATACCTCACTGTATCTTGCTGTGTTCTTGCTGAAGGACTTCATTGTTGCAGCTTAATGCTTCAGCATCCCTGATGTCAGAGCGCCAGTGAACCCGGCTGCTCGCTGCCCATCTCTTTTGTGTTTGTGACGATGGGTTTTACAGTGCCGTAATACGGCTTCAGCAGAAACCATTGTTTGCCGTCTGTCTCTGCGGCTCTTTCCAGCAGTTGGTGGGTTTTGTGTGGGGTGATTACAGGCAGGGAGCTTGTCGGTCTTATTTATTCATACAGGTTCATGCCTCTATTCCACACTGCCTCTCATCTAGTCTTAGTGTAGAACGCTCTTCTATTTTTTAAAAAAGAGGTTGTGGCGTCTCACTTTACTGAGCAGCCAAGTGATTTGGAACGGGAGTCGATGTACTCAAGGGAGCCGTAGGCAGAGCATCGCACTCAGGCCGCCGAGTTCCTCTTTACTTTTCTGTGAATTCACTGCCGAGTTCCTCTTCGCTTTTCTGTAAATGCAACAGCCGTTCATTGTCTTTTGCAAGAATAAATGTGACAAATTTGGATGAGTGCATTCGTCTTTGTACCTTTTATTTATTTAGTTGATGAAAATTAAAACGGATGCCAGTTGATTAAAGAAGTGGAGAAATATAAGGTCAGGCGGTGGGATAAAGGCTAATACAAAAACAGAATGTGGGGAAGAAATCAGACTATACAAGGAGTGACAAGGAAAGGGTGAAATACCATCATTTTGAGTCAAAGTGAATTTGCACCAAAATATTGTAGTTTTGATTGGACACGCAAACTTTGACATTAGCAACAAAAGATAAGGAAGGCATTTGCTCCTTCCTTTTATTGTGCTGTTCTAAAATGCATATTTATTTATTTAAATATTTTTTATTATATATTAAAATGTATTTATTTAATCCCTTATTTTATATATATATTTACTTAAATTAAATATAAATTATTTAATATATTTAAATAAATGTATGTGTTTAATTCTTTATTTAATATATATATAAAATTATAAATGTATTTATTTAATTTTTTATTCAATATATACTATATATATACACACACATTTATATATATAAATTAATTAAATATTAATTAAATATATTTAAATAAATTTGTTTATTTAATTCTGTTTTTAAAAAATATATATATATTTTATATTATAGATTTTTATTATATATGTATATATATATATACATTTATTTAATTATAAATTTATTTAATTCTTTTTATGTATGTTTGTGTATATATATATAAATTAATTAAATATTAATTAAATATATTTAAATAAATTTGTTTATTTAATTCTTTATTTAATATATATATATATATGTATTTAATTATACATTTATTTATTTAATTCTTTATTTGATATAGATATATATATATATATATATATATATATATATATATATATATATATATATATATAATTTATTTATTAATTTTACTATTTATTGAATCTTTATTTAAATATTTAATTTATTATTTATTTATTTATTTTACTTTACTTTATTTACCGTTAGGATTTGATCATCATCATGACTGAAGAAATTCTTCTTACTTTCATTCCAAGAGCCCTGTGTTTCACAACAGATGTGAAGTAATTACATTTTCATATATAATCTGATTATCTGACACATTTCATTTCCTATCAGCTTCCTTAACACAAAATCTCTGCTGAAGCACATCGTGAACACATGGCGTATGTAGGACAGAGGTCTATAACTGCTCTCTTTTAGTTAGTTGTGCTTGCTAAGGCATTTTTCAGGTATGACTGGTCAGTAATACTTTACTCTCCAATCACTCCTGAACTATCCCTTCAATATTACGTTCTGTCATATCAAAATGCAATACAATATAAATGAAATGTGTCTAAGAACACCCTTCACATGTGGTAAAATCACTGTAATGAATGGTGTCCTTTGGCTTCTTGCTTTATTTTGGATCTTGAACTTCAGGTTCAGTGGCTATTGAAGGATTACTGGACTCCATTAGCTGAAGATGCTTTATTTAATGGAACATGTTCTGCACTACTTCCACCATCTGTTGTTCTCCAGCTGAGTCAGTCAGGTGTTGAAGGTCAAGTAGCTTCTCTCACCTCGCCACAATAGAGACCTCATGTACCAAACAGCTATAAACAGAAATGGTGAGGCCGTTCTGCATGACTTCATGTGCCCGCCAGCTCTTTTTATTTTTTTTATTTTTGGTTATATATTGAGACATAAATTGAAAAAGTCAGCAAACAAGCAAAAAGCCAATGACAACAACTGCTGTGTAGTAAAACTCTCAGTAAAATGAATGTGACCTACAACAACTATAGCACCCTAATGAGTTTTTTTTATTATTATTTATTTATTCATTTCTTTCTTTCAATTTTATTTTCCTTTCATTTCCTTTCCTTTATTCTATTTTATTTTACTGTATTCTATTTTATTCTATTTTAATTTATTCTATTTTATTTTGCTTTACTTTATTTTATTCTATTTTACGTTATTCTATTCTATCATAAGTTTATTTTATTTTACTTTACTGTATTCTATTTTACTTTATTTTATTCTAATTTACTTTATTCTATTCTATCATAAAGTTTTTTATTTTACTTTATTTTTTACTTTATTCTATTCTTTCAATTCTGTTTTATTTTACTGTATTCTATTTTATTTTTACTGTATTGTATTTTATTTTTACTGTATTGTATTTTATTTTACTGTATTCTACTTATTTTATTTTATTTTACAGTATTGTTTTATTACTTTATTCTATTTTACTTTACTGTATTCTATTCTGTTTTACTTTACTCTTTTACTTTATTGTATTTTACTTTATTCTGTTTTATTTTATTGTTTATTTTATTTTACTTTATTTTATTCTATTTTACTTTATTCTATTCTGTTTTGTTTTACTGTATTTTATTTTATTTTATTTTACAGTATTCTACTTTATTTCATTTTATTTTACAATATTGTTTTTTTACTTTACTCTATTTTACTTTATTGTATTTTATTTTATTGTTTTATTTTATTTTACTTTGTTATTCTATTTTACTTCATTCTATTCTATCATAAGTTTATTTTATTTTACTTTACTGTATTCTATTTTACTTTATTGTATTCTATCATAGTTATTTTATTTTATTTTACTTTATTTTTTTTACTTTATTCTATTCTATTTTATTATTTTTTATTTTATTGTATTTTATTTTACTGTATTCTACTTTACTTTATTGTTTTTTACTTTATTCTATTTTATTTTACTTTATTTTATTCTATTTTACTTTATTCTATCATAAAATTATTTTGTTTTTTACTTTATTCTATTTTATTTTACTTTATTATTATTCAACTTTACTTAATTCAAATCTATTCAATTCTATTTTATTTTATTCTATTCTATCTTAAGTTTATTTTATTTTACTTTATTATATTTAATTCTAATTCTACTTTACTTTATTTTTTATTTTATTTTATTCTGTTTTATTTTATTTTACTTTATTGTATTATATTTTATTCTATTTTATTTTACTGTATTCTACTTTACTTTATTTTATTCTATTTTATTTTACTTTATTGTTTTTTTACTCTATTCTATTTTATTTTACTTTATTTTATTCTATTTTACTTTGTTTACTTTATTCTATTTTATTTTATTTTACTTATTTTTTATTTTACTTTATTCTATTCAGTCATAAGTTTATTTTATTTTACTTTCATTGTATTTTACTGTATTCTATTTTATTTTACTTTATTTTACGTTATTTTTTTACTGTTTTCTATTTTATTTTATTTTACTTTATTCTATTCTATTTTACTTTACTTTATTGTATTCTATTTTATTGTATTCTTTTTTATTTCAATTTACTTTACTTTATTTTATTCTATTTTACTTTATTCTATTCTGTTTTATTTTACTGTATTTTATTATATTTGAATTAATTCCATTGTAGTTCATTCTA
Organism: Hypophthalmichthys molitrix; assembly: GCA_037950675.1. NCBI lineage: Eukaryota > Metazoa > Chordata > Actinopteri > Cypriniformes > Xenocyprididae > Hypophthalmichthys > Hypophthalmichthys molitrix. The sequence goes on along the minus strand of CM075507.1, from coordinate 32,841,574 downwards.
TTCTATTATAATTTTATTCTATTCTATTATAATTTTATTTTATTCTATTTTTCAGCTTTCAAGCTACATCGATCAAATCAAGTTTTAACTTGTAAAAAATATGCCCAATAAACTGGATCAGACTGGATTAGACTGGATACACTTCCGACATGAACGCTATTTTAAAATGTAAACAGCATATTTATTTTGCCTTCTAAGATTTTTCATGCCAAATTTTAAGGGAGCATCATGTCTCTCGATTGCGGAGAAGACAATCCCAGAATGCACATCTAAGATGGTGGATAGTATAAATACTTTTTTAAAAACCCAACATAAGTGTGTGCTATGTATTTTTATGCTTATCAAAGTCACACTGATCAACCAATTACAACCAGTTTATTTGTGTGATGCATTACAGATCACTTAATTTTAATGCGCTTGCAATTGCCAAATTTTAGAGAACAAAAGAAAAAAATCCAATAATCATAAAAGCAGCCTGCTGTGCTGAATCTGTGACAAAAAAGCTCACTTTTGAGCACATTTCAGTTATGATGTTGCCAATAAAGGCAGCTGCTTACGTTATTAAAGTTGGTTTGTTTCGATGGTTTTAGAGGGTTTTGGTCACTTTGCAGCTGGGATATCAGGTACTAAAAACCAAACAAACACCGTCTAGGAGACCAGCTAAAACCATCAAAGACCAGCAAACCACCTTTCAAGCTGTTTTTGTTTTTACAGTAGGCTGAATCAGAGTTATTCTCTCTGGTTGTTTTTTCTGCTGTCTTGTGTCATGTTGAGTGCCTATTTTCACCTGGCTTCATTAGAACAGGCTTTTTAGCTTGTGAAAAAGTTTTTTTTTTTGTGAAGGCTAGATATCGATCGTCATGTTTTGGTCATAAATTCTGTTCAGGAAAGCGTGAGTGAGTGAATTCCTGACAGGGGAGGCAAAGTCAGGATCGTGTAGGTAAGAGAGGAGCAGAGGGGTCATTGGCCCGGGACAGAGCAGAGAGACGGGCTGTGGCGCCTGTCAGGTCGACAGCAGTCGTCTCGCTGGAGCCTGCGTCTGTTTGACCAGAAGATCCCTGCTGATAGCGCTGGCGTCGCTTCCGAGCAAACGCCCAACTGTGTCCCTGTTCTCTTGAGAAACACTGATCACCCGGTAAACACAGAAAACACAATCAGCCTGTACTGCACACACCTGTTTATGATGAAAACTAATGATTTCAAGGCCCAAAATGAGGCCTGGACTTGTTCTTTATTTAATGGAAATTTTGTCATTAGCAAAATAATAAAATGCAAGACACAGATGGTTCGGTCTCCATTTTATGGCGATTTTATCTGCACTTTAAATTCTTCTTATGAGAAAAGAAGAAAAATAATTGGAATCATTATTGATGTCTATCATAAGGCCGTTACACACCACACCCCCTGAGAACCAGACAATCTGTTTTCTGATGGGACTGTTATTAGTTTATCTGGACATCAGCATACATGACGATGCACAATTACAGTGAGTTTATGCAAGTTTCGGCAATCCAGACCATTTCAGCTGATTAGTCACGACATGTTCCTGATTCATTACTGTATGTCACACTTTGCCAAGGACTTCCCTCTTTTTTGTTGAAAAAAACAAAACAAAAACAAAACACAGTTACATTTAATCTATCTATATGTATCTATCCATCCATCTATCGTTCTATCGATCACTCTATCTATCTATCTGTTCTGTCTATTGTTCTATCAATCAATCAATCAACCAATCAATCTATTGTTCTATCTATCTATCTGTTCTGTCTATTGTTCTATCTATCTATCCATCTATCGTTCTATCTATCTGTTCTGTCCATCCATGTTCATGTAATTTCTGTATTATATGTTGTATTATTATTTATATTGTTATATTTAAGTTATGTATTATCCATCAATTGATTTATTTACGGATTTTTTTCTTTGATTAATTGAGTTTTTCTTTCTTTGTAACATCAGAGAGACAGTGATTCATACGGCTTTCTTCAATGTAAATAGTTGTTTTTCTGTAAAATATTTTTTTATTTTTGCTTTTGGTGTCATATAGTAAAGAATGTTAAACTGACTGTTGAAATTTCTGTTGGGAAAGCAAAAATGTCAATATATATGATCATAAAAGAGAAAACTGAAGACTGACGGCATTAATGTTGATTTTGTTTTCAAGTTGTGTATTATACTTTAATGGACAACCAAGGGTTTATAATGATTTAGGAGTATGAAGCAAAATATGTAATATATCATTTAAAACCTGACTTTTGACAGTATATAATTCAGCTTTTTATTTTAAGATGAGATTACATTATTATTAGTAGTGTAGTAATAGTGTAATGCTTATTAACCATCAAAACCTTTTTTTCTTTGATTAATTCATGCATTGATTCATTCATTCACTCATTGGTTTGTTTATTAATCTCCCTACAGAACACTTGTGGTAATTTCCACAGTGCTGGTGCTGAGCAGTTTCCAGTGTTGAGTAAGAGCTGACGGGAAGAGTCAAGCAGGTCAAAGGGGCAGAACCAACGCTCTCTGAGCTCAATAAATACCAGCCTGTCATTCCCAGTGAGCAGAAGAAAGAATAAACCTGAAAGAAGAGCAGCAGCAGATATCATCCTCTAGTTCAGAGTCCATCAACTCCTCAAGAGAAGAACAACCTTCAGCATTACAGAAGAGAAGATGAAGTGCGCACATGTGGCTCTCGTCGCTGCAGTCGTCATTGCATGCGTCTGCATCCTTCAGACCGCAGCCGTTCCATTCGTACAGGTGAGTTTCTGCTGCGGGTCATTCATTGGGCAAATTTGCATTTTCATTTTCATTGCATTATGTAGATTATGCATGCTAAGTGTTACCATAACTATCATTAAGAATATTAAACATTATTATATTATCTTCTTGAACATTTGAATTAAAATGTCATGAAACTTTGATTCATACATTTTCAAATGTGATTCATTTAGCATTATATATGACTTCATGAAAAATACCACCTATTTTAAAGTCTTAACTTCTGTGTCTCATCAGCAGGAGCAGGATGAGCATCAAATGGAGATCGAAACACCACAGCAGAGCGAACACTCGACAGAAACAACAGAAACACAGGGACAAACAAACCCCCTGGTATGTAATCATTTTCATATATGGGTCATTCTACAGAATTGGTGCAAACTGCTGTCCCACAACCAAAAAACACATTTAAAAAGCATTTAGGTATTCAAATTTTAGATGTTTACTAAGATCCTACAATAATATTTAAAATATCAGTAAGCTTAGTATATATAAAATCATCATTTATTGTGTACGGTCAATTGGAAGGTGGCTGTCCCGAACCCTAACCCCTAAATTTTAATTTTTCATTGTTGTTTTTAAAAATATATTTTGATTTTTTTCTAAAAGTGGAGTTAAAAATGTTTAATTTTAAACCGTGAAACTTTATGTAAAAAAAAAAAATGTCCCGCATTTTCATGTCACTACCGAAACAGTGTATGTTTTAGTCCATTGGTTGAGACTGATTTTGACACACTTCTACATTTTTGATCAGGAAATATTCCTGTGTCCCTCCCTCTCATAGCCTCTCTTTCAGAGTCGATAGGTCCATCATTTTGAGTTAAATGTGTTCAAAAGTCTGAAAATCTGTGTGGAACTTTACGTCACTACCAAACACCCTTTTCTGCAATTAAGCTAACTTTTTTTTGGGTGTTATTCCATAAAATGTAGTTTTTATTTGTACAACTGTTCAGAATTGTGCTAGCTAACCATGTGCTGATCACATGGAGCATCTCTGAGCTAGGCTCAAAAGTATCTAAAATTGTCATTACCGAAACTTCACCACGTTTCGGTCGTGACTGTTTCGGTAGTGACATCATTGTTTCGGTAGTGACAAAAGGGAACACATAATCTTTTATTTGGAGGAAATAAACAAAAAGTTAGTATAGTTATGCAAATCATTAGAATTTTGGAATGTTTTATTATGCAAATCATTAGTGTTTGATTGAGTTCAAATTCTGTAATGTGATATGGTCACTACTGAAAACATGCAGTCATGACCGAAACATGGGATGTTTTGTCAAAATAAAGTATATTGAATTATCAAATAAGATGTTATGATAGTGTTTGGTTCAATGTATATTCAAACTAATGAATCCTTCACTTTGAAATCAGTATGTTAAAATTTATGACTTCTACAAAGAAAGACTGGATTCAAAATACAACAAATCCCATAAATTACACTTGAAATATTGATACAATTGTAATTGTTTTGATTTACCTGTGAAAACATTTTTAAAAATAGCAAAAGAATATATTTACAAGGTAGATGTAAACAAAATCTTGAAAGGTCAATGTAACACTTGTTATTAAATTATTTATTAATGTGTTTCGGTAGTGACAAATTTGGGAAGAGGAAAAATATTCCAAAACTTTCTTAAAATACAATATGAGAATTAACTGCACAATTACTAGAAATGTGTGCCTTGGATATTATACAATTTGCATACATACAAAATTTGTGTAAAAAGACATTTTTTTTAAAGATGTTTCCAACTCCGACTTTGCACCAATTCTAATATATATATATATATATATATATATATATATATATATATATTATATTAGTTTTCTAAAAAAATGTAATCCCAAAAATAAAAGTTATTAATATTATTAATAATACTGATAATTAATATACTTAATATGAATTACATTTTATTAAATGTTTTTTTTTAATTTTATTAAATTGCTTGTTTTTGCAACCTTATATCAGATTGCAAACCTAAATAAAATGTATTTCTTTTCCCCCATAGGCATTTTTCAGGACAAAACGTCAAAGCCATCTTTCCCTGTGCAGATACTGCTGCAACTGCTGTCGCAACAAAGGCTGTGGATATTGCTGTAAATTCTAATCACATGGGCATTTGATGTGCACTTGGGAAAAGAGTTCCTTTGAAACATTAACTTATTTAGAATTTGTCTTCAAAATCCCTGCTGAAATGATTTTCCCTGTCGCACCATGTTGTTTAAAACGGGTATAAATGCAGGCTGTGTCTCCATGCATATGCCTTGTAAAAGTTGCAGCTACTGAAATCTAACAGACATTATGAGGTGAACTTTTGTTAAACTCTGTTATGATTTTATATATTTTATACATGTGTATATATGTTTATATTATGCTTGTGTACATAGACATGTTAAACCAATGATTGTTTAGTATAATGAAAAAACATTTTTAATAAAATGATTTTTAAACATTTATTTGTTTTGTTGCTTCAAGCTCAGTCAATGGTGAAGCTCTAGGGGGCGCTAAACACTAAAACACAGACACATTGATACATTATTGTAGTATTTATGCACCTCAGAGCCAGACTGCAACTCATGCATCATACAAATATTGATTTTATACTGATTCTCCTCAGTATTGATTTCAATGGAGTTTAGCATTAGCTTGCTGCTATAAGCAAACAACAAGATACTTTAATGAGTAGGCTATAGACAAACACATTTGTTTCACTATATTAGACGTGAAGACATTGCATGGACTTCCACTGCTTTTATATCAGCTTAATGATATTTTTTATGGTCTAACCCTAAACCTACCACAGACACCAGCGATTTCAAACCGCGTTTTTGAAACTGTCACTGCATTTTTAAAGAGAAAACACTCAGCAATGGTGTTGACTTAAAAACCACATAGACATATAAACAACATTAAAACTTGATTTTCACAACAGGGGGTCTGTAATATTTTGACATTAAATGAATTAATAGTATTATTATTGCTTTTCTCACTTCAATTTGAGCTTGTTGCAATGCATTTAGTTTGGACATTATTCTTTTCTGTGAATGATGCCTCAAATTTGGGTTTCAAAACGCTCCCTACATAGGTGTCTCACAAGGTTTTATAACAGAAACCATGTGCATGTGGATACATAAAGCTTTAATATAGCACTGTTATGTTTCTAAAGTGCCCTCTCAAAGCTCAATAGTTTTTTCCTCATATATTTGATATAATTCATACTGAACTCAACAGCGTTATTCAATATTCTTGAGATTCTTAAGCAGAATGGATGAAGACTTTAATCAAGGCAAACCACCAACGCAAACACGCCGCCTGGCTCTTTGTTATGTCGATTGCAAGCAGCACCTGGAGTCGTTAGTTTTAATTAGTACAAAGGAATGCTGCCTCTCTCTCTTTCTCTCTCACTCTCTCACACTCATTCATTCTCTGTCCAACTGTTGAGGACCCTGTGGTGCCTTTGGGTTTGGAGGATTTATTTTATTATTATGATTTTGTCATGGGAGAATTATACAGTAGAATAGTGAAAATGTACTGTGTAAAGCATTTCATTTAGGTTGATAAGACTGCATGTACTTTCTTATTTCACATGAAAACTCACATGCGCACTGATGAAAACAACATTGTAAACCTGTGTGTTCAGATGGATGTTAAAACTTGTCATTATTTACTCACCCTTGTGTTGTTCCAAACCCGTATGCTATTATTATTTTTAGTTTAGTCTGAAATTCCTGTTTCGAATAAATGCTGTTCTTTTGAACTTTCTGTTTATTACAGAATCCTGAAAAAAAGGTATCATGGTTTCCACAAATATATTATGCAGCAGAAGTGTTTTCAACATTGATAATAAGCAGAAATGTTTCTTGAGCAGCAAATCAGCATATTAGAATGATTTCTGAAGGATCATGTGACACTGAAGACTGGGGTAATGATGCTGATCACAGGAATAAATTACACTTTACTTTATATTCACATAGAAAACAGTTTCAATTGAAACATTTCACAATATTACTGTATTTTTGAACACTCTAAAAAAATCTTGGGTTATTTTTTTCTACCCAAGTCCTGGGTTGAGCCTTTTTGGGGTTATTTTTCCAGTGTTTGGGTAGTTTTTGTGTTACCCAGCTCCTGGGTCAGTCATAACCCAGAGTTTGAGTTATTTATTGCAGGGTTTTTGCGACCTCTTCAGGAGAGATTGGTCAAATTGGTGCATGTCTTTGGTAAAATACAGGTTTGTGTACAGTTTATTTTATCTGAAAATTCGTTATTGATCTGTATATCGTTTAATTTTATGTAAAACAACATACAGGGGCGCGATGTGAGTCACCGAAACGAGTGTCGCGTCAGTCTTTTGGAGTGATGGAAACGCCTGATGCCTTGCATAAAACTTTATGATTTTATTCAAAAATATAAAGAATATAAATACTTAGGATGTTAAAATACGTTCTCAGAACTGTACACTGATTATTTATGGACAGGTTATGTAGTCAGTCACAGCATTTTTCAGCTACGAGTGAAACACAGGCGGCGGTCTGAAGTTATCAGTTCCGCCGCCGAACGCGCGCCATCTCCGGTATGACATCCAGCGCCGTTACGGTGGAAACAGGACAACAGAGACTGGTCGATTACACTTGAATTTCTTCTAAATGTTTAATTTGTACTTGTAATATTTGTTAAATGAGCCTAAATGTAGGCAAAAACGATATAAAATATGCTATACTATAAAATATGATCGAAAATAAAGGAATTATCATGCAAACCAGTGGTTGTGTGGAGTATTTAAAAAAAGTTTAGAGGATTTAAAGGTGTAGTATGTAAGATTTATGTCCGTTTTCAAAACAAAGGCGTAGCTTGATGACGCCAAGTTTGAGCGAGGAATCTTGTGACATGTGGTCTTCACATCACAGCCGGTGGAAACAATCAGGATCTGGACTTGGGCAGAAATCATGTTCATGGATGCGATTATTAACATTACTGTAGTATGAAGCAGAGCAGGACCGAGTGTTGTGGGAGCTGAACGAGGACGCTGGAGCGATTGCGCAACACACGCCTCAGTGGAACTTTCATTATGTCACAGTCGCCGGCACTGCTTCCGCTTTTCCCGTCATGAGTATGAGGTAACGCAGCTCTGTTTATCATATTAGATACATTTGAGTGTGTTGAAAATGATGTTATAACGTTACTCTGTGCGTTCGCTCGGCGGCTGCTGTGAGACACATGTTTGAGAGACACTGCAGTAAGATAGATCGATTTTAGAATATCATAATAAATACTGGATGGCTTGTGTTGATGCCATGTAATTAATTTTAAAACGTATTGTATGATGGAGAAAATTCTGTATCACTATTACTAAAAATAAAGCTGCATCTGATTATGCTATGTTAGCTACTTGACAAAATAGGCATGGTAAAGCATGGTACTCGCAAAAAATCAAGAAAATTAGATTTAAACAATAAAACTAAATGTGTTGAGTTATAACAATAATTAGTTTTCTGTCTATAAACGTAACCAAACAGTTGTTCCCTTGTCTATTAAAACATGTAATATATCACAGCATCTTTGGTGTTTCCATGGTTTTTACAAATTGAAACCGAGGGTAAAGCGGGTATGACGCAATTGACAGGCGACTCCTCACACGTCCCGGAGCCTTGGTTAAAATTGCAATTTTCTCACAATTTACAAATCGTTGGAAACATTTGGGATATTGTAAGTACTCAAGTGAACAAAATATATAACACTGGCCTAGTGGTTTTTGGATATTTTACCGCAAAAATCGTACATATTGCACCTTTAACTTAATCCATAAACATTAATTAATGTATGAAGTAAAAAAAGAAAAGAAAAAATATTATAGTAAAAATGAATAAACCCATTATGCTGGGTAAAATTAACAACCAGATTTGCTGGATAAAATTAACCCAGCATGTTTTCTGTCCTATATTTACCCAGCCCTTGGGTTGTTCTTAACCCAGTATTTTTTTAGTGAACAAATAAATGCAGCCTTGATGAGGATATAAGAGACTTTTATGCTTTTATTCCTTCAGAAGACTCAGAATATAATATAAAAGTCTTATGGACAACTATCTTATTATTTATTACATTCATTTTAATAAAACATAATTATTTATAAAATTAATTGCATTATACTTTTTGGAGTTTGACAGACATGATCACTATGTAATCATTTTTGTAATCAAATCAAAAATAAACTTTGTAATCATTATGAGCACAACTTGCAATTGCTTTTATGAGCTTATTGTTTTCTGCCTTAATGAATACATGATGTAATGAACTGCATGATTTGTATTATCGAAGAACGGTACATTCTGACATATGGACATTACTTTGACACAGTCACCTCTGATAACAGATTAATTGTAATGAAGACAGATTTTTGTGTGAATCTTCATTATGTTCCACAGAAAAAAATAATGTGAGTAAATAATGACAGAATTTTAATTTAGGGGTGAACTGTCCCTTTAAGACCAGGGACACTCCAGTAGTTTCATTGGTATGTAAAGTCTTATCTTGGCTCCAACAACTGGAACTTCTGGAAATTCTGCCTGGACCCAGAGCAAACTTGTGTGATTTCAGTGTTGTTTCCTCAAGTCCTCCCATTTCAGCATCTGCTCCTATATTCACAGAGATTTTTTACAGAGCTCAGAGACGACGATGATAGCAGTTGCATTTCACATAACCACATAACAGTGCAGAGATTAATAGGCTAGTCTCTCATGCATAATTTAGCATACGCATGTGTTTCATAGCCATAATTTGAGGGCAGTACTAAAAAGCGTTTTTATTCGTCTATGATATTGCACCAAGGCGCTCCTTGAGTGAACCACAAGTTCTAATGCTGTGTTCCTTTTATATCAGAAAGTCAGAAGATGAACTGCAGTGCAAGAGTGTTGTTGACATGCCGTCATTTTATGCTTCACAAACGAGGGTCAATTCAACGCTGGATTTGCACAAAAGATTAACATAACAGCACATGCTAGTGGATGAGTTGAATCAACTCCACAGCAACTACATAAATTTATCCACTAACCATTCAGAAACGTCCTAAAAGTTGTAACTTCTTCCTGAGTCTCTCCATCAGTGTCGACTCCGGTTTGAACAATGTAAGGCTGAACCCCCATTACTCATTTTGGCTGCGTGAGATTCTCCAGCTTTGTTGTTGTTGAGCGACCGAAGCGTGAGCTGTTAAAGCTCCGCCCTCTTCTGGAAAGGGGGCCGGGAGCAGCAGCTCATTTGCATTTAAAGGGACACACACAAAAACGGCATGTTTTTGCTCACACCCAAATAGAGGCAAATTTGACAAGCTATAATAAATGATCTGTGGGGTATTTTGAGCTGAAACTTCACAGACACATTCTGGAGACACCAGAGACTTATATTACATCTTGTGAAAGGGACATTATAGGTCCCCTTTAAAGCAAATAAAATGCATCAATCAGCCAAAGCCGATGACAATAAACGCCGCAAATGTTTGCAGAGGCAGGAGTGTAAAACACTGTAAATGATCCTCTGGTGATAATCGTACACCTGCAGAATAAATGCTGGCATTGAACAGCATCGTTTATCTGTCAGAGATGTCTTTGTTGACATTTAAACACCTGCAAAACTACAGCTGCCGTTTTTGTTTTCTTATATAGGCCCTTTTGCTTGGAAGTTTGGAAGTGGGAATAGCCTTCATTTACTTAGAATGGAGCATATAAAAACATTCCCAATGATCTAATAATATTTAGAGTGTTTTTTGCAGCAAACACTATTATAGAATTGTTCGTCGGTCACTTTATGTTGATGTTCATATTTCAAATGCTATAAATTCAATTCTTCAGTTACTTTCATTCACTGCATGTGTTTCTCATGCATTATGCAGCTGAAACTTACATCAGAGAAAAAAATGCAAGCACAGTTATGTTGGTCACAGACTTTTTCTTCTTTTGAACTGCAAGGAGTTCTAATATCAGATCGGTCACATGGGTATTTACGGCTCAGGTGATTGGCTCAGAAAACTCCAAGCAAAGATGGCAGCATTCAGGTTCTTCTGGTGATACATGTGCCAATCAAACAGCTGCCATGATGATGAATATGAATGTTAGCGGACAGATCTCTCCAACTATTGGGATCAACACAGAAAAAGAAAAGATTCAAGACGTGCTTTTTTAACAGTCCACTCACATGGAAAAGAGCAACTGGGATATTCTGCTAAAACAACTGCTTTAGTGTTGCAAGGAAGAAAGAAAATGCCACCGATTTAGAATGACATGATGGTGAGTAGATATTTCTTTTTCAGCTGAACTATTCCTTTAAGACGCTCCATATGCTCACACTGATAGCAGTGCAGGTGAATCTGAAGTGACACAGAGGGGCAGAATGGTCTAATATTAGTGAGTCACAGTGTTGCTTTGTTCTTGCTGACTACATCACTTCAGCAGGCAAATGTGCAGCACAGCTCCTGCACAAATAACTCAAAGGCAAGCCAAAAAAATAATAATAAAAAAAAAAACCAGCTCATATGTTCCTCCACCTCTCTCTCTCTCTCTCTCTCTCTTGTCCAGCTGTCTGTTGGTGCATGGCCTCTTTCATTCCAAAGCAAAAAATTTGTCTATTCATTTGTCTGGACGAAGATGCATTGTAGTAGCTGTTCAGAATGTGCAGAAGATAAGAAAAACAGGACTAGATGATTGTAGACGTGCTCCTGAGGGACAGGAGAGATTGAATTTTCAAGCATAGGACAAATTCCATTGAATATATAAACGGAAGTGAAGAAGTAGCTGCTTGATTCTTGAATTAAGGAAACCTTTCTGTCCCCGGGAAGATTTTTAAAGAAAAACTGTTGAAAAAGTCTATAGTTTTAAATGATATTTTATAATAGCTTTAAACTTTTAATTACTTTTTTGAAAGGTTACGTTTTGGGTTTGTGACTGTATGTTATAACTTCCCCTCAATATTAAGTTTATTGAAAGTGTTAAAATCAAGAACATTCGACTTTGCAGCTTCATGAGAACCTTATTGTCGTTTATGTGAACAATTTGTTTGTTTTTTATAACAAAACATCACTATACCAATACTGCTTCCACAACCAAGCATTTTAAAGAATCCATCCTTCCATATACATCAGTCTGTACATCCATCCATTCATCCATCCATCCATTAGTCTGTACATCCGTCCATCCATCCATACATCCATTTTCATATATTCATCCATCCATCCATACATAAATCTGTACATTCATCCATTCATCCATCATCCATACCCATCCATCGATCCATACATACATACATCAATCTGTACATCCGTCCATCCATACATCCATTTTCATACATTCATCCATCCATACATAAATCTGTACATCCATCCATTCATCCATCATCCATACCCATCCATCGATCCATCCGTCAATCCATACATCCATACATACATACATCAATCTGTACATCCATACATCCATACATCCATTTTCATACATTCATCCATCCATCCATACATAAATCTGTACATCCATCCATTCATCTATCATCCATACCCATCCATCCATACATCCATACATCCATACATCCATATCCGTACATTCATCCATCCATACATGCGTCAATCCGTACATCCATTCATTCGTACATACATCCATCCATCTATCCATCCATCCATCCATCCATCAATCTGTACATCTACCCATCCATACATACAATCATCCATTCATCCATCCATCCATCCATCCATCCATACATCAATCTGTACATCCATTCATACATACAATCATCATCCATCCATCCATTTATACATCCATCCATTCATCCATCATCCATACCCATCCATCGATCCATCCATACATACATACATCAGTCTGTACATCCATACATCCGTTTTCATACATTCATCCATCCATCCATCCATCCATCGATCCATCCATCCATACATCCATCCATTCATCCATCATCCATACCATCCATCGATCCATCCATCCATACATCCATATCCATGCATCCATCCATTCATCCATACATCCATACATCCATACATACATCAATCCGTACATCCACCCATCCATACATACATCCATATGCATCCATACATACATACAATCATCATCCATCCATCCATACATTCATCTATCCGTACATCCATCCATCCATTCATCCATCTATCCATACATACATCAATCCGTACATCCACCCATCCATACATAAAATCATCATCCATCCATCCATCCATTCATCTATCTATCCGTACATCCATCCATCCTTGAAATAAGTCTTTTTTATATATTATTAAATACATTTTAAATAATTGTAAATGTATTACTTTATTAAAATATTTTAATAAATATAACATAACATTTTTTTATAATCTGAGAATAATTCCATTTCATGCTTTTAAGAGTAAAACATTTACTTTAATATAATCAAATATTTGTGATTTATATGTTGCTGGCCAGATCAAAATACCCAGCTATTTAATAAACAGCTATCAATTGACAACAAGCATTTTAACTGCAGTTACAGCATCTACCACCAGAGGCAAACTAACCAGTTAAACTTTGACCTTTTGGTTTAGGCTGCATATAAACTGTATATTCAGAATCTGCAGACACATTGCATTTCATTCAAATCAAACGAAAGTCTGTGCACGTAAAAACAGTAAATGTGATTGTGATGTGCAGTGTGAAATTAAACAAAGGAGTAACATGCACCTCTATACCAACAAGGGAGCTGTCCTAATTACAGTCTCTGTCTGCGCTTTTATATTCGCTCCATCCTACGTGATCATTTGTAAACTGCTCCCCGTGCCGGCTTACGCAATCCTCATCTGATCACTTGGAGGTTTAGAGAGCATCTGCATGCATCTTCAAAGCAGCAGCTTAATGGCAGCAGCACAGCACATTAAGCAATCAACTCCTGCGCTCGAGCCCGACGCCTCCGAGGGACTCGTGCAAGGTGATCTGAGCCCTCTTCCCTGATCAGTCCTTCACTGTGACAAACATGATGACTCGACACGCCAGTGGCCTTTTGAGGATTTGCATTAATGCCAAAGATGTGTGTTTGCTGCAGGGTAGGGCGAAATTCACAATTTAAGAATTGTCTACTTTTTTTCATTCGTGAGTTGAATTGGTCACGTCCCACAGGATGTTGAATTGGAGTGGCAGGAAAAGGGATTTATTCAATTGCACTGCAATGAAATTCAAGTCACACAGCTGAGGAATTTCATTATGTTTGGTGACAAAGCATAAATAATAGTTGCTTAATTCCATTTTTAACACTAAAAAATGCATGGTTAAAACAACCCAAGTTGGGTTAAAAATGGACAAACCCAGCGGTTGGGTTAAATGTTTGCCTAACCTGCTGGGTAGTTTTATTTAACTCAACTATTGTTTAAAAATCACTGTATTTCTTGCTTAAAATGAACCCAAAGTATGTTGGAAATTAACATTTATTAGTGTTTAATAAACAATAAACATTTATTAAATTGCTTATTAATAAATGATTATTATTGTTGTTACTATTATATGTCTGATTTTTAAATTCCAACCTATTTTAGTTTCATTTTAAGCCAGCCATATAGTCATTTTTAAACAATAGTTGAGTTAAATAAAACAGCATATTGGGCAAACATTTAACCCAACCACAGAGTCAAAACAACCCATTCGCTGGGTTTGTCCATTTTCAACCCAACTTGGGTTGTTTTTAACCCAGCATTTTTTAGAGTGAAGATTTTGCAGAGCATTGTTCTTCCACAATAGTTCATAAAATGAGTTTTGAGTTAATGTATTAAATATAATGAAATAATTTTTTTAAATTATAATAAAAAAATATAAATTATGCTAAATAACCTAATGCCTATTTTATTTTATTTTATTTTATTTTATTTTATTTTATTTTATTTTATTTTATTTTATTTTATTTTATTTTATTTTTTTATTTTATTTTATTTATTTTATTTTAAAGGAGTCTCTTCTGCTCACCAAGGCTGCATTTATTTGGTCAAAAATGCAGTAAAAACAGAAATATTATGAAATATTTTTAGAATTTAAAATAACTTTTTAATTTGAATATATGGTCAAATGTAATTTATTTCTATGATCAAAGCTGGATTTTCAGCATCTTTACTCCAGTCTCCAGTGTCACATGATCCTTCAGAAATCATACTCATTTGATGCTCAAGAATCATTTCGGAATCAATGTTTAAAACACTTCTGCTGCATAATAATATTCTTGTGGAAATATTATCTTAATTATCCATAGTGTATTCAATATATATATTATAATGTTGTTCCCATAGGTTGTGTGTATGAAGATGTTTATGGGCAATTCAAATGTAGGCCAATTTTTAAAAACAGTACAGCAGTTTGAATAATTTGCAATCCATACATTTGAATTCCAATTCTGCATCTGTTGGCCATCTCAAATCAAATCCAGGCATTGAATTGAAATGTTTTAAGCATTCTCATTCTAGTTTTGGATGCCGCACAACACTAGTTTGCTGAGTAGGCCTCGGATCTGTACATCCGTACATAGGATCTGCAAGCCGTCCGTTCCAATGTCTTTTTTTGTACATCCACGCCCCACCGGAGCTTCTTTGAGTTATTTCCACGCAGGGGTGCAGAGACACCTAAACAAATGGGTCTTTGGTGGAATTAAGCATGCGGCTCTGCTGAACGCCGTCCCGCACGCTGACTCAGCTCCCGCGAGGACTACGGTTTTTATAAGTGAGCAAGCAACCCCCTCCACCTGCCCTGCCCACTTCATCATCCGAGCGCTGCTCAACGACTGCAGCTGCCATCTCCATGTCTTCCACCATCTGCATTCGCACACGCGCCATGCGGGCACGTGGACGCTGTCACAGATGCGGGGTCTCTCTGGTCCCTACGAAAGACTTTCCCCTCGAAGAGCTCCCGCCGTCTGTGTTCAGTGCAGCGCCAAATGCAGATGAACCGCAGTCTGAAACCAGACTCAGATGCATCCAGATCATGTTGCTGTAATCTTCAAGATGACAAGTAGGCAACATTTTTAGCCTTGAGAGTGATTATCAAGATGTGAGGCATCATTTAAAGCAACAATTCACCAAAAATGAAAACTTTTTTTTGCTCACCCTCGTGTCATTCCAAAACCATCTGCTGTTATTTTTTCTGTGGACAACAAAAAAAACATTCATAAAAGTAGTACAAATAAAGTGTGCACAGTATTTTACATACTATATTTTCTTCTTCTATGTATTATAAGCCATAATATGATTTTTATGACCAAAATGTAAGTCAAAAACAAAGTTCAATGATGCAAAAGTCTCATTGTACAAGTAGAGGTTGACAGCTCTCATTTTATAATAATTAGATTAATGAGCGATACAACGCATTATCCATTGGTGTTCTTCTTCTTCTTCTTCTTCCACTCTGGAAGTCTATGGCAGCCCATAGAACCGCTTACGGGAAAGTTATGAAATTTGGCACACAGATAGAGGCCAGTCTGAACTGTCACCATAGCAAATTTGGAGTGTCTAACTCAATCCCTCTAGCGCCACCAACTGTCCAAACTTGCACTTATATTTATGCTAATAACTTTTGAACTGTAAGGGCTAGAAACAAAATTCAAGACGATTCGATTCACCATTTTCCATCATGAA
The DNA here is from genome assembly GCA_037950675.1 of Hypophthalmichthys molitrix. NCBI lineage: Eukaryota > Metazoa > Chordata > Actinopteri > Cypriniformes > Xenocyprididae > Hypophthalmichthys > Hypophthalmichthys molitrix. Next base: position 32,825,168 of record CM075507.1, on the reverse strand, counting down.
AATTTTCCCACCATTTTGATTTTTCTAAAAAAAAACCTACTTTTTCGAACTCCTCCTAGGCTGTTGCTTCAATTTTTACGAAAATTGAACGAGATCATCTTCAGACAATGCTGCGTTTAGGCGCAGTGCCACCTACTGGTCCGGAGATATGTAAATTGGCTATTTTTGCTTATAACTTCTGAATGGTTTGTCCAAAAATTTCAGGTAATGCCAAGTCAAATGATATGCAATTTTTCCATATTGGACATTTTGGGCATCGGCCATTTTGAATGTTGTAGTAAAATGCTGTTTTACAAACGCATGAACGTATCATAACGAAACTTGGTATGGGTCATCGGCACGATGCCCTGAAGGAGTCTGAGAAGTTTCAGACCAGCGCCACCTAGTGGTGAAAAAAAAATATTTACATGTTTATAACTTTTTTTTTGCATGTTCATAATTTCTCTGTATGACAGCCTGGCCAAAAATTATGTCGCACAATTTGGCATATTTCATTGTGATAGGTTGAAAATTAAAAATCAGACACATAATTACTAGAGCCAAAAGGTGAATATTTATTAATAAGCTAAAAAAATTTCCCACCACTTTGAATGTTCCGAAAAACCTACTTTTTCGAACTCCTCCAAGGCCGTTGCTCCGATTTTCGTAAAAATTGAACCAGATCATCTTTAGACAATGTTGCATTTTGGCGCAGTGCCACCTACTGGTCTGGAGATACGAAAAATGGATAATTGTGCTGATAACCCCTGAACGATATGTCCAAAAATCATGAAAGTGCTCTCGTTAGACGAGTTAAATGATATCCAATTTTCCCATATCAGACACTGTGGGCTTTGGCCATTTTGAATGTTGTAGTAAAATGCTGTACTGAACAAACGCATGAATGTATCATTACGAAAATCGGTATGGGTCATCGGCACAATGCCCTGAAGAAGTTTGAGAAGTTTTGGGCCAGCCCCACCTAGTGGTGAAAAAAATATTTACATGCATATAACTTTGGTTTTTGCATGTGTTCATAATTTCTCTGTATGACAGCCTGGCCAAAGATGTCGCACAATTTGGCATATTTCATTGCGTTATCCTATTTTTGTGATAACGCAATGAAATATGCCAAATTAAATAAAACTACTCAGCAGGTAGGGTCAAAACAACCCAATCGCTGGGTTTGTCTATTTTTAATCCAACTCGGGTTATTTTTAACCCAGCATTTTTTAGAGTGTAGGCTGTAACTATATTTTATATATATATATATAATAACTGGAGCAAACAAAACATCTGCTGGGTCTCAAACAGAAAAAAAGTGTATTACCTAATGTCAACAATAGTCCAAAAGCCTGCGGTTGTGTTCAAAGGCCTGTTCTCAGTGTATGTCTTGCTCTTCCCGCTGTGTGATCCTCTGTAATGTCAGTCACATACTCTCTTCTTCAACACAATGCAGGGCACAACACTGTAGTCGCCATAAAGGGAAGCTTTGCCGAGAGTGTTTTGTATTCTGTCATCATTCAGGCTCAGGAAGGTTTTATGAGGTGCTTCATTTTCAAAGAAATATGTCTTTCTCTCTCTATGGCTTTTAGAGGAGCCCAAATCCACTCTTAACGGCACGCTCCACGGCCCAAACCGCTCCAGACGCCTCTGAGATTAAAGCAGAGTGATCCAAATAGCTTGGTAGCACTTTCCTCTCACACTGCGATGATTTGCAAACTGATTACCACATACTGTAGGACCAAACAGCCTCAGAGAGCAACGTCTTATCATTTGATTTTTTTTTTTTCCTCAGAGAGGTGTATAACGAAGATAGAGGAAGAGACAAGTACCGGGGAATAAAAAAGATGAGGAAATTAGGGGAACACACAGAACGAGAGATTCAATAGGCCACAGATGAGGGCTTCAAACAGGAAAGAGGCTGAAGAAAGAGTATGCCAAAGAAATGGATCTTATCCTGAAATTGATAATGGCCGAGTGCTCAACTGGAGTAACAGCCGAATGAATAGAAAGGACTGAGGGAATGAAGTAAATAAAAGCAGTGAGGTCTCGTAATGCGAGCGTACAGATAATTGTTAAATTCACCAGGCGACTAGGCCTGCGAGAACTGGTTTCATTTAAAAAAAAAAATACTGGGATGATTTGCATGACAGACAGCATCAGAACTGTTGTCATGACGATCAGAACACGCCTTGTTTTCTGTTAAAAAGTAACTTGAGCATGTAAGTTAGTTCTAAAGATGTTTCCTTACAACTTAAATTCAAATTTGAATTAGGCTACAATTCTGCATAAGGTTCCATTTGAACTTTAAAAGGCATCCTCTATAAATATACAGTACCAGTAAGATTTTTAAAATGTTTTCTGCTGCATTTATTTGATCAAAAATACAGTAAAATCACTAATAATTGTGAAATATTATTACAATTTCAAACTGTTTTCTATTGTAACAGAATATGGCCGTGTGATATGATATATTGATATATAGCCATATCGCATATCGACGGCATGTGTGTAAATAATATAATTTATTCCTATGGATATTAATTATTAATAATATTATAATATTAATTAGTATATTATTATACTAATATTTATATTATACAATATTTAGCGTTTGGTTTCATTATTTATATATATATATATATATATATATATATATATATATATATATATATATATAATATATATGAGCAATATCACTCTATATCAGCATGGCTGTGATTTGGCCGCAGGTAATCACAGCGTGCTGATATACAGCCATATTGCATGGCTACGAGTGTGATATTTCATTTATACAACAGTTTGACAGCACGAGTGTGTAAATAAATAAGAAATAACAACTGAGTCTCTTTAAAACCCTCTTTTGTGAAGAACTACTTCCTTCCGCCACGGATTCAAATCTCAAGTTGACAGTTTGACCAAGGCTCCATTGCTAATTCTAAAATGGAACTTTAGAACTCGTAACGAAGGAATGTTGAGTCGCTCCATTGAAACTCGTATATTATACAGTATTAGAGAGAGAGAGAGAGATCGCCTGAGCGGAGCAAGCATTACCTGTGTCTCATATAACATTCATTCTTGAGGTCGATGTCCATAATATTATATCCATTATAAAAATCCATTTGAATGTCCCCTGAGGAAAGCGATCTTTGTATTTGTCCTTTTTACAGCTAAGGGAATTTTCCATTCAGCCAAAGGTACAAAAGCAGTGCTCTACAGGATGTAAGTTAAATATCAAACTATTAATTTTAACATAGCCCAATTCGATTAACAAGCAATATATTAATAAGACCAAAGATTGCCCGTTTTATGTACCTAAAATTAATTATATCTCATATTTAACCACTATAAGAGACAGCGGCAAATCCCTGAAGCACTGGCCGAGATGAAGCTGTTCTCAGCGGGTACACGAGCACTGAACGGCCACTGACGGCCTGGAGCTCGCATCCCCGAAAATGCGTGGCATCTAACCCCAATTGCTCCCCGGGCGCCACAGCATAAAGGCTGCCCACTGCTCCGGGTGTGTATTATGGTTTGCAGTGTGTGTGTGTTCACTACTCACTACTCCCTACATTCACTCCTCACTACATATATATATATATATATATATATATATATATATATATATATATATATATATATATATATATATATATATATATATATATATATATATACAGTGCTCAGCGTAAATGAGTACACCCCCTTTAAAAAGTAACATTTTAAACAATATCTCAATGAATGAACACCAAAATGTTGACAAGACTAAGTTTTATATAACATCTGTTTAACTTATAACATGAAAGAAAGTTTAATAATATAACTTGGAGAACAACATTTTCAGTTTTACTCAAATTAGAGTGATGCAAAAATGAGTACACCCCACTGAAAGTCTCTGGAGCAAAGCTAAATTTTAGACTACAAATGTCTAATTTAACAAGAATTCAACCACAGGTGAGTCTAATTATTCACTACACAGGTGTCCAGCAGACGGTTGACTATAAAAGGGTGTTAAAACCCCTTCCCATTTCATGGTGTCAGCAATGGCACCACATGGAAGAGAAATGTCACAAGACCTGAGAAAGAAAATAATTTCTTTACACCAGAAAGGTGAAGGCTACAAGAAGATCAGCAAAGCTTTACTTATCAGTCAGAATACTGTAGCAAAAGTGGTACAAAAATGTAAAAAAGATGGAACTGCAACCATCTCACAGAGACGTTCAGGTCGTCCATGGAAGTTAACACCTCGACAGGATGAGAAGGGTTGAAGAAAATCGGCATGCAAGTTCACTACAGTTATCTAAAGAAGTCGAAACCCAAACTGGGGTGATTATTTCCCATGACACAATACGGCGTACACTGCAGAGGAATGATGCATGGGTGCCGTCCACGAAAGAAGCCTCTCCTAAAGTCCAGGCACAAAAAAACCCACCTAGAGTTTGCCAGGGCCCATGCTGACAAAGATGAAGACTACTGGGGCTCTGTACTCTGGAGTGATGAGACCAAGATAAATGTTTTTGGAACTGATGGCTTCAAAAGTGTATGGTGTCACAAAGGTGGGGAATACAAAGAAAAATGCATGGTGCCTACAGTGAAACATGGTGGTGGAGTGTCCTTATGTGGGGCTATGTAGCGTCTGGACCAATCAGAAACACAATTATTCATTATATTTAATGAATTATCCAGAAACTCACTCTCTCAAAATTCTGTGAACCCATCCCCCTAAAACTGCAACTAGCATCCCAAACGTAGCTAACACACAGGCAGAACTAGGTGTCCTGTTACAGGACACAGGAAAACTGAAGAACTTTTATGATCAGAAAGAATTTTGCGGAGACTAGTGACATTCTTTCTGAGAAGGACAAATAAATCCTCTTAATCCTATATATTCTATATATATCCACTTGAGAAATGTATAAACATGTATCCAATTTTCCCATCTCATAACTTTCCTTTTATAGGGTTTATTCTATGTATTAATTCTCTCTTTTGAACTATTTTGGTATTAATGTTTCGGAGTTAATTAAAATCACATGGGTAGCATGTGTGGTATCGATGGACTCCAACTTCCGTTTCCTATTTGTTAATTAATGTTACATGTTGCTAACTCTGTGACACTTTAGTATTATAAGAATCTAGAAGGTTCTTCTCTCATTCATCCAATCCAGTGTCTTATGCTAATGTCCTGCCAAAGGCACAAAGACTCGTAAAGAGGGGACAACTCCTTATTGGCTCAGACACCTCAAGAGGGTGTGACATCTTCACCCTTTAAAATTACTGATCACAAGATCACAGATTTTTTCTTCTCTTATACATAATATAATATATATATATATATATACTACCAGTCAGAAGTTTGGAATAATTAAGATTTTTTTTTTTAATGTTTTTGAAAGAAGTCTCATCTGCACACCAAGGCTGCATTAATTTGAATAGAAATGCAGTAAAAACAGAAATATTGTTAAATACTATTATAAATATCAGTCTTCAGTGTCACATGATCCTTCAGAAATCATTCTAATATGCTGATTTGCTGCTCAAGAAACATTTTTGATTATTATCAATGTTGAAAATGCATTTTTTTCAGGATTTTTTAATGAAAAAAAAAAAAAAAGTCAAAAGAACATCATTTATTTGAAATAGAAATCTTTTGTAACATCATAAATGCCTTCAAGTTCACGTTTGATCAATTGAACGTGTCCTTGCTGAATAAAAGTATTAATTTTTATTCTTAAAAGATATATTTCGTGTTTGATAAGTGAATCATTTTAAAGGCCATGATGAAAGAATTGAACACACTATCAGAATTGAACAAAAAAGTTATACAGACTTCTGAGGGGTGTGAAAGCAGTTTATCATCCAAACGTTCTTCCTCAGAATGACTAAAAGCACAGTGAATTCACAAACAGAACAATTCAATTCCCTTAGATCCTATATGCACAGAAGGAGTGTTTACCCACAGGTTATGCTCACTATAAGGTCCAGCCATGGTCCAGAGATCTCAGGTAATTTGAGCGATTAGGGGCGCTCTGGGAAGGCTCCCTGGTGAGGGATCGTTTCCCCGGCCTGTTTAGAGAAGCTGGCAGCTGCTTGAAAGATGGATGGAGTCTCTACACCTAGCTGTCTGTGTCTGATCCGCTGCCACCCAAGGTCAGCCAGCCGCGTGAGCTGTGAGGGGAAAGACGGCGCAGCGTGAACCAGAATCCTGAGGAAATGCTGGACACTTCTGTGTAAAGAAGACACTTCATTTAATCTTGGATGGCTAATTTTGTCAGGGTTTGACCTGATTGTCCTTGATGCTGCATAAACACCCTGCAGAAAGTCACCAGCAGAACCGCCTACATTTTTAAGAGAAATACTTGAACCAAATGGATTGGTACAGAGCGCTGTACTAAAATACTGTGACTAATAACAGCGATTTCCTGCGCCGAATTTACAGAATCTAGAGCAACGGGGCAAAAAAAAAAAAATGTTTTTACCTGAGTTGTAATCTTGCTCTGTGAATTGAACATGATGAGAGAGAAAGAATGGGCACCTCAAAATAATAGACAACTTTTACATTGTATCATCTTTGCTGCAACAACAAACACAGTGCAACCAGTGTAGTCCGATTCACAAATTTAACGATTAACAAAATCATAAGGTATTTAGGACGGTCAACTAACAAGAAACATTAATTGAATTAGTTGCAAATTAATCACACACGTCAATATTTGCTGAGAACAAGTCCCTAATGAAGATGAATCATCTGTTTTCAACATTGATAATAATCATAAATGTTTCTTGAGCAGCAGATCATCATATTAGAATGATTTCTGAAGGATCATGTGACACTGAAGACTGGAGTAATGATGCTGAAAATTAAGCTTTGATCACAGAAATAAATTACATTATATATATTCACATATAAAACAGCTGTTTTAAACTGTAATAATATTTCAAAATTTTACTGTTTTTACTGTATTTTTAATCAAATAAACTCAGCTTTGGTGAGCAGTTTTTGAGACCTCTTTCTAAAACATTAAAAACTTTTACCAACCCCAAACTACTATATATAACTGGTAATGTAACAGTAGTGCTTTACATGTTTTTTTGAGGTTTACATTTACATTTACGCATTTGACAGACGCTTTTATCCAAAGCGACTTACATTGCATTATACTATACAATTGTATCTGAGTATGTGCAATCCCTGGGATCAAACCCACGACCTTGGCATTGCTAGTGCCATGCTCTAACCACTGAGCTACAGGAAAGCTTTTAAATGGTTAGTTCACTTCAAAATTCAAATTTCTTGATAATTTACTCACCCCCATGTCATCCAAGATGTTTATGTCTTTCTTTCTTCAGTCGAAAAGAAATGAAGGAGGAAAATATTCCAGGATTTTTCTCCATATAGTGGACTTCACTGGGGTTCAAAGGGTTGAAGGTCCAAATGTCAGTTTCAGTGCAGCTTCAAAGAGCTCTACATGATCCCAGACGAGGAATAAGAGTCTTATCTAGCAAAACAATCGGCCATTTTCTAAAAAATAAAATGTATATACTTTTTAACCACAAATGCTCGTCTTACACTGCGATGAGATGTGCCACGCATTGCGTAATCACGTTGGAAAGGTCACGCGTGACGTAGGTGGAAGTACCGCGGTAGGGCGAAAAACTCCATCTCATTTTCTCCTCCAACTTCAAAATCGTCCAACATCGTTGTTTTACTTTTACGATTTGTAAACACTTGCTCGGTACTTCCGCCAACGTCACGCTTGACCTTTCCAACGTGATTACGTAATGCATGGTGCATCGCAGAGCAGTGCAGGATGAGCATTTGTGGTTAAAACGTATATACATTTTTATTTTTTTCAGAAAACGGCAGATCATTTCTCTAGATAAGACTCTTATTCCTCGTCTGGGATCATGTAGAGCTCTTTGAAGCTGCACTGAAACTGACATTTGGACCTTCAACCCGTTGAACCCCAGTGAAGTCCACTATATGGAGAAAAATCCTGATATGTTTTCCTCCTTCATTTCTTTTCGATTGAAGAAAGAAAGACATAAACATCTTGGATGATATGGAGGTGAGTAAATTATCAGGAAATTTTAACTCTGAAGTGAACTAATCCCTTAAGCTGCCAAATGGTGTAGTTACAGTATCGACCAGCAGGGGTTAAAAGGGCAGTGCTAACCAACCAATCCTTGACCCCTTGTTCCCATCCCTCCCTCTGCTCTCTTTCACTATCTTCAATCTCACGTGTGTCAGCTAGTTCTCTCCGCTCCGTCATTGATCACGCCTGCAGCTTTGTGATGAGTTGTGATGCGTGTCTCTGCGGGGAGGGAGCAGATCAAACACTTTAATTACCGAAGGCGTGTTGGTGCCACTGGCTGCAGGCGCTAATCACGTACGCAGAGCAGGTGAGGCGCGGATGAAGGTATCGTTGCCTTAACAAGACAGATACGCTCACAAGCCAATGTCAATGATGAGACACTAACATTTGCATGGAGATGTAATCATATGCACACTACAAACAAACCACAGAACATTAGCTAAACACGAGCGTTCACAAATGAGCAACCGACATACTGTTTCATGCTTGCGCTGATACGCCAATGTAAATGAGCTCTTTCGTGCACATATGCACGTACACCAAACATCCATATTCCGCCAAGCATTTCGCCCTCGTAAATTGCAGGCCTGTCACATCGAAACATTTAAAGTTCTGTCTTTAAAGGGGGAAAAGATTATTTACTTCCAGAAATTACGCAAGTGCCTGGTGGTCCGTGCCACCATTTACATAATCAGCATTATGTCACGTTGTGCGTGGAAAACATCAGGCAGAGGGAGGGTTGGCACGCTCACCGTTGGCATACGCTCGCTGATTTGGATTTTGCAGAGAGTCTGGAGGCCGCGCTGAACTCTTGTGGGAATTGCTGCAACGAGGGAAATATGTTCTATGAAACACCACCATTTTCTATAGTTTTGAGGCCTGATGGGTTTCAAATGGGTGAAGGTAACTTTTTGCCCCTGTGGAGATGCATGTATCCAGTGACCTACATGACCTAATTGCTGCACCAGCCATGAAAGAAAAGAGAAGAGAGAGGAAAATTGGCAGTGTTTAGTAAAACAAATCAGTAAATCTGCATTCATCTAACTATATAACTACAGGCCTTTATGTAGGCTAGAATAAATATAAAGTCTGTCAAATTTGACACATGCGTCATTGAAAAGAATGATTGTTTACACAGTTTGTAATTTGACATTAAAATGTTGACATTTGACATCTCAGAAATGAATACAGACTCCAGATCAATGTCTTGATGATGCAAATAGGACATTCTTACAGATAAATTCATGTACAAACAAAAGGTTTGTGCCACCCCAAAAAATTGATGAAAAATATGATTTTATATTGCATTTCACTGCCAAGTTGGTATATATACACTATATTGCCAAAAGTATTGGGACACCCCTCCAAACCATTGAATGTTTCAATCACTTCCATGGCCACAGGTGTATAAAATCAAGCACCTAGGCATGCAGACTGCTTCTACAAATAATTGTGAAAGAATGGGTCATCTCAGGAGCTCAGTGAATTCAAGCGTGGTACCGTGATAGGTTGCCACCTGTGCAATAAGTCCTTTCGTGAAATTTCCTCACTATTAAATATTCCACGGTCGACTGTTAGTGGAATCATAACAAAGTGGAAGCAATTGGGAACAACAGCAACTCGTAAACCACGTAAAATCACAGAGCGGGGTCAGCGCATGCTGAGGAACACAGTGCGCAGAAGTCGCCAACTTTCTGCAGAGTCAATAGCTACAGACCTCCAAACTTCATGTGGCCTTCAGATTAGCTCAAGAACAGTGCGTAGAGAGCTTCATGGAATGGGTTTCCATGGCCGAGCAGCTGCATCCAAGCCTTACATCAACAAGTGCAATGCAAAGCGTCGGATGCAGTGGTGTAAAGCACACCGCCACTGGACTCTAGAGCAGTGGAGACGTGTTCTCTGGAGTGACGAATCACACTTCTCTGTCTGGCAATCCGATGGATGAGTCTGGGTTTGGCGATTACCAGGAGAACGGTACTTGCCTGACTGCATTGTGCCGAGTGTAAAGTTTAGTGGAGGGGGATTATGGTGTGGGGTTGTTTTTCAGGGGTTGGGCTTGGCCCCTTAGTTCCAGTGAAAGGAACTCTTAATGCTTCAGCATACCAAGACATTTTGGACAAGTTCACCAGTTTGGACCAGTGCACAAAGCAATGAATTAGAGCGGAGACTGTGAGCCAGGCCTTCTCGCCAACATCACTGCCTGACCTCACAAATGCGCTTCTAGAAGAATGGTCAAAAATTCCCATAAACACTCCTAAACCTTGTGGAAAGCCTTCCCAGAAGAGTTGAGGCTGTTATAGCTGCGAAGGGTGGGCCAACTCCATATTAAACCCTACGGATTAAGAATGGGATGTTATTAAAGTTCATGTGCACGTAAAGGCAGACCTTCCAAAACTTTTGGCAATATAGTGTGCATATATATAAAAGCAGTGTTTTTGTTTTTGTAACAGAAAAATAATACAAAATATTAAAAAACAAAAACATAGAAAAAATAAAATATAATTAAAATATATATTTTTACATATTTTATTTATGTATATTTATGCAGATATTTTTACTTAATTTATAAATTATACAATTATTGTTTCATATATATATATATATATATATCATCATATTAGAATGCAGCAGATCAGCAGATCATCATATTAGAATGATTTCTGAAGGATCATGTGACACTGAAGACTGGAGTAATGATGCTGAAAATTCAGCTTTGATCACAGGAATAAATTACTTTATAAAATATATTCAAACAGAAAACAGTTATTTTAAATTGTAATAATATTTCACAATATTACTGTTTTTACTGTATTTTTAATTGAATAAATGCAGCCTTGGTGAGCAGATGAAACTTCTTTTAAAAACATTAAAAATCTTACCCATTCGAAACTTCTGACTGGTATATGAAATTAAAAAAATAAAATAAACATCTAACAGAAAAATATTTTTTTCTGGCATGCAAAGAAATAAATTATCATTTTAAAAATATTTTAATTATATTTTAATACATATTTTATATATTTATGTATTATATATAATATAATATAAAATATAGAAATTAGATTTTTTGGATATTTTACATAATTCATTATAACATTATTGTATATTATTATATTAATTATTTTACAAAAATATTATAAAATAATACATTATATATATTTTTTAAATATACAATAATATTACAATTATATAGGAAATGTTGACAAAGTCCTGATTAGCAAATCTAACTATGCCATATATAAAAGCAATGTTTCTGTTTTTGTAACAATTTTTAAAAAAAACAAAAACATAATCAACATAACATAATCATTTTACATATGTAGATATTTTAACATAATTAAAATGATATATTTTTAAATGTACAATATTATTACAATTATATAGGAAATGTTGACAAAGCAAGTATTATTTGAAGTATACACACTGAAATAAAGAGTCCTGATTTGCAAATCCAACTATGGCAAAAGCTTGACTAATGAATATTAATTAGGTTACATGAATGGAGGGTCCATCGAGGATATCTGGCCATAACTGCTGAAATCCATCTGTTTTCCAAAGTTTGATGTTTGTCTTTTTTGTTAATGGTTTACAATTTATGCTGCACGTCATGTCCGCTGGTATTGCAACGACTGCAGATGAAAATGCAATAAATGTTTCCCAGAGAGCAAATAATGAAACACCATCCCGCGAGTACAGAATTATCATCAGGAATAAAGACCCAAAGAAGCCATCAAAGAAAGTGTAACAAATCCTGTGCAAACAAATACATCCAGGCATGGGGCTTTGTTTCCTGCATGCTCTTTTTCATTTTTCTGATCTATCTCTCTTCTAAATATGCCGTCTATAGCAGCTAAAAAGATTTTCTTTATCTGTAGTTGTCCAGCATGCTGTAAAGTGAATTCTTTTTTTCATTGGAGGTGATTTTGCTCTTTGATTTTCATGGATCAATCGCTCACAAGTGCTTTTTCTGTCCTTTTCTCCAGTGGCAACGTGGCTTAGATGGGTGGGAGAGATAGATAGCCAGAGAAAGATGTAAAATATGAGTTCAGAAAAATAAAAGCAAACATAAAAATAAAGTGGGAGAGAGATGAGGAGAGGATCTGGGAGGAATAAGAAAGTGTGTGGAACAGATGGAGTTTGAGGCAGCAGTGATGTGGGGCAGAAGAATAAATATTTATGTCCTATAATGTTTCTGCATGACAGATTCTATATAAAATTGAATGCAGTGCCACGTCTGAACCATGAGAAATGTGTTGGCAATACAACGAGCGCTGCACCAATAAAGCACATTTGGGATTTGAGTGAAAGCGAGGGAGAAATGGAGAGAAACGCGGAGAGGAAGGAAATAAAGAAGGGATGATGGTAATGGGATAAATAATGGAGGATGTGGAATACGGGCGAGAGAGGGAAAAAGTGCAAATGTTTGTGATTGTAAAAAAAACTTATATTCATAGTGGGACATTAATGAGATCAGATTATTACTGATTATTACTGACACAATATTGCTTGCACAAAATTTTTTATATTAGATTTACTTAATACATTATGTTGCCTGAATAAAATAGAAACATACACTTTAAAAAAAATTTGGGGTTATTTTTCCAGTGTAGTTTTTGTGTTACCCAGATCCTGGGTCATATGTAACTACCCAGTGTTTGGGTAGTTTTTGTTTTACTCAGATCCTGGGTCAGATGTAACAACCCAGTGTTTGGTTAGTTTTTGTGTTACCCAGATCCTGGGTCAGACGTAATAACCCAGTGTTTGGGTAGATTTTGTGTTACCCAGATCCTGGGTCAGACGTAACAACCCAGTGTTTGGGTAGATTTTGTGTTACCCAGATCCTGGGTCAGACGTAATAACCCAGTGTTTGGGTAGATTTTGTGTTACCCAGATCCTGGGTCAGACAAAACCCAGTGTTTGGGTAGATTTTGTGTTAGCCAGATCCTGGGTCAGATGTAACAACCCAGTGTTTGGGTAGATTTTGTGTTACCCAGATCCTGGGTCAGACGTAATAACCCAGTGTTTGGGTAGATTTTGTGTTACCCAGATCCTGGGTCAGACGTAACAACCCAGTGTTTGGGTAGATTTTGTGTTACCCAGATCCTGGGTCAGACGTAACAACCCAGTGTTTGGGTAGATTTTGTGTTACCCAGATCCTGGGTCAGATGTAACAACCCAGTGTTTGGGTAGTTTTTGTGTTACCCAGATCCTGGGTCAGATGTAACAACCCAGTGTTTGGGTAGTTTTTGTGTTACCCAGATCCTGGGTCAGACGTAACAACCCAGTGTTTGGGTAGTTTTTGTTTTACTCAGACCCTGGGTCAGATGTTGGGGTAGTTTTCGTGTTACCCAGATCCTGGGTCAGACGTAACAACCCAGTGTTTGGGTAGTTTTTGTTTTACTCAGACCCTGGGTCAGATGTTGGGGTAGTTTTCGTGTTACCCAGATCCTGGGTCAGACGTAACAACCCAGTGTTTGGGTAGTTTTTGTTTTACTCAGATCCTGGGTCAGACGTAACAACCCAGTGTTGGGGTAGTTTTTGTGTTACCCAGATCCTGGGTCAGACGTAATAACCCAGTGTTTGGGTAGATTTTGTGTTACCCAGATCCTGGGTCAGATGTAACAACCCAGTGTTTGGGTAGTTTTTGTGTTACCCAGATCCTGGGTCAGACATAACAACCCAGTGTTTGGGAAGTTTTTGTGTTACCCAGATCCTGGGTCAGACGTAACAACCCAGTGTTTGGGAAGTTTTTGTGTTACCCAGATCCTGGGTCAGACGTAACAACCCAGTGTTTGGGTAGTTTTTGTGTTACCCAGATCCTGGGTCAGACGTAACAACCCAGTGTTTGGGTAGTTTTTGTGTTACCCAGATCCTGGGTCAGATGTAACAACCCAGTGTTGGGGTAATTTTGTGTTACCCAGATCCTGGGTCAGATGTAACAACTCAGTGTTTGGCTAGTTTTTGTGTTAACCAGATCCTGGGTCAGACGTAACAACCCAGTGTTTGGGTAGTTTTTGTGTTAACCAGATCCTGGGTCAGACGTAACAACCCAGTGTTTGGGTAGTTTTTGTGTTAACCAGATCCTGGGTCAGACGTAACAACCCAGTGTTTGGGTAGTTTTTGTTTTACTCAGATCCTGGGTCAGATGTTGGGGTAGTTTTCGTGTTACCCAGATCCTGGGTCAGACGTAACAACCCAGTGTTTGGGTAGTTTTTGTGTTACCCAGATCCTGGGTCAGACGTAACAACCCAGTGTTTGGGTAGTTTTGCCCAGATATATCGTTTAATTTTATGCAAAGCAACATACAGGGGCACAATGTGAGTCACCTAAACGAGTGTCTTTTTGTGTGATGAAAACGCCTGATGCCTTGCATAAAATGTTATGATTTTATTCAAAAAGATACAGAATATAAATACTTAGAATGTTAAAATATGTTCTCAGAACTGTACACTTATTGTTTATGGACAGGTTATGGAGTCAATCACAGCATTGTTTGGCTATGAGTGAAATGCAGAACGGCGGTGTCAGGTAAGCAGTTTCCCGCCGAATGCGAACCATCTCCGGCACGGCCCTTGGGTTGTTTTTAATCCAGTGTTTTTTAGAGTGTAGAACAGAACAATAGAAGCATGTGATAAGCTTACTTCTTGAATTTCTTATATTTCAGTCTAATTACCCAATATTTGGGTATGCTGTTTTTTATTCTTACACGCTAACATCTAAATCAACTGTTGAGTGTTCCAAATCAATCACTTATGAGGATGCATTTCACTTAAAAGGCAGCTGTCTACTGTCTGTAGGCTGCTCAATAGGCTTTTCAACGTGTTAATAAAGCTTTTTCAATCACAATGTGAAGGAGAGAGACAGATATGTCCAGTAAGATGAATACATTTGTGAGTCGGGCCAGTGTGTCAGGGGTCATGTGATCGGAGCAGTGCCACATGAGGGAGGGATGGTTGGAGGAATGGAGACAGGAGAGGAGGACAAGGACCATTAACCCTGAGAACATACCTGACCACTGGACCTTCAGAGCGTGACCGTGTACATCTCAACTGTAGGAGTGTGTCTGTGTGGAGGAGCAGAGATAGGCGGCAGATGCTGATCATCTGCAGTATGTACTGCAGTGTATTTAAAGTGTCCTATTATGCTCATTTACGGGTTCACAATTTTGTTTATGGCGTCTACTAGAATACGTTTACCTCATTTAAAGAGGTCATGACATGATTTTTTATTTTATTTGAATATGTTCCTTGAGGTTCATTTATAATGTTAATAAGGTTCTTTGCGTATACAAAAAAATATATATTTTTTTTAAAAGTGATTATTTTCAACCCTCATTCTGAGTTTCTGTCTGAAATTATCAGTTTTTAAGGCGCGGCTCCTTTAAGGCTTGACAGTAATCGGCCACTGTTATGATTGGCTACCAGTCTGTTGTGATTAGTCTACCACTTAGAGAATGTGTCGGCATTTAAACAGGCTTGTTGTAGAGATTGAAGGCTTAATCTCTCTGCTGAAAAGTTCATGAATTTCCATGCTGGAACAGGATGGTTTTTGCTGGTTGAGCTGGTTGACAAGCATCATCATACTGTTTGCTGGTAAAGCTGGTTAACTAGCTTGGCCCTTCTGGTTGACAAGCGGTTTCCTATAGGAAAGAATTTCAAATGAGATCTCATTAGTCTTAATTGTTTTTGCCTAGACAGCAATGTGATTAAATAGATTTTTCTCCTGAGCAAGAGATTCAGGTTATCTCACGTGTTTGCTTGGTTTCAGACGAAATATCAAACAGTGTTTGGTCAAGTTTACCAAAGTCTGATTTCTATACAAACTCATACATTTACACTGTGCATTTGTCAGATGCTTTTATTTATAGCAATTTGAATATATGCATTTTATCAGTTCATGCATTCTAGAGCCATGCTATACTTTTTAAGCTACACTGATGCTTTTATCATGAAATTCTCCCAGATTTTCTTAGCTATATCTCTGCTGTATTCTCATTTGTGTGTCTATTTTTATATCTTCAAAGGAAATGTGAGAGAAACATCTGAACAAAGCTTGATCCAGTACATCTAAACAACTGAAAAAGACCTGAGCAATTGTTTTGTTGTTGAGGAGAATCAGTCTTTTCCTCATATAACACTATCATACAGCTCCTATGGACTACTTTTATGGTACTTTTTGTCTCTTATGGAGCTTGACGATGCAAATCACCATCCATTAACTTAGACATTCTGCCTTACATCTGCTGCATTTCACGGAAAACAAAATAATATGGAGCCGTAATGGTGTGGAGGGTATGAAAATACTCATTTTCTTTGAGTAAACAATAGCCCTTTTAAGCATACAAATCCTTAAACAGCACAAAACCCATAGAATGATTGTGAGTGTTGGTCAGACTGATGCAGTGGCCTGTATGTGTTCATTGGCAGCGCTTTGATGCTATAGGGGCGATCACTGATCCGTGGATGCTTGTCTTTGATGCTTGACTCCATGGAATCACTACAAGACACTGGCCCACATTTCCTAAATGAAGGAGGACAGAGGAGATAAAAGATTGAGGCTCTGTTCCAAAACCCACTGAGCTGGGCAGTATTTTAAGGCATAATTGATGCACTCTTTTCCAGCAGGTATTCAGGGATAGTTTTATTTGGCAAGGACACATCAAAGGGACAAAAAAGACACTTAAAATGTTACAAATATTTCTATTTCAAATAAATGCTTTTCTGTCATGATAACCCTTGGAGTGTTTGGCATGGTAATGGATATGTCAATGTTAATATGGTTGGTCTTGGTGGAATAGATCTGCTTAGCTGCTGCTGTTATTGCTGCTGCTGATTATTACTGCTGCTGCTGTTGGTTATTGCTGCTGATTATTATTGCTACTGCTGTTGGTTATTGCTGCTGCTGCTGATGATGATTATTGCTGCTGCTGATTATTATTATTGCTGCTTCTGTTGGTTATTGCTGCTGATTATTACTGCTGCTGCTGTTGGTTATTGCTGCTGCTGCTTCTGTTGGTTGTTGCTGCTGCTGCTGTTATTGCTGCTGCTGCTGCTGATTATTATTGCTGCTTCTGATGGTTATTGCTGCTGATTATTACTGCTGCTGCTGTTGGTTATTGCTGCTGATTATTATTGCTACTGCTGTTGGTTATTGCTGCTGATTATTATTGCTGCTTCTGATGGTTATTGCTGCTGATTATTACTGCTACTGCTGTTGGTTATTGCTGCTGCTGCTGATGATGATTATTGCTGCTGCTGATTATTATTATTGCTGCTTCTGATGGTTATTGCTGCTGATTATTACTGCTACTGCTGTTGGTTATTGCTGCTGCTGCTGATGATGATTATTGCTGCTGCTGATTATTATTATTGCTGCTTCTGTTGGTTATTGCTGCTGATTATTACTGCTGCTGCTGTTGGTTATTGCTGCTGCTGCTTCTGTTGGTTGTTGCTGCTGCTGCTGTTATTGCTGCTGCTGCTGCTGATTATTATTGCTACTGCTGTTGGTTATTGCTGCTGCTGCTGATTATTATTGCTACTGCTGTTGGTTATTGCTGCTGCTGCTGATTATTATTGCTGCTTCTGATGGTTATTGCTGCTGATTATTACTGCTGCTGCTGTTGGTTATTGCTGCTGATTATTATTGCTACTGCTGTTGGTTATTGCTGCTGCTGCTGCTGATGATTATTGCTGCTGCTGATTATTATTATTGCTGCTTCTGTTGGTTATTGCTGCTGATTATTACTGCTGCTGCTGTTGGTTATTGCTGCTGCTGCTTCTGTTGGTTGTTGCTGCTGCTGCTGTTATTGCTGCTGCTGCTGATTATTATTGCTACTGCTGTTGGTTATTGCTGCTGCTGCTGATTATTATTGCTGCTTCTGATGGTTATTGCTGCTGATTATTACTGCTGCTGCTGTTGGTTATTGCTGCTGCTGCTTCTGTTGGTTGTTGCTGCTGCTGCTGTTATTGCTGCTGCTGCTGCTGATTATTATTGCTACTGCTGTTGGTTATTGCTGCTGCTGCTGATTATTATTGCTGCTTCTGATGGTTATTGCTGCTGATTATTACTGCTGCTGCTGTTGGTTATTGCTGTTGCTGATTATTGCTGCTGCTGATCGTTATGGCTGCTACGGTTATTGCTGATGCTGCTGCAGAGCAAGTATGGGACTTGCTACTGACAATACATACACAAAATGTTGCTGTGAGCAAGTAAGACATGCTACTGCTTTTGGTTATTGCTGCTTCTGCTGCTGTTGTTGGTTATTCCTGCTGCTGCTGTTAGTTATTGTAAGTCACACACGAAGAAGAAAAGGAAAAAAACAAACAAAAAACCAACAACCACAGATTAAGGAAACCACGGTCCAAACAAAATTACAATAAAGCCATATTAATTTGGCAAAAACAAAAGAATGATGACATGAAACTAATAATATGGTACTTCTCGTCAGAGAGACCCAAGGCCAAAATAATAAACAAAACCAAACTAATGAAACAAAACAACAACGTAAATAACCTATCAAAAAGAAAATAAAATAAATACCATTAACCTAACCTAACTACAGCTATAGTGCAAATTAGATTTAAACAAAAAGGCAGGTCTCTCCTACATTTTCCCACATTCTAAAGAAAACAAACGATCAAAAGAAAACACCCCCCAAAAAAACTAAGAACACAATTTGGTCTGGCGGCTAGCAGGGAGCTCGGAACAGTGCGACCGGCCCAAAGTCGCACCGCACCCCTCTGAGGAGCGGAAGTGGCGTTTTAACAGAACCGCCCGCTGATCAACTCATTACTGCTGGTAGGCGACAGCACTTCTTGGCAAATCAGCGGAGATCTATAACTCAAAAGAAAACATTCAACAAAATACAAATATAATGAAAACATTAATAATGCTGCTGATTGTTATTGCTGCTGCTGCTGTTGGTTATTGCTGTTGCTGCTGTTTATTGCTGCTGCTGAATATTATTGCTGCTGCTGATGGTTATTGCTTTTGCTGATGATTATTGCTGCTGCTGCTGTTGGTTATTGCTGTTGCTGCTGCAGAGCAAGTACGGAAGTTGCTACTGACAATACATACACAAAACGCTGCTGTGAGCAAGTAAGACATGCTATTGCTGTTGGTTATTGCTCCTGCTGTTATTGCTGCTTCTGCTGCTGATTATTGCTGCTGTTGTTGGTTATTCCTTCTGCTGCTGTTGGTTATTGCTGCTGCTGATTATTCCTGCTGCTGGTGATGATTATTATTGCTGCTGCTGTTATTGCTGCTGCTTCTGCTGTTGATTATTGCTGCTGTTGTTGGTTATTCCTGCTGCTGCTGTTGGTTATTGCCGCTGCTGCTGTCGGTTATTGCTGCTGCTGATTATTCCTGCTGCTGCTGATGATTATTATTGTTGCTGTTGGTTATTGCTGCTGCTGATGATGATTTTTGCTGCTGTTGTTGGTTATTGCTGCTGCTGATTATTCCTGCTGTTGCTGTTGGTTATTGCTGCTGATTATTATTATTGTTGCTGCTGATGATTATTGCTGCTGTTGCTGTTCGTAATTGCTGCTGCTGTTATTGCTGCTGCTGTCACTGCAGAGCAAGTACGGGACTTGTGACTGCCAATACATACATGACACGCTGCTGCTGTACAAAGCATACATGAATTGCCCGTAGCAGATCTATACAGGTGGAGCTAGGGAAGGTGGAGGGTTTCTGAAAGTGCGCTGCAAACTGCTACAGCAAATGCTGACCAAGTATTTGAAAGTTGAGCAGCGAGCTCATTGGCTGAAGATACAGTAAGACCCAATCAGCTGTGCCCTATAGAGAATGATGTGACTGCAAGTAGATTGAGTTAAGGACCTATTAGCCAGCACCATCCAGAGTTTCATGACAGAACTTTGTATTTCTTTTGAACTTCTTTAGTGCTTGCTTTTACGACAGTGGTTCTCAACTGGTGGGACTGTTCTGATATGGTCATGGATGGCAAGAAAAAACAATGCTAAATGCAAAAAATAAAATGCATTTAATCAACTTTGCAATTAATTAAGTTTCATTCAAAGTGCCTTACTGTAATCATGATTTTTGCATGTAATAAAAAAAAACTGTAACATCAAAAACATCTGTGAACTGCTGGTTTGAGATACCTGATTTACCTAGCTCATTTTCCTTCTTTTGAAAATGACTAAAACTAAAATAAAAATAAAGCTAAATAGAAATATAAAAAAAGAAGACAAAAGCACATAACAAAATTGCTAAAACTTAAACTAAATTCAAAACGAAAACTGAAAAAGCTATTTCAAAACATTAATAAGTATAATACTATATAAATAATACTTAAACACTGAAGGGGTGCTGATATTTCCAAATGAGGTTCTGTTTCTGTAAGGATAATGTCTTAGAAGGCGGTTTCCAATGTAGGCAGCAGACAAGGCCACTCAGTAGGTTTTGGAACGGAGCCTGAAAGCGAGAAGGTTTTAGTCGAAGGATTTAGGGGATTTATAAAGGAAGTCAAGAGTGTTGCTATAGAGGTGTGGAAATGGACATATGCTAAGCTGAAGGGGGGTGAGGCTGAAATGCAGGACCCCCTGCTTTACGTGTCATCTGTCGGCATAGGATGATGGGTAGAGAATGAAGGAGGCTGGATGGGTGCAGTATAGAGGAGAGACAAGACGTGAACCAAACACAGGATTTTTACATTTTACCTGTTAAGATCAGTGTCAAATGCAGAACAAACACATCACTCCCCCTGCCAGGCAATGCGTTGGTTTGATGGATCGGACAGGCACGTCAGTGCACTTGGCAGGCTTTGCATGCATATGGAAGAATACCTGATATGATTTGATTTCTGTTCATCTAACTGTCAGAAAGGAAAATGACCCACAGACGAGAACTAGCACTCCAAAGTTCACCCAAAAAGAATGTTCTGAGTTCAAAATAAGTAAGATCAACACGAAAAAACATTTGCAATTCATTTTAGTTACGACAAATATCCAAACAACAGGATTTTCAGTGAGAAAAGATACAGGACTTACAAACTTAATTTGTATTGAACCCAGAAGAAATGAACCCAATTTTTGAATTAAAACAGTAGAATGTCAATAAACAGCTTGCATGATCTTATTCATAATGTGTCTCTCAGGGTCTGAGGTTTGTGTTTTGTGTTGTGTTAAACATCATTCTGAGTGTCTCTCAAACCTTTAAGTGCAATCAGGGACTGTCAAGCTAATAGGCACTTCTTGGGCTCATCCACAGCCTTAATAAGCTTGAGTCCATTAAGATCATCCAAAGATTAGATAAACGAATTACCAACATCCTTCCAACAACATCCTTAAGAGGATTGCATGAGAGCCGAACGTCTACAGGCAAATCCTCGGATTGGACAGACTGTTCGTCATACGGCTCTTGCAACACCATCACCTTCCCCACGTCTTTGGACGGATGAACTCGGTTTTCCAGTCGTTCATCATTACTGGATAAGGAGTTTACAAAACTTATAATTTTGTAGAGGTTTCTAGGGATGATTTCCATTTGTTTGATGTATGAATCCCTAAAAGTAATAGATTTAATATTATATTTAATTATGTAATAATGTTTACAAATTAATGTTTTTAAAAAGGCAAATTAATAAAATAAATACATAAGAAGGTTAATAAGAATAAATATTTATTAAATAAATAAATAATATAAATAATAGCAAATTTGCAGATCAAATATGTGATTGCTTAAATAATAAGATTTAAAAAAGGCAAATAATAAAATAATGAAATAAGAATAATAATGAGTAAAATAATATATTGTTAAATAATAATTTGTGGATCAAAACTAATATATATATATATATATATATATATATATATATATATATATATATATATATATATATATATATATATATATATATATATATATATATATATACATACATACATATATACACACACACACTCCCAGTCAAAAGTTTGGACACGGTAAGATTTTTAATGTTTTTAAAAGAAGTTTCGTCTGCTCACCAAGGCTGCATTTATTTAATTAAAAATACGGTAAAAATATTAATATTGTGAAATATTATTACAATTTAAAATAACTGTTTTCTGTTTGAATATATTTTATAAAGTAATTTATTCCTGTGATCAAAGCTGAATTTTCAGCATCATTACTCCAGTCTTCAGTGTCACATGATCCTTCAGAAATCATTCTAATATGATGATCTGCTGCTCAAGAAACATTTATTGTGTACAATTGTACAAAATATTTGTGTATAATTTTTTTTTAAGGATTTTTTGATGAATAGAAAGTTCAAAAGAACAGCATTTATTTGAAATATAATCTTTTGTAACATTATAAATGTCTTTACTGTCACTTTGATCGATTTAATGCATCCTTGCTGAATAAAAGTATTCATTTCTTTGATTTCTTTAAAAAAAAAAAAAAAAAAAAAAAAAATTTTTACTGACCCCAAACTTTTGAATGGTAGTGTATAATGTTACAAAAGCTTTGTATTTCAGATAAATGCTGTTGTTTTGAACTTTCTATTCATCAAGGAATCCTGAAAAAAAAAAAAAAAAAAAACTGTTTTCAACATTGATAATAATCATAAATGTTTCTTGAGCAGCAGATCATCATATTAGAATGATTTCTGAAGGATCATGTGACACTGAAGACTGGAGTAATGATGCTGAAAATTCAGCTTTGATCACAGGAATAAATTACTTTATAAAATATATTCAAACAGAAAACAGTTATTTTAAATTGTAATAATAATATTTAATAATTGTAATATTTTAAATTTATTTAATTTTTAATTAAATAAATGCAGTCTTGGTGAGCAGATGGAACTTCTTTTAAAAACATTAAAAATCTTACCGATTCCAAACTTTTGACTGGTGTGTATATATATATATATTAATTTTAAAAATAATTTTAATAATATAAAATACTGATATATCCTAATTTCCATAACTTTTAAGATAAATTTCCCTGATGTTTCCAGGCCATTTCTTTTTTACTATTTCAAAAGATAATAATATATTTAATATAATATAATATTGTTAGCAAATTTGCAGATCAAAACTGTCTCTATCTATCTATCTATCTATCTATCTATCTATCTATCCTATATACTATAATAATACTATAAAATATAAAATAATATATCCAATTTCCCATAACTTTTAAGAATAATTTCCATGATTTTTCCAGGCCCTTTTTTTTTTTTTTAATTTTATAATATATAATAATAAAAATAATAATAATAATAATTAAATAAGAATGAAGAGAATAAATAAATAATATATTGTTAGCAAATTTGCAGATCAAAACTATATATAATTTATATATATATATATATATATATATATATATATATATATATATGTGTGTGTGTGTGTGTGTATTAATTTAAAAATAAATATTTAATAATAATACAATATAAAATAATAAATTCCCATAACTTTTAAGAATAATTTCCATGACTTTTTTTTTTTTTCTATTTTCAAAGCTATTTTAAGAGTTATAAAATGAATGTGAAGCTGTTCAGCTCATGTTTGAGTTCATATTGAAATCTCTGACTTTTGATCTGAGCACAGTTTGAGACTTTGTTGAGATCTCTTCTGAAAGATCACTGGAGTCATTTTCTTAGGAGAAACATTTGAGAAGCAGGAGACTCATAAGCCATCTGTAAAGAGATTTGTGGTGCGTCTTTCCTATGGGAAAGCACATTAAACATGGTTTATGTTTCTCTAATAGCACCTAATATGATGACTATAAATCCAGCGATTTGAATAATGGCCAGCCCCGAAGCAATTTTAATGCAATAAATGCATGAAGAGAAACACAAAAAAGGACTGAATCAGATTAGAGCTCATTATGCTGAGATCACTAAAGGCCTATTCAAGCTCAGCGAACACACAACCTTTGCCAAGACGAAGGTAAGACATGAGTTTTCTAAACACCTAAATGTGAAGATTATATAAAAGCCACAACAAATAGCTGCTTTGATAGAAATCCCAGGACATTCTTAGATTTTAAAGAAAAAGTTCTCCCAAAAATGAATATGAAAATGAATGCAAATTATTCTGTCAAAATTTACATGCACCTTTAAAGCTGTAAAAAAGGAAAAAATCAGTATAAAAAGCACATGGAGATAGTCCATTAAAGCCAAACTTTGAGACTGTCATTATTCACTGAAAATCTTCCTCTTTGTCACAAAGCTAATCTTCCCATTTCCCTGCACAAAGCTATCATGTGACCTCAAAAGACTTCAGAATATATATTTTTGGTTCATTTATGTGTTTGACATCGCTATTATCTTTTGTTGTTGTGTGAAGGCTTCATTTTGTGTTAATTCTGAGATGAATTACTCTGGCCTTTTCTTTAAATAGCCAATAGAGTGCAAAAGTCGGGTTCCGGAAGTAAAATCTACATTAATTTTCTCCATAGGGAAATTTGAACGAGGTTGTTAATCAATGGTATTAGCTTCTGTTGAAGCCGTCAGCCCGCATTATTTCAACTTATGTTTTTTTTAAATAATCTTGTTTAACTGTGAAAATCGTGGTGAAAAACTACATTAATTACAACACATTGTAATTGAAAAACTACATTGTCCATGATGCTTTACAGAAAATTCCACCAATCAGAGAGTCGAAACAAGCAACACTTGCCAAAAGATCTTGTTAGCTCCGCCCACTACTATAATGTAATGAAGTCGATCTCTCTATGCTCTCAAAATACTTGAATCACTTTGCAATAAACTTAAAATATACTGTTTTTATATGTATATTCAACATTTGTAAATGAGTAGTTTTATATTTCTCAGTCGTTTTTAATTTCGATTATTCTGTTTGCAATGCTACATGGGACTGTAGTTCTTTCCCTCACTAAAGCAGTTAAAGGGGTCCTTGATAATGATTTCACTTTTTTAACTTTAGTTAGTGTGTAATGTTGCTGTTTGAGCATAAACAACATCTGCAAAGTTACGACGCTCAATATTCAATGCAAAGGGAGATTTTAAAGAAATCGCTTTTTAAGAACTACAACAAACAGCTGGTAGGAACTACAACAAGCTTCACAAACCCTAAAATTTACATAAACCCCGCCCCCAGGAACACAAAACAAATGGAGTGAGGCCATGTTGGGCTGCTTTAGAGAAGAGGAAGAGTTGTTGTAGTAGAGTGGTATTTATTACGCCAAATGAGGGTCAATTCAACGCTGGATTTGCACAAAAGATTAACATGACGACACATGCTAGTGGATGAGTTGAATCAACTCCACAGCAACTACATAAATTTATCCACTAACCATTCAGAAACGTCCTAAAAGTTGTAACTTCTTCCTGAGTCTCTCCATCAGTGTCGACTCCGGTTTGAACAATGTAAGGCTGAACACCGTTACTGACAATCCTCATTTTGTCTGCGTGAGATTCTCCAGCTTTGTTGTTGTTGAGCGAACATGAGCTGTTAAAGCTCCACCCTCTTCTGGAAAGGGGGCCGGGAGCAGCAGCTCATTTGCATTTAAAGGGACACACACACAAACGGCGTGTTTTTCCTCACACCCAAATTCTCATTCTGGACAACACGTGATTGGACAAAAATCTGTGAGGTGCAGGATGATGTCATCAGCGTCCGCTTTCCTTAAAGAGAAAGACTGTGAATTTTAAATGCATGTATCTGATAAGGAATACACTGACATATAGTTGACCTCAAGGGAAACACACATGGACTAACAGACAGAAAACTCTTTAAAAAACCCAAGGCTACATGCTAATCAGCGGTTCAACAGTACACGCGATGAGAACGCGCCTGACCTTCTGAGAGAGATTGAGGGACGACTGCAGCACTTCTCTCGCCGGCGGTGACCCCGGCTCACCCCGATCTGCGTTTTCTACATCCCCAAGAGTCTCTTTCACACTCATCTGCTTCATTTTTCTCTCTCTTTTTCTTTTGCCAGAGGGCAGAGCTTGTTGTGGAGCTGTAGAGCAGAGCATTTGAAGGGAATACTGAGCACACACCGACTCTTACTTCATTACAGACTCCAGATCGTGAATAGATAGGTGTCAAGGTTCGTGTCATTTGCACTGTATGCTATCGCACCAGCAAAGCAAGAAATCCTTGAGGAACATAAAATAGGCCATTCAGGCCAAGACGAAAAACTTTTTCAACTTTTCTGTGTTGACACGTGCTGCCGCTCTGTGATGAGATGAACGTGTCTCGTTGAAATCTTTCATCCTTATTTAGTCTCTAAAAATTATACCACAGCCAAATGCCACTCTTACAAGAATACTAACCATGATATTGATGTCAATGACTATGTTTATGTGTATAAGAGCATAAGAGTTAATTATGTGAAAATCTGGACTTTGCATTGCTGCAGCACATTCAACTATACACATTTTTCTGGTTATTAGAGTTTATCTATCTTATATATTACATCCATTGTCTGTTACATGTTGTATGGTCCTGCTTATATACTGTGCTATTGTAGATCTTTTGCACTTCATGAAATCGATTGATGCTAGAATGTAATCTCGTTGTATTTAACAATGACAATAAATTTAATTATTATTATTATTATTACAAGAATATTATGGTATTAGAAGGTAATATTTCAATAAGGTAGAAAGCACCTTTTCCAAGCAATCCTTCTTCTATTTATTGTCTATCCCTGTGAATAAAATGACAAAAAAAAAACCCTCTAAATAAATAAATAATAAAAATAAATAAATAAATAATATAAATAAATAAATCATAGATTAAAAATAATACATAAACAAATAATAATAATAATAATAATAATAATTACAAATAAAATAAAACAATGTATAAACAAAAATAAAATATAAAAATGCTAAAAAACAAAAAAATTAATAATATAAAAAACAAAAATAGATTAAATAATAAACAAACAAATAAATAAAAAATAAAATAATAAATACATAAATCAAAATAAATATATACAATTATTTATTATTAAAATAAAAAATAAAACATAATAAATAAAATAAATATAAATAAAAGAATAAATAATATAAATAAATAACTAGATTAAAAAATAATACATACACAAAAATAATAAAATATAAATAAACAAAAAATAAAACATAAATTATTTAAAAAATTAATGAAAAATAAAAA
This sequence comes from Hypophthalmichthys molitrix, assembly GCA_037950675.1. NCBI lineage: Eukaryota > Metazoa > Chordata > Actinopteri > Cypriniformes > Xenocyprididae > Hypophthalmichthys > Hypophthalmichthys molitrix. The sequence goes on along the minus strand of CM075507.1, from coordinate 32,797,981 downwards.
TAATTAAAAATAAATTATTAATATATAAAAATAAACACAGAACGTAACCCTGATATTTTTTAAAAGTACTTTAGAACAAAAATTAATAAATTAAATAAATAATATAAGAAGCTATTGCCGCTATAAATGACTTCAATGAACTTTTTATGTGTAATGTAGCTGACCAAAATCCAAAAACTCTCCGAAAGCAATGTTCTGTGTTCAAAATCAGTTAAGGTCAACACAAAACAGCATTTGCAATCTATTTTATTTGCGCAAAATGTCAAATGTCCTAGTGAAACAGGATATTCAATGATTTCATCCATCGGGAAATGATTGGATCATAAAAAGTGTGTGTTATTTTAATGTTTATTGCCCTGAGCTTTCTGTGGTAATCGATATTATGCCACAAATAGAGCTGATCTTGAACCTGAAACCTTCCTTTCACACACAGCAGAAATGTTGGTCTGGTCTGGAGAACAGGACTGTAATAATTTTAATGAAATTATATTAATTATAAATATAGATATAAATAAATAAATATTTATAATACCATAATTTATAATTATAATCATTATAATACGCATTATAGCTTCAATGTGCTTTTTTCTTTTCTTTTTTTCTTTTTCTTTTCTTTTTTTCTTTTTCTTAAATTATGCTAACTACTTTTTCACAAAAGCATATTTACTGTAGTTTAACCACTACTCAATTATGAGTAGCTTGTTAATTCACAACCTATAGGTTACTTCACCACTCGTATCCTCATCTCATTCCAGCGGCTGTTTTCTGAGTCCAAAGAGTAAAAAGACGTCTTTGGGCAAAACAGGTCTGAATCAAAGCTAAGCTAAGCTACTGAGACACAGGCTGGCATGTTAGCCTGAGCCGTACTCCAGCTGGCGGGCGCTTTTCCTCAGAAGAGGCTTACAGTGTGCTGTACACAATTCGGGGCCTTAATTGGGTGTAACAGGACAGATTGGGCATAGTCGGAGGTTTGTCCAGACTGCGGAGCCAGCTGTATGCCAGCTACAGGTGCAGACGATGCCTGCAGGGCACTGGTTAGACGTTCAGGTCATTTTCGACATGTCAGGTTTTGGCGATACAAGTTTTCAAGGCACTGGTCTTCAGTTGAGTAGCCCGGAGGGATGTTGTTATGGCTCACTTTCTGAAAATACGAAATGAGGGAAGAGAGAGCGGGAGAAAAATAGGCTAAGGCAGCTCTCACAATGAATCTGCCGCTGCAGACCGAGTCTGTTTGCTGCGTATTTTGGTTGGTGTGAAAGCAGTTTTTCGAAACTCATGTTTGCATTTGGTATAGTATGACCCCAAGTCCAACATAAAACATGGAAGTGAACAGTCATAACGCCCAACAAAAGCAAAACACAGTAACTTTGACAGCACTTAAAAGGGTTAGTTCACCCGAATAAGAAATTTCTGTCATTAATTACTCTCCCTCATGTCGTTCCACACCCGTAAGACCTTCATTCATCTTCGGGTCACAAATTAAGATATTTTTGATAAAATCCGATGGCTCAGTGAGGCCTGCATTGATAGCAAGATAATAAACACTTTCAGATGCCCAGAAAGTTACTAAAGACATATTTAAAACAGTTCATGTGACTACAGTGGTTCAACCTTAATGTTATGAAGCGACGAGAATACTTTTTGTGCGCCAAAGAAACAAAATAACGACTTTATTCAACAAAATCTAGTGATGGGCGATTTCAAAACACTGCTTCATGAAGCTTTACGAATCTTTTGTTTCGAATCAGTGGTTCGGAGCGTGTATCAAACTGCCAAAGTCACGTGATTTCAGTAAACGAAGTTTCGTTACGTCATAAGTGTTTCGAAATTTCAATAGTTCACGTGACTTTGGCAGTTTGATACACGCTCCGAACCACTGATTTGAAACAAAAGGTTCGTAAAGCATGCTGTTCTTGAATCATTTGGAGTATATGCATGGTTTTGGTCTCTTTCGAAAGGTATTTGTACCGCAGGCGGTACAGTGGAACGCTAACAGGTTAAAAGTTGCCGGTCAGCAGCTAAACATTTTTGAGCATATTCACAAAAATTTCATGGCCCCCAGAATATTTTGTTGTGTGACTATCTGAACATGCAATATATCAAAAGAAAGAACAGAACCTCTGCTTTTAAACAAACAAACAAACAAAAACATTTTATTCTTGCTTCATGCATTCTTTTTTTCAATACTTGAATGTATAGAAATTAAAAAAGCAACATTTTGAATAAAAAGCTGAGAAAATCGTATTCAAAACATAGATTGAGTAGATTTTGTCCATCAAAATTTCATGGGTTAAAATCCGACATTTCATCCAGTAGCGTTAAGTAGTTTTGATTTATATGCTGTTTATTATTTGATAATCGCGATAGATTATATGTGTGTAAGCAATGGGAATGTCTGCGTCTGACAGAACGGAGAGCAGCACTGCAAAGGCATTTCACTGGACGAACATTTATAGTTTTCATTAGTACATCAGGAAACTGCATTCAAACGGGTTCATCTGATGATGTTTATAGCCTTCATTCTTCAAAAGGCAAACAAATAGTCTCGCCTGTTTGATATAGTCTTATTGTTGATGCTTCCTTTGGCTTGTGAATCCAGCTTTCTAATTAGTTTTGCTCGTCAGATAACATTGATGCATTTCATGATGTTGTCCTTGAATTGTGTGAAAGATCACTTCTTTTTAAGGGTTCTACAGGGAATATAGGAAGTGTTATATCACATGATACAACATCAATCTATTCACTTTAATTCACCCACAAAGGAAAGTATACTTCATATAAACAAAACATTTTTGTTGAAGAATCTTCACACAGCTCTTTTTCTTTCTGATGACATTTCATCATCTGTCAAGGTCCAAAGAGACAAATCATAAAGCACCATGAAAGTGCATATAATGTGCACTATATACTGAAGATATTATTTACAGAAAAACTTTCCTTGCATTTTCAAATGGCTTGAAAATCTCATTCTTCATAATGCATATTTGACCGGCGCATCGCGTTTGGTATGCAAGACATATTCAACTTGCCAGTATGCCATTTTTGAATCTGAATGCAAACACAATTTTCATTATGCAAAATTCCTCAAATAATAAATCCTATATATATATATATATATATATATATATATATATATATATAGATATATATATATTGAATGCAATAAAAGTCACTTTGGATAAAAGTCTGCCTAATGCATGAATGAAAACCAGTCAATACCTGACCATTTTACAATTTATATACAGGTGCTGGTCATATAATTAGAATATCATCAAAAAGTTGATTTATTTCACTAATTCCATTCAAAAAGTGAAACTTGTATATTATATTCATTCATTACACACAGACTGATATATTTCAAATGTTTATTTCTTTTAATTTTGATGATTATAACTGACAACTAAGGAAAATCCCAAATTCAGTATCTCAAAAAATTTGAATATTGTGAAAAGGTTCAATATTGAAGACACCTGGTGCCACACTCTAATCAGCTAATTAACTCAAAACACCTGCAAAGGCCTTTAAATGGTCTCTCAGTCTAGTTCTGTAGGCTACACAATCATGGGGAAGACTGCTGACTTGACAGTTGTCCAAAAGACGACCATTGACACCTTGCACAAGGAGGGCAAGACACAAAAGGTCATTGCAAAAGAGGCTGGCTGTGTCCAAGCACATTAATAGAGAGGCGAAGGGAAGAAAAAGATGTGGTAGAAAAAAGTGTACAAGCAATAGGGATAACCGCACCCTGGAGAGGATTGTGAAACAAAACCCATTCAAAAATGTGGGGGAGATTCACAAAGAGTGGACTGCAGCTGGAGTCAGTGCTTCAAGAACCACTACGCACAGACGTATGCAAGACATGGGTTTCAGCTGTCGCATTCCTTGTGTCAAGCCACTCTTGAACAACAGACAGCGTCAGAAGTGTCTCGCCTGGGCTAAAGACAAAAAGGACTGGACTGCTGCTGAGTGGTCCAAAGTTATGTTCTCTGATAAAAGTAAATTTTGCATTTCCTTTGGAAATCAGGGTCCCAAAGTCTGGAGGAAGAGATGAGAGGCACACAATCCACGTTGCTTGAGGTCCAGTGTAAAGTTTCCACAGTCAGTGATGGTTTGGGGTGCCATGTCGTCTGCTGGTGTTGGTCCACTGTGTTTTCTGAGGTCCAAGGTCAACGCAGCAGTATACCAGGAAGTTTTAGAGCACTTCATGCTTCCTGCTGCTGACCAACTTTATGGAGATGCGGATTTCATTTTCCAACAGGACTCGGCACCTGCACACAGTGCCAAAGCTACCAGTACCTGGTTTAAGGACCATGGTATCCCTGTTCTTAATTGGCCAGCAAACTCGCCTGACCTTAACCCCATAGAAAATCTGTGGGGTATTGTGAAGAGGAAGATGCGATATGCCAGACCCAACAATGCAGAAGAGCTGAAGGCCACTATCAGAGCAACCTGGGCTCTTATAACACCTGAGCAGTGCCACAGACTGATCGACTCCATGCCACGCCGCATTGCTGCAGTAATTCAGGCAAAAGGAGCCCCAACTAAGTATTGAGTGCTGTACATGCTCATACTTTTCATGTTCATACTTTTCAGTTGGCCAAGATTTCTAAAAATTCTTTCTTTGTATTGGTCTTAAGTAATATTCTAATTTTCTGAGATACTGAATTTGGGATTTTCCTTAGTTGTCAGTTATAATCATCAAAATTAAAAGAAATAAACATTTGAAATATATCAGTCTGTGTGTAATGAATGAATATAATATACAAGTTTCACTTTTTGAATGGAATTAGTGAAATAAATCAACTTTTTGATGATATTCTAATTATATGACCAGCACCTGTGTGTGTGTGTGTGTGTGTGTGTGTGTGTGTATATATATATATACTGCTCCCGCCCCCTTTCCAGAAGAGGGCGGAGCTTTAACAGCTTGCGCTTCGGTCGCTCAACAACAACAAAGCTGGAGAATCTCACGCAGCCAAAATATTTTAATTTTAGTTAAAGTTATAGATTTTTTTTAAACGGGTCTCTAAAGCATAAATGTCTCCTTTTGTGTTCTATAAAAAAAACCCTGACATGACAGTAAGTACTGTAAATAATGACAGAATTTTATTAGCTTGACTATTCCTTTATTGTAACAGTCCTTTTTTTTCATGCACACAAGCATTCTCACAGCACTTCTCCAACCGTAACAGCAGGGCCTTGACCTTGTCATTCATTCACCCAGTGGTTGTTTCAGCCCCGGCCCCCAAAACCAGCTCTAGCAATATCCCCTTGTCTCAATCTGCACTGCGTCCATTCATGAAAACAGAGTCTGTGTGCAATGATCACTGTTGCCGTGCACTGCCAGTAGAAGAGAAGGCCAAGTTCTGTGATAGTGGGGATTTGTGTGAAAAAGCCACTAACAGCAGGCCGAAGCCCTCCTCTCTCTCCTCAAGGACACACGGAGGTCACAGGGACCATTTGGAGAACAATTTACATTGATCAGCTCGCCCCAGTGTTGTTTATGGTGTTTATCTGCTGAGGTTTTCCACTGCAAACCAACTATAAATCACCTGAAGATTCAATCTAACTGCAGAAAAAAATACAACAGTTCTCCAGGATAAATAGGGGAGGATAAAAGAATCTTGTTGAATCTTTCTTAAACTCGTTGCTTAGAGGAATAGTTTTATTTTATTTACTCACCTTCATGCCATTGTGCATCATGTGACTTTCTTCTGTGGTGCACTAAAGGAGAAATGCATCATTGTCTTTTATGTGATTATTTTTTCCATAAACAGAGATCCAAAAATGACAGAAATGCACTATAAAATTATTTTGTATAACACTATATTTCAAGATTTCTATTTGTGTAAGAAACTGATCCAAATTTCATCTTCCACTCCAATGCAGCTTTCAAATGTTATTCACGTTTAGATTAAAAAATGCTGCATTGTGCCAGGATTGACATGCATGATGCCAAACGGCATTGGCATGCTGCAAAATATGGCTTAGGGACTCATTCCGCCATATTGCGGATATTGGATTTTCTCCCATTCATATATATGAGTCCACTGTCTTTGTATTTCTAAAGTCTGTGGTTGTAACCAGTTGCATTGTTTCAAATTTGATATGCTAGAGTGCATATATGACATTTAAGAACTCTGGTTATTAATCTTCCCCTCTGCCAATCAAATTTCAGTCTGTTTCTCACACAAAGCTATCATATCACTTAGAATATAGTGCACCAATCATATGGACTACTGCTATGATAGTTTTCTGATGCTTTTTGTCTTTTTTTGGAGCAGAAAAGTGCTCGTTCTTTTGTGTTGCGCAGAAGAAAGAAAATCATATCGGTTAAGAACGACATAAGGGTGCATAAATAATAAAATAATTTTTATTTTTAAAGGCACATTTTGTAACTTTTGCCGCTATCTAACCAAAAAATATAAACACTTATAGTAAGCTTACCATAGTATGGAAATAGTTTCATTAATTGCGACTTTTTAGCTCACAATTCTGACTTTTTTTTTCTTGCAGTTGAGTGATATAAAGTCAGAATTGCGAGTTATAAAGTCAGAATTGTGAGTTATAAAGTCAGAATTGTGAGTTATAAAGTCAGAATTACGCAATATAAAGTCAGAATTACGCAATATAAAGTCAGAATTACGCAATATAAAGTCAGAATTGTGTGATTTAAAGTCGCAATTCTGACTTTTTTCTTGCAATTGCGAATTTATATCGCAATTCTGACTTTTCTCAGAATTGTGTTTATATCTCACAAAAAATATAAACACTTATAGTAAGCTTACCATAGTATGGAAATAGTTTCATTAATTGCGACTTTTTAGCTTACAATTCTGACTTTTTTTTCTTGCAGTTGAGTGATATAAAGTCAGAATTGCGAGTTATAAAGTCAGAATTGCGAGTTATAAAGTCAGAATTGTGAGTTATAAAGTCAGAATTACGCAATATAAAGTCAGAATTACGCAATATAAAGTCAGAATTACGCAATATAAAGTCAGAATTGAGTGATTTAAAGTCGCAATTCTGACTTTTTTCTTGCAATTGCGAATTTATATCGCAATTCTGACTTTTCTCAGAATTGTGTTTATATCTCACAATTCTGACTTTATAACATGCAATTGCGAGAAAAAAACATCAGTCTTTTTTCTCTCACAATTGGACATTATAAAACGCAATTGCGAGTTTATATCTCACAATTCTGACTTTATAACTCACAATTCTGACTTTATTTCTCGCAATTGTGGAAAAAAAAGTCAGAATTCTGAGATAAAAAGTTGCAATTACCTTTTTTATTTTTTATTTCATGGCGGAAACAAACTTCCATACCGTAGTGAACCAGGGTAAGACAAAAACATGTTTTGGAAGAAGGATTGATGATGTATTGACTTATTATTTAAATGTGGTTAATTTTGAACAAAAAAAAAGTTACATAGTGTACCTTTAAGTACACTATCCCTTTAACAGGCTTTTTTTTTTTTTATTATGAAAATAGCTGTAACCTAAACAAAACAATGTGTGTGTGACCATTTAAAAATGATAGTAAACAAATAATATATAAACATTTTCTGAAAGAAAGTCCCCCCGACACGTGTTTTAGATGTTGTTTGCTGCCAAGCTGTTTGTTTTGCTCAATTAATAGTCATATGCTGCATGTTTCAATGGAAATCTGGATAATTACCAACCCAATTAGGTTTCACCTTCACTGGTGGTGGAGATGGTACGCCTGGCTGAACAACAACACCTGTCGCGTGAACATGTTTGTGTGCCGCTGAAGCGATCGACAGGCTAAATTCATCCAGCATTGTGTGTACGCGGCATGTGATTTAAGTCCACGCTAGGGTCGGTGCTCCTCACGCCTCACATATCTGTTCCAGAAACATGCATTGTGAGATAATAAGTAAGGTCAGAAGCGCATGTTTACAGATGTATGACAACGAGTATCATGCTGTGAAAACGGCCCTCGAAACTATATGAAACATGCTCGACTATAACAGTTTCAAATAAACTTCCTCTTACATGTTTTGCGTCAGTGTTGCCCAGCTCTTATCAAGATATAGCATGTGTGCTGGTCAAGCATTGTTCAAGTTTAAACAATTTCGACTTTGACTCTAATTGCTGTTGACCTTTCGATGCACAGCAGATGATTACCAGTAAACTCTAATGCTCAAAATACTTAATTGGTTTGAGTAGGGCTTAAATTAAACAAATTAGTTCAGTTAAATTAACTTTTATGAGTATTTTCTCTTTCTTTTGAGTTCACAGAACTGACATATTTCAAGTAAACTGAACTGTTTCATTGTTTTGAGTTGTATGAACTCATTTCTTTTCATTTAGACTAACTTAAGCTTAACTGAAACTGGGCTGGGATTTCTATTTCCCAGCATGCTTTGCCCATGGCACTCGAAAGGGAGAGTAAATGCTAAAATTAAGTGTTATATAATGTTTTGTTTTGTGCAAGATTAATGGTAAGGGAGTTGGCAAGTTGGCACTTTCTGAATGAGTTAGTTATAGCTAGCAGAATATTTATGTTGAAATAACCTGATAATTTTAAGTTAAATGTATTAATTAGTGTACTCAAATATTTCAAGTTAAGAACAATAAAATGTATGAGTACAAAATTTAAAGTTTCTTAACATAAAAAAAAAATTCTCATTCAACTTTTTTAAGTTCTGACAACTTATTAGTGTTTACAGTGAAGTAAATAACTCATTTGATTTGCAAAAACTCAAAATAAAGCCCAACTTATTCGGGTTTACAGGGAGTAGCTAACTACAAGTAGCGATGCTGCTAACTTAACTACATTTTTCATCACCCAGACAGTAGATTAGTTGCTTTTAAAACAATGTCGCTTTTCCGGTAGCTAACTACTTTTTCCAGCAAGTAGTGCAACCTGCAATGAATTGAAGCAGCGCAGGGTCATCTTATTAGTTATCGAGTGCACTCATTCAATGCACCACAATAAAGAGTGTACAACTGATGTATGCTCAATAGCTAGAGAATACCCATAATGCATTGTGAGAGTCTCGAGCTGAATTAATTCCTGCATCCAACCAGAAGATGGCGCACACTAACGTTGTGTTTTGCACCATTGCTTTGGCAAAGCATCTTGTCAATCAAACAGAAAACTAAATTGCGATATAGCTTAGTGCGCTTATCACATGGCAAAGGCTGATCTAATTAAATGGGTTGCGGCGGGTTTCAGAACGAAGTGCACTGTGTTCACGCAACGCATGATTAGAGCGGCTCCATTCACATTATTTATTGTACACAGTATTCCATTCACAGCGGCTCCAATTTAATTTGCATACATTTTAGTCTTGCACTAATGTTATATTTGTAGCAATTTTGCACTTTGACAGTCAGTTTGAGATATATATTTGAGTATTGCATGTGTCTTCGGATAGTTTACAAAATAAAAACGATACTCTTTGAAACTTGTCTTGTTTTCCAGTCATAAAGACAAGTTGAGAAGCAAAACTACATAAGATATTAGGTTTGAGGTCACTGATTCAATCTAGTTAAAAAACGAACAAACACTTGGACGTATTTAGATGAAGTCATTGTCATTTTTTGATTTACATTTAGTGAAGCATTAAAGCAAATGCATACTTTTGGAGGTGCAAGTTAGGGAAAAAATTTATAAAGAAAAATATAACTGCACACTCTCTTAAAAGTTTATTTTTACCAACGTTTCAGCAAAAAATATACTTTTATAAACTTAAAAAAATCTGTGTACCATTGTCTTGTTGCCAAAATGTGGTAAAACTAAACTTTTTTAAGGGAGTGTGCGGTTATATTTTTGCATTACAAACATGCCTGAAACCTTTTTGACCTGTTAAGCATAAACCTCACCCAATGTTGTTGTTAGATTTATACTTAAAACAAGATGGGCAATAAAAAATGCATTTAATATTGGTATTTTTGAGACTTTCATTGGTATTCATTGATATTCAAAGCATATCTCCATATTTATCTACTGTACACTGCAACAGTTTGAAAAGGGGATCTTGTTCAGTGTTATTTTATTTTATTATAGTTTAATTAATATTTGAATTTGCTTTTATTTTTATATTTTTAGTTTTCTTGTTAATTTTAGTTAGATTTTTAGTCATTTCATTATATTGCAATTTTATTAGTTTTTTTTTAAACACTGCTATATAGTATAGGTTTAATTTATTTTTTTATTTCAATTTTAGGTTTAATCATTTTAATGCTTCAACTTTTCTAATTTTCATTCAGTTAATTTTTTCATCTAATACTTGTATTTTTTACTTCTGCTTTATTTTAATTAACAGAAATGTTTTTAATACTAAAAACTCTGATCTTGTTTTAGAGATGGTTAGATATACTAAAAAACTAGGCACAAATACTGATTCAGACAACGATTTTTGCAGCGTGGTATCTGCCGTCTGCTGCAGATTAACAAATGAACTATTATCGAGAGGTGAGGAGAGATAAACTGACCGAGGGACAGAGAGTGAAACCTCAAAAGACAGTGAGAGAAGATGGCACACCATTGATTGGCACCCCAGATGCTGCAGGCCAGACCTGCATCAGCACTAAAGAGTTCGATTAGGAGAGCATTGACCAGACCTTGATGGAATTGTGAAGCGGCCGGGACGTGTTTAATTAATGGCCAGCAGAACATGTCTGTTAGGAGATTAACAGGGACGAGATGAGCAAATGGAGGGGTGAAAGGGAAAGAGGATGAATCAATAGATAAATTGAACCTCTTTTGCACCTCCTGAGTCTGCGACGTGCGGCGTAACTGCAAGAGTAGCCATGCGTTGGGCTTTCATACTTGATGGGTTTGTGTACTTGAATGGGCTGTTTACCTACAAAAACGGCTCCTCTGTAAATGGCCACTCAGTAGGATATTTGTCTTCATTTTTGTGAAAGAGCATGCATGAGAGACTATAACAGCACAGTATTCTGAGAAAATATTTATCTTTGTAGACTCTTTAAGCATAAACCTAGCTATCAAAAATAGACTCCAAGAGCATTTTGCTAACGTTCCTGTTAAGTTATAAAAAACATTATTTCTGAATGTTCTCAGAACTTTCAAAATGTCCAGTTTTTTAAAAACACTTCTTCTTGATTATGCCATAAGGGAATGTTTTCTCTGTTTTATCATTTTTGAATGTTGCAAGTACTTTTGAATGTTCTCTGAACCATCTGAAAAAAATTTGTAATGTTTAAAAAACATTAGAGTGTATTCCAACTAAAATGTTTCAGAAAAACATTCCATTAATGATGAATGAATTAAGTTGGTGTACCAATGTTTTGATAACTTTGAACGACATTCTATTAAAGTTACTGGATGAACATTTGTTCATAACTTTGAGAGAACCTTGCCAGAACATTCAAGCAACAATAATTGCAATATAATATAAAGCAATTATTTAAATTCCCATTTGTATTTGGCATTTAAGTTTCGTAAAGGTTGTGTTATTGTATTGCAACTCTTAAAATACATCATATGAAATGTTTAATGCATCTCTGATTTAAAATCGACATTAGGATTAGTTTGATTTATTTCCGTGAATCAGTTCAATGAATCAATTCAAACTCATTTAACAATTCGTATGCACCATCACTCAAAAAAAGTCTCTTAGTGGCATTTTTGTGTATAAAAATATTTTAGTCAAAAGATTAAATATTCTTCTCTATGCTGATTTAGAGAAAAACAATGTGGAAAACAGGCCTCGTTAATTTTTTAACTAGATTATTGGGTTTTGCATTAAACATTTAGAAGCTGTTTGAGACTCAAAATGATGGTTCATCTGTCTGAACAAACATATTTTTAAGCACTTTCAGTGGAAATACTGTAGATAAATATGGAGATGTGTATCGAATATCAATGAAAGTCTCAAAAATATCACGATTAAATTCATTTTTTTTATTGCCCAGCACTAATACACAGTCTTTGGAATGAAGCAAGGTTATGATAAACCTCTTTGACAGGGACCATTTCCTTTAGATTGCAACTCATGGGGAAGATGCCAGAAAGTTTCTATAAAACCGGAAATAATATGTAGATTAAACAATAGAGCTCGCTCTGAAACAGGTACATCAGCTGTTCTTCTGAATAATGAAATGGTTCTGGATGAGAAAGGCACACGAGCCCCAGAAAAACAGAGATTCTTTGACTATCCTCGCTGAATGCACTCGTCCATCAGAGTCAGCGCATATCGTTTTTCCAGAGATGCGCTGTGCTGTTTGGGTGGCCTTGGCAAGGAAAAAAAACGAGAAAAATATTTTCTGAGTCTCTGAATACAGCATTAATAATCGAGGAAAGCAAAACTTTCCCAGTCAATGTCAGAGTACATGTAATATTCTGACAGCCATTTGTTTACTTCATCATCTGACAATTGATTTTTATCCAGTTCTAAAAAATTAATTCGCATGATTACATGTTCGATTTCAGGCTCTTTCTTGTGTTGTTGTTGTTACAGTCATTGTTCTGTCATTTATTTCAAAAGTAAAGACATCAATTTTAACCATGACAATGGAAATTCAATAATAACTTCATAATGTCTGACAACAAGAAGGACATGAAAATGCACATGCGGGAATGCATTCAATACACTTTGAGGTTGTGGTCTGAAATGATGTTTGAAAAAAAAAAAGCATGAATAAGGTGAATTTTGAGGCTCTCAACAGTACAACACTTTAAATAGAATAAGTGCGTGACAAAGGTGACATTTTTCATTACATCGTTTTCCTCTGATATGATTAATTCCTCATATGTATAATTCTCTGTTACTAGGTCAATGCAAATTTTGATTCCTTGATACTTTAGCTTGTTATATATACAGTTTATATATATATATAATATATATATATATATATATATATATATATATATATATATATATATATATAGCATTTTTGCTATATATATTTTGCTTTAGCATTTTGCAGAATTATTGGAAAGTTACTTGAATGTTCTCTGATCCATCTGAAACTAGTAGTAAGTAATGCTTAAAAAAACATTCAGGGTTGCCAGGTTTCACAACAAAACCCACCCAATTGCTACTCAAAACTAGCCCAATCGCATTTCATGTGGAGACCCACGGTAAAAATCATGTTCGGGGGGTAAAATCCACGATTTTGGTGGGGTTCTCCTGGTAAAATTCGCATTCCAGGGGCTAAATATCATATTTTGGGGTCGTTTTAACCTGTGGACATAAAAAAAACAAAAAAAAAACACGCGGCAACAGTGTAAAAGTAGCCCAATTCCGCTGGAAAATCCCAGACTTGGCAACACTGAAAACATTAGATTAACTTCAAAGTCCCTTTCAAGGAAAGTCTGTTCAATCAGCGGCCATATTTGCAACACCTCCGGGCAGCTATTTTGGGCAAATCCTGATGTAAGATTGAAAATATCTAAAAGATATTTTAAAATGAACAAAGACATTTGCTTTACTGTTTCAACCCCCTCTCTCTTGCTGCAAGTGCCATTTGGAAGTCAAAGAGGTGTTGATAGAGATCAAGCCCTGTAGGCCAAAATGTATGTACATCGGGGGTCTACAAATTGTCACACCTTTAGTACAATGGGGGAAGTTTTAATCTCCTGATTGGTCAGTTTGAATGTCTCATATTTAGGTTTCAGTCACATGGTCAAGGAAGGGATAAAAGACGACTGTAACTGTTGCTCTGTCTCTTCTTTGATTCTTTGCTTTTCTTGGGCATTCTCTTGCCCTCTCTCTCTCTCTCTCTCTCTCTTTCACTCTCTTTCTATCTCTCAGGTAACTTTTTTCATACATGCTGTGTACGATTAATGGTATATGATTTTATCATCTCATACATCTATTTTGTAATTATTTTAAGTGTAACCATAATCAGATATTGTCATTAAACCCTTTCTATTACAAATGAGGTGCTAACTAGTTTTGATTTGGTATTAACATTAATGTGCTCCCTATTGCAATATAATATTGTCACCCTATAGCAACGCTCTCCCACATATTTTGCTATTATAACTGCACTTATTTCCGTCGTTGGTATAAGTTGCAGTGGGTGGTAATAGACAAGAAATGTACAGTTTTCTACCATCTTGCTGATAACGTTTCTTTAGTCGCTCGGCAACCCTACAGCCTGAACCCCTGTAGGAGTTCCACCCTTACACTGAAAACTAAAAAAAACGTTTGCCGCGCTCACATTTAAGTAAACTATTTCAAGTCAGCAACAAAAGCTGACATGTATTGTCCCATAAATGCTGATTGTTATGCTCAAATAGTTTTTAATGCGCATGTGCAGTCCTCAGTTCTCAGGACACTGACACTGCATCTGAAATCAAATGCTTCCTTACTAGTATGCAAAAAACAATACGCCAAAAGAGTAGAATGTCCGAATACATACAGTAGTATTCGAAAAACACTAGGCAAAAAGTCCCCGGATGACCTACTTCTTCTGGCGAGATTCTGAAATGTGCATTCGATGGACACTTTACTGTACATACTTTCAAACAGTATGTGATATCAGACACTGTGCTACTGTTTTTAAGGCAACCGGAGCTTCTAACAGCAGCTACAGTGATGTGATGGCTTTACTAATAAGCTATTGGCTCTCTTATTTAGAAGGCGGGACTTATACCGCCAAATGCGTTGCACTTTCTCCAATTCATAGTAATATGCATGTGCTCCGTCTTTGTATATCTAAAGTCTTTTAAATGTCCAACTAAGATATTTCAGAAAAACGATGTACGTTCATGGAATAACGTTTTTGTACATTGTGATAATGTTATTAAAGACCAGATAACTTTGAACAAACGCTCTATTAACGTTTCTGGAACTTTAAGAGAACCTTGCCAGAATGTTAATTACTGAGCATGAAAAACACAACAACATTTTCTACATGAGGAACTATGTCTTATTGCCATTGTGGTGTTTAGATGAACTTGGGTTTCCTGTGACAGACTGCTGCAAAACATCTGACTGAAAGTTCATCCTTGTTCAGCGATCTCAAAACCTTGTATTTAGTTCATGTCTGGACAGGAGCTGACAGTCTCTTGCAGAACGGCAGACCATGAGTAGATGATTCAGGCGTGTGAAAGTCTTTTCTGGAGATGCAACAGTGACAGGTGCTGTTAACATGAGTTGCAGTGCAATGCTCAAGAACCTGTCAGTGTCGGTTTACTTCACGCACAAACTCTGTGTTCATAAGCAGAGATGGACACTGAGATGGAGTCTAAGACTTTGACTTAAAATTGACAGCAAACGACACACAAGGCACTGATGTTGTGCAATAGGCACTGGCTTGCAGCCTGCATTTCAGTTCATACAGTTATAATAAAGCTGTTCAACAGAGTTCAGCTCTTCCATAGCAGACTCAGTAAACCATTTCTTAACAGACTTTAAACACAGAGACATTGTCATGCAAACATCACATCATCATTTTGTCTTCTATAGGAAACGTGAATGTCTTATGTAGCTTCTGAACAGCAGTATTTAATAAAAAAAAATAAGATATATATTTAAACACACACACACACACACACACACACACACATATATATATGTATATATAATGCACCTCTTGAAGCCAAGGAAGTGAGTTTTACCTGCACAGCTATTATTAGCTGGCCTCCGTTACATTCACCCCCTTAAACCTCATTCCCATCCGGGTCACGGCACCAATGTAACCTCTCCAGTTTTACTCGCACCGCTCAGAGCAGGATTCGAACTGGTGTTTCCGGCGTATGAGGCGGGCCAAAGGAGTGAGTTTTACTCGTACAGTTATTACTTGCTGGCCTCTGTTACACTCACCCCCCTAAACCTCACTCCCATCCGGGTCACGGCACCAATGTAGCTTCTTCGTTTCTACTTGCACTGTTTAGAGTAGGATTCGAACCGGTGTTTTTGGCATAGGAGGCGGGCCAAGGGAGTGAGTTTTACTCGTAGAGCTATTGCTAGCTGGCCTCCTTTACACTAACCCTCCTAAACTACCATCCGGGTCACGGCACCAATGTAGCTTCTTCGTTTCTACTTGCACTGTTTAGAGTGGGATTCGAACCGGTGTTTTTGGCATAGGAGGCGGGCCAGGGGAGTGAGTTTTACTCGTACAGCTATTACTAGCTGGCCTCCATTACACTCACCCCCCCAAACCTCACTCCCATCCGGGTCACGGCACCAATGTAGCTTCTTCGTTTCTACTTGCACCGTTTAGAGTGGGATTAAAATCTGTGTTTTTGGCATAGGAGGCGGGCCAAGGGAGTGAGTTTTACTCGTAGAGCTATTGCTAGCTGGCCTCCTTTACACTAACCCTCCTAAACTCCCATCTGGGTCATGGCACCAAACCTCTCCAGTTCTACTCGCACTGCTCTAAGCAGGTTTCGAACTGGTGGGCCAAGGGAGTAAGTTTTACTCATACAGCTATTACTAGCTGGCCTCTGTCATATTCACCCCCCTAAACCTTACTCCCATCTGGATCACGGCACCAGTGTAACCCCTCCAGTTCTGCTCTCACCGCTCAGAGCAGGATTTGAACCGTTTTTTATGGCATGGGAGGTGGGCCGAGGGAGTGAGTTTTACTCATACAACTATTACTAGCTGGCCTCATTTACACTCCCTACCCCCCTAAACCTCACTCCCATCTGGGTCATGGCACCAATGCAACCCCTCTGGTTCTACTCGCACTGCTCTGAGTGTAATTCAAACCAGTGATTCCAGCATGGGAGGCCGGCATGCTAACAAGGACGTTAAAGACTGCAGCCGCTACAGTGTCAGTCGCTAGTGCAGCTCTTGAGGCCAAGGGAGTGAGGTTTACAAGCACAGCTCTTACTAGCTGGCCTCAATTACACTTAGAACTTTATATAATGATTTTTTTAAAATCCCTACAGAAAAATGAATGGGAAAACATGAAGAACCAAGGCCACTGGAAAAGTGGGCCATCACTGGTGCGTTCTATTACATTGTAGCATTCTGAGGTGTGACTGGTTGAGATTTCATCTTTGCTCATAGTGCCCAGCTCGGTTTATCAGATCTGTCTCTGGAAGCCATCAATCAGATGGAAAACCCGCCTGAATCTCCTTAAGCTGAGAGATATTTCCCTGCCTCAACCTATAAGAATCCTGCAGACCGGAGGCCAGTTACTAAACAGCTCTAGGACAGTCATAGAGTCATAAAGTTTGAGAGTAATGGGCCACATTTACAGATGAATCCAAGCCAGCCATTGCAAGTGCTTCTTCAGGCAGAAATGTGGCATGTGGTTGGACAGGAACACATTGAGATGGTATCAGTGGTATCCTGTGATGGCTTTTTAAATGCATATCACTCTGTTCCGTTCTATATGATAAAATGTGCCTTGCTTTGGATTTCTATCTTCATTTGAACTAGGGGTTGCACAGACTAGTCAATATAGTCAGTCAATGAGTGAAAATACAGATAAATCCTGGCCCTTGTTACCTCTGGAGGCACAGAAAGCACAGAAAAATAATTGCACCAGAAAAATAGCACAAACATTTGTGAATAAGATGTATTCTATAATATAATATAATAATTGCATAGAAAGGGGGCGTGCTTGCACCAAAATGAATGGCAATGGCTTGATATTTGCGCTGAAATACTGCACACTAAAACAGCGTAACTGTTTAGAGAATTCAGGCCTCTTTGTTTTTGCACTTGTGTGGCAGAGCGGTCTAAATGAGTTAGAAGAGGGAAGAGGAAGTGACAGATGAAAGGGATAGAGATAAATGTAGGCGTGGTGAAGACGGCGGCGTTTACAATACGAAATGGCACAATCAATTCAGGCCAAAATAAGCACGATTGATTCGGGACTGTAACAAAGGAAAGCAATATCTGGAGGGCTGCATGAGAGGGAACGAGCATGCAAAAGTACACGTTGTGTAGGAAGCAAGAAAATCGTGAAGACTTTGAGTTGTACGGTAAATGACAGACTAAATCAATAACATGGTGTGGCTGAGGGTAAGACAGCGAGAAAGAGAGAGAGAAAGAGGAGGAAAAAAAGCAGACAAACACGAGAGACTGCAAAGCCATTAAACAAACAGCACTTTTTTGAACAATTTGCTGTTCAGCAATAAAGTGACTATTTCCAAGTCTTTCCTGTTCTGAAACTGTTTTTCACCTCACTGAGATCTGCATGACATTTACAAATGCAGAAATAATAAAAAACAAATGAGATTTGTAAATTTTTCTGAAGAATATGTGAATGGTGCTGCAGGTGCAAAACTCATTACCATTGTACTAGGGTTCTGTCAGTGGTTGCCAAGGCATTGCTATGCAGTTGCTGGTGTGTTGCTATGCGGTTGCTAGGGTGTTAGATGGTTGCATTGCTGTGTGGTTGCCAGGGCATGGCTATGCATTGTCAAAGGTGTTGTGTGTGGTTGCCAGGGTGTTACTATGTAGTCACTAGGATGTTGTAGGTGGCTGCTGCTGCATTGCTATGTGATTGCTAGGGTGTTGTGTGTGGTTGTCAGGGTGTAGCTATGCAGTTCCAAGGGTGGTGTGTGTGGTTGCTAGGGTGTTGCTGTGTAGTTGATAGGATGTTGTGGGTGGTTGCCAGGGCAAAAATGTTAATCATTTTAACAAAATAAGAAGGATCATGAAAATTGCATGTTATTTTTTATTTAGTACTGTCCTTAATAAACTGTTTCACATAACAGTTGTTTACATAAAGTCGACAAGAGAATGTTGTGTATGGTTGCTGCTGCATTGTTATGTGGTTGCTAGGGTGTTGTGTGTGGTTACCAGGGTGTTGCTTTGTAGTTGGCAGGATGTTTTATGTGGTTGCCAGGGTGTGGCTATGCGCTTTCAAGGGTGTTGTGTGTGGGGTTTCCAGGGTGTTACTATGTAGTTGCTAGGATGTTGTGTGTGGTTGCCAGGGTGTGGCTATGTAGGTGCTAGGATGATGTGGGTGGTTGCTGCTGCATTGCTATGTGATTTCTAGGGTGTTGTATGTGGTTGCCAGGGTGTAGCTATGCAGTTCCAAGGGTGGTGTGTGTGGTTGCTAGGGTGTTGCTGTGTAGTTTATAGGATGTTGTGGGTGGTTGCCAGGGCATGGCTATGCATTTTCAAGGATGTTGTGTGTGGTTGCTGCTGCATTGCTATGTGGTTGCTAGGTTGTTGTGTGTGGTTGCCAGGGTGTTACTATGCAGGTGCTAGGATTTTGTGTGTGCTTGCCAGGGCGTGGGTATGCAGTTTCAAGGGAATTGTGTGTGGTTGCCAGGGTGTTGCTATGTAGGTGCTAGGATGTTGTGGGTGATTGCAGGGCATGGCTATGTTGTTTCAAGGATGTTGTGTGTGGTTGCCAGGGTGTTGCTATGTAGGTACTAGGATGTTGTGGGTGGTTGCCAGGGCATGGCTCTGTGGTTTCAAGAGTGTTGTGTGTGGTTGCCAGGGTGTTGTCATGTAGGTGCTAGGGTGTTGTGGGTGGTTGCCAGGGCTTGGATATGTGGTTTCAAGGGTTTTGTGTGTGGTTGCCAGGGTGTTGCTATGTGTTTGCTAGAAAAGGGGTATTCATTTGACAGCACTAATATACATGTGTAGGGGTTTGATTAAATTGCTGTCCTTAATATGAGCAATAGTTACAGTGATGCATAACTTGGCAAACAGCACTAATAAGTAGAGAATGACTGTTCATGTAGGAAGTAGTTTGAATCTCAGCGGGAGAATTTTCTCTTGCTGGCAAATTTCACATTTCTTCCAGTTCTGTCTCACTTCAGGCACAAATGAAGGTCGCTCGACTCATTAACTTCCTAGCTGAGTCTGGCTCACCCCCGGCCAGTCTCACTTTCAACATCACTCACCGCAGTCCAATCAGCCCACTTCATTGATATATATAGAGAGACTGACACCAGAGAAGACAGAAGAGGACAAATGAATAAAGAGACACGACAAAGACAATCAAGCAAACAACGGCAGTGAGGACAACCTGTAGAACAAGAAAATTACAATTTATATCTTGTCAGTAGTTTTTTTTATAGACAAAGATTAAATGGAGGTACAGTAACTGAAGAACAAGACCACAATAATCTCTTTTTTAATCTTCTCATGAGTTTCAGAAGAGATCAAACTTAAACTATGCTCCGATGCACCAAATATTTACCTCAAGATACCAAAAAATACTCAAGATAAAGAATTTGAAATTTCACTAAAAACCCCATAAAAATAGCAAGTCTTAGCAAATTATTTCAGAAGTACTGGGATCAAAGTTTATAGTTCGGATATAAACACTGATGTCTACAGTAGCGATTAAAATTGAGTAAATCACCTTTTGACAGTAACGTGATGCTTCAAATAAAGATCGTGTCAATTATATTGTTACGCCAGTAGGTGGGGACAAGTGACAAAATGTATTTGTCATTGAATTATTCACTCAAGAGATACTGATTCAACCAGTGATTAAACACGTAAAGTCTTTTTGAGTGAGTCATTGAATCATTCACTCAACTGTTTTTTTTCTTAATTAATTTAAATGAATTAAATATTTTTAAATCGACTGTAGCAATTAAAATTTTGTCAGAACCTCTTGTAAATTATATATTATTTGGTTTAGTTGTCTATTTAGAGTCGTGGGAGGATCGTGATCTCTATTTTTAACAAAATAAATAAATAAATAAAAATTGTGATTCTCAGTTTATCCAGAATCGTGCAGCTCAGAATTTATTTATTTATTTATTTTATCATTTTCGTGAATCATTTTGCAAGTATGGAATGTTCTGAAAGAAGTATCTGAAAAATGTAGTGAGTAGTAATGTTTAAGAAACATTAGATTAAAGTCCAAATAAAATGTTTTAGAAAAATATTTCATGAAACTGAAAGTGAAAAAGTGAGAGTGAACGTGAATGATGTATAAATAAGGTCTTTGTGCTAATGTTTTGATTATGTTGTTAAAGACCACATAACATTGAATGAACATTCTATTGATTCTTTAATCAGAACTTTAGCTAAAGTTTTGAGAACATCTATGACCTTTCATTGTATGAATAAGAAATTCATAAATATCTAAAAAAAATGCACAGATATGCAAGTAACAGACTACAGGTTTGTAATTACATGAGATTGAGTAAATGATGACCGCGTTTTGCGTTTTTAGGTGAACTGCCCCTTTAAAGGCACTTTGCTGACAATCACATACATGTGGACATTTCAGTGTCCAGACTCATTTGAATGGCTGCCATGCCGCTTTCTAATGGCCGAGTCAGAATTAATATGGCTTCATTGATTAGCGGGCGCACAGATTTAAGTGCAGCATTGGAAGGGGCCTTACGTTGCGCTATAGTAGATAACAGGGAGGCATGTCAGCACATTTCATCAGGCTCATCTAATTCTGAACCGCTTCCAGTATTTTCTCAAATTATGCAAGTAAGCGTGCCATATGTTGAAACAGAACACCCTCTGTAGTGCATCATCAAAATGACAAATGCAACTTACCTGACGACGCATGCAAGATGCATCTCTGGTGTCCACTTAAGCGTTTGAAGAGAGAGTAGATAAAAAAGACAGGTAAAGACAACAAAATGAGGCAGAGAGAGGGAGAAAAAGTGAGACAGCTGAAGACATGATTAAATTTCAACGTCTATTATAGCTCGGGCTTTGATCCGTCTTCAAGGCTTCTTACTCTGGGCTGTAACGTTTTGAACTTTCCGTCTTAAAAGGTGAAGCTCCAACGGCTGTTTCATCATAGATTTAATATCAATAATTTACGCTACCCTTGGGGGAGAAACAAAATTAAGTACACTCTCCTTTGCAGGTTAAGAAATTTAAATGAAGCATTGATAAACAGCAGCGGGACAAATAGAGTTTATTATTGCTGTTTGAAGCTGGAGACTCTTAAATGTTCCCTCACACTCTTTCCCCACAGTTCAAATATTTAGTCATTTTAACAGAAAAATAATGTTAAGAAAGTAAATAAGGTCAGTTTTGATTTTACATTTACTTCAAACCAGCAGCTCTCCACAGCATGTGATTTTTTTTTTTTCGTTCGCTTTCAATTGTTTCAATTTCAAGGTGATTTACAGGCATGAAACGTTGCGTTAGAAAGTCAACAAAGGCAACTGTGATCACAAAGTACGGCACATTCAATTGTGGCAGCACTAACAGTACAAATGGTGTAAACCTTGAAAATGAACCATATTAGCAGTGAATAAATTATTCCTCTCTGTAGTAAACACTCTCCTCATTCCCACATTCCTCTACAGGCGTGGGTTGTTTACTTCACACAGTCCGATTAAAGAAGAATGAAGGCTCCACATTTCGAGAAACAGTTCTGTGGTCGGAATTTGTGTCATTTCCCATAAACTACCAACTAGTCAACACTCTGGATGCTCACTTTCATGTTTTTCAATTCGCTATTTTAAGGCTTTAATGGGTAATGTGAAGGGGGACTCAAGGTCCACTTTTTTCTGCCTCTTCTATCTCAAACCCCCTGCCGGGCCCTTCATTCTCAGGGGTATCTGCCATCCTCATTGGGCAATGCCAGACTCTCTCTCTCTCTCTCTCTGGCTTTCTTTCGTGACACAGAATGGAGAGTTGTTGCCGATGACCTATTCATGCAGGCTTTTATATAAAGGACCCCTACCACAACATTTAGAGACCTTCAATGAGGGATTTTGCACTGTTGGCCACTAAGGTTCAACACAAAAATTACAAAATGGTGAAACACTCGTGATGCACGTTTTTTGTGCACTGTTAAAAGGTAAAACTTTATAATAAGCTCTTATTTGTAATCATTAGTTGAAGGTGAAGTATGTAAGATTTTTTTAAATGTTAAAATACATTTTCTTAACCCAGTTTATTGTTCATTCATGGGTTTGTCTCTCCCAAAAGTGTAACCATTGAGCCCCCGCAGGCACCATAAGAACATTGAGAGCGTCTGCTCAGATCTGTCAATCTGTTTCCAGCTCAACTTATAGCGAGAGTTTGAGGTGTGGCTACAGTAGCAGGCGGAGCGTTTGGGGCGTGGCTACAGCAGCAGGTGGAGAGTTTGGGGTGTGGCTACAGTAGCAGGCGGAGCGTTTGGGGCGTGGCTACAGCAGCAGGTGGAGAGTTTGGGGCGTGGCTACAGCAGCAGGTGGAGAGTTTGGGGTGTGGCTACAGTAGCAGGCGGAGAGTTTGGGGCGTGGCTACAGCAGCAGGTGGAGAGTTTGGGGTGTGGCTACAGTAGCAGGCGGAGAGTTTGGGGCGTGGCTACTGTAGCATGGGAAGAGTTTGGGGTGTGGCTACAGTAGCAGGCGGAGAGTTTGGGGCGTGGCTACTGTAGCATGTGAAGAGTTTGGGGTGTGGCTACAGTAGCAAGCAGCGCATTTGGGGTGTGGCTACAGTAGCAGGTAGAGAGTTTGGGGAATGGCTACAGTAGCAGGCGGAGAGTTTGGGGCGTGGCTACAGTGGCAGATGGAGAGTTTGGGACGTGGCTACAGTAGCAGGTGGAGTGTTTGGGGCGTGGCTACAGTAGCAGGTGGAGCTAGAGGGTGTTTAGCTACTTTGGGACCATGGCTCTGTCTGAAATCTCCCCTTATACCCTTAAATATTTCACTATTCTCACTATTTGAGGGGACAGCCATTTGTAATAGTGGATGTTTTTTGAGTGCACTCATTCAATCCCACAATGCACAGCAATAACAAGTGTACAAGAAGTGTATTTCCATCCGATGGATTTCCATCCACATATTTTAGCTGAATTTTGAGATGCATAAAAAGTGCTGGATGGAAACACTAAAATGTGAATAAATTCAAAATACACATAAAAAAAACTTCCCCAATGGCTACAACTTCCTTTTCTTTGAGATTGAATTTTTTTAATGTATTTATCAAATCATTCCCTGAATGGACTTTGGCATTACGGTCGTTCTTTCTTTCCATGTCCTCCTCTCCTCTCTCTCTCTCTCTCTATGGGCCTCTCTAAGGGACAGTGATTACAAGTGAATGTGTGCTGCTTGTGTCATGCCAATTAATGAGGAAAGCTTAAGGCCTGTGTGAATGCAGCGAGAAGAGAAAGCAGTTGTGCCATCTCCATACATTTCCATACTAAATAGCCTGGAAAGTCCTAGCCTCTCTGTGGCGCTGCCACAAACTCTTGTTGGCAGACACACACACACTTCTGAGCAAACTTGGCGCAGGAGCACAACCTTTCGAACATTCCCAAACATGCTTGTGCTAAGGAACGTCTCCGGAGCGCAGGATGTGTCACGGTTTGTTGCCCAGTGATCCTGCAGTGCTGTCAGACTTAATGGTCCTATCACATTCACACTGGCAAAAAATAATTCAAATGATAATTATCTGAAAATTGCATCAGTAATTGAATTCCAGCAGGCATACCAGAGGTAGGTGGGTCAGTAACGTGATGCACATTTTTGTGTCTGCTGCACCTATTAAGTTATTCAAAAATACAAATGCAATTCATACAGACAATGACTTGAATACAACTCCTCATATTTTAATTAAAATTCATTCAGACCTTTTTTTTTTTTTTTTTTGTGGGGCTTAAAGTAAAAAATGTCTGGGTGTTGTAACTGTCTGGAGAAATAAAAAGTCTCATTAAAAAACTGAAATTCTTAGAAAAAGGAGCATTTGCATATTTATTATATTATATTAATACAAGAAAATACAATAATAAAATATTTTTGTGAAGCAATTTCAAAATATTATTTCAGAACCATCATTCACCAACTCTGTGGTTAATAAAGACAACCCTAAAACAGATTTATCCGCTTTAATCATCCAACACATTATTATTTGTCATTGACCCAGTTAATCAACTTCTCATGGCTTTAAGTGAAAACACTTTTTTTCAGCACAAAAGACATGTACTTCCCATTGTCAAGGGAAAAACCCCAACATACCTGCATTTTAAAACTTTCAATTATGAACAAGTAATCATCTAAAATGTTTAATAGTGCTTTGAGAAGATTTGAGAAAGGCACTGCAGGTGATTATCATTAAAATACTGAACTGCTGAATGGGGCCAAATACGGTCCAGTGCTGGTGAAGTTCAAGCATGTAGTCACTCGTGGCAACTCTATGAGCACTACAGCTATGCATCTCTCCAGACACAGCGAGCAATGTCCCTCTGATTCCTGTTCTCACTGAGCAAAACATATAACTACTGGTCAGACCTTTAGACCGGAAACACCAGTGTACGGACATTCTTTACAAAGACGCACTATAAAAATCTAAACAATCTAATACATGTTAGGAGGATGTTATACAGTAACTAAACAGGGATAATATACCGTCAGCTAGTCATTATCACAAAGTCTGACAGATTGATCAGGTTTATTTTATGATAATGACTGGCTGCCTGTAAATTATCCATTACCTGGCTACTTATATACACAAATATATGGACATGAAATATTGATTTGAGTATAAATTATTTAATTACATTAGAAGAAAGAGACGTGGAGTGATACTAGAACAGCTACACAGAAATCAGAATCAAGGAAACTAGAGAAACATGCAGTAAAACATACATTATACACTGTAAAAATGATTTGTCGAAGTTGTAATAGTGTTATTTTATTATCATTCAGGTACAGTTATAGTTTTACTAATATTTTGAATTCATATATTTTCCATTTTAATTTTAGTTTTGTTGGTAATTTTTTAAGTTTTATGTCTATATAGTTTTTATTCATTTTTTTAGTTTTAGTTATTTTAGTACACTCTAAAAACAATTCTGGGTTAAAAACAACCCAAGTTGGGTTGAAAATGGACAAACCCAGCGGCTGGGTTAAATGTTTGACCCAACCTGCTGGGTAGTTTTATTTAACTCAATTATTGTTTAAAAATGACTGTATTGCTTGCTTAAAATGAACCCAAAAGGTTGGAATCTAATAAATGAACATTTATTAATAAGTTTAATAAACAATAATGAAATAATAAACATTTATTCAATTGCTTATTAATTATTATTGTTGCCTCTAGTAATTATGTGTCTGATTTTTAATTTTCAACCTATTTTGGGTTCATTTTAAGCCAGACATATAGTCATTTTTAAACAATAGTTGAGTTAAATAAAACTAACCTGCAGGTTGGGTCAAATATTTAACCCAACTGCTAGGTTTGTCCATATTTAACCCAACTTGGGCTGTTTTTAACCCAGCGTTTTTTAGAGTGAATAATGCATGGCTTATAGATTATTTATCCATTAAATAATGAATATCCTGCTTGATGTATACTCTAAAAATTCTGGGTTTAAAAACAACCCAAGTTGGGTTGAAAATGGACAAACCCAGCGGCTGGGTTAAATGTTTGACCCAACCTGCTGGGTAGTTTTATTTAACTCAACTATTGTTTAAAAATGACTGTATTGCTTGCTTAAAATGAACCCAAAATAGGTTGGAATCTAATAAATGAACATTTATTAATAAGTTTAATAAACAATAATTAAATAATAAACATTTATTCAATTGCTTATTAATTATTATTGTTGCCTCTAGTAATTATGTGTCTGACCTATTTTGGGTTCATTTTAAGCCAGATATATAGTCATTTTTAAACAATAGTTAAAACTAACCTGCAGGTTGGGTCAAATATTGCTAGGTTTGTCCATATTTAACCCAACTTGGGTTGTTTTTAACCCATAATTTTTAGAGTATACATCAAGCAGGATATTCATTATTTAATGGATAAACGATCTATAAGCCATGCATTATTCACTCTAAAAAAACGCTGGGTTAAAAACAGCCCAAGTTGGGTTAAATATGGACAAACCCAGCGGTTGGGTTAAATGTTTTACATATTTATTCATTAATATGTTTAATATGTTTTAATTTCCATCCTATTTTGGGTTCATTTTAAGACAGTCATATAGTAATTTTAAAGATTGTTTTGTTGGGTTATGCTGACATCACAAGAAAAATAAGTTGTGATTTTGAAAAAACAAGACAGAACCTTAATGATGCATGGTCTGTGTAAGCTTCAAGATATTTTATTAATTCTGTTTGATCCTTACTGGTAAATTACACTGTTTTAGGATGCAGTCATTGTGTTTGAAATAGACCGGAAACATACTTTGTTAGATGTAAAGGCATTACAGGCACACGGTTTGTTGACCATGTTACCATGTTGAGGTAACAAACCTCACTATTCAGTAAAGGAGGTGATATTTTCCTGCATGCACCAGCCAAGGACTGCTAACAGACAGCCTTCTCCAGATACATTAGAAGTCCGAGCCGGAGCAAGATCACTCGTGAGCTGTCCTGTTGTGAGTTGTGTGGGGGCGTGCGTGAGCGAATTTGAACAGAAAAATGACAATGATAAACCAAAGCAGGTCGCAGAGACTACAAAAGTAGGGCCACCGAAAAATCTTGAGACTTATCAAAAAACGTGATTGCATTTGAAAAGGTCTCGGGCTGTCACAAAGAACTTTGAATGGATGAGGGACACTGGGGTTCAGACTGCAATCTCGTGATGGAAATTATACCGCATCTGCTCTGTTGAAATCTTTCTCTCTCTGACCATCAAAAACAAACACAAAGCGCAAACAAAGCAGAAGATTCTAATCAATGGTAATCATTAGAAATGAATGCGAACTATGATTTAACACTAGCATGCATATTAAATGAAACTATGAACCATTAATGTGTGATAAATGCAACATATCAGAACAAAAATTATTCAAAGCCGTGGCAAGATTCAAAAGAACTCTGCACCATTTCACAATTGATTTCACTGTCAGATGCCAAATGAGCATTTACTGGCAGAACATTTTTTCACACATAGTAAAACTCTAAGCACTTTACAAGAGGTCAAACTGTATTATTAAAGCATGTGATCAAAAGCCCCACACAAACATATCTCATGAAAGAGTTGAGTATACTTGCTGTTTCCCCTGCAATATTCATATTTGTGGCCAATCATCATTCTTAAAAAAAATAAAAGGTGAGCAAATAACATTTTTCATTTTTGAGTGAACTATCCCTTTTAAAAGACTCAATTCCAACTCAGTATCATACAGAGTTCACCATATTGATATTCAAATGCTGTTGCGACGTCCCTTCACTTCAGTCAGGGCAGCCATCAATCTCCAGATGACAGTCAACACCCTGTTAGAGCACAATCCTCCAGAGCCACTGACCTTGTGAGCGCATACGTGTGAATATTCCCGCCAAATTACCATCGACGGCGCGAGTCTGTATCAAAACCACAACCAAAGTCCTCATCGTGTTTAGCTAATATTATAGAACATAACAGTTCAGCAGCACCTGCAATCAGGTGGGTCAATACTGTTGTGCTTTTTGAACTGCATAAATATGAAAATGCATAAATAAATAAATAGTCATTGCTTAGCAACTGACAATTAACCAACAAACCAACTGATGCAAGAAAACATATTCAAATACACTTACTAATGTTGTTGTGGTGTTTTCCCTCCAAAATGATGTCACTTCCTGGAGGTTGATATGGAACTGGCTTTTGTTAGTTAAAGGGAATTTACGAAAGACTATCAGGATGGAAAGTGATATTGATTACACAGGCCTAAACTTATAAATTGATTTTTCTAAGAAACTGTAAGACAATATTTCTAAGAAAAATGTTATATATGTATGTCTATACAGTGTATATATACATATATTAGTGCCGTCAAATGAATCGCATCCAAAATAAAAGTTTGTGTTTACGTAATATATGTGTGTGTGCTGTGTGTAATTCTGTATATTTAAATACTCACACATACATGTATAAATTTAAGAAATATTTGCATGTATATACTGTATATATATTTATATAATTTATATTATAAATAAATATAAATATTTTATATATAAATAAAAAATTTTCTTAAATATATACATACATATGTATACTGTATACGTGTGTGTGTGTGTGTGTGTGTGTGTGTACACTACCAGTCAAAAGTTTGGACACGGTAAGATTTTTAATGTTTTTAAAAGAACTTTCGTCTGCTCACCAAGGCTGCATTTATTTCATTAAAAATACAGTAAAAACAGTAATATTGTGAAATATTATTACAATTTAAAATAACTGTTTTCTGTTTGAATATATTTTATAACGTAATTTATTCCTGTGATCAAAGCTGAATTTTCAGCATCATTACTCCAGTCTTCAGTGTCACATGATCCTTCAGAAATCATTCTAATATGATGATTTGATGATCAAGAAACATTTATTGTGTACAATATTTTTTTGTTCAGGATTCTTTGATGAATTGAAAATTCAAAAGAACAGCATTTATTTGAAATATAATCTTTTGTAACATTATAAATGTCTTTACTGTCACTTTTGATCGAATTAATGCATCCTTGCTGAATAAAAGTATTAATTTCTTTAATTTCTTTTCAAAAAAATAAAAATAAAAATTCTTACTGACCCCAAACTTTTGAACGGTAGTGTGTAATGTTACAAAAGCTTTGTGTTTCAGATAAATGCTGTTCTTTTGAACTTTCTATTCATCAAGGAATCCTGGAAAAAAAAAAAAAAGTACACAACTGTTTTCAACATTGATAATAATCATAAATGTTTCTTGAGCAGCAGATCATCATATTAGAATGATTTCTGAAGGATCATGTGACACTGAAGACTGGAGTAATGATGCTGAAAATTCACAGGAATAAATAACTCTATAAAATATATTCAAACAGAAAACAGTTATTTTAAATTGTAATAATATTTCACAATATTACTGTTTTTACTGTATTTTTAATTAAATAAATGCAGCCTTGGTGAGCAGACGAAACTTCTTTTAAAAAACATTAAAAATCTTATCGATTCTAAACTTTTTACTGGTAGTGTATGTACGCATGTATATATGTGTGTATATATATCCAATCAAACCAAAGTAGTGAAATGTATTTGTATCTTCAAACATTCTGAGTCAAATATTTTATTTATTAAGTCAGGTGGTGGCACATAAATGTACTGCACACCAGGAATGACCCAATAAATCAAGTGTGTTATTTCTAAACAATTCTCTGCTAAGTTTCCCCACGCAAATCACCTCTCCCAGTAGAGAACATAAACCACTAATGTGCATGTCCACGCAAACACCTTTCCTCCAGTACTGCAGTGCACTGAGCGTGCTATAAATCACCTTATATTATCATAGCGCTCTAGTAGACTCCGCCCCTCTGTGCCGACGATTGGCTGAGTCTCCTCCTTGGTACCCTGCCCCCTTCCTTGACGCTCGCTGATTGGTGGAGGAGATTCTCCTTGAGCTGTCAATCAGACGCTTCTTTCGTGCTCCGCTCTGAAGCGATGCACAGTGATTCTGATTCACTGAACAGATCGTTAGAGCACACAACATCCCACTAAAGCCTCTGAACTGTCGTTTTTCTCTTTTTCTGTGGATGCTCTTGCTTTGAATATAAAAATCTGAGGAGGTATATATTACAATTTTTCTTTTTCTGCGCAAGGATTTATTTATATATCCTTTGGCACCCCAAACGCCAACAGATTGTGTTTGGTCTCCTTGCAAAGGGTCACTTGGGAGAATCGACCCATCTTGTGGCACTCCTGACACACTTGGAAGATTTGTGGACTGCGGACGTTTGGTGAAATAGGACACACGGACGGACAACTGCGGTTTATGCGTGTTCCCGTTCATAGAAGATAAAAACGGACTGTTGCTGCAAGAACTGACACTGAGAAATAACAAACAATCAACTCAAAACATGAGCTGCGCAATGTTGCGACACGCGCTCGCTTTGCTCTTGGCGTTGCTGTGGAAAGGTAAGTTGCAATTCTTCAAGCATTCTTCTAGAGCAAATGTTCCTCACTCGTTCCTTGCTTCATTCTTTGCTGGGACCTGGAGTGGAATACTAATGCGGCTTCGGGGGTCTACCTGCCAATGAATCGTGTGTGTGTGTGTGTGTATGCGTGTGTGATCAAATCATAGAGACAAGTGCGCTCCACAACACACGAGTTCTGCATATTAACACTTTGGGGGGGAAACATATCAATACGGCTTTCCTCGTTTCTATCTCTGTGCGTAACAAGTCAGTGGATGCCTTTACAGATATTGACACCTATTTTTTCATGACCAAGATCGGTTTTTTTTTTGTTTTTTTTTTAAGTGTCCGATTACATGCAAAACAGCTGTTTAACACAAATATATGTTATCAATTACTTAATATACAGTATTATACTGTTCATATTAATTACTCGTTTTTAGATTCTTTTTATTTTTTTTCTAAAATGTATTATTTATGTGCATATGTAATTTTTAATATTGTATTAATACAATTTTGTTTTGGTATTATATTTATTTAATTATAATATTATATGGCACAGTTGTTTTGCACAGTGGTGTGATGCCATTGTTGGGTGCTATTCTTTAGAGATCCAGCAGGTGGCATTAATCAACAGACCCGATATTCAGAAACCGATAATGGCTATTTTTATTTTTAAGTGAATGATATCCAGTATGTATATAATAATAATAATAACCATTAGACTAGTGACTCATGAATATTTAGTTATTGCTGTTGTGGTTCTTGTAGTGGTTGTTATATTAAAATTGCCATTATATTAGCATATGTTGTATTAATATTAAATGTCATTTTAATTGTATATTTATTATAGTTTTATAATTTTAATGTTGAATAGACAGTGATGTAATGGCATTGTTTGTGGCTGTTCTTTAGAGATCCAGCGGGTGGCATTTATCGGTACAACCGATATTCAGAAATCGATAACGTTTATTTTTTATTTTTAAGTGTCTGATATCCAATATGAATATAATAATAAAAATAATAACCATTAGACTAGTGACTTATCATGAATATGTTATTATTGCTGTTGTGGTTCTTGCGGTTGTTGTTATATTAAAATTGCCCTTTTAATTGCCATTATATTAGCATATATTGTATTAATATTAAATGCCATTTTAATTGTATATTTATTATAGTTTTATAATTTAATGTTGAATAGACAGTGGTGCTATGGTGTTGTTTGTGGCTGTTCTTTAGAGATCCAGCAGGTGGCATTTATCGGTACAACCGATATTCATAAACCGATAATAGTTATATTTACTATTAAGTGTCTGATATGCAAATAATAAGTAAATATTAATTAGTGACTCATCATGAATATTTTATTGTTGCTGTTGTGATTTCAGTTGTTGATATATTAATATTTCCATGTTCATTGTTATTATATTAGCATATATTATATTAATATGAATGTTTTGTTGTAGCCTATATTTATGGTTTTATATTTTTAATGTTGAATAGACAGTGATGTAATGATGTTGTTCTTTAGAGATCCAGCAGGTGGCATTTATCGGTAGAGCCGATATTCAGAAACCGATAATATTTTTTTTTTTTTACTTTTAGGTGTCTGATATGCATATAATAATAAGTAAATATTAATTAGTGAATCATCACGAATATTTTATTACTGCTGTTGTGATTTCTGCTGATGTTGATATATAATAATATTGCCATATTCATTGTTATTATATTAGCAGACATTATATTGATTTAAATTTTTAATTGTAGCCTATATTTTTTATATTTCTATAATTTAATGTTGAATAGACAGTGGTGCTACGGTGTTGTTTGTGGCTGTTCTTTAGAGATCCAGCAGGTGGTATTTATCAGTAGAACCGATATTCACTGAATACCGTCTCACTAATTACATACATGCAATTTGTTGAATTTAATATTCTCTCTGAAATGGCTGATGCAAATTGCTTCAATAGGCTATATTTTCAGTAAATGGTGACATGTGGAACTGGTGATAATCCCACAGTAGAAACAAATGATGTGTTGCTGCAGTTCTGACACTAACTGTTGACAAAGGAGTATGTGATCTGCGTTACGATCTAGTCCTAGCTATCATCTTTGTGATTGTTCTGGGACAGTCGCACTTGGTGAAATGGTTAATATCAGAAAAATGAAGAAAACCAGACACAGCTGGGTGATTCGTATGGATTTGGAGTACTATTGTTGTATTATTGATCTGTCAGGGAATGCATGGGGCATCAGGGATGGAATAATAGCTTTTGGTGTGCTGTGAATGGATGAGTATTTGCTTTGAAATTATGTTTCCACTTTTTGAGCCCTTTACCATGATGAACACAAATTTAATCATTCTTGCCCTGTGGGAGGAGTTTTTTTTTTTTTTTCATGCAGACATGCACAAAGTGTCTCTTGCACTTCAACGAATGCATGCCACCTATTAAAGTTTGCATAAATCGTGTGTTAATCAGAATCAATTTTCATTATTTAAGGACAGTGCTGCTGATGCACAGATCAATGTAAATAGTCAATGCAAACATGAAAACTGCTGAAGAGTCTTAATACCACTTTTTTTTCTTCCATACAAATTTCTCATTTTGTGTTCCTTGGGGAAAAAAATGGCAGTTTGAAGGTGAGTAAATAATGACAGAATTTTCCCTTCTGGTGGAACTCTTCTTTTAACATTGCAAATCATTCAAGATGGACTTGTTGAAGGACATGCGCCACTGTGTGAGAGAAGAGCATTTTTTAATTTTCATGTCAGCGTGTGTTTTGGATGGTGGGAGGGGTAAACTAGACACCCCGAGAGTTCGTTCTCCCTCAGACTCAACAGTGCTGATGATGTTTGCTCAGGGGAAAATCTGTCTGAAACTCATTATGCTTTTTTCTCACAATTCAGCAGTTCTGCACAAGGGAAATTGATTCCGGCGTCTGATAATTTGATATGTACTGACCACATAATTTACACTCTCTCACAGTTGCTGGCCTTTCTAACATTGGTTTTTATTTTTTGTTGTCTTTTTCCATCATCCATGTTAGAATCTGATTAACCAAAAGATCCTAAATAACATATTTTTTTTTGCATAACTTTGTCATCTGGTATAAAAAAAGTGTACTTGTCTTTGAATAAACTCCAAATTGCTTTAGAAAAAGGCATCTGCCAAATGCATAAATGAATTTTTTTTTAACCTCCAACCTCCAAATATTTTTAGATCACCCATAATGAAATGGTTTTTCTTAAAAAAAAAAAATGTCCTGATGCACTTTTTTTGAACCTCACACATAAAATTTTTATTCGAAGTTGCAAATTAAACAAAGATTATTATGTTGGCTTGACAAAACCAACATACTGAAATCCTATTTAAAATTATTATTACACTTTTAAAAATGCTAGGTTCTTTCAACACATGTTTGGGTCAAATATGAACAAAACCAATTGTTGGGTTTAAAAATTCAATTTAAAAATTTTGGGTTTGTCCATATTTGACCCAAACATGTGTTTAATCAACTCAAAAAAGTATGTTTTATGTAGCATGAATGTAATCTGGACGTTTTACATCCACCATGTTGTCATTGTCATGTGACACACAGCGCCAGTAGCATCGCTACAGTTCCATTCACCAATCCTCTCCCGTGGCCTCATGGGATAGTAAAGTGTTCATGTGCACTCTTGTTGTAAGTAGTAGGTCATCCGGGTACTTTTCATGATTTAGAACACTGCTAGCATAATTTAACGTTCCTAACATGTTTTAGCATGTTCCTAGCATGATTAAGTATGTTGCAAACATGATTTAACATGTTTCTAGCCTGATTTAGCACATTGCTAGCATGTTTTAACATGATTTAGCACGTTGATATCATATACACTCTTTGTCCAAATATGTCTAGTTCCATTCAGTAGGCCAAAAACAGTACTGAATAAAAAAATAAATAAATTTGAAAAAAAATTTACTCAAATTTTGCTATTAAATTTCAGAAATATGGCAAGTAATGCATTGAATTACATGTGATATTTTGACGTAGAAAGACTGAAATAGTATTTTCTTGTAAAACATACTCCAACTAGAGTAAAGTTTGATGATAAACTTTGATGTTGGCTTGACAAAGCCTTGTCTGCAAGTTTGAAATAACTTTGAAAAGCTTGAAGATTTTACTCAAAGTCGTCAATAAAATGTTAACGTTCTAGCAAGTTGCTAACATGTTTTAACAAGTTCTCTGCATATTTTATCACATTGTTACCATGTTTTAGCATGATTTTACATGTTGAAGGCATGTTTCTATCATGAATTAGCACATTGCTAGCATAATTTAACATGTTCCTAACATGATTTAGCACATTGTTTATCACTAATATGTTTTAGCATGATTTAACATGTTGCTAGCATGTTTCTAGCCTGATTTAGCACATTGCTAGCATGTTTTAACATGTTGCTAGCATGTTTCTAGCCTGATTTAGCACATTGCTAGCATGTTTTAACATGTTGCTAGAATTATTTAGCACGTTGCTCATATATACACTATATATGTTAGGAACATGTTATGCTGGCAATGTACTAATTCATGGTAGAAACATGCATTAAATCATGCTAAAACATGTTGATAATGTGGAAAAATATGCTAGCAACTTGCTAAAACATGTTATCAATGTGTTAGATGTTGTTAATAGCATTTTATTGACTTCTTTGAGTAACATTTTCAAACTTCAAGCTTTTCAAAGTTATTTCAAAGGCTTTGTCAAGCCAACATCAAAGTTTGTCATCAAAATTTACTCTAAGTTGGAGTATGTTTTACAAGAAAATACTATTTCAGTCTTTCTGTTTAATTTAATGCATTATTTGCTATATTTGTAAAATTTACTAGCAAAATCTGAGTGAATATTTTTCAAAGTAATTCCTTTTTTTTTTTTTTATTCAGTGAATCGGAAACACCCTCAACCTCGACCTTTTTTTGGAAAGCAAAACGACTGAAAGCCTTGAATTAAAAAAAAAGCACTGAAAAAAATAGTGTAGAAATTGCTAGTAAATTTCACAATTAATTACAAAGAAAAAGCAAGTAGCACATTGCAATTAAACTTGAAATTTTGAAGTAGTATTTTCTTGTAAAACGTACTACTATAATCGGTTATTTTTTGAAGTAAATACTCTGGTATCACAGTTTCAAAAAGTACTAGTCTGATACCCTCACTGTACCTTGGTGCCGCCACAGTACTTTTATGCAAATGAATCAAGAATGCAAAAGACTCATTAGTCTCTACATCAAAGGCAGAGGGGTTCCTGTTCTAAAACCGTGTTTAGTTCCATTAGCTCATTCTTTCCTCAACATTACCAGGACTTATTCAACAATGCCGCAGTGGGATTGTGGGCAGCACATCAGTAGCTGGAAGATTTCTGGTTCTCTGCCCTGGTTTTGTACCCTTGAGCAGGTCACGTGACCTAGACTTTAGTGCAACATGCATCGCCGTTTCCCCTTGACCCAACACAGATGCCTTGAAACGGCAGAGGCTGCTACTTAACGGCCTTTATGTAATCAAATTAAAATTATGCTTCTGAATGCGGCCTTGACTGACCTAGACCAGATAGAAAGCTGACAAAAAATCAAAGATGAGAGTTATTTGGCATCTGTTATTGTTGCATGAATCGGTATCTTCTTAATCGTCTTTTTAAGACTAATTGCTTTTAATGTGGAGGGAGAGAGATTGCATTTGTTCTGTTTGTCTTGCAGGGCATATTTTGCTTCGGCATTTTGCTTTCACAGTGAATACTAATCACACTGCAACACAATAAGTCCCTGCAGGGTATCTAAGGGCGCTTTCACAAGCAAACTTTTGGTGCAGACTCGAGTCTGTTTGACGTCAAAGCTCGTGTTTGCTTTGTTGGTAGAGTTCATTTGGACTCTGTATTGATGACGTATAATGTTGAGTATGAAGCATTTCTCATTGTCTTTGCATTTCTTGCAATACATCTGCAGCAGACAGAAGTGATAATCTGTGCATGTTAAGGTTAGGAAGCAAAACCAGAGATAAAATAACTACGGCTGCTTGCCCTGCTCATGATTATTTTCCGCAAAAAAAGAAAACGTCAACTTGTACTTGAGCTACACAATTCTGGATCAACTGAGGATCGCATTTTTTGTTTTGTTTTGTTTAAAATAGAGATCACGATTCTCCCCCGATTCTGAATAGACAACCAAACAAATAACATTTGCTAGAAGATCTGATAAGATGTTAATTGCTGCAGTTTATTTAAAAATATTTAATTAATTTGATTGCTTTTTTTAAAAAATTGGAATGAGTGAATAATTCAATGACTCACTCGTAAAGACGTCACTTGTTTCATCACTGGATGAATCAGCATTTTTGAACGAATCTCTTGAATTAATGATTCAATGACAAATAGTCGCCACCTACTGGTGTAACAATGTAATTGACACAACCTATATTTGAGGTGAACTGAAATAATATTTTCTTGTAAAACATACTACAATAATCTATTTTTGGTTATTTTTATTATTGTTTAAAATAGACATCACGATTCTTCCATGATTCTGAATAGACAACAAATAACATGACATTTGCTAGAAGATCTGATAAGATGTTAATTGCTGCAGTCGATTTAAAAATATTTAATTTTAATGTTTTTTTTTTAAATTGGAATGAGTGAATGATTCAATGACTCACGCGCAAAGACGTCACTTGTTTCATTACTGGATTTTTGAACGAATCTCTTCAATGAATGATTCAATGACAAATACATTTTTTAACAGTCACTTGTCGCCACCTACTGGGGTGCCGATGTAATTGACAATCTTTATTTGAAGCGTCAAGTTACTTTCAAAAGGTGATTTAATCTTTTTTGATCGCTACTGTAGACATCACTGTTTAAATCCGCACTATAAACTCTTATCCCAGTACTTCTGTGATCATTTGAATTATTGTAAGACATAAATAATGATCCTGTGTGGTTGAAAAGACTGTTTGTGAAGCTGTTTCATATCTATACATGACAACTGCTCTCTCTGGATCAGTGGCAGCGTGATTGGTGAAGCCTTAAAAAGCTTCTCTCAGAAGCTAAAACAGTGAAATTCCTAAATGCACTTGCGCAGTGTCTGTGCTACTATACAATTGCAAACAGTATAGTCAAGATTCATGCATGCTTGGGTATATTGCAATGCAAATATTGTAGATGAAATACTTAAATAATTAAAAGAAGCACAAATCGTAATCACAATTAAAATATGCTTAATCGTGCACCTCTACTAATATCACAGTGTTCTCTTTGTGCATCTTAACTAGTTATAATGGTAAACAGCTGCTGACAGTATTGATATTGATGGTGTAATCATGGTTTTGGACCAAAAATTAAACTAGTTGTGACAGCAGCCTACAGTAAGTGCATTTGCTCTAACATCTGTCATTGCATTAATGGCTTTTACTTTTATTAGGCTTCTAATTCACATTTACTCACCCCCATGTCATCCAAGATGTTTATGTCTTTCTTTCTTCAGTTGTTACTTTGTTATTCTTGGAGTTATTCAAGCACACAACTTTCCAAAATCACTTGTTGAAAACAAACTTCAGCACAAAACCTGAGATCATGTGTTGGCAGGCAGCAGGGAGCAGGTGAACCGGTTGTTCAGTATATCATAACCAATTTTGTACATTAACGCGGTACACGGTGGGGCAAGTGGGTCAATGTGAATGGTTTGTGTTGGTTTGTCTCCCCCTTTTGCAGGATGGAGATGGCTGGCTGGCAGAGAAAGCGCAATGAAATCAATCCTCTGCCAGCCGAAACAGATGCCTTGTCTTTCAAAACTGGCTCCTATCTTTTTCTATGTGGAGCTCTCCAGGCTTGGCCACATATTCTGTGGCTCTCTGTTTTTTCTGGATCTGTTTGTCTTTGTTGTTGCCGGCTTGAAGTCCATCAGACCTGGCCTGTGCGTCTAGTGGGAAGGAGCCGTTGACGTAATCGCATTGCTGGGGTGGGCTGATTCAATCGCAATGGGCTTCAAGCCTGGGGTTGCTTATTACACCTGTTGGAAACAGCACTGACAGATGGCAGTTTTTTTGGCGATCTGGACTTTTTAAAATGTGTCGCTAAGGCAATCAAGCCGTAGAGGATTTGTAAACATTTTCCCCACAGATACTAAACCATTTAGCATGTTATTTCAGTGCAAAAAAACTGCATTTTATTCACAAACCGCCCGCAGTCCAGCTCAACCAGATGCTAAATTTTCTGGAATAGCACTGTGCCGAGTCATTATTCTTTTCAGCATGAAACACACTAACCTTTTTATGCAAATGAAGCGGTTTTATTCACAAAAATAGTGCTATTTATATGCTCACTTGGACTGCGGTAAAGTTCGAAATGTTGCATATCCATTTTTATTGTTTTCAAATTTGTCTTCGGTTGTTTTTATTGCCATTTTCATCATCTTCTATAAGTAGTTCTTAAAAGCAATGGTGAACGCCACCTAGTGGATCCATTAATTAGTGCAGTCAATTCCAGGCCATTTTACACCAGACTGCTTCCAACCCAGTCTCATTAAAAAAACGTACCTTTGCGAGTCGCAAAATACGTACCAATACGTACATATCACTGCAGTTTCGATGTGAAATGTCCACTGAGTGGCGCTAAAAGCGTGTTCAGTTTTTTTGCTGGAACAGATAAATGTGAATATGGTACGTTTTTATGATGTTGGTTTTTATATGAATCA
Source organism: Hypophthalmichthys molitrix (assembly GCA_037950675.1). Lineage (NCBI taxonomy): Eukaryota > Metazoa > Chordata > Actinopteri > Cypriniformes > Xenocyprididae > Hypophthalmichthys > Hypophthalmichthys molitrix. Next base: position 32,758,602 of record CM075507.1, on the reverse strand, counting down.
CCGCAGTTCTGATTTAAAATTTGCACTCCATTGTGTTTTAAAATAATGTACCACCAACACTACACCTAAACCTACCCAAGCAAATGTGACACAAAAAGCATCCGTAATCGTGCGTTTTAGCTCGGTTAGATCTCTCTTTGGGCTCTTTTACCGTGACTCGCCTTTCACGGGATTCGTACCCAAGGCTTCCTCGTCAAGTCCAAATCTGTATCAGGTGAGCTACCGAGCAAGCTTGTTATGTTAGAAAAGCGAAACATATGGAGCTGGTTAAGTGATGCAAAGTCCAAAATATATTCATTTACAAATTGTGCACTTTGGTAAAAAAGCGTTTTTAAGTCATAACATAATATTGTGCAAGGAGATGTGAAAACAAGTCTTTATTAATCCATAATCTGACCCCGTAATCGTAACTGTGTATGAAAACGATTAAAAGCGCTTGCCGTTTTACTGCCTCTAGTGTTCATTTCTGTTGGAAACTGCAGTGATATGTACGCGTTGGCACGTATTTTGGCGACTCGCGAAAACGTTCCCACCGGTACGTCTTTCCTATGAGACCAGGTTGACTGCTTCACAATCGATTGTCAATTCAACGCTGGATTTGCACAAAAGATTAACATGACGACACATGCTAGTGGATGAGTTGAATCAACTCCACAGCAACTACATAAATTTATCCACTAACCATTCAGAAACGTCCTAAAAGTTGTAACTTCTTCCTGAGTCTCTCCATCAGTGTCGACTCCGGTTTGAACAATGTAAGGCTGAACACCGTTACTGACAATCCTCATTTTGTCTGCGTGAGATTCTCCAGCTTTGTTGTTGTTGAGCAACAGAAGCACGAGCTGTTAAAGCTCCGCCCTCTTCTGGAAAGCGGCCTTGGAGCAACAGCTCATTTGCATTTAAAGGGACACACACACAGAAAGAAGTGTTTTTGCTCACACCCAAATAGGGGCAAATTTGGCAAGCTATAATGTTGTGCTATTAAACACAAACTTATTTAAAAGATATGTGCATGCATTTTCTAGTGATCATGTAAACATTTTCCCTAAAGAAACACATTTGCAATCAATTGAGCATGTTAATTCTGTGCTAAGCTCTTCTTATTCACGAATGGTGGTGCGTTGTGAGTATTTTAATGAAGTCATTATTCATTTCAGCGTGAACATGCCTCATTTCTATGCAAATGCCGCTCGTTGAATGATTTTACTTTACTCAATTGACGTTAAACAATACTATAAACAGATTATACTGTATAAACTCTATATTTGTAAACATTTTCTCTAAAGAAACACAATAGGGTGAATTAAATTCAGGCAAAACCTACATCCACATTCCAGCAAAAGCAGCTTCTAAATGCACTAGAATAGCATCACACCTTGAGTATTTAAATTGCACATGAGGCTTGTTATAAATTCACAAAACACTATGTAGAGCACTATTTGCATAGTGCAATTGAATTTCATTAAAAAGAGATGTTTGTGTACGTTTTCTAGTGATCATGACAGTGGTAATTCATCAAATGATTGAGAAGAGTGGCGTATATTCAGATGCGTGTCGTAGACGAGCACACTTTTAGCATTTTAAAGAGATGCTTCTGGTGCTTTTTCTTATTCAGTATTTTTGACTTGTTTTTCTGTTCAATTATCTAAACATTCTTAAATCAAGATACATTTACTTGAGTATTTGACAAGACTTAATATCTTATCAAAATTAAGTGAGTTTATGCTTAAAACAAGAAAAATATCTGCCGATGGGGTCAGAAAAACAAACTTAAAGGGAAAACAAGATTCTTAACCCATTGGCTATTTTTTTTTTTTTTTTTTTTTTCTTTTTCAGAAAGCAAGACTTAATGTGCCCTATTATCCTTTTTCAGATATTCCCTTTCATGCAGTGTGTAATATAGCTGTTTGGGAACATAAAAGGTCTGCAAAGTTTTAAAGATCAAAGTCTCTCAAAAGAAATAAGTGATTCTGAACTGCCTGAAATTAGTTAGTAAACGGGTCAGTAATTCAAGTCTCACTTCCTGTTATATATCTACATAACAATGTAACAAATTTGCATAATGCCAGCCTATGATGTTCATTGGCTGCCCGTGAACAATGTCTACTTTGCCCCGCCCTCAATCACTGTAGTTGTATCTGAGACTGGAAGAGTTTGGTTTGTGTTGTTAATGTCGAGAAGACGCTGTTTTCAGCGTTGCGAATTCACTTTGATGCACTTCAAAGGATGAGATTGATGCGGTTAAACCGATGCCATCATTACTGTTCGTATCACTGTGTATCAAGTGCTGAGGAAGAGCTAAAATCCATATATGGTAATGGTCGTTTGGTTTCCGTCACACACTGTAAACAGTCGACCAATCACAGCAGACTGGGCCGTCTGACCAATCAGAGCAGAGCAGGCTCTCGGAAAGGCGGGGTTTAGAGAGGCTGAATCTTTGAACAAATGGTTTCAGATACTGTGACAAAAGAGCTGATGCTGCAATGTGTACACTCTAAAAAAATGCTGGGTTAAATACAACCCAAGTTGGGTCGAAAACGGACAAAACCAGCGATTGGGTTGTTTTAACCCAGCGGTTGGGTTAAATGCTTATTTATCTCAACTACTGTTTAAAAATGACTGTATTGCTTGTTTAAAATGAACCCAAAGTATGCTGGAATTTAACATTTATTAATATGTTTAACAAATGAACATTTATTAATAAGTTTAATGAATAATAATTAAACAATAAACATTTATTAAATTGCTTATTAATAAATGTTCACCTTTTGATTATTATTGTTGCCTCTAGTAATTATGTGTCTGATTTTTAATTTCTAACCTATTTTAGGTTCATTTTAAGTCAGACATATACACATTTTTAAACAATAGTTGGGTTAAATAAAACTACCCAGCACGTTGGGCAAACATTTAACCCAACCGCTGGGTTAAAACAACCATTTTCAACCCAACTTCGGTTGTTTTTAACCCAGCATTTTTAGAGTGCAATTTAATTAATGTTTATTGTTTAGTTATTATTCATTAAATTTATTAATAAATGTTAATTTCCAACATACTTGATAGTTAACAAATGATAGTTGAGTTAAATAAACATTTAACCCATTCGCTCCATTTTCAACCCAACTTGGGTTGTTTTTAACCCAGCATTTTTTTTTGTTTTTGAGTGTAGTATGAGAACACTAAAGTGTTTTTGACCTTGGATGCATGTAAATCTAATGTAGGAGACTCCAAAACAAATATATTTTTTAATTATATTTAATATCCTGACATTTTATAAATGAACAGTATTTTGATTTAAGAATGAATACCGAGTAAGAAAATCATTTTTGCATCGCTGCAGTAGCAGAAAGACATTTGAACATCGAGTTCTCCATGACCTGCCTTTGACGAATGAAATATGACAGATCTGTGACCACACACACTGGTTCAGAGCTCGAGGTGAGGATGAAGGGTTAAGTCACCATGTAAGTCACGAATATTGTCCTTTGCAGGCAGTCAGATGAGCTGCAATAAATAATGATGATTGCCTAAAGTCTTCATTACAGTGAACCTAAGAGACATGTAAATGAAATGGGTCGGCGGCGGCGTCAGGTTTTGCGAGCATGTTTAATTATCATCTCTCGTTCCTCCCTTGCCCTTCTCCGATCCCCAGCTCAACCCTAGCATGAATATGTCCAAGAAGAAATGGCCTCACTCTAATAATAATGAAAAAAGCCCCATGTTTTATTTAACACAGCAGAAGAGAGGATCATTCAAGTGGCGGCAGAGTGGATGTAGCGGCAGAAATAAGTGGGGTGAGAGAGACGCGACTCCTCGCTCGCGAATATTCTCTGCACACGCTCGGTCATGCGTGGCGTGAATATGTGTGTGCACGCGTGCCACGTGCGAGCGCAGGTACGGCAGCTCTTTTGCTCATGTTTGCACCACCAGCGAGGTGAATTCACACATTTGTGGTGCTTGCAGCAAAGCGAACTGGTCAAACGTAAAGAAAATATGTGCATATTCCTGCCACTCTGTAAACATAAATCTTTTAGAGAAAGCTATTGGCATACTGAGAGAATCTAATAAGGGTCAGGTCCTTGAGATGCAGTCAGCGCTGTGAGAGAGAGCTGTTCACGAGCGCTGTTGGAGACAGAGCCCAGATTGGAGTGGGCTCTTTGTCCTGAGGGACGTGGAGGGTCCTTGCACTCTCCCTGTCCTCATTATGGCAGACAAGGTGCTCGGCCGCGAATCAATGGCGACGGCTTAGACACTAATGCCAGCCGTATCTCGTAATAGGTGCGTGTGTGTGTGTCTTTGAGTTAGTTTGTCCTGTGCTAAAGGAAAAGCAGTCATTAGACTCTTTGCACATTTGCAGACCATACACTCCCTCAGTGCTCTGAGTTAATGGCGGTAATTTTTAATGTTGAGTTATTACGCTATAGCAGACCTATAATGAAAGTGAAATGATGGTGGTTTCAGAGCAGCGGGGTATGAAGACTGAACCTCACTTGCTCTGGCTGCTGATTCTGTGGTTTATGCTGCTGTTCTCACATGTCATCTGATGCAAATATTGCCATTGAACCCAGTTAATGCTTTTAATGGGCTTTTCCCACCTCTTGTTTTTGGTACTCTCTGAAAACAAGTCTTAATATGTATTGTGTGTTGTTTGGTAAAATGTTTTTACTGTGTTGATGTAAATTTGGACTAGGTTTGTGATTTTTAGAGATGCATTGACTTTAAAATTCTGTTTCAAATTTAATTATTGTTATATTTTGACTTACTACAACTGATTAATGGTCGATTACGGTAAATCTAAGTAAAAATAAAGAACACTAAGCCTCTAATCAATCATTTTTGCCAATGTCGAAAAGAAATTAAGGTTTTTGGGGAAAACATTCCAGGATTTTTCTCCATATAGTGGACTTCAACAGTTACCAACGGGTTGAAGGTCCAAATTTCAGTGCAGCTTCAAAGAGCTCTACATGATCCCAGACGAGGAATAAGAGTCTTATCTAGTGACACAATCAGTCATTTTCTTAAAAAAAAAAAAAATTATTTAATTTTGCACTGCTCTGCGATGCGTAATCATGTTGGAAAGGTCACACGTGACGTAGGCGGAAGTACCGATCCAGTGTTTACAAAAAAAGGTAAAACAACGTTGTCGGATGATTTTGAAGTCTTTTTCGCCCTACTGCGGTACTTCCTACATCACTCGTGACCTTTCCAACGTGATTACAGAATGCGTGGCGCATCACAGAGCAGTGCAAGATGAGCATTTGTGGTTAAAAAGTATATACATTTTAATTTTTTTTTGTAAAAAATGACCAATCGTTTCTCTAGATAAGACTCTTATTCCTCGTCTGGGATCATGTAGAGCTCTTTGAAGCTGCACTGAAACTGACATTTGGACCTTCAACCCGTTGAACCCCATTGAAGTCCACTATATGGAGACAAATCCTGGAATGTTTTCCTCAAAAACTATAATTTCTTTTCGACTGAAGAAAGAAAGACAAACATCTCAGATGACATGGGGGTGAGTAAATGATCAGGAAATTTTAATTCTGAAGTGAACTAACCCTTAAAGAGTTAAATCTTTGTTGTAATACCGACGGTCGATGGCAAAGTCTATAATTAAATATTTAATATCCAACTGGTGCATTTTTAATTTTTTTGTATACTGGCTGATATTATTATCGTCAGATTACCATTATGGTCCCAATATATGTTGCATCCCTATTGATTTTAAATCACTAGTTATGGAGTCTTGGTGAGCGTTAATGATTTCTTCTAAACTAAGTATTTTTTTGTCTTGTTTTCCAGTTAATCATTTCTAAACATCCCAAGATCAAATGCAAATGCAGAATTTTGAATTAAGTTTGATTTGAAAGAATATATCTTGAACCTCAGTTGATTTTTTTAAGGGTTGAATCAAAATAATATTTTGTTACATTAAAACATATTCTCTGAAATCAAGTCTTCATATATAATGCACAAAGTAAATGTTTTAAAGGGGACCTATAATGCCCCTTTACAAGATGTAATATAAGTCTCTGGTGTCTCCAGAATGTGTCTGTGAAGTTTCAGCTCAAAATACCCCACAGATCATTTATTATAGCTTGTCAAATTTGCCCCTATTTGGGTGTGAGAAAAAACACGCCATTTTTGTGTGTGTCGCTTTAAATGCAAATGAGCTCCCGGCCCCCTTTCCAGAAGAGGGCGGAGCTTTAACAGCTCGTGCTTCGGTTGCTCAACAACAACAAAGCTGGAGAATCTCACGCAGACAAAATGAGGATTGCACAAAAGAAAGCACACTAAGCCTCAAATCAGTAGTTGCAACTGCAATATCAAAATGTACAATATGAAATATGAATAATAATTCATTCTGAGATGAAAAAGTCTCTGTAATAGAAGAGGGACCCTAGTGAAATAGTGCTCTTAAAGAGTTAAATATTTGCTGTAATGTTAAATATTTGTCCACAATTAAATTTTGAATATCCAAATGATGCATTTTTAATTTTGCAGTATTGGCCGATATTAGATATCTAGCAGCCATCCAATAAATGACAACAAATCACATATATCGTCAGATAACAGAGATGGTCCCAATATATGGTGCGTATATTTGAGTATGTCTTGTAGTGATGAGTGTTAATAATTATCACTTCTAATCTAGTATTTGTGTCTAAACATCCTTGAACCATCCATTTTCAAGTAAATGTATCTTGCTTTAAGGGTATTTTGATATTTGCACTGAAGAAACAAAACAGTTTAAGAAAGTGATTTTGCAGGGAAAGGCCGTCCACTGACAGGCAGCTGTCAGAGATTCTCGTAACATTGCATCACCATCCAAATTTCGCCCTCTGCTGTGAAACCAGAGAGTTGAACACGCTAAATAAGGGATTGTTGTCGAAGATTTGAGTCCCTCCTCCGCTTCTGACAGCTGGCAGCGCTGAACCTTGTTGCTTTGCTTTGGAGGAGGGCAAGAGAGACAGAGGAAAATAAATAAAGCAGAGAGAGAGAAAAGAAACACAGATCAATAAATATTTCAACAGCTGCTCCCCTCGAGCGTCTGTGAAGAAATGGAAAAGTGTGAAGTTACTGAAAGAGAATGAAAAGGGATGAACAATACGGGCAGATGGAAACGATTCCACGACATGCATCGGACGAGAACGTGACACGCGAGAGCGCGGGATGGACGGAGCAGAGAGCGGCGTTGTAAACAGAAACTGATTTAGAGAACTGACAGATGGCGAGTGGGGGGGCAGGAGGTGCTGAGAAGTGGCAAAGACCAGCAATAAACAAGCGCAAGATGGATTGATCTGGAAGCCTGATCATTACACACAATTATGGCTGGGCGATATGGCGCCGTACACTGGGTGGAAATGCATTGGAGATTTTGCTATACCCTTTATAGCACGGTCGTTTTGTTCAGTGTGCATGACTGCTTTACGTTATTTTTTTATGTGAGAGCGATGAAAAAGAATGGCGTAAATACAGAGCAGAACGTGTCCTAAACAAGTCAAGAGAAGGAAGAACTTGTTGAGCTTCGAACAGCTGAGTTTAGGTGTTCACAGCTCGACTTGCTACATATAATTAACGTATAATATAACAGAAACTCTTTTAAATGTCAAACATTAAATACTAACAGGTCTTTTTTCAGAGTTATCAAGACAATTTCATTAAGTTACTACAACTTAATTTTAAAAAATCAATTAATGCAGAAATTTGAGTTTAAATTGCACAATATTATGTTAATGTAAGGATCAACATTATTATGAGCTCATTGAACTCATTGAAATAATGTTTGCCACTTAAAATGTTTAATTAATTCAATAAATTATAATTTTTGTCTTGCATCCATGCAGTTGTGTTAATAAGTCCCCTGAATTTCCTTTTAAAGTAAATTTAATATCACAAGACACTAAAAATGACTTCTTGGTGATTTTCAAATTATTTTTAAACTTGTTTTTCCAGTTAAAATAGTTAAAAATCCTCGAAAATTGCATTTACTGTACTTGAAACGAAACATGGCATAAGATTTTAAAGATAGTTTGAGTGTGTTTAATATAATTGTATTCTCTCTTAATGCACTAGAAGATTTTGCACTTGTTTTAAGTATATAAATGAGTTAAGAACATGAAAAATCTGCAAGTGTAGCAAGACAAAATACACTTATAATCAAGAAATGTTTATGTATGAAAAAAGTCTTAATATCATATGCTTAATGTGCTTGTCCACTAAATTACATTTTTTTTTAAAGGATATTTTTACTGGAAAATAAGTAAAGAAAGAAAGAAAACCTAATTCAAATCTGAAATATAAAATTACTCATGCAATATAAGATTTTGGTCATAGTGTCCACCTCCACACACAACCGTACTGACTTACAAAAGTAAACGCGTTGACCATCCCAATACTGTATCTGAGGGAAATATCTTCAAAGGTTTTTTGCTATCACTTTTCACACTCCGTTTTCTCTGAATCTCAAAACGGTTTAATCAAACCTGCCTGTCGCAGGACAGATCATAATCTAACAGACCCAATTTCCCTCATTTCAACTCAATGCATTTTGACTGAACATAGACATGTTTTTTGTTTCCATGGAGTTACAGTAGTGGCCAAAAGTGATCCAAATATTATAAAAAATGTGTTAAAGATTTTGTAAGCATATTGCGTAGTTGTGCCTGGAGTCGATTATTTTATTTTATTTGTGATAATAACACAATGAAACATGACAAATTGTGCTGACATAATTTTTGGCCAGGCTGTCATACAAAGAAATTATGAACGAGAACCAATGAAATATTAATAACTGATTATGCAGTGTATGCTTTTCCTGTGAGCCTTTTCTTTTTCTATGCAGATTTGTTTGCACAGTAAATAACCTGTAGCTGTCATTTGCCTTTTTTGTCAAATAATTGTCAGATAAATAATTGAACCAAGTTTAGTGTTTTGTTCTTCCCTCATATTTAAAATATTTAAAACCTATAAAATATTTTCCCCATATTTTGATGGTTTCATTAAACTTGTAGCGTCATTAAAATCAAATATTCCCTCCAGACATGACTTTTGGCCATATATGTATTAGGACTGTCAAGCAATTGATCAAATTAATTAATCTAATTAATCGCAAATTAATCGAACATCAAATTTGACTGAAAACCCCACAAAAATTTACCCCCAAAAGATCATTTAAAGTCATTATTGTTTTAAGTGAGAAAAGCGTCAAATAGACATTACAAAAAGTAGCTTTAGAAATAAATATTTTAATGACTGAGTCATTCATTCATTCGATTCATTCAAATGGCTTATTCATTCAGGAATGAAGTAAATGGCTCAATTGAATCATTGATTCACCTATTTGATTTGCTCAAAAAAAAAAAAAAAAACTCATTCAGAAACGAAGAAATGCTGTATGTTGCTCGGAGATGCTCAAAAGCTCTGCTCTGACTTTATAGGTAATATTTTTGTTGGCAAAATTGAGCAAAAACAGACAATATCGTGTCTAAAATATGACACAATATTAACTTATTAATTATTGTACTGTTGGAAATCAATAACACATTTGCACTTGTGCTATTCGGGACAAAAACAGCACTCGTGTGATATAGCGCTTGTTACTCGTGTGATATTGCTTAACTATATCATAACAAACAAAAACTCATACACTGGCATTTTTGCCCTGATATCTTGAATTTTAGTGCCATTTTAACTGCATTCTATAGGCTTCATTACGCAGTGAGTTGTTTCTTTGCTTCATGTTTGTCATCAATCAACTGTATGAAATGTAAGATGACCTACATAGGCCTGACAGCCCTAATATATATATATATATATATATATATATATATATTTACACACACATATATAGCCATGAATGGTTGTGCAGTGCGTGCTGTCAGGATGAGTGTTGACAGTGGGCTCCAGCACTACGGCTCTAATGCTGCACTTCTCTCATTAAAACGTCATTCCTGCTAGACGTGCCACTAATAAGCAGGTGCTTCTGCGTATTACCTTGGTAATGAGTGGTTGTTAGCTTGGCTGTGCCTCACTAATGAAAACACGGCCCTTATCTCCATGGCTTGCTCCGTGGAAAAAGTCTCAATTTGAGGTTACTGAGAGATCAGAATCTTATCAGCACCACACCATTATATGTAAGGACAACAAACATGTAAATCGCTGCAGCCAGATATACGACATTAGCTACAAACATTGTTCAATTCCAACAAGGCAAGTGTGCCTGGTGTGATAATTCACCACTGAAGATATCCGCCACTATTTTTGCCATCCAATTTTTTTCTTGATATGGCGCTTATTAGATATTCCAGCTGTGAAGGTGCAGATGGGATTTCTAGCAATGAGAAGCTGATATTAAAGAAATAGTTCACCTAAAAATGGAAATGTCATTTCGTCCCTTGTGTCAAGCACATAAAGAGAAATGTTTAGTTTTTCTTGGAAAAATTCTTGGCAAAGTTATGACGCTTAAAGTTCGATGCAAAGGGAGAAACTGCTTTTTAAGGACTACAACAACAGCTGGGTTCCTGGGTTGGTGACATCACAAACCCCAAAATTTACATAAACCCCGCCCCCGAGAACACGCAACAAAGGGGGTGAGGCCATGTTAGGCTGCTTTAGAGAAGAGGAAGAGTTGTTGTAGTAGAGTGTTGCTCATTTTACACCGGACTGCTTCACAAACGAGGGTCAATTCAATGCTGGATTTGCACAAAAGATTAACCTGACGGCACATGCTAGTGGATGAGCTGAATCAACTCCACAGCAACTACATAAATTTATCCACTAACCATTCAGAAACGTCTAAAAGTTGTAACTTCTTCCTGAGTCTCTCCATCAGTGTCGACTCCGGTTTGAACAATGTAAGGCTGAACACCGTTACTGACAATCCTCATTTTGGCTGCGTGAGATTCTCCAGCTTTGTTGTTGTTGAGCGACCGAAGGGTGAGCTGTTAAAGCTCCGCCCTCTTCTGGAAAGGGGGCCGGGAGCAGCAGCTCATTTGCATTTAAAGGGACACACACAAAAACGGTGTGCTTTTGCTCACTCCCAAATAGCGGCAAATTTTACAAGCTATAATAAATGATCTGTGGGGTATTTTGAGCTGAAACTTCACAGACACATTCTGGGGACACCAGAGACTTATATTACATCTTGTGAAAGGGGGCATTATAGGTCCCCTTTAACATACAAATACACGCTACGAGGACGGTACAATGTAAAAAGTAATGCACTATATCTACTCCATAAAATGTTGGCAACAAATTAAAAGCAATATTATATATATATTAATTGAGTTAGAATTAATGAAATTAATTCCTTAAATGTCAACCATTTAAAACGAGTAAAATTTAAGTAAAATTTTTAATTATAATTATAATAAATTCTAAATTCTTTCATTTTTATTGTCAACATTGAAGACACCTTATGATAACAAGTAGAATCACTGAAGGAAAGAGAAGCACATGAATAACAGAGGTTTAGATGTTGATTTTATTGAAAATGATTGGTCACCATTATGACGATCAGTGTTTCATGTAGTTGACTTTTTATGTCAGTTTGTAGTTTTTGCAATGGTGTTTGCAAATTTTACACATTTTAAATGGTTGACTTTCAAGGAATTAATTTGATAAATTCTAACTCAATTCTTATATGTTGAATTTAATTAATAATATTGCTTGTAATCTGTTGCCACAATTTTATGAAGTAGATAGAGCGTATTACTTTTTACAGTGTATAAAATTTGACAGTTTTTCTGTGTTGAGAATTTTTTAGTTATAAGTATGGTAACATATCTATTAGTTCACCTGTGGTGTTTAATTTTTGAGGATTAGTGCATGAAAACCTGTTAAAAACGTGCGGCCTGTGTCCCACTAACTCCATACAGCTCTTGTTATTGTGAATTAGAGAATTGTGCTAATCGGGATCAAATTTCACCGTGTGCACCGGTGTGATTTTCCATTAAAGAAGCGGAGAGACATGGAGGAATTTGTTTTGGAGGCGGCAGTGTGACATTTCTTTAATTGTGAGAATGGAGGAGAGATCTCACGATGTGATTGAGCGCTTGTATTACCCTAATTTGGTTCGCAGTCAGATGGCAGTGTGTTATCGCCCAAGGATGTGCCACTTAATTTGGTGTTTGGGGATATTTCTCTGTCAGCGCCTTGTGTTCTTTATCAATAGGCACCGATGAAGTTCCTTCTAAACATGACAAGTTGAAGCCTAAACTGAGAATATGTGAAGGCAGTGTTTAGTCTTCAGTCCAGTTTTCCCTGCGTAGAGTCTCTGAGCGCCGTAATAGGAAGATGTGTGCAAATGCATATCACCCGCCTGCCACACATTTCTCTCCATTTTCAATTTGAATATCATTAACCAAAAAGTCAATTTTTTTGAGCATTTTAATTAATATCTTAATGAATTCCGTTGCATTTTGTCCTGTTTGGGTGAGCGAGATATTCATGGTTAATGAAATTTACTTTCATTTCCGAATGAAAGCGTTCATGTAGTTCCATCTTTGCTTTTGGAGCGTTGCCCGCACAAAAAACTTTAATTCATTGTTTAAATAGCACCATCCAATTAGTTAGTCATTTTGTGCTATATTTCTGTCATTTGCATAATCAAATAAGGTCATTAATGATTGTAGTCGCATTAATTCTATATTTATTAGAAGTAGAGCATAATTTTTGTCATTATTCCTCAAGCTTATTTTATTAGGCGATAGAAGGAAATCCACTGATGCGGAGAAAACATTTAACACTGCTTAAAACACCAAATTTACTGTTTTGTGTGTGTGTGTGTGTGTGTGAGAGTGCATAAAATGTATAGCAGATTTCAATACAACATACGCATATACAGTACAGAGACTGCAAAAAGTTTTTGCACACTTCAGTCACACTTAAAAATATCTAAATTTCATTGCATTTAATACAAAATATAAAACCAAATGGCATCTAAACAATGTATGCTTTTTTATTGTAATTTCGAACAGTATATACTATAAAAAAAAAACATATTTATCTGTACTTATTTGACCAAAAATATAGTAAATATTGTGAAATATTATTACAATTTAAAATAGATGTTTTTTATGTGAATATATTGTAAAATATAATTTATTTCTGTGATCAAAGCTGAATTTTCAGCATCATTACTCCAGTCTTCAGTGTCACATGATCCTTCAGAAATCATTCTAATATGATGATTTTGGTAGCATTTCTGATTATTATCTATTATCTATTTTTGCAGCTTTGTTTTTTTATATAAACTCTGATACATTTTTTTTTTCCGGATTTTTTGTTGAATAGAAAATGTAATAGAATATCATTTATTTGAAAGTACTGTCATTTTTAATCAATTTAATGCATATTTACAGAAGTATTAATTTCATTAAAAAAAAAATCCTTACTGATCTTAAGGTTTTGAATGGTAGTGTATCTATTATTTCATATTTCAAAATATGAAACAATAAATATATTGTTCAATATGAGGACAAAATGTCTCTTGTTGTCAATAAGGTAGAAGAAAAGCCTGAGAATCATTTGTTTGCAGATGCCACTTTAAAAATTTTGTATCTAATGCAATGATATTTAGACATTTTATATGTATATCCAGCACATTTTAATATATAACACTAAAAGACATCATTTAAGACCCAATCCACCAGAAACTTTTGCTCTGTTATGACAGGCGATTGGCACAGATTGGCTGCCGCTTGTGTTTTTCACCTAGTTTGCACAAAGTTCAACAATTTTTCTTAACTTTTTGACGCCCGCATCACATTTTCAATTGACAAGGCTGTTCAACTGACACACAATCTTCTGTTAATCAGCCGAGCAGACATTGTTATCGATGACAATAATCTTAAAATTGGTGATTTATCGGCCTGGCTGATGTTTTGGTCTCTCACTAGAAGGAATATTTAATTATCCCACATTGACACAAGCAACTATCCTGATGTTTGACAGGCAAAAGCCACAATAACCACATTCGCTCTCATGACCTTTGCATGGGACACACGCATTCAAATCCATTAGCCAATAATGAGAACTTCATAAAGGCCAATTAGCTGCCTAATGTTGGGAAAAACTGTCATGATGCAGTTGAGATTTTGCTGACAAGTCAATGATCCAGTGGATACAAACCGTTTTTAGAGATAATTCTATTTTCGATGAGATTAATGGTTTATTCTGATGATTATGAAACGGGTCTGGTGAATTTTTCATTTCTCTCTTGCCTGTCCACTGTCCATCTGAACTCTCGATGGATATCGATCTGTTTACCCCAGATCTTTTAATACAGACATGTGCGATGTGAAACCGATATATGTGTCGATTCTATCAAATAGACCTGAGAGATAGAGGCTAAGATCCATCATGCTTAGCAATCATTGACTAAATGACATTATGAAACTCTCTGTGCAGTAAAAATAGAGATTGAATCCATATCGTCTCAGACTCTGCTGAACAAACCAGGTCTGTTTCACACGTACATCTGCAGCACACATGAGTGTTGAGCGTTTCTGCTGATCTAGACAGTTATTCAACTGTGAGGCTATAAACTGCTGAAATCATCTGGATTCAGTCAAAAAATTACTTTTTACATGTCAGTAGCTATGCTTCCATTCAAAGTTGCGAATTTAACTTGGAATATCACATAAAACATTTGCGAATAAAGCAACGTTTCCATCCCATGTGTTCAAGAGAACAAAATCGTCACTTCCTGGGAAACTGCCGCAAAATATCTCTAATAAAAATGGAAGAAACTGTGGCTCTTTTTTTCCTCCATCATAAATGAGTTGTGTCAGACGAAACTCAATAAACGCTGTCACGTGATCTTGCGTTCGGATGCTGGTGTTTGGGAACACAATCGTGTGAGACGCTTCTGGAGAGAATTAACCCAAATCATTCTGATGACAGACTTTGACTCAGGCTTTTCAGAACCACCAAACCAACATCTGAGATGCTGTGATGCGATTGGTTCGCAGGTTAGTTCCAGGTTAGTCCGGGCTTACCTGTAGCTCAGTGGTTAGAGCATGGCATTAGCAATTCCAAGGTTGTGGGTTCGATCCCAGGGATTGCACGTACTTAGATACAAATGTATAGTATAATGCAATGTAAGTCGCTTTGGATAAAAGCGTCTGCCAAATGCATAAATGTAAATGTAGTTATCCAATCACAGCCTCTGCCGAGGTAAAGTCATGTGAGTGTTTTGTTGCGCATCGAGGGATTTATTCGGTGTGTTTCCATCGTAGTTTATGCACGTCTTCTTATAGGAGAAAAAATGTATCCGCCTCAAATTGAGTGCATAAGTTTTTTTTTTTATGTGCATTTTTAGAATTTATGTACATCTTGGCGTTTCCATCCAGCGTTTGTTTATGCAATATCCCAAAACTGTATATTTTAGGGGTTTTGAAAAATTATAAAATCTAACTTCATAGGAAGTTTATACATAAAATGTTTTTTTTTTTTTTTTTAAATCAACATCAAGATTTTAGGTATATAAATGCATAAGAAAAACTGTATATTTTAAGAGTTATTTAGCTAAAAATGAATATTGTAATTTTCTCACCCTCATGTTTTTCCATAACATATTTTCTTTAGTTTATGTTGCTTTATAAAAGTCTGACTTAATAGGTAGTTTATGCATATGTTTTTTTTTTTTTTTTTTTTTTTAATCAGAATCAAGGTTTTAGGTTAAAATTTATGTGAATTTCGAATAAAGTGGTGTTTCCATCACGTGCTCAGGAGAACAAAATTGTGACTTCCTGGGAAATTGGTGCAAAATATCTGTAATAAAAATGGAAGTTGGAAGAATAGGGGAAGAAATTGTGGCTTTTATCCTACATCATAAATGAGTTTGTCTCAGAGTGCATACGATTTTTATCTGCATTTTTAGAATTTATGTACATCTTGGCTTTTCCATTCAGCGTTTGTTTATGTGATATCCCAAAATGCACATAAAAATCATTGGATGGAAACATAGCTAGTGAGTGTTTAACGTCAAAATGGTTGAATAGTTTGCTCTTTTATTTTATGTTGCTTTATTAAAAACTGAACTTAATGGACAACATCGTGGATAACAAATTACCATCAAGATTATAGGTAAAAATATATGTGAGTGCATAAGGAAAACTGTATATTTTAGGGGTTTGAAAGGGTTATTCATATAAAAACGAATATCGTCATTGTTTTCTCACCCTCATGTTGCTCCATAACTTATTTTCTTCATTTTATGTTGCTAACATAAAGTTACATAAAATGTTTTTTAATCAACATTAAGATTTTAGGTTAAAATGTATCAAAATGCATAAGAAAAACTGTATATTTTAGATTTTTTAAAGAGTTATTCAGCTAAATATTGTGATTTTTCTCACCCTCATGTTGTTCCATAAGTTATTTTCTTCAGACTATGTTGCTTTATAAAAGTCTAAATTCAGGAAATTTAAATTTTTTTTTTTTTTTTTAAATTAACATCAAGATTTTAGGTTAAAATTAATGTGAATGCATAAGGAAAAAATGAATATTGCCATTGTTTTCTCACCCTAATGTCATTCCATAACTTGTTTTCTTCAGTGAAACACAAAAGAAGATATTCTGAAAATTCTGTTAATCAAAACAACATTAGATCTCTTTGATTTTAATTTTTATGGACAAAAACACTGAATATCTTCACTGTAAAAAAAAAAAACATAAAATTTTGAGTTCACTGAAATTAAAAACTTGAGTTAATACAATGAAGGCGATTGGTTTAATCACCAGAAACTCAAAATATTATGTTATCTGATGATCACATTAATTAAGTTGATTTAACAAATGTGATAAATCATACAAATAATTCTTTACAGTGTTCTTTTGTGTTGCACAGAAGAAAAAAAAAAAACTTTTTTCACCATTCTTATCACCCTTCTTCCTTCTTCTTCACTTGCTGATTTTTAATAGTCCTGCAAATGCATTTTTAAAAGTAAATATTCCACGTAGTATCTCTCAATTATTCATGAAAATAGCATGGACAATACTTATGAAAGATGGAGTTTTGCATGTCACAGTGCAGGACACATGTCAACTACCCTAATAAGTGTGCTTTATTGTGTGCTGCAGCCTTACCTCTCAATTGCAGCTAATATTTGTCTGCCTGGTCAAAACTGCCAAAAGCTAGCTTTGGATGTGTCTAGCTTTAATACGCAGACATGTCAAGGAAAATAGATTTGTGGCATTTACTGTCTTCATTAAAACCATGCACACAAATGCCAGGAAATCTCGCTTCCTGGCTGAGATTTCAGATGTTGATTTAAAACAAGTGCATCGCAACGGGTTGTGCATCATTTCTGTGTGTTTCAGAGACGATCAGTCATGTGTGGTCACGATGTATAAAGTTGAGGCAGACAGTTGTTGTCATTGACTTGCTCTCAGTTTGATTTAAATCTGTACACATGCACTCTAGATCGGATCGATTCCTTCAAGTTCGCTGTTTTATGACTATCTGCACTGCCTGGAAAGGTCGATAATTCTTCATGAATTATTTTGTGATTAATGAGTTAGATTGCATTTAGTTTTTGCCATACATTTTGAGATTTTGCTAGTTAAAACAATAGAAAATAATATAATTTTTATGTTTCACCAGCCTTTATTTGTCCTCAAAAAGCAGTAAGACTGTGATCTCGGCATGGCTGCTTTTAACTTGACAAGTGTTTGTGTTTTTTGCTGAACTGTGGTTTAGTGACAACAAAATAGTTTCTAGGAAAATGTATTGCTCCGAGTTTGTTCTTTCTTGTTGGTTCTCGTTTACGTTTCATTTAATTATCACCTTTGTTTTTCCATTATGGAGAAATAAAAATAGAAACACATAAGATCATAACTGTCATACCGTAAGAGTTCGGAGCTGTGAAATGAATGTGGAGAGCAGCTCAGATCATTTGGTTTGCCAAGAATTTGATGATAAATGAATCATGGCATAGTTTATTTTTAAATATATGCATCTATTTGATTTTATTCAAAGAATCATATTTTCAAAATGCATTTATTCGAATGACTTAGCATCAGCATATGGTCGTTGTGAAAACAATTAAATGTATTCAATGAAAAAGTGTGAACATGCACTCTAAAAATGCTGGGTTAAAAATGGACAAACCCAGCAGTTGGGTTAAATGTTTGACCCAACCTGCTGTGTATTTGATTTAACTCAACTATTGATTAAAAATTATTATATTGCTCGCTTAGAATGAACCCAAAATATGTTTAATAAATGATAATTAAATAATAAACATTGATTAAATTGCTTATTAATAAATGTTCACCTTTTGATTATTATTGTTGCCTCTAGTAATTATGTGTCTGATTTTTAATTTCCAACCTATTTTGGGATCATTTTAAGTCATTTTTAATCAATAGTTGGGTATTATACATAAATCTTAAATTTAGGCCTACATATTTTTTGAGAGTAATGAGATCTTTGAGCACAAATTGAGACATTGTTGAGATCTCTTCTGAAACTCTAGATGAGACACGTATGAGATTAAAGAGAGTCTTCTGAGAAGGTGACTTCGGTGTTCATTTGCTCTCCATTAATCTCATTACTATGTCTTTTGTGTCACATGGACTCTTGTGCATTTAAACACGTATGACTTTCTTTGTTCAATAGAAGACAAAAGGAGTTTTTTTTTTTCTTCCCATGAAATAGACATTTTTTTTCCCTTATATGCAATTACAATGAATGTAGACCAGAGCTTTCAGGCTTCAAAAAGGATGCAAAAGCACCATAAATGCCATATTGTAAGTCTTCTGAAGCCATACTATAGCTTTTTGTGAGGAACAGACTGGAGTTATTCCTTTAATAGCACCTTTAAGCTATTTACAGTAGTGGCTAAAAAAGTGATGTCCGGCCTAGGAAAATTGGCATCACTCTTTATTCAAATATTATTGAAGGGGTCCTTGATTATGATTTCATTTTTTAACTTTAGTTAGTGTGTAATGTTGCTGTTTGAGCATAAACAACATCTGCAAAGTTACAATGCTCAAAGTTCAATTTTTTCTTTTAAAGAAATCGCTTTTTAAGGACTACAACAAACAGCTCAACAAACAGGGACTACAACGAGCTTCTTCCCGGGTTGGTGACATCACTATCCCTAAAATTTACATAAACCCCGCCCCTGAGAACACACAACAAAGGGGGTGTGGCCATGTTGGGCTGCTTTAGAGAAGAGGAAGAGTTGTTGTAGTAGAGAGTTGTTATCATGCCGTAATTTTACGCCGGACTGCTTCACAAATGAGGGTCAATTCAACACTGGATTTGCACAAAAGATTAACATGACGGCACATGCTAGTGGATGAGTTGAATCAACTCCACAGCAACTACATAAATTTATCCACTAACCATTCAGAAACGTCCTAAAAGTTGTAACTTCTTCCTGAGTCTCTCCATCAGTGTCGACTCCGGTTTGAACAATGTAAGGCTGAACACCGTTACTGACAATCCTCATTTTGGCTGCGTGAGATTCTCCAGCTTTGTTGTTGTTGAGCAACTGAAGCGTGAGCTGTTAAAGCTTCGCCCTCTTCTGGAAAGCGGGCAGCTCATTTGCATTTAAAGAGACACACACAAAAACAGTGTGTTTTTGCTCATACCCAAAATAGGGGCAAATTTGACAAGCTATAATAAATGATCTGTGGGGTATTTTGAGCTGAAACTTCACAGACACATTCTGGGGACTTATATTACATTTACATACAGCAAAAGGGGAATTATAGGTCCCTTTTAAAAATATGCTAAAGATTTTGTAAGAATATTGCGCAGTTATACTTGCAGTCAATTGTTTTGTTTGTGATAATAATGCAATGAAGCATGCTGACATCTTATTTGGCCCGAAATTATGAACAAGAGAGAACCAATGAAACATTAATAACTGATTATGTTGTAGTCAATGCATACTTTTTCCTGTGAGCTTTTTGTTTTTCTATGCATTTTCTTTTGCGTAGTAGCTGTAGTTTTTTGCCAAATAATTTTGTCAGATGAATACCTTAACCAAGTTTAGTGTTTTGTTCTTCCCTCATATTTAAAATATTTCAAACATAAAATATTTTCCTCAAAATTTGATGGTTTAATCAAACTTGTACGGTCATTAAAAACAAATATCCCCTCCGGACATAACCTTTGCCCACTATTGTATCTGCACCATGTTCTAAATTTGATCAATTATGTTGTATTAGTCGTATCTGAAATGGAACATGTGGTTCTTTAAGACTGTATGTCCAGTAAAGCGGCTTTAGTTTCATTGCTGTGGCAGTAGCAGTGAGATAAGCACCGATGGGCTCTCTAAAGTGGATCACAGGAGTGATGAGCATGCTTACTCAGTCGAGTTAGTGTCATACCCCGCCCGCTCTTAATGCACACGCTTACGCCGGGTGTTTGTTGGACTGCCGGCTTTAATCACGGCGGCATCTGAGGTTTAATCCTGGGCTCTCTCATTACACCGGAGTCAAAGCACTTTCACACCCCAGTTAGTGTCATATTCCAGCGGTGCCGGTGTTGTGTAATGCACTCAAGGAACGCTAATGTTATGCCTCATCGCGGAGCTACCGCGTGTTTATTAAATTGCGGGGTTGCACCAGTTGGCCTGAGCCATTTTGATGGTCCTCTGTTGGGTGATTTGTGTGTTTCGTCGAGTAAACATGGCGCCTCTGTTTGCTTTCGCAGACTGTCTGTCTCCCACCTGCTTACCCTCACGGCATCCAACAGCGCACAAATGCAATCAAACGCTTTTACTGCGCTCGCCGTGCATTCAAACACACTCACTGTTGAAGAAAGCTTTTCTCCATGTAGATTTCTCAGACGTGATCAGGTTTGGAAATGACAATGATGTCATAGTCTTGTGATTTTTTTTTTTTTTGTTGTACTTTGTCCCTGTTTCAAGGTTTTCAAGAGTGAATAAAACAAGAACAACACAATATCCAAGTTTTCAAATAATAATTCCTTCAGTTTTTTTATTTTTATTTAGGGATGCATCAATAGTAGCCTATAATTTTGGCCAATACCTGCACTACTGATCAAAAGTTTGAGGATGGTAATATTTGCTCACCAAGGCTGCATTTATTTCAACAAATACAGTAAAATTGATAATATTGTGAAATATTATTACAATTTAAAATAACTTTTCTGTTTGAATATATTTTATAAAGTAATTTATTCCTGTGATCAAAGCTGAATTTTCAGCATCATTACTCCAGTCTTCAGTGTCACATGATCCTTCAGAAATCATTCTAATATGATGATCTGCTGCTCAAGAAACATTTATTGTGTACAATTGTACAAAATATTTGTGTACAATATTTTTTTTTCAGGATTCTTTGATGAATAGAAAGTTCAAAAGAACAGCATTTATTTGAAATATAATCTTTTGTAACATTATAAATGTCTTTACTGTCACTTTTGATCGATTTAATGCATCCTTGCTGAATAAAAGTATTAATTTCTTTAATTTCTTTAAAAAAAAATAAAAATAAAAATTCTTACTGACCCCAAACTTTTGAACGGTAGTGTATAATGTTACAAAAGCTTTCTATTTCAGATAAATGCTGTTCTTTTGAACTTTCTATTCATCAATAAAAAAAAAAAAAATTACACAACTGTTTTCAACATTGATATCATATTAGAATGATTTCTGAAGGATCATGTGACACTGAAGACTGGAGTAATGATGCTGAAAATTCAGCTTTGATCACAGGAATAAATTACTTTACAAAATATATTCAAACAGAAAACAGTTATTTTAAATTGTAATAATATTTCACAACATCACTGTATTTTTAATTAAATAAATGCAGCCTTGGTGAGCAGATGAAACTTCTTTTAAAATCATTAAAAATCTTACCGTGTCCAAACTTTTGACTGGTAGTGTATATATAAAGTTAAAAATATATATATATACTGTATGTGTTTTTTCATTTTGACACACAGATTGACACAACTTGCACATAGTTTGCTTTGCTTTCTTGTGCAAGAAATTATGACATTAATCACCAATAATTATTTTAATATGTCGACATCCATAATAAATATTTAATTTGTAATTTATTTTTTCTTTCCATGTACCCCCTGGAAGCTGCAGACGTACCCCTGCTGTTTTAGAAAGTATGTGTCATGCTTGCCGCTGACATACAGAGCTCGACAAGGTTTTCTTTCAGCCCACGCCGAGATCTATGTTTGAAAAAGTGCTTCTTTTTATGTTGGATGTGATGCCAGCAGTTCTTGAACCACCAACTGTTATTTTACCCAGAAAGTTGGCAAAAAGGTCTGAATCCATAATAAAGAAGCACCAGACAGCGCAACGAGAAATCTAGAAATGTATAATATAGTGAAATGACAGACGTTGCTGTTTGGGCGGGATTCGATTTCTCTGTGGACCTGCTAGTTAGTGGAAAAACAGTAGGTAATTTGCTCCGTAATTTTTTATGTGAGAAAACACAGACATGTTCAATTCGGACAGGATTAAAATTGCAAAGTATGTCTGCGCAACACTAATTTACCTGAATCCTCAGGGAAAACCAGTCCCGTCCAACTAGGGATTAGAGAGCAGAATCAAAACCATCTGCTGGTTTCTGGTGGTCTGCTGGGATTATTACTAATGCTGGGACGAGACCAGGCTTATCCTCCATCTCCCTGTGTAATACGAGCCCGTCTGTCTCATGGAGGTTAATGGGAATGACACGAATATTAATACCGCTATTATTGCTAAGCCTATGAGATGTGTTTGAATTTGACACGAGGAAGGCAGGTACCGGGGTCACGCTCTCAGTCGGGTCGCTGACATCCACCGCCGCCTCTTAGACGTGATGAACATCCAGTCGTCTTTGACTTCAGATTCACTCAAAATCATAACACTGCCTGCAAATTGCTCATGACAAAGTCAGCACCGTCGGCTGTAATGTCCCTACTTGGAAGGGGATTAATCAAAGAAACTTCAACCTTCTGGCTAATCAGTGATGATATTAGTCAAGCTGAGCGTGATGCATGCTTAAAGGAATAGTTCACCTAATAATGGCAGCTCCATCATCATTTACTCACCATCATGTTGTTTAAAACTCATATGGCTTTTTTTTTTTTTTTTTTTTTTGCAGAATCAATGAGCCCCAAAAAGGACAAAAGCATCATGAACAGAATAAAATTTTGTTTGTTATTGGCTGAAATTCTCAAATCTCATTCTCTATATAGCAATTGGTGTATAACCAATGGTGTCAATGACATTAGACCTTTCGAATCTGAAATTGGAAGTAATTTAGAAGGTCTCAATGAAGGTAAATAACTAATACACTACTGTTCAATACAGTAAGAACAGTAATATTTTGAAATAGTATTACAAATTCAAATTTTCTGTTTTCTGTTATGGCAAAGCATCATAACTCCAGTCACATGATCCTTCAGAAATCATTCTAATATGCTGATTGGCTGCTCAAGAAACATTTTAATGTTAAAAACAGTTGCGCTGCTCATATTTTTGTAGCAACCATAATAGATTTTTCAGGATTCTTTAATAAATAGAAAGTTCAAAGGATTTATTTGAAATAGAATCTTTTGTCAGAAAGTGACATTCTAACTGTCACTTTTGACAAATGTATCCTTGCTGAATAAACAGAATTTTGCAGCTGAATTTTGAACAGTATTATATGACTTCCAATATATTGCCAATATATTTTAGTCATATGGACTACAGCAGTGGCCAAAAGTGATGTCCGGCCTATAGGAAAAGTAACATCTTCACCCTTTATTCAAATATTATTATAATATGTTAAATATTTTGTAAGCATATTGTGTAGTTGTGCTTGGAAACGATTGTTTTATTTGTGATAATAACGCAGTGAAACATGACAAATTGTGCTGACATAATTTTTGGCCAGGCTGTCATACAGAAAAATTATGAACAAGAGAGAACCAATGAAATATTAATAACTGATTATGTAATGCTGTAGTCAATGTATGCTTTTTCCTGTGAGCTTTTTTTTTCTGTGCATTTTTTAAAAACCTATAGCTGTAGTTATTTTGCCAAATAATTTTGTCAGATAAATAAACCTTAACCAAGTATAGTGTTTTATTCTTCCCTCATATTTAAAATATTTAAAAAATATAAAATATCTTTGTCATATTTTGATGGATGAATTGAACAAATATCCCCTCCAGACATCACTTTTGTACTTTCATTGTGTTTTTTTGATGTTGTTTTTCTATGATTTTTCAAAGTTTAAAGGATTAGTTCACTTTCAAATGAAAATAACCCGAATCTTTACTCACCCTCAAGCCATCCTAGGTCTATATGACCTTCTTCTTTCTGATGAACACAATCAGAGTTATATTAATAAATATCCTGATGCATCTGAGCTTTATAATGGCAGTGAATGGGACCAATGAGTTTGAAGCTCAAGAAAGTGCATTCATCCATCATAAACATACTCCACACGGCTCCAGAGGGGTTAATAAAGGCCTTCTGATGTGAAGCGATGCATTTGTGTAAGAAAAAATATCCATATTTAACAAGTTATAAAGTAAAATATCTAGCTTCCACCAGACCGCCTTCCGTATTCAACTTATGAAGAAAGTGTTATCCTACGCCTTCCCTATTTAACTTACGGAAAACGCTCAAAGTCAGCATGAAATCCAAATTGACAACTCTCATTTTTTTTGTGGAATATTGTAGTATTTAGGAATTTATCCGTGCACTTCATTGTTTTTTTTTAAATTCATGTGCCCTCGTAATCTTAAATCAGAAACATTAACCTCCCCTCCCCCCTCAAAACGACTCATCGTCTCTTCCTGTCACGTGCCATGGTGCGAGGGCGGAGCTATCTGGAACTGCCAGCAGATCGTAAGGGGAAAATGCTGTCGCTGGACGCTGGGGCTGATGCCAGTCATTGGGGTGTACAGTACCCTCAAACATCGAAAGGAACCTGATGGAGGACACGCTCAGTCAGTCTGGCTGCGTGTCCACTGGAGCAGAGTAAGCGACCAGAGCGTTTTTAGATTAATTCCTATGGAAGTTGAGCGTCCAATCAATCAATTTCCGAAGGACGAAATCAAGTCCCGCCCTCTCATTTCAGATGCCGTTTCACTCGGATAGACGTCACAATAGAGAAGAAAAGACAATCGCAACTTCTGCTTCATGCCGACTTTAACTGACACGACGCCATTTCCTTTTTTTCTGTAATTCGAATACAGAAGGCGGTCTGGCGGAAGCTAGATATTTTTTACACAAACGCGTCACTTTGCTTCAGAAGGCCTTTATTAACCCCCTCGAGCTGTGTGGAATATGTTTATGATGGATGGATGTGGATGGAGACACTTTCTTCAGCTCATACTCGTTGATCTCGTTCACTGCCATTATAAAGCTCGGATGCGTCAGGATATTTATTAACATATCTCCGATTGTGTTCATCAGAAAGAAGAAAGTCATATACACCTAGGATGACTTGAGGGTGAGTAAAGATTGGGGTAATTTTAATTTGAAAGTGAACTAATCGAAATTCGAAAATTCCTTTTATGGATTCACTGAGAAAAATAACAGCATACATAACTTGGGATGCACGATATATCGGCCACCATATTGGTATCGGTCGATATATATGTTCATTTTTAATGTTATCGTTATCAGCCCAATAAGAAAATTTGGCTGATATGATAAAGCTGATAAATAATGGATTTTTTCCTTCAGCTGAGACGCTTAAGATGAGCACTGTTCAGCATAATGGTTTTGAATTGCTTGAAAAATGTTTGAAATCACTTAACAGAAAATACAGTTAAGTGCAACGTACAGTGCAAGTCTGTCATATCGGCTACATAAAATTATAATGAGAACATTATAATGGTGTACTTGGGACATGGCTTTTAATGGTGAAACTTTTGTTTTTGTAATCAGCCTCTCAAAAATTACATAAAAATTTGGATTTAGATTTATCGGCCAATATATCGGTTATCGGCTTTGAATTATCGGTTATCAGTATTGGCCAAAATGTTCATATCGGTGCATCCCTATACAAGACACAAGGGTGAGCAAATAATGACTGAATTTTCATTTTTGAAATGAATTACTCCTTTAACTCACATTATTGGCACATTGTTTCTTGGCGCCGGTGTGACTCCAATGCCAGCCGTGTCGGGTCTTGTATCCTTTGGACTGGGTTAAAGTACCGCCCCTTCAAAAGAGCATCGTAAACCCCCGCGGGACCTCGTCTGCGATTCCTTTCCTCTTTCTCTCCGCACGCCTCCAGTCGGATCACAGTACCAGCCGCTGCTTAAAAATTCATGTGTGTGGATTTTGGGTCATTAAAGAGCAATCACTTGGGTTTCTTTAATGAAATCCAATATTCATGAAAATGGATTTTTCTTGGTCTGTTTTTCCATTCCTCGTCGTCCTTGGCTGTGTTTGCATGCATTTGTTGGGTTTGGTTAAGAATAGCAAAGGTTAATGGCATCCTGTATCGTGGGGCCAATTATTGCACGAGTTGGCAGTGAAGACGGCTAATCACCTGATGCATGACGCCTCGGGTTCGCCGCCTACGGTTTGAGCCGTGAACGTTGCGTCCAGTGGCAAGGCAGTTCTACTGTACTTATTCCTAGAAGACACTTTCCTCTTGAATAAAATTCAGCAAGGTTTGTGCAAGAGTGTTAAGGTGGCACTGCAGTATTATGAGCTGTTGTTGCTACTGACTTTACTAGTTAATTAGTTGGAGTAGTTATTGTCAGCTTCAGGCGGCACTGCCAAGTACCTTGAATGCAATATAAGTTGGTATGGATAAAGGTGTCTGCCAAATGCATAAATGTAAGCAGTTCAAAATTGGCAGATGCAATTTGGTTGGTTAGTTTCTATGCAATTTCTTTGGTGTTTTCAATGCAATTAAAGGATTAGTTTGCTTCAGATTTCAAATTTCCTGATAATTTACTCACCCCCATGTCATCCAAGATGTTTATGTTTTTCTTTCTTCAGTTGAAAAGAAATGAAGGTTTTTGAGGAAAATATTCCAGGATTTTTCTCCATATAGTGGACTTCAACAGTTACCAACGGGTTGAAGGTTCATATGTCAGTTTCAGTGCAGCTTCAAAGAGCTCTACATGATCCCAGACGAGGAATAAGAGTCTTATCTAGCAAAACGATTAGTCATTTTCTAAAAAAACAAATAAATAAAAATTACATACTTTTTAACCACAAATGCTCATATTTTACTGCTCTGCGATGCGCCACGCATTACGTAATCACGTTGGAAAGGTCACGTGTGACATAGCCGGAAGATAAACATCTTGGATGACATGGGGGTGAGTAAATTATCAGGAAATTTTAATTCTGAAGTGAACTAATACTTCAATTGCTAGACAGTTATTGTTTTATCCCATTATTTGACTTTTTTCACACCAGTATATTAAAGTCAGCATGAAACAGAAGTTGCGATAGTCTTTTCTTCCCTATTGTGATTTATATCCAAGTAAAACAGCTTCTCAAACAAGAACAAATGTAGGGCGGGGCTTGATTTTGTTCACTGGGAATTGATTGGATGGTTGTAGTTTGCTATTGATGGATCTCATGTAAGTGACAAGTTGCCCCGCCCTCATCATCAGAGAAGAGAAGAGATGTCACTGCAAGAGGGAGGGGAAGTTATTTTGATTCAAGATTACAAGGCACATGAATTAAAAAAAAATAATGATATGCACGGATGAATCATTTATAATAAATACTGCAATATTCCATAAAAGAATTGTCAACTTTAATTTCATGGTGGAGCAGTTATATTGCATTCAAGTTACTTGGCAGTGCCGCCTGAAGCTGACAATAAGTCGGTATGGATAAAAGTTTCTGCCAAATGCAAAAAATTTAAGCAGTCCAAAATTGGCAGATCCAATTTCTTTGGTGTTTCCTATGCAATTAATTTCTGAACGGTTAATGTTTTATCCCATTGTTTGACATTTTTCAGACCAGTCTATTAAAGTCGGCATGAAACGGAAGTTGCAATGGTCTTTTCTTCCCTGTGATGTATATCCGAGTGAAACGGCTTCTCAAACAAGAACAAATGTAGGGCGGGGCTTGATTGGATGGTTGTGGTTTGCTATTGGTGGATCTCATGTGAGTGACAGGTTGCCCCGCCCTCGTCATCAGAGATGAGAAGAGATGTCACTGCAAGAGGGAGGAGAAGTTATTCTGATTCAAGATTATGAGGCACTTATTTATGATTAAAGAATTGTCAACTTTAATTTCATGGTGACTTTAACCCCTAAAATGTGCATAAAAATGGTCATTCTTAGCCAATATAAGCTTCCAAGAGCTTAAAAGTGTGTTTTTTTTTTCTATTTAAGCATGCAGAAATAACCCAAATATCATGAGATTTGTGATGCAAAAGTCGTGTGAACCTTACACAATACAAACCCAAGATGAAGGCGGTAAAAAGCAAAACTCTTTGAAACACAAACGGAGCAACGGCTCCATTGTAATGATTCCAAATACACATGATAGCAATAAACAATGACATCCAACTGGGCGCGAATATTGACTAAAGAGTTTGAAATTCATAGCGGCCGTTTTCTCAAAGCCGTCCCGATAATTACAGCTCCCTTTTCTGCTATTAAACATAGTTTTTTCCTTGTTTTCTTCTTTTACTGCCAATAATTGCACTGCTAAAGTACAAATCTATATTGTTAGTTCCCGCCGTGTCTTGCGTTCGCTTATGGCTGCTTTGTGTTTTGTTGTCGAATGCTATAGCACAATTACATACTTCAGTGAAGCGGGCAGGGTGATCTTCTCTCAGTGTGTCTGATTATGTTTTATTACAGTCGTTTTTCATTTGTCGTCGTCCGAGACTGTATCACTGGGCGGACCGGAGAGACTCTCTGAGCAGCGGTCCACACCTTCTCTGCATCGCTTTCTTTCTATGCTCTTTTTTTTTTGCACCCTGTAGGTATTCTGTGCCCACATATCTTTTTCCTCGCATTCTGTTTCTCCCAGGCCACATTGGCGGTGGTGAGGCCGAGAAGGCCATGCAGCGCTGCTCAGCATGGGGGTTTTGGAGTGCAAATGCAGAGGTAGACGGAATAGCACAGAAATTGTGTGTGTGTGTTTGTGTATTATGCATGAAATGAAGTGTGTAGCCATGCACATGTGTGTCGGTGAGATAGAGAGCAGTGGTCCTCAACTGGTGGGTTGCGACCCAGAAATGGGTCGCGGGTCTTTTCTAATGGGTTCACGTACTGTAGGGAAAAACACAATGCTAAATGCAATAATAAAACGCAACTGACCATATTATCATGCATTGCTTGGATAACAAAAGAAGCTTAAAATAGGCTCTCTTAAAATAGGGTTCAACAAAACACCTAGACTAGCTGTGCGCCTCTTGTTGTAAGCTGCACTCAGGAGCTTTTTACAGCCTCGAAATGTCTAACTCGTCATTTTATGAAATCAAATTGCGTTTAAAAATGTATTTTTACGTTGTATTAGGTAAATCAGAGCCAGAAACTTTTTTTAAAGATAATACCATGCACCTAAAGTATGTTTTTATTTAGTGTACAAAAGGCTGTAGACAAACACTGATGCTGTAATGTGCAATTTCACTGTGCATCTGTTTTTAAAATGTCCTTATCAAGGCCGTAACCATGTCTTGAACATTATTAAAAGGATTTAAATAATTAAAAGATTACAAGGGATTTAAGGAAATAAAAAAGAAATAAGAACGGTAAAAGGTCCAGGTCTATTGTAGTTATTTAGTAATCAATTTAAACTATTTGCAAATAATATTTTTGAAAAAAATAGCCTGTATTTACTCTTATCTGTATGTCTAATATGTCAAAAACACAAAACATTTCTTGTCTCGTCACATTCAGTTATGAATTACATTAATTATATCATATAAATCAAATAATAGCATGTTTTCAATACAAAACGGCGAAATTTCATAAAAATGTTGAGTAGTTTGCATCACTGGATATTACTGTTGGTCGCTGAATATTTCAATCATAAAACAGTCGTCTAATATTAAATATTTAGCTTAGGGATGCACGATATATCGGCAACCATATCGGTATCGGCCGATATATGTTCATTTTTAATGTTATCGTTATCGGCCCGATCTATTAAAACCGATGAATAATGGATTATTTCCTTGAGCTGAGACACTTCAGATGCGAAATTGTTCTCCAGAATGGTTTTAAATTGCTTGAAATATGATTGAAATCACTTCAAAAAGGAAAATACAGTGCAACGTACAGCGCAAGTCTGTCATATCGGCTACATAATATTATAATGAGAACATTATAATCGTGTGTTTGGGACATGGATTTTAATAGTGAGGCTCTTAAAAATTATATACAAATTTTGATTTATATTTATCGGCCAATATATCGGTTATCGGCTTTCTAATATAAAGAATTATCGGTTATCGGTGTCGGCCAAAATTTTTATATTGGTGCATGCCTAATTTAGCTACTTACTCACCGCATACTCTTTCACTGCTAAAACAAAAGCGTTTCATTGGAATTTGCACTCGTCTCCTGTGAACGGTAAGCCCCGCCTTCTTTGATTTGATTGGCCAGCTCACTCATTCTGACAGTGATGAGTGCTGTTAGACCGCTGAGGCAGACCAGCCTAAAAATGTAAGTTTTAAAACTTTTTCGGTCATCCTAACAACAAACAGAGCGGTGAATAATGGAGTGCAGCAGAGCAGCACCAATAATAGTAAATATTAGGGAGACAATTTGGCCATTTCTAATTATTGGGGTGACTTGTCTGTGGTGGTTACGGCCCTGTGTTAACCTCCTAACGTACACCGCTGTTGATCACATGAGGGTCATTATCATTAACTAAGGGTACATTTAAGCGACAACGATGTAGTAAAAACGGAAAAGATTTTCTATTGAGTCTTTTGCGTACAAACTACAAAGTTGTCAAAACGATCCTCGTTCACATTGTATCCGTGGAAAACTGATGCCGCTTGCTGATGCCGCTTTGTAAAGAAACACATACGCATTCTTCTATAGTGAATAGAAACAATCAAGATGATGAAAGCATCAAGCAATTTTGTCACACTTAAACTCATGTCACAGTGTACCCCATAATAAATAAAGTTGTAACGATACCATAAACATATTTTATGATACTATACCTGCTGAAATATCACAATACCATGCAGTATTGTGTTAATTCATAATTCAAATCTACAAAATAAACCGAATTTTGATAAATACATAGATGTAAATGAAAACAGACAAGGTATTCCTAAAACAACCAGTAGGTGGCAGCAAGTCTTAATGATTGAGTCACTGAATCATTTATTTAACCGATTTGTTCAAAACAGCCGATTCATTCAGGGCTGCGTTCCAGTTAGTTTTATGCCCTTCCCTCACTAACTTCCCTCAGTCTCGTTGATTCGGATGTACGTCCCTGCTTATGTTGCATGAGTGCCCACTACTGGTGGAACCATTGCAATGGGCTGAATTGGAACATCCTAAGCCCTTGATCACTTGAAATCCACTTTGGAGTTGATTTATTATTTAGATTTTTCCCTTTTACAAAACTGTTTAATGCAGCATTCTATATGTATGTAGGTGTGTTTGGGTTGTTTTAAATATTAAAAAAAATAATTAATATATAATAGAGTAAATTAAACGCGATATGCGGTGACGTTACAATCATGTTGTATATGGAGCTGGCTGAAGTGTACATATGAAGTAGACTCGCTCCCTCGGTCAAAATTGAGGGAGCGAGGGTCTGTCCATATAAACTTTCCTCATCCACTTCATGAAGTGGAACGCACTTCAAAACGGTGGCAGGGATTCCCAGAGGGGAAGTGCTTAGGGAAGTTCGCGAGTGCGTGTCTAAAACTGGAGTGGAACGCAGCCCAGAAACAAAGCAAGTCTCTGTTTTTATGAATGGTTCATTGAATCGTTGAAGAAAACACTGATGTTTGTTTCTCAGAGAAGTGCAACAGTTCTGCTTTGTTTAGAACTATTGGCGAAATAGAGCGAAAACATCAATATTAATTTTTTTTATGCACAGCTTCTCAGTGAAGCTCGTCTCTGTGATCAGTAGTAAATGCTGTTCCATCTGAAAGCCAGAGAGCGCTCTTGTGCAGAAACTCCAAATATGCCCCACAGAAGTACGAATATAATGCAAGTCATTCCAGGAAATCCCTATGGGATTGATTAAACATGACTAATAAACACACGACTACGACAATATATGGTTTATCTGAGTTCTTCAAGCCTTCACGGGTATTTTCATGATAATAAAGTAGAATTATACTTCAATGCTAAGAAGCCACGTCATCTCACAGAAGGATGTTTTCAAACACTCGACTGATGTTATGAAGTGGGTTTGGAGTAAAAACGTGCAGTATAAAATCAATCACATTTGCAATTGTGCTGATATTAGGGAAAACAGCACTCCTGATCGTGTCATATTGCTGCTTATCATGTTATAATAAATATAAAAAAACAAGAACTCATACAGAAGCATTTTTTGCCTCCATATCTTGAAATTTTCAACTCTGACTGGAGGGCAGTATATTAAAACACATAATTCATTTATAATGTTAAAATCACATTACAGGGATTGATATGATTGATGAGAACCGAGTGCATGAGAATCTTGATGAATGGAATTGCATTCGTCTTTGCAAAGATGGTTAAATGAGCAAAGGATGAACTGAGAGAATACATTCTTATATAAAGATATCATGATGTTGAAAAGTGATGTTTGAGCTGCTAATTTTCAAAATCTTTTCAGTCTTTTTCTCCTGATAAACTGCAGCATGAACAACAACGTGCAAAATGAACTGAAGCATCAGGAAACACTCGATACCATATAATTCTACACAGCATTTACTACACAGAGAACAGCAGAAATACTATAATAGTATCTCAATGATACGAAAAAAAAGAAGCTGGATAACGTATCAGTCTTTCTGGCAGAATAATGTGAAAAGCAGCCAGGAGAATGTCGCTTTCATTGTGAGTCTGTGCTGCGGTGGTCATGATGGAGGAAGGCGATGCAGAGGTCGTTTTAGGATAACCACCTGTTCAGGCGAGCCGTGAGTCAGAAGTTACACACAGTAACGGGCAGCCGCCTCGGGCCTGTCTCTTCATCTCCCGTGTCTCTCTGTCTGTGGTCTGCCACAGAGACGGGATGAATAAAGCCATCACGCCTCCACGGAAAACCAACCAGCGGCCTATTAACAAGTACATTCTAATTGGCTGCGAGCGCTGACAGGCAGTCGACGGCTCTATGAGAGGAATATGCTATAAATACATTCCAGCAGGAGACCGCTGGCCCCCGAAAGCAGACGGATACAAACAACTGAAGGGACAGAAAGCTGCATAAATCAGCTGCCACACCATCCAGCAGTGTTTGCTGTGTGTGTGTGTGTGTGATTGTGTGTATGTAATATTATTATTATTATAAGCTGTCATGCTGTATCTCAGTGGTTATCTGCTGAGTTTACTTCATGACCCAGTTTTTACACTGAACATCAAGTGGCTGGTGAACTGGCAGCTGTGTTTTGTATTATTGTTCCAAAACAACACTAACAACTGAAGCTGGATTTCTGAATGTCTTATAAATATATATATAATATATAACAAATTGTTTATTCTACAAAATGTCAACAAATGTCAAAAAATAAATAAAATAAAATAATATATATATATATATATATATATATATATATATATATATATATATGACATTTTTTGACATTTGTTGACTTTTTGTAGAATAAACAATTAAGGCCCTTTGTCGTTTTTATGTTTAACATTATAAGTTTATAAAAATTTTATAAAAAAATATAAAAAGCTTTTTAGGTTTTGTACGGAGTCCCGCACATGACATGCAAGAATTTACTATTTCGCTCCCTCGATTTGCTAAATTTTGTGCACAATTTACTATTTCGTTCCCTCGATTTGCTAATTCGTGCGGATGATTTACTATATTGTTCTCTCGATTTGCTAATTTGTGCGCACGATTTACTATTTCGTTCCCTCAATTTGCTAATAAGTGCGGACGATTTACTATATTGTTTTCTCAATTTGCTAATTTGTGTGCACTATTTACTATTTCATTCCCTCGATTTGCTAATTCGTGCGCACTATTTACTATTTCGTTCCCTCGATTTGCTAATTTGTGTGCACGATTTACTATTTCGTTCCCTCGATTTGGTAATTTGTGTGCAGGATTTAATATTACGTTTCCTCAATTTGCTAATTCGTGTGGACGATTCACTATTTCGTTCCCTTGATTTGCTAATTTGTGCGCACGATTTGCTATTTTTTTCCTTCGATTTTCTAATTAGTGTGGACGATTTACTATATTGTTCTCTCGATTTGCTAATTTGTGCACGATTTACTATTTCGTTCTCTCGATTTGCTAATTCGTGCACACTATTTACTATTTCGTTCCCTCGATTTGCTAATTTGTGTGCAGGATTTAATATTTCGTTCCCTCGATTTGCTAATTTGTGTGCACGATTTGCTATTTCGTTCTCTCAATTTGCTAATTAGTGCATATGATTTACTATTTTGTTCCCTCGATTTGCTAATTTGTGTGCAGGATTTAATATTTCGTTCCCTCGATTTGCTAATTCGTGTGGACGATTTGCTAATTTGTGCCCACGATTTACTATTTCGTTCCCTCGATTAGCTAATTTGTGTGAACGATTTACCATTTTGTTATTTCAATTTGCTAATTAGTGCAGACGATTTACTATATTGTTCCCTCAATTTGCTAATTAGTGCGGACGATTTACTATTTCGTTATTTCAGTTTGCTAATTTGTGCGGACGATTTACTATTTCGATGGATGAATTTGAGCCAAAACACTGTACTGTAGTTTGATTGAAAAATCAGCCTTTGACATCAACATCTATAACACATGAGAAGCATTTTCTTCTCCGTTTGTTGTTAAGTCCATTTATTTTGCTAGTCCAACTGTGCACAATTTAGTGCGCAGTTATTTGCATCAGCATTGTTCTTTCCCAGCAGTCCGTAACCCATCAGAACAGACCTGTGTGACCCACTTTTGGGTCATGACCCAACCTACAGTACCTTTTTTTGTGTGATCTTCCCAAGCTAAATGCGAACAGAGAAATTGAATTAAAAAATGCTTTTTATATCTTCAGTGCGAGTGATAAATAAAATTGTCAAAATCTGTCAACAGCTAGACTCCCTCTCTCTCTCACACACACAGCTCCGCTCTAGATTGAAATCTGGAAACCCATTTGCTTTCTTCCTTTTCTCCCCTAGCCAGGCCACGTCAGGCAGTCGGCACACGTCCTCTTCCACACATTTCCTCCTTCACCATTGTGCCTTTACTCTTTCCTCTCTCTCTCTTTATATACCCTTACCGTCTGCTGCAAGGTCTGTGGAGAATTTGGCCAAATTACCTGTCATAGCTGCAGCTACGTGTAAATAAGGCAGGAAAGTGTGTCGATTTGTGTCTCTTTCTCTCTCCCGTCATCCTACATGCCTCTCTCTGCCTCTCATTTCACCGTTTCTCTGTCCATCTCTCCGGCCATTTCTCTGGCCATCCTTTCCTTTGTCCTAAGACGAAGATGTCAGTCTCTGTCATATTTACATCATTCTGTGAAAGCGAACACACATACTGTGTAGCCCAACTCTGACACGGGCTGCTGACAACCTGTTATTTAGCAGAGGATCCCGAGCAAATTAGAAATTACAGCCACTGGACTGCGTTTCCCATGTTTTTCCAAATGGAAAGAAAGCATATATGGATCAGGGCACATGTATTGTGTATTCTTGTGATCATGTGTAGTTTCATTAAGTGTTAACAATAAGATTATGTGGTTTTTATAATCAGTTAACACTGGTTTTGTCATTTCTTGCAAGATGGACAAAATTTGTCACCAAAAAAGTCATTCGGTTTAACCAAAATTTCAGTTTTACCGAATGACACTTTTGGTTATACCGAATGACGGTATTTTCAAACAATGCTAACAGGCTGATATCTAGCTAGCTAGCAAAAGAACAATCAAACATTTTATATTTAGTACAAGTTTTTAAAATTATACAACATTTTCCATGTTTTATAGCGGTTGCACCGAATGACCTGATGTTTCGGGACATGCGTATGAGCAAGAGAAAACATGAATTTTTCAAATAGTTAAAAGAGAGTTAGTTACTTTGCTTCATGACCATGTGGTCTTTTGCAGGTGTCTGAATGATGTCACATCCTGTCACATGATATTGACTGCATGACTTGATCCAAAATGGTCCCTTTATATTGGTTACTCCGAATGACAATCGGAATGAAATTTTTCCTTACATTCTTTTTCATAACAAAGCAACGATTCTACAAATAATTTAAATACCATTTTGCACTATGTTGATATATGATGTTAAAAAATCATGCCAGAATAAAAAATATATACATTTATTACATTTTAAGATATTTTAATCACAAATGAAATGGCTGTATTGGCCTTTGGACGGTTAAACCGAATGACCTTTTGACACTTCAAAATCTTTAAAATACCTTTATATGAAGCAAAATATAATTAAAACCTTTTGGATTCAATAAAAGAGATCTAGTTGTACTACCTTACATACTTTGAATGTCATATCTGTTTGACCCATCATGTCATTGTATATATATATATATATATATTTAAACAATATTTAATGCAAATTAATACACGTTATATAAAGTTATATAATCTTTAAAATATATGTAGACTAAAGCAAATATCTCTATTTGCTCTTCATTTAATCTCATCACTCTCTAGAAGCAAATGAGCTGTAAATAAAAATCTCATTTGTGATATGATATCAGTATACTATATATATTATGTTACATATAATTATGAAACATTATATATATTGTATATAATATATAATATATAGTATACCGTATATATTATATTACATTAGGAGAAGCAATTGAGCTATGAAAAAGATATCTTTTCTGTCCAATAGTCATGACCTCTCCCACTTAACTTTAAGCATAAATCTTGTTTATCCTTAAAGGTGAAGTGTATAATCTGGGTATCATCAAACAGAACACCCATGCGGTCAGGCATTGGTCAGCAAAATAGGTAAATCTACCATAAAACCCACTCCATCGGTCAAGTCACTGTTGTTATGTTCTTCAAACAAACAGACTGCAGTTCTGTTTGCTGCCTGTAGTGGTGCAGCAATTTCACACTTCACCTTTAAGCCTGTTTGTGGTGTAAGTGTGGGGTCATGGCCCTAATTCAGGACTTTAACTTCTTTCCTTTTCAAGATTTGTTGTGTGTGTGTGTGTGTGGCATACATCCAGCACAGGTGCTCAATGCTAGAGTTCAATTTCCAGGTTGTAAGGTGTAATCACTCCATGCTCAAGGGTTGCAGGTGCAACGGGCATGATTTGGGAGCGGGGATGGAAGGAGCCGCAGGAGGAAGCGTACGAGAGCCCCGAGGACCAACAGCCCAATCCACTGAGATTTATTGAGTCCACCCTCTAAAATCACAAGCCAAGAGCGTTGTGTCATCCTGATAAATGTGGAGGGGTGTTTGGGTTATTTCTGGGCCCTTTAAGGCGCCGCCGGGGAGCAAACACTCTAGCAACCTTCCTAATTCAAGGACTGTGGTTTTAAAAAGTGACCTACTTCATTCTTCAAAGACCACCGTCTCTCTCGCTGTCTTCACGCGGCGGTTCAGAGATCTAAACGAGACCGGGAAAAAAAGAGAGAGAAGTGCAGATCACAAACCAGTCAGTGTTTACAGAGAGCAGTCATGTTTTGGGCATGAAAGGCTGTGAGGTAAATTCACTGAACTCTTGTGCAGTATTTAGTGCAAAAACATGCATCCTATTAACAACTCACAGTCAAACTTGACTAAGAAATATACACGCTGTTTTGCTGGATAAATCATAATTTTTTTTTACATTTTTATTTTATTTTATTTGATTTATTTTTTAATCATTATTTTATATTTTTATTTGGTTTGATTTTTAATTTTTTGAAAATATTTCATTTGATTTCTTTAAAAAAAAATTTTTTTTTTTACATTTTTATTTTATTTTCTTTTTTTTTTCTTTTATTTTTTAGAGAAGTGCAGCTCACAAATCTTTCTGTTTACAGAGAGTAGTCTGTGAGTTTATTCACTGAACTCTTGTGCAGTATTTAGTGAAAAAACATGCATCCTACTAACCGCCCACAGTCAAAGTAGACTGAGCAATATACATGCTGTTTCACTGGATAAATAATGTGTATTTTATTTTATTTTTTTTATTTTTATTTTTATTTTTATTTTTATTTTTATTTTTTATTTTCTAATTATTTTTTACATTTTTTTATTTTAGAATTTATTTTATTTATGTGATTTTTTTTTCATTTTTTTTTAAAATTATTTTATTTGATTTATATTTTACATTTTTAAATTTTATTTTACTTTATATTAGAATTTTTATTTTTTAAATTGTTTTACATTTTTATTTTATTTTAGAATTTATTTTATTTGTTTTTTTACATTTTTATTTTTTTATTTTTTACATTTTATTTTATTTTATAACTTATTTTATTTTCTTTTTTAATTATTTGATTTGATTTCTTTTCTTTTTTAATTTTTTACATTAGTTTATTTTTAATTAGTATTTTATTTTTTAATTATTTTTTATATTTGTTTTATTTCATAATTTATTTCATTTATTTTATTTTATTTTTCATTGTTTTATTTGATTTTTAATTAGTATTTTATTTCTTTATTTTTTAATTATTTATTACATTTTTATTTATTACATTTTTATTTATTTATTTATTTTAAATTATTATTTGATTTGATTTCTTTTTAAATTATTATTTTTTTATTTTATTTAGTTTTTTTTTTTTTTTTTTTTTTTTTTAGAGAAGTGCAGCTCACAAATCTTTCTGTGTTTACAGAGAGTAGTCTGTGAGGTAAATTCACTAACTAGTTGTGCAGTATTGGGCATTATACACACTGTTTATAAATCATTTTTATTTTATTTGTTTTTATTTTTAATCTCAAAACATTGGGCCAAATATCAATCTAGCACTAATATAGAATTAAATGATTTTTGATGTTTGAGTTCAAAACTCAATGCTTGCTGCCACTTTTTGTGTTTACTAGAATAAAGTACTTAACTGAAGCTGATGCACCACAATATAATATACAACATTTATGCTTATCAGTCTTTTTTGAAAAAAAAAAAAAAATGCAATGTGACAATATAAAAGGTTCATATTTACATATTTACAGGTCTTTATACATGTGAGTGAATAAAGCTGGGTCTGGTTGGTATTTATAGCAATACCCTTTACAAAAACGGCCTGAAGACAATAGAATGCTTGTGAAACACTGCAAAACACTGCATTACCCACTTCATGATGGAAATTAGAAAACTTTTTTTGTCACGTTGTTGTTATGCATAGTCAAAGCTACATGTCAATTTACCTGAGAAAGACCAAGGTCATGTGTGCTTGCTGCAAACCTAAATAAAAAATAGTCATTGCTGAAGTCTTTTTCACAGGAGAAACATCTGAGAAGCAGGTGACTATACTTTAGCACCTAGGTCATATGGTTAAAATTAAGTCATAAATCAAAGCACACACACCTCCTTTTCTATGCAAAGTTGTGAATGCATCATATTCACAAAAGACTGTGCAATCTGTCTGCCTCAGTTAACATTGTGGTTTTACTGCCTGCATTAATTTGATACTTTTTTTGTCTATTTCACCTTTGAAATCTGTACAGTTACAGTAGAGTCACCAGATCTCTAGAAAACCCACCACTCACAGCCGGCCTGCAAGATTTAGCACATTTTCTGGCCGTGTTTCTGGTGTTATCTGATTTGCATAATTCCTTTAGTGCATCGTGCTAAAATAATAGCATGCAAATGATGCTAATCTTTCTTAGTGAATTCTCCCTCAGTGTTTTTGGATAAATCTTTTAAGTGAATGAACCGTTCCTCTTTGCTGTCAAGGGACTTTGCAAAGTCGTTTTGGTGGATATTTATCTTTTTCTGTCTTCAAAGACCGAGTTTTAGTTCAGACTCGAAAGGAGCATTTCATTGATTAGATGAGTTTACTGAACAAATACGCCCGTCGTAGAGCCACTAAATGAGACGAGTCCATAAATGAACTGAAGCAAACTGAACAAACGAGGGTCATGTTGATCGTTCAGTTCTGCATATGAGTCTGTCCTGTTTATGGCCATTTTCATTTATTGTTGTTGTGTTGACAAAATAGAGGACAAAAACTTGTGGTGCATAACACTTTCTCAAGTCATTTTGGTGAATCACTCGTCATTTAAAATCCTCACTGTTAATGCTCATCTCTGTAGTACCTGACTTACATCCGCTGCCAGTTTAGGAAGCCCTGCCTGCTTCTCCATGCCATTTGGAAGCACATCAGACGAGCCGCATTCAGGGCAAGTGCTGGCCGAGCATCTGTTGTCCTCCGAGAGCTCTGATAAGATGTTATGGATAAGTTAATTGTGGATCAGCGGTGCTTGTGATAGGTAAGCTCCGAGTTTACAGTCACTAATTGGCGGAAGCCTAAGGCTCGGGTCGCAAGAACAGGACGCACATACTGCATGAAACTAAGGGTGTTTTCACACTTAAGTCCTCTTTAAAAGAACCAAATTCAGACTCCTTTAAGTGGACCAAGAGGTGAACAAGGACCCAGTTCTGTTCACATTCACACTGTCACTCCAAGAGCACTTTTTTTGGTCCACTTAAGTAGGAACGTGGTCTCAGACCTCTTTGTGTTCATACTGTTCATTTTTTTCGATCTAGTCCAGTTCAGTGTTTGATGGGTTGACCCAATGGCCTTCAAAATTTGATCCCATTCACTTACATTGTACGTGCCTAACCAAGGTATTTGTTTGTAAATATTATTAATATTATTATTATTTCTATTATGCTGTAAAACGACAAATGCTATTGAATGATCTTTTGCACAAAAATATAAATTTTGTTGCAATTCTACATCCATATTCTTGCACTATTTTGATATTGAAAGCTCGCTTTTATTAAAAATGAAACATTTTCAACTCCCTAGGTTTTTTGAAGTGATGTTTTGGACAATGTAATTTGTTGGCATAAATGCAATACATTCAATTGCAAGTATCATTAAAGACCAGCAATAATTATTTTTAATAATAATGGTGATATATAGAAGCAGGGCCTAAAATTAACACTCGCCAAGCGCCGAGTGAGAGTAAAAATCGGTGTTGGCGAGTATATGAAATGGTGTTACTCACTAGTTGGCCGGTAACATTTTTATGAATTCTGATAATGCATGAACGTGAACAAACATGAATGACGCTCGGGGCAGTTGACGGGCAAGCGCTGCATCGTCACGAATGTTTAAGCCTTGACAATTTAAATGTTCAAGCGTAAGAAGACGCGAAAGGGAGCTCATTTCGTGCTGTGTGGAAAGTTTTGCCCAGTAAGCCGCGTCTCAAACAGCGTGCGAATACTAAACTGAGCTCTCTTTCACGTCTTCTTGCACTTGAGCAGATAAATTCACACAAAATTATGTTAAAAATAGCGAGTATCCTAGTAAACATATTCAGTTGTGTCTTAAGTGAACGTAAACAGTTGAGAAAGTAAATGCACGTGCAACAGCATCAGTATATTAGATCCGTGCATTCACTTTTAAAGTGACAGCAGCCTAATGTTCAACAAAGGACAAAGAAAAAAATTACTCACTGCTCTTGACTGAATAACTTTTGTGTCTTTAATAAGGATTAATTAATAAGGATGTTTAATTTATACAGTGAAGATGCATTTTCCAACCTGAAAAGCACTGTTTATTTCATTCGTATGTTTGTTATATTGTATTTATTAGTGATTTTTAGGGATGCACCGATGTATCGGCCGGCGATAATTATCGGACGATTTTTGCTCAATTTACAACCATTGGCATATCGGCTGTAGCAGGAAAAAGGCAGATATAACAAACTGATGGTTTATTAATTAACTGCGTGAAGGCACTGAGCTGTATAATGACTGTTTCATAATCCTAGCGCTGCTGTCTGCGCTTTAATGTTAATCAAATAACAAAAGATCGCACACTATTCTTGACTAAATAACTTTTGTAACTTTCATAAGTGTAGCAGAACCCGTCCAAATGATGACCAAACCTTTACTGATGTTTTATAAAGTTTATTGCATCCGTTTTTACTCCAAACAAATCACCACAAAAGCTAAACATTACAGAGCACAAGAAGTGCGCATTAAACTCTCTCTCTCCATTGCATTATCATCAACATACAGCGAATTAATCAAAACATTTATTACAACTAACAGTTAACAAATACATATGGATCTTATGCCTTTTCGGGGGATGCTTAATAAACGGACAAACTTTAAATCTGCAAAATAACTCTGA
Source organism: Hypophthalmichthys molitrix (assembly GCA_037950675.1). Classification (NCBI taxonomy): domain Eukaryota; kingdom Metazoa; phylum Chordata; class Actinopteri; order Cypriniformes; family Xenocyprididae; genus Hypophthalmichthys; species Hypophthalmichthys molitrix. Next base: position 32,716,260 of record CM075507.1, on the reverse strand, counting down.
AGAACTGCGTGCTCTCCTTGTCAGTCCGTAGACTAGAATACCTGTCAAAATAAGAGTCCCACCTTAGTAAAGGAGATCTCATACATATTTAAACTTACAAAAAATATTAAAATGTATGCAAAAACAAATTAGTTACAAAAAAGTCTGTTACAATAAAGCATGATTAATATGTATTTGGAGACCAAAATCTGTTTCTGACCAAACCTAGTGTGAAACCTCAGTCAGGGATCCGAACTGAGTCTGTTTTTGCTGCAGACTGGTATTGATATTTTAGCACCAGCCCTTTTGACAGTGTAAATATATACAGCTTCCTCAAGGTCACAAACACATGAGGGAATACAGAATCACCCGTCTGCGATCTCGGTTCGTTTACATAACCTGCGGGTATTGCTGCAGGTTTGTTTTTTCATGTCTGAGACTCATCTCACTGTCACGAGAGGGAAAAGATAGCAAATCACTCCAACGCTAACACACACACACACATGCGCACCGGCTCATGTTTGATAGGGGAGTGTATCTGATATTGTCCTGCAGCAGGAACGCTCTCATCTCCCCCTGCGGTCTCCGGTATCCAGGTGGATGTGCATTAGCCCACCCGCGCCACCGGTCACGCCTGCGCCGGGAGACCCGCTGTTCTCCATCCAAATCTGCAGGCTGGACTTTGATCACGCCCCGCATTGGCCGCCAAAACTAACCCATATACCACAGTCACAGACTTACTCAAACACAATATTCTCCCTTCTGAGTAAAGACTAAAGCCGTTCACTTCTAAATTCATGTCTCTTGGCTGTGGAAAGATATCTGTTTGCTTTCTCACCATCTGTAAGGCTGTACGATATATTGATCATTCACAGTAAATCTGTGATTTTGCTGCCAGTTATTAAATGAAGCAACTTTGTAAATATTGTGATGATTTTATTGTGCTTTTTATCTGGTCAAAGGTTGCTGAAGAATGTCATTAGACATTTTTTTTTTTTTTTTGAAATTATATTTGCATCTTGGCATTTCCAAAATGTCTAGTGAGTATAGAAACCTGGTTTATAACTAGTTTAAACTTGAGTTGCAAAAATAATGATGAGTTGGCAAATTCGATTCATTTACTTGTATCAGTTCAAATAATCAGATTCAATGAATTGATTCAAAACTTGAATAATGGACTGATTCAAAACTTAAACTTGAACGATTTATTTACGTGAATCAGTTCAAATCATCAGATTCAATGAAATGATTCAAAACGTAAACTTTAACAGTTCATTTATGTGAATCAATTCAAATCATCCGATTCATTGAATGGATTCAAAATTTGAACAATGTATTGATTCAAATCTTGAATTTCAATGATTAATTTTTATGTGAATCTGTTCAAACTGTCCATTTTAATAAATTAATTCAAACCCCGACAATAGAATTCATTAAAAACTTTAACAACACAATTGATTCAGAGCTTTAATACTCGATATTACGTGAATCAGTTCAAACTGTCATTTTCATGATTAGTTGTTTATGGAAGTTTTCCAATAATTGTAAGTAAAATTTGCTCTTATTCATTAGTAGAAATAATAAAATATCATTTCACTTCTTTTGATTTACTAAAAGAAAAAGAAAAACAGTGTAGGAAAACATTCCTCCATCATTTTTAAACTAGATATTCACAGTTTATTTTATTTTTGAATGAATCGTTTTGAATCTAAATGGCAATAAATGGCTGTTTGCTTGAAATTGTGTTTCCCCTGATTGTTAAAAAAAATAGATATTTTATGCCATATATGAACATAAATGTCAAACTATATAGTGAAAATTGTTAAAAGGCTGGAAAATATGAAGAGATTATTATATATTTTAGCTATATCACCCATCCCTCTCGCCTAAACAGAGAGAAAGAGTGAGAAAGTGAAGAGCAGTAAAACCCAAATGCTTCCGATTAAATGTCATCCATGAATATACCGCACACTGAAAAATGTAATCAGCACGCCTCTCCATTCCACCGCAGAAATCGAGGAACGTGTTTTCCTAATGAGCTCCCAGTGAAATTCCCTGCTATGCAATGTTGGCTCTTTCATGGTATTATTTCACATCCATTTATCCAGCTCCGCCACAAGAACGCCTAAGAATTTATGTGCCTCTGTGACACTGACGCTATCATAACAGAGCAGCTGCCATCCGATTGGATGACGGATAATAGAGACGGAACATGGCTGGGATCAATAACAAGATGCTTTTTCGCAGCCCTGCGAGAGTGTGGAAGGAGCCTAAACACCGTCGAGCTTGAGCTGAATACTGAATAAGTGTGCGTCCACGGTTTTATATATGGCTGTTTCTTCAGCTAAGGGCGTTTTTGGCACGCTTGACTTTTAGGAATAAACTCTCTTGACACTCACACTAGTTTATCTAATTTATTCACTAACAGATTCTAAGATAGACTGAAATGTCATGAAAATTTTCCCCACAGTGTCATTTCCACCACGTATCAGTTATGATTAATAGCATTTTTACACTTTTTGCATAATTTGAAACAATTATAGATTGACTGAAAATGATGCAAAATATAAATATTCTGTTCATAATATCTTCACTTTCTCACTTTTTCTCTAGGTTTAGGTGAGAATATGATTGGTTGATGTAGCTAAAATATCTAATGATAATAAATCTCAATATTTTTCAGCCTCAGAAATGCCATAGTTTTTTTTTTTTTCAATCAGGGGAAACATAATTTCAACCAAACAGCCATTTATTGCCATTTAGATTCAAAATGATTAATAGAACATTTAAAAAACAATGAAAATGTAGTTTAAAAATAATCAAGACATGTTTTCCACTGTTTTTCAGTAAATAGTAAATATAATTTTGCTTCTTTTTATTTACTGAAATACAGTGGGGAAAACATGCCTTGATTATTTTTAAACTACATTTTCATTGTTTTTTTTCTTTTCTATTATCATTTTGAATAATAATTAGTCCTTGGCTTTTGAACAGAATTTTAATATAACATAACAAAGACCTATTATGCCCCTTTTTACAAGATGTAATATAAGTCCCCAGAATGTGTCTGTGAAGTTTCAGCTCAAAATACCCCACAGATCATTTATTATATCTTGTCAAATTTGCCCCTATTTGGGTGTGAGCAAAAACACGTCGTTTTTGTGCGTGTCCCTTTAAATGCAAATGAGCTGCTGCTCCCGCCCCCTTTCCAGAAGAGGGCGGAGCTTTAACAGCTCACGCTTCGGTCGCTCAACAACAACAAAGCTGGAGAATCTCACGCAGCCAAAATGAGGATTGTCAGTAACGGTGTTCAGCCTTACATTGTTCAAACCGGAGTCGACACTGATGGAGAGACTCAGGAAGAAGTTACAACTTTTAGACATTTCTGAATGGTTAGTGGATAAATTTATGTAGTTGCTGTGGAGTTGATTCAGCTCATCCACTAGCATGTGTTGTCATGTTAAACTTTTGTGCAAATCCAGCGTTGAATTGACCCTCGTTTGTGAAGCAGTCCGGTGTAAAATGACGGCATGTCAACAACACTCTACTACAACAACTCTTCCTCTTCTCTAAAGCAGCCCAACATGGCCTCACCCCCTTTGTTGTGTGTTCTCGGGGGCGGGGTTTATGTAAATTTTAGAGTTTGTGATGTCACCAACCCAGGAAGAAGCTTGTTGTAGTTTCTACCAGTCGTTTGTTGTAGTCCTTAAAAAGTGATTTCTGTAAAAGAAAATATCTCTCTTTGCATTGAACTTTGAGCATCATAACTTTGCAGATGTTGTTTATGCTCAAACAGCAACATTACACACTAACTAAAGTTAAAAAAGTGAAATCATAACCCCTTTATGATTAAATCAACCCCTTAATAAAAGCTGAAGAAAGTTGAAGAAACACTCATATTTGTTTGTGTAACAGTGGAGGCAGCAAGTCCTTGGCTATTGAAACTGTTGTTGTTTACGCTCTGTTGCTCAAGAATTCTTGTATTTTTCCTCTGTCCTTCAATCTTTTTTGTATTTTGGCTTTAGTTATAGGACGAGGCTCCAATAGAGCTCTGAATATCTCCAACGGGTCTCAGAAGCTGATTGAATTCTGTTGCTTGTTTCCAGACAGTGAACGTGCAAAAAGATGCATTTCGCCGCCAACCACTGAAAGCACAACATCCATTCTCTTGCTCTGCGCCTAATTTCTAATGTAATATTAATGTAATGGGATCCGCTATAATATGCAACGCTTATGACCTAACGCTAGTGTTATGAGCATTGCACTTTGAGTCTAGTACAGCCTGAGAAACAACAAACAGGATTTGTTTTGTAAATCAAATGGTAACTGTGTTTGTTAGTGAAGATGGGAGGTGCGGTGTTGATTTAGACATTCTATTTAAATGAAAACGGTCATGCGATTATAAATGAGTATGTTTTGCCACACGGATCACGTTACCACTGAACCAGCCAGCTGTTATGGTGCACAATAAAATCTAAAGTGTAATGGGAAAACAGTGGCTGTGTTCCAAAACCTAGTGAGCTGCATTGCTGTACACTACCTGAATGTCACAAACTCTTGTAAGTGACCAGTTTTGGGACATGGGCAACAACTCTGTCCACTTATATCTCTTTTTTTAAAGTATTTGATGTACCTACCAATCATTTTTTTTATATGAAATTAGACTAAATATGCAAAATAACCATGTTTATTTTGGTATAATGAGGTCATGTGATACAAAGTAGTATGCTACTTTTGTTTCATAATGCATTGTGCCTCACATACAATTTCTTTAGTATGACAGTATTCAGTATAACATGAAAAATTTTCAGATGCACACTACTGTTCAAATGTTCGAGGTGGGTAATATTTTTTTAAAGGGTACGTATCATTAAAATCTGACTTTTTCCATGTTTAAGTGCTATAATTGGGTCCCCAGTGCATCTATCAACCCAGAAAAGGTGAAAAACGACAACCCAGTAACTTTGTTTTGGCAAGCCTTTCTCTGCAAGCATGTGAAAAATAGAGCCGCTCAGATTTGGCTGCGTGAGATTCTCCAGCTTTGTTGTTGTTGAGCGACCGAAGCGCGAGCTGTTAAAGCTCCGCCCTCTTCTGGAAAGGGGGCCGGGAGCAGCAGCTCATTTGCATTTAAAGGGACACACACAAAAACGGCGTGTTTTTGCTCACACCCAAATAGGGGCAAATTTGACAAGCTATAATAAATGGTTTGTTTTCTCTAAACTTTCTAAAATTACATTCTCCACCAAGGATGCATGCTGTTTCCTTAAAATCTGGCTTCTTAGAAGGAAGCATGACCATACTAACATTAGCCTTAAAATGCTCCCTAAGTAGGCAACAACTAGATTCGTGCATTAAAAATGTGCCTTTAGAGGTCTGGAGTCTCGGTCCTGTGATCCCTCTAGCATGACTTCCTAATCCGTCTTGCTCTGTCTTAGCGTGAAGTGCTACATCACTTCATTCGTCATGCTTAATTAAATCTGTTTCGCCAGTAATACAGCATCTCATTCATACTCGTACCCAAACACATTTTAAAGCAGCGGGGCATTGGCTAATAGATGCATCCGAGAGCAGGGGGGCTGTGCGCTCTCCGGACCATGTTCGCCAGATTCAGCTCTGTTTTTAATTAAGAGACACGTGTGGCACATCAACAGGGCCGTAATCCCTCAAAGGACGTGTTCGCTCTCCCCGTGGGGCCGCACATCCCAGACTACATGCAGAGAAAGTGAGAGATGTGGAATGACTGCTGTTTCAGAAAGTGTCCTGCCATGTTATTAGTGTAGGGTGAGTGGGAGGGCAGGAGAGAAAGAGATGAGATGAAGAAGTCTGGAAGAAGGAACGCTCTGAAATATTTGGTGCATGTTATGTAAAGTTTGTGCAAATGTTAGGAACAGACGGAATAGGTCTCCATTGTCTTTCTGAAGGATCATGTGATGCAAAGCTGAAAATTCAACATTGCATCACAGGAATAAATTACATTTGACAAAAGATTACAATAGAAGACACTTATTTTAAATAGTAATAATATTTCAGATTTTTACTGTATTTTTGATCAAATAAATGCAGCTTTCGTGGGCAGATTTAAAAAAAAAAAAAAGAATAAGAAAAGAAAGATAAGAAATTTTACTGACCTCAAACCTTTGAATGATAGTGTGCACTCTAAAAAAAAAAAATTCTGGGTTAAAATTAACCCAACTGGGTTGTTTTGACCCAGCGGTTGGGTTAAATCTTTGAACCAACCTGCTGGGTAGTTTTATTTAACTCAACTGTTGTTTAAAAATTACTATATTGCTCACTTAAAATGAACCCAAGTTGGGTTAAATATGGACCAACCCAGCGATTGGGTTGCTTTAACCCAGCGGATGGGTTAAATGTTTTATTTAACTCAACAGTTGTTTAAAAATGACTATATGTCTGGCTTAAAATGAACCCAAAATAGGTTGGTAATTAAAAATCAGACACATAATTACTAGAGGCAACAATAATAATCAAAATGTGAACATTTATTTATAATCAATTTAATAAGGGTTTATTGTTAATTATTAACTTATTTATAAACATTCATTTATTACACATATTAATAAATGTTAATTTCCAACATAATTTGGGTTCATTTTAAGCAAGCAATAAAGTATCTTTTAAACAATAGTTGAGTTCAATAAAACTACTTAGCAGGTTGAGCAAACATTTAACCCAACCATTGGGTTTGTCTATTTTCATCCCAACTTGAGTATGCATTTCTTTCCTGGAACGCAATGTTGTTTAAAAAAATGACACAAAGTTTGTAATTGATGTTATTATTCGATGAACATCACAAGCGCATGAATGACGTTCAAACTCGACCTTTTAACAGTCCTCCAACCAAAATGGAGCAGAATGTTTGTATAAAATACATTTGTTAGCTGAGAAGAAAGAAAGGGAGAGTCAAGTTAAACACAGATGGAAAATAATTTCCCGATTTTCCCTCGCGGCGCTTCAGGCTGCAGGAATAAATATGATGTCTAGAAATACATCCAGGTGGTTTCGGGGAAATGCATAAAGATACAAAACGGAAGCACGATGTTTAACATCAGCAACGTACAGAGGAAAAGACGGGAGTGGAGAAGCCTGGCTTGACTCATACATTTTAACTGACCTGTATTGATTGAGCGGAGGCAGAAATGACGGCGAGAGATAGACGAGTGTTAGAGAATAGAGAGGGAGAATGCGGGGGCTTGAAAATGAGAGGATATTGACAGTGCTGTTAAACATATGAGTCACCAACCTTCCCCCCTCAGTCATTAGCATGAACGCGAGGAACAAGACAGCCCTCCGCCGAAATAAATGGGTCACTTAGACTGACAGAAAACACTTGTGCGCTCCTTAAACAGATGAACGTGTGACACGCTTTAGAGACTGAGCAGAGAAGGTGTGCAGATATCCTCTTATCTGTGCTTTTGTCTTGTTTTACAGCAAAAACATCGAAATATACTTAAAATAAGATACATTTACTTGAAGATATACTATGACATGTTTTCAGAGGAATTAACTTGTTTATATTACAGACCCGACTGGCAAAGTGCTTTTTCTTGTAGTAATAACAGTAAATTATGCATAATTACAAGTAACTAACCCTAACTGTAACTCTATAGTGTTAATTAATATTACTCAGTACTTATTTGAGAAAGTACAATGTCTATATGTCACCTTAAAATAAAGTGTAACCAAAACAGTTTGCTAACGGAGTGAGATAAATAAACTTAATTGAAGATACTCTATCAATTAAAAATTTGGGGTTGGCAAGATTTTTTAAATGATTTTTTAAATAAGTCTCTTTTGCTCACCAAGGCTGCATTTATTTGATAAAAAATACAGTAAAAACAGTAAAAATGTGAAATAATATTACAAATTAAAATAACTGTTTTATGTTCAAATATAATTTAAAATGTAATTTATTCCTGTGATCAAAGCTGAATTTTCAGCATCATTACTCCAGTCTTCAGTGTCACATGATCCTTCAGAAATCATTCTAATATGATGATATGATGATTTGCTGCTCAAGAAACATTTATGATTAACAGTTGTGCTGCTTCATATTTTTTAAAGAAACTGTGATACTTTTTTCAGGATTCTTTGTAAATGAATTATAAATGTTTTTACTTTCAATTCTGATCATTTTAATATGGAAGCTTGTTTCCGCCACTGAAATCCGGTCTTTTTTTCTCAGAATTGTGTGATATAAACTCACAATTATGAGTTATAAATTATTCTGACTAAAAACTGTTTTCCTCAAAATTGGACTTCATAACTTGTAATTGCAAGTTAATATTTCACAATTCTGAGAAAAGAAGTCAGAATTGAGAGAAAAAAAGTCAGAATTGCGAGAGAAAATTCTGAATTGAGAGAAAAAAAATCAGAATTGAGAGAAAAAAGTCAGAATTGAAAGAAGAAAGTCAAAATAGAAAAAAAGTCTGAATTGAGAGAAAAAAGGGAGAATTGAGAGAAAAAAAGGAGAATTGAGAGAAAAAAAAGTCTGAATTGCGAGAAAAAAAGTGAATTGAGAGAAACAAAGTCAGAATTGAGAGAAAAAAAAATCAGCATTGAGAGAAAAAAGTCTGAATTGCGAAAAAAAGTGAATTGAGAGAAACAAAGTCAGAATTGAGAGAAAAAAAAATCAGCATTGAGAGAAAAAAGTCTGAATTGCGAAAAAAAAGTCTGAATTGAGAGAAAAAAATCAGAATTGAGAGAAAAAAATCAGAATTGAGAGAAAAAAGTCAGAAATGCAAGAAAAAAGTTTATATCCCGCAATTCTGAGAAAAGAAGTCAGAATTGTGAGATAAATGGTCGCAGTTACCTTTTTAATTTTTAATTTAGTGGCGGAAACAAGTTTCCATACTTTAATTCATCATAACTGAATAAAAAAATATGAATTACTTAAAAAAAAATCTTTTTTCTTTTTTTAACTAATCAGTATTAAATGCCAAGTTCAGTGCATACATACATGATTTCAATTTCTAGATTTCGCAAGGATACCGAACAGGAAATAAAGCCATATCTTTGACATTTTGACATGAAACGTATCATACACATATCACTGCCACAATGCAAAGTGCAAAACCTACTGGTCAAATTGTGTAAAATCCAAATATCGTTATTGTTTTGAAATAACTTAATAATGTGATTTTTACTCCAAACCTCCGGATCTGCAGTTCGGCCATTTTAACAGATTCAGCATTAGTGAACCACTAAAATTAGCTCAGATCATATTCAGAAAAAGCCTCCAACTCTAAGCTGAATGAATAAATTCTTTTTGCAATTCATCTTAATGAAACCTTAATGAAGATGCTAAACAGTACAGAGGCATTATCTCGGCAATGCATTTGCACATTGTGACCTTACAATAGCCGTTCCAGCGGTGTTCTGGGGCCGTAATTGCTGCCTGCAGATATGTTCTCTTTACAAAGACCAAGAACATGGAAAAAAAGCATGAAATATTCCATTCTGAATTTAAAAGGACAGTAAAAATATAATTTCCTGCCTTTTTGGGCTTAGTCATCGATCAACACATGATTTTGTCACTGAAGAAACTCGTTTCATAATTCAGAGAAGAATGATGTGTTGGGCTTTCTGACCCTTTCTATTGCGTGATGAGTCGGCCGTCCGGCGCAAGACATGTAGGTGCGACGTGTCGGCTCCTGGAGAATAAATCAGAGCCAACACCCTTGTCACTTGAATCCCACATGAGAAATTACTAGCGCTCTGGTTCACGAGCTCTGGTCATTAGATCTTCTGTTTATGTGAAACGGACGGACGGAGTCATTTCAGTTCCTGCGACTGATTCATACTGTCGTTCACCAGATAGATGACCACAGTCCTGACGAATCTTTAATTTGATCTTGAGGGGCGTCAGGAGTTATGACTATTAATACATACAAGAATTCCAATTAAATATCCCTCTCATTTCATTATCAATAATCACACTGTGCTTAATGTGTTCAAGGCTTGCTGACACACACCAGTGCGCTTTAGATGCGTTTAAAGCATGGTGGAGATACATTCTTGGCATGCTTTGAAGAAAAGACAGCCTCAGGTGACATCCACTGACTTTTGTTGTGTTTTTTGAGCAGAAATTGGATGGAAATCTATTGAATTCTGCAAAATTTGAGATTGAAGTAGAGCTGATTGATATGAACAAACTCTTATAACACAGTGAGTAATTTTATATCAGTTACAGTAAACCGTTCAAAAGTTCAGATATACTTTTATTCAGCAAGGATGCTGTTTCTTTTGAACGTAAAAGAATACTGTAAAAATGTAACAGTTTCCACAGAAAATATTAAGCAGTAAAACTGTTTTCAACATCGATAATAATCAGAAATGTTTCTTGAGCAGCAAATCAGAATGATTTCTGAAGGATCATGTGACACTGAAGACTGGAGTAATGATGCTGAAAATTCAGTTTGCATCACAGGAATAAATAACATTTTAAAATATATTATAATAGAAAACAGTTATTTTAAATAGTAATAATATTTCAGAATTTTTACTGTATTTTTGATCAAGTAAATACAGTCTTGTTGAGCATGACACTTTAAAAAAAAAAAAACATTGAAAATCTTACAGATCCCAAACCTTTGAATGGTTATGTATATCACTATATTTTTGATGCTGTTGTTGGAAATTCAATAGAAAAAAAAAATTGTTTACATTTTTTCATTTTGCAGATGTTTTCATCCAAAGCGACTATATGATTTATTAATAAATAATAGTTATTTTTTTGATAATCTGGTGAAATTAAATACTTAAGAGGTGAAAGATACTCAATCTCAGTTAGATTATTTTTACTTTTTTTTTTTTTTTTTTTTTGGTACTTGATGGAATAAACCAAATTATCAAATTATTCATAACATATATTCTTAATGTAAAATGTTTTTACACTGGTTATCCAACTTACGTCAGTGTAAAAACAGCTTTACACTAACAAGTTCTTCCTCTGTGTAAATGATATAGCAACCGTCTGTCGCGTGACAATCATATTCTGCTCTGCCCTAGCAGAAATCATAATCAAATTAGCCAGAATATTTTATAAACAAACACACAAGAAGCGGGGGAAGTATATAACTTTCTAAATGTCCTGTGGACATCTGCAGAGCTTTCAGTGGGTGCAGATTTTGTGTGGGCCTAAAACTCACATGAACTCTACAGTAAACAAGCTGCCAGAAAGGAAATGCTGACTTAAACAAGCAAACAATTATTCAATTTGATTTTGTTTTTGGGCTCTACTAGAATTTTTTTTCCATGTTTGAATGTTCAAAAACACCTTATTTTTTCCATATTCTCCATTGTTGCAGCTCCTCTCTTCCCAGTCTGTCAGTAACGCTCTGTCTCTCTATGAAGCCCCTCCTTCTGAAAAGCTCAGTGTGCTCTGATTGGTCGGCTGGAGCAGTGTGTTGTGATTGGTGTTTGGGAAATGTCCCGCCCCTTATCATAACCGCCAGTTTCAACACACTACTAATTAACTCAACCAGGCCCCGCCCCTTTATTCTGCATATTAATTATTTAAATGAGGAATATTGTGACGTGTTCGTTCCCGGAAGAAACTCAAGACTACAATGGAGTTCAGGGAGTTCAGAAACAGTGACACTGATATAGAGAATAACTCCTGCTTGAGGGACTTTGTTGACCTTTTTCATGCTCAGACTGCAACAAAAAAGTTAAACATGTAAAAAAGCACAATATGACCCCTTAAAAGGGATCATAAAAGCCTAGGTGGCGATGCTCAAGCATGCACACTATCGATCGCACCTCTGACAATGCAACACCCAAGCTAATCAACAGAGGTTCAGTCCTTGGCCCGGCCTTGCCAGTGCCACGCCACCGGAGCACATCCCTCAGGTGTCCGCTATCTGATCGCTCGGATTGATTATCCCAAGGAGAGTGTGACATTCAGACCACATTGTGCTGCCATCCTCCAAATGAGATGCTAAAGGTGTACAGCCCCGACAAAGCCCCAGACCCCGCAGTCAATTACGATCAAAGAGAAGCCGCTGGTTGCAGCGCCGACGCTGGACTCTCCTGATTGTCGGAGGCAGCGGAGCAATAGGGTTTCCCATCTCAGGGGAGTTTCGCTCCGAGAGGGAGGATCTCGGCACAGCTGTGGAGTAATACTTTAGGATGCACTCCAAAGCACCAGTCGATACGCAGATCTTTACAGAATCTGTTGTTATTTGTCTCACAGGGTTCTGGGGGAATAGGGAATAGCAGCATGCCGGATATTATATCCAGTGTTCTTTGGAATGGATCATTTAAAAAAATTGTCCAAAATTATATTTAAATGGAACAGTTTATGGAACCTTTAGACAAAATATAAAAGAAGAAAAAGTTCTGATGCTTGTAATGTAAATCAAGGAGATCTTTATAACAGTATAAGAGACATGAAATGCATATAAATATCAGTCGTCACTCTATATCTGCCAATAATATGTCTTAGTAGGATTGCTTAGTTTTATGATCAAAGCTCTGTAGTTTTAAAACGTATAATGCAATGCAATACAATGATGATTGAGATGAACAAATAAAAGCATGATGATCATATTTGTGAATAATCAAGTTGCTTCAGTCCAGTAAGTATCCATCTTAAAAATATTACTAACAATATATAAGTTATTCTTGGGTCACGTGACGTCATTTTTTTGGCTTTAATAATAATATAAAAGAAAGATATGACATCTAAAGTATGTAAGGTAGTACATCTAGATCTCTTTTATTGAATCTAAAAGGTTTCAATTATATTTTGCTTCATATAAAGGTATTTTAAAGATTTTGAAGTGTCAAAATGTCATTCGGTTTTACCATCCAAAGGCCAATACAGCCATTTCATTTGTGATTAAAAATGTAATAAATGTATATATTTTTTATTCTGGCATGATTTTATATCATCATATATCAACATAGTGCAAAATGGTATTAAAATTATGTGTAGAAGTCATCGCTTTGTTATGAGAGAATGTCCGGAAAAATGAATTTCATTGATGTCATTCGGAGTAACCAATATAAAGGGACCATTTTGGATCAAGTCATGCGGTCAATATCATGTGACAGGATGTGACATCATTCAGACACTTATGGTCGTGAAGCAAAGTAATTAACTCTCTCTTAATTATTTGAAAAATTCATGTTTTCACTTGCTCATACGCATGTCCCGAAACATCAGGTCATTTGGTACAACTGCTATAAAACATGGAAAATGTTGTAGTATTTTAAAAACTTGTACTAAATATTAAATGTTTGATTGTCCTTTTGCTAGATTTCAGCCTGTTAGCATTGTTTAAAAATAACGTCATTCGGTATAACCAAAAGTGTCATTCGGTAAAACCGAAATTTTTGTTACACGGAATGACTTTTTTAGTGACAAATTTTGTCCATCTTGTAAAAAATGACAAAAGCAGTGTTAATTGATTTTTAAAAAAAAACAAAAAAACAATCTCATTGTTAACACTTAATAAAACTTCAAAATTATTCATATCTCTATTGTTTCTTACACTTTTAAAAACTTTATTTGTCAATGACCCTCCTACATTTACACCGTGTCCTAACCAGACACAAGATAAAAGTTGTTTTTTTCATGTTTTTAATCATAGTTTTTGTCCTAACTAGCCGCAATGGCGACACTCAATGATATTAGAACTGGTTCCTGTTTTTCTGTGACGTCGCGGCTGGAACAACAACACAAAGTATGGCAATGATAATCTCAGGTAATGTTTATGTTCTTTATTTAATGTTAAACGTATCTAATGTGAGTTTGAATATCTTTTTGTGTGTCTTTTATAGTCGTACTGAAACCAACAATGAACAGTTTACCTCAGATTCTCAAAATAAATGAAAGGAAACAAGAACATTCAAAATGTCAACTCATTATGAACAGACAAGTGTATTCTATGACAAAGATTGTTTCAGTAACTCAGTATGTATTTTTATAATAGTTTAATATTCATGAATTTTATTATGTTCTTATCCATTTCGTTGCGAGTGCCGAGAGAGCCCACCATCAGCTCTTCTGATTGGCTGTGATTTTTGATTGACTTTATCGCGTCCCATAGTGGCGTCGCATCGCGTCTTGTGTGGACAGACAAATTGTTTGTCGCTGGAATCTTATAGCATCGTGTCTGGTTAGGACACGGTGTTACTTTCTTAAAATCAAGATTTCACAGCCTTTAACCTTCATGTAACGGACATAGGGCAGTAAGAACTGTGCATGTAAACAACTGACACTAGAGATTGCTGTCTTTAGCCCACTTGTTAGAGGGCCTGACACCCATGCCAGCGGACCCGGGTTCGAGTCCCACTTAGAGCGGGCTGTTCAAACAGGAGCGGTTACATTTATTTGCTAGGCATGCAGTAGATTATGTGCAACAGGTTTGTCAGCAAAGTTGTGATCATGTTGATCATTTAGAGGCTTAGAAATTTAGTATCAAATGTGATACAGTAGGCTTTATACGGTTAATTATAGTAAAGAGCACTATTCAGATGGGATTAGTTCTCTAAATGCATCATGTACTGATTGGGATCGATAAGGTGAGAGTGTGTGTTGTCTGGATGTGATGTGAGGTTTCAGAAGGTTTCACATGTTGTGCATCACGAAGCGCATTGTTATTCCGATCAGTTTGTGGGATCAGACTCTCCTTATTGATTTAATTTTCCTTTTATGTTGGATGTGATGCCAGCAGCACACAGACCCCCAAGTGTTATTTTACTCAGAAGCTTGGCAAAAAGGTCTAAATCCATAATGAAGGTGCAGCCGGTAGCACAACAAGAAATGAAATGTAGGTTTAGTTACAGTATTCAATTAAGCACAAAACAACCGTGGAAGCGCTGAATGTAAACAGCGTAAGAGAATGACACAGAAGAAAAGATATTGTTGAATAAAGTTATTTTTGTTTTGTGTTTGCGCACAAAAAGTATTCTCGTCGCTTCATAACATTAAGGTTGAACCCCTGCAGTCACGTTGACTGTTTTAACGATGTCTTTAGTACCTTTCTGGACCTTGAAAGTTGTGGTTATATTGCTGTCTATGGACGAGAATATACCTCTTGGATTTCATCAAAAATACCTTAATTTGTGTTCCGAAGATGAAGGAAGGTTTGGAACGACATGAGGGTGAGTAATTAATGACAGAATTTACATTTTTGCATGAACTAACCCTTTAAATAGACTAAATGCACACTTTGTATGGCTATTTTATTTGCAGCCCTGTATTAACTGCACAAAATACCATAGAACTTTTACACTTTTTTCCATATTAAATATATAAATAACATTTTATAAGTTATAAATACAGACTTTTTAATGGAAGATTTGTTTATAAATGAAATACAGATGAGATAAAATCACTTGCACTCTTTGTCTATTTTATTTGCATAAAATACCTTAGAAAAACTTTCCTCATAGTTACATTATTTTTTTATGTTCACAGTGCTCTATGTGTCATGTAAGCTGTTTTACTTGAAGCTAATTTCATGTACTTCATGTGCTCTGGGCCGCTCAAATTAGAGGTCTGCATAACCCCGCGGAACCCGGTTAGATTAGTTGCAGCGCGGGACTAATTTTCCGAGCTGTAGGTGGGAGTGGGTGGTATTCCTGTAAGAGTTGTTGTCGGGAATGGGCAGTCATGAATAATTCACCAGTTTGAAAAGTTAAAAATTGGTATTTTGCTTTTTTTTTTTTAAATAATGCATATGAAATGTAGTTTCCTGTAGTGTTGAAGTCTGATGCATTTAAACATTTTCCAATCCTGTTCAGTGAACCTGTGCAAAAACAATTATTTTATGCCATAAAGTGTTTACAGACTGACGTCCTCTTCTTTCTGTCTGAAGCAGATGGTCAGTGTTCAGACTTTTTATTGGTGGTTCAATAGTGGTGAAAATCAAGTTTTTAATGTTGTTTATATGTCTATGTGATGTTTTTAATATGCTTTAAGACAAACCATGTGCAAAATCATAAGTCAAGTATTTTCTCTTTAAAACTGCAGTGATGTAAAGACAGGTTCAAAAATGTGGTTTGAAATCGCTGGTGTCTGTGATGCCACAAACTACCTTGTAACCAATCACGTCAACGTGCCGGCGGGCTTTAGCATATCATTAACAGCGAACTAGCAGGGAAGTCTTGAGAGAAGCCAGGTTATCTTGGTATATTTTTCTGTTGATATGAAAAATCGGGATGATACACCTATCTCCCGATTCGATACTATCGCGATTCGAGATGTATCTTTTTTTTTAAGAAATGCGATTCTACAAGTATTACGATTTTGCTTTGTTTTTTTTAACACTAGGCCGTGGGGAAAAGTTGAATCATACACTTATACAGACTGTACATGATGTATGAGTCATATTTAAAAAAAGCAATTCATCACATCTTTCTGAGTTATATTTCAGAAGCATCATACATTACAATACTACATTCTCTTAAATAAATGATTCAATGACAAACACATTTTTAACAGTCATTTGTCGCCACCTAGGGGGAAACGATAGTCGTTTTCAAAAGGTGATAACTATTTTGATCGCTATACTGTAGACATCAGTGATTATATTTGAACTATAAACATTTATCCCAGTACTTCTATGATAATTTGAACTATTGTAGCACTGAACTATTGCGCTTTGCTTTCTTTGAAGCGCTTGGGTAGTCGCTTTCTCTCGTCCGCTTGAAAGGGATATTACGTCACATGACACGCATAAATAACGACACATTTCGCCCTCTGTTGGAACAAAAGTGGGTAACTTCTGTCCACCTCGTTTAGGACAAAAATGAAGCAATTTAATTTGAATTAATATCGATTAATCGAAAAAAAAAAAATGATTTTAAAATTGTAAACAAAATTTTTTTTTTTTTTCCCCAGCCCTAGTATGATGTATATTACGATAAATATGCCTTTCTCCACTGATGATCTGAGTTGTTCAAAGTGTTTATGAGGATACTGATTTTTAGAAGACACATTATTAGCTGTTTGATAGCGTAGTCAAGCAAAAGGCTAATTATATTAATTACCGTTATGTGTCCGACACTGTAAAAAGCGATTCCATTGTGCAGCGTTTACCTCAGTAAGTTGACCGAGTGGATCTCTGAGCTCATGCGAGTGAGTGGAGGCGGGGCTAATTAGTATATTCATAGAGCAATGTATAATAAATGAAGCAAGGGTGTCGAGTTACATTCAATCTATTTTAAGGCATGAAGACATATTTTCACAAGAAAAAAACGGTTAAATTTTGGTGATCAAAGGATAAAATGATTGACTACAGGGGGATTTTAATTAAATTGAAATATAGTAATTTTAATTTTCAGCTCCCAACTTTTCATATATAATTTTAAGCAACAAAGATGTTAATGTATTTAAGATAAACATGAGAAGCGGCTCATCAGTGTTGTGAGATTTAATTGATGGTGTTTGCAGGAACGTGGCCTAAATTTAGCGGCAGCAGGCAGAAATCCACAGAAGCGCTCATTATTTCATTCTGGGACCTTTCAAACTTGATTTTGTTTCCTGACGGATTCTGGCTTCTGGATGTTGTGTGTTAGTTCAGATAATCTGGGTTGGATTTTGTGTTTTTCTCAGGTGATTTCCAGTATGTGTGTGCAGTCCAAGGCTCTTTAGGGTCAAATGTTTTCATTTTTTCGTGTTCTCTCCCACTATGGGGTAATTTTACACCTTATTAGGATTCATTTGCAAAATTAATTCACTCATTCTGTACAAAGGAAGTGGGTTTTTTGGATCATGGCAAAATGAAACTGTTCACAGAGATAGTCATCATATGTTAGTCATCTTATCTAAAAATTAATGCCATTATGAGAACACGATTGCTTTATGTTATCTCAGGCCAGAGAAGAAAAGAACATAAGAGGGGTTCCCCAAGGATGGAGATGTGATGTCCTGGTAATGCCGTATCCCAGAGGACATCATTAGCATTATCTGAGCTGTATATCCTGGAAGGAGAAGCTCAGCGTTTTTCAGCTTGCAGTTTTTAAATAATTCTCACTTGCGTTTCTCTGTTGAAGTTTGCTGGAGGAGTTGAGGATTTTCCAGAATGATCTCATTCGTATTCATATGTAAGTGCAAACATGCATTTTCAGATGTTTGGATAGACATTGAAAAATGTGATGCCAATGTATTGACAGCATCTAAAACATAAACCCTTCCATATGTGTAGAACTTTAGAGAAATGCAAACCTTTGCACACACCCTCTTTTATTCCTCTTAGACTGTCGTTTATCAGTAAATTATGGAAAAACTTACAAGAAAGACATTTTTTAAATGGCAGATTTATTTATTTATTTATAAAAATAAATACAGTTTTACAGTTTACTCTCTTTGTATGGCTATTTTATTTTATTTATTTTATTAAAATGCATTAACTGTAATGGTTTTAACCTTTTTTTTTCCCTTTGATATAAAATATTACATTTATATTTAATAAGTTATAAATAAAGACTTTATAAAGTAAATACAGATGGGATAAAAGTCATTTGCATTGTATGGCCATTTTTATTTTATTTATGTTATTTTTTATTTAATTTAATTTTATATTTTATTATTTGATTTTATTTCATTAAAATGCATTAACTGTAATGGTTTTAACCTTTTTTCCTTTGATATTAAATGAATTAAAAGTTATAAATAAAGACTATAAATTAAATACAGATGGGATAAAAGCCATTTTATTTTATTTTATTTTATTTTATTATTTATTTATTTATTTTTTTTAAATGCGTTAACCGTTATGGTTTTAAACGTTTTCCCTATAATATTAAAAATAATTAATTAGTAATATTAATAAGTAATATTTTATAAGTTATAAATAAAGACTTTTTATAAATTAAATAGATGGGATAAAAGCCATTTGCATTGTATGGCTATTTTATTTTATTTTATTTTATTTTATTTTATATTTTATTTTATTTTATTTTATTTTATTTTATTTTATTTTATTTTATTTTATTTTATTTTATTTTATTTTATTTTATTTTATATTTTATTTTATTTTATTTTATTTTATTATTTTATTATTTTATTTTATTTTATTTTATTTTATTTTATTTTATTATTTTATTTTATTTTTTATTTTTTATTTTATTTTTTATTATTTTATTTATGCATTAACTGTTATGGTTTTCCCTTTAATAATAAATATAAAAGTAATATTTTATAAGTTATAAATAAAGACTTTTTATATGATGGCATAAAAGACATTTGCATTGTATGGCTGTTTTAGTTTTTATTATTTTATTTCATTTTATTTTAGTAAATGTATTATCTATTGGTGCTAAACATTTTTCATTTAATATTAAATATATAAATAATATTTAAGTTATCAATTAAATTATTCAAATTCTATAATATTAAATTATTATAAATTTTAGAGGGAATTCATTTTGAACCTCTGAGAATGTGTAAAAATGTGTATATCTCTGAATTTTGTATTTGTAAAAGATGCTATTTATTGTCTATTCAATCGTATGAAACTGTATGTGTGCTAAAACCACACTTTACATAACAAACATTTACAGACACTAATGAGGTCGCGTTGATTTGTCATAGTTGCGTCTGCAGGATTGAGTGCACTGAGATGGCGGAATGCGTTCAAAGCTGGCGTCAGTGTGATCCAGCTCATCTTTTCTGACAGCTCGACTTGCATCCTGCCCCTGGACACAAGCTGGAGCCCGGCCGAGGCTCGATGGCTCTTACGCCCTCCTTTAATCTTCTGCTGGGTGCTTGAGCCTCACGCTTCACAGCACCTGGGCACTTTACGCCCCCTCAGCAGTGAGCTCATACTCCCTAGTGTGCGACCCAGCCACCTACCAGACTGTCTCTGGTTCAGCCAACAGCCTTATTCTCTGGAGCCTCATCTATACCTCAACCCAGAGCTGCAGATGATAAAGAGGCCTAAAAGAACATTAGAGTCAGCCAATCATCATATTAGAATGATTTCTGAAGGATCATGTGACACTGAAGACTGGAGTAATGATGCTGAAAATTCAGCTTTGATCACAGAAATAAATTACAGTTTACTATATATTCACATAGAAAACATATTTTAAATTGTAATAATATTTCAGAATTTTACTGTTTTTACTATTTTTTTTTATCAAATAAATTCAGCCTTAGTGAGCAGCAGAAGAGAATTCTTTTAAAACAAACAAACAAAAAAAGCTTACATACAGTTGCATCCATATACAAGTCGCATTTTATTTTTGTATTCAGAACAGAATGAGAAACAAACAGAAAGTACAAACATTACAAACACTACAAATGTTTTGTAAAGGCAAAAATATTTTGAATAGGCCACTTAAAAAGCTTCTCCACTACAATTCAATAGCCTAATTGCAGTAACGCTCCAAACTAATTAGCTAGTTAATTACTCCTATTATTTTTTCATCTGTTTGTTTGTAAACATATGAGTTTTGTTGTGCAGTTTGGGCTTGATGTAGAAATTTCTAGATGATAAAAACAGAACATTTTTATTCCAGAAAATATGGTCATTTGTTTTGTATGTTTAGACCAATAATAGGATGATACGAAAACCCAATTGCACTAAAGCAAAATGAACTGATCTGATTTGTTGTTGCCTCTGTATTTACCTTTAAAGAGTTCATTTTTAAATTAATTAATTGATTTTCAGTTAATTTCCATGATCTGGTGACTACAGTGTCATGATCAATAAGTCATGATGTTCTTAACACATATGAAATAATAATCAGAAAAAAAAAAAGTTTAAAATGGAAGTTTATTGAAAAGTTTGCATATGTGTTTTATGTTGAGTAGCATATTTGATACATCAGGCTTTTATTGCTCGTATCATATAGTGATATAGTGAGAATATGGAGGGAAAACACCTCAGTTTTATTCAGAGGCTCAAACTGAGCAAAAATATGCATTTTGGTGCAGATGCTGAAATATATATGGCCAAAAAAAGAAATGAAATTCTGATGCTTGTAATGTATATCATCATCTTTATAAAAGTATAGCATTTACTGACATGAAATGCATATAAATATCAGTCATCACTGCCAATATATCTGCCAATATGTCTTAGTAAGATGACATAATATAATGCGATGCGTTAACACTTTTTACTTCAGGGTCCAATTCTCACTATTAACCAGTTGCTAATTGCTATTATCATGCATATTACTATGATATTGGCTGTTTATTAGTACTTATAAAGCACATATTAATGCCTTATTCTGCATGATCATATTCTACATCCATAATCATACCCAATACCTAAACTTAACAACTACCTTACTAACTATTAATAAGCAGTAATTAGGAGTTTATTGAGGGAAAAGTCGTAGTTAATAGTGAGAAATGGACCCTAATCTATACTGTAGAAAATTCTGGGTTAAAAACAACCCAAGTTGGGTTGCAATTGGGTTGTTTTTAACCCAGCAGTTGGGTTAAATATTTGCCCAACGTGCTTGGTCGTTTTATTTAACTCAACTATTGTTTAAAAATTACTATATTGCTTGCTTAAAATGAACCTAAAGATTGTTCGAAATGAACATTTATTAATCAAATTTAAACAATCAACATGTATTAAATTTCTTATTAATAAATGCTCAACTTTTGTTATTGTTGCCTCTAGTAATTATGTGTCTGCTTTTTAATTTCTAACCTATTTTGGGTTCATTTTAAGCCAATTATTTTTAATCAATAGTTGAGTTAAATAAAGCTACCCAGTATGTTGGGCAAACATTTAACCCATCCGCTGGGTTTGTCCATTTTCAATCCAATTTGGGTTGTTTTTAACCCAGCATTTTTTTTAGAGTGTAAAGTGTGACCTGTAATGCAATACAATGATTGAGAGATGAACATATAAACCATATAAAAGCCTGATGATCATATCTTACACTTACTTACATGAAAAAATGGATATGGATAATCAAGTAACCTACACTCTAAAAAATGCTGGGTTAAAAATGGACAAACCAAACAAATAGGTTGTTTTAACCCAGCGGTTGGGTTAAATGTTGGCCCAAACATGCTGGGTAGTTTTATTTTACTCAACTATTGTTTAAAAATGACTATATTGCTCGCTTAAAATGAACCCAAAATATGTTGGAAATGAACATTTATAAATAATCTTAATGAATAATAATTAAACAATCAACATTGTTAAATATTATTATTGTTGCCTCTAGTAATTATGTGTCTGATTTTTAACTTCCAACCTTCCAAGGTCCATTTTTAAACAATAACTGGGTTAAATAAAACAACCCAGTCGCTGGGTTCATCCATTTTCAACCCAACTTGTATATTGCTTTAGTTTAGTCCAATAAGTGTAAAGATTTCACAGTAAAAAGACACTTGATCCACAACATGAAGTTGGATGTTTTTACAATTATACTTTTTGCTGGCTAAAAAAGTATAGACTCAATCAGGCGACAGAAGGCTTGTAGCAGATTGTGTGGTTTTGATCAATCTGGTCATTTAAAATCCGTAGAAATATCAAATATGACACAGTAGACTTTATATAAGTGTGATTTTAAGGGGCCAAGAAGGTTAGCGTGGGAGCGAATGCGTTCCAGTCTACTAAACTCTGGAGTTATCGATAATTTCCACCTGATCATAGGCCATAATGTGTGTTTTGCATAAAAGCTTCTACATACAGCGACTGTGCTCGAATATACGCTCATAAACATTCACATCTAGTTTTGTTTTGTCTTTTTTTTGCAGACAAGCTGGCTGTTTCTGTCCATATTTTCTTTGGGAAAAGAGAGCGTCTGTCTGGGAATGCACTAGAACACTACTATTAAGTGTGCGTTTCAATTTGTTAGCGGTAAACACACCTTTGAATGCACGACTCAACTGCTCCTAGATAAACTCATTTGCATGAATTTGCTTTTCCCCGGTGACGCTGCTCTCACCCTGCAGTATGTTCAGTCGCCGTCTGGCCTTTCAGATCGCATGCGTGCAGCGAAAAAAGCCATAATTTTCCATCCAAAGGCATCAGCGTGTGCGTTATTCTTTGCAAATTCTCTGAGATTTAGAACAGGATGTTCCCTCAGTGTTATTCTGTCTGCGTTTCAAAGACGCGCCCAGTATCTTTTAGCTAGAAAAGAGCGAGCTTTTCAAAGGGTATTATGCTTGGAAATATACAATGCTAATGTTATCTGCTGTGTATTTTTATCACGCTTTTGATATGGGCTGCCACGCAAGAGGGTAATGAGATGAGGATCCGTGCTAGTGAATTTCAAGACAATCCCGATTTCTCCCCTCGAATCTATTATCATAATCTTCAAAGATGCTTGTCTAGTTCATTTTGCGCGTGACCCCGGCAAGTAGGTCATTGAATTTCCTGAAATGACTACAAATAAGAGACTCGTCATTAGGACGCAGACAGTGAGTGGACTGCAAATCACTTGGGAATTAAAGAGAAGTGATGGGCCTTCCCAAATCTTTGATCTAACGCCATGATCAAGTATTGTTAACGGTTCTGGTTCTGATTCCCATCAGTGTTCGTTTAGGATTATTTATATACACTGTAAAAAGTGGTAACTTGTTACGTTAAAGAGCTATTTCTACTTGATATTATACCCTTAAATATAGTTCAATCATGACAATTCTCGGAATGAATTGGAGGAGGGATAACAGAAGCTTTCATAATCGCGCAACGTGTCGATCGCAGGCTAGGGTTATGTGGATTTGGAAGTGCTTCTGTTTAGCTGGAAGAACTAATCAGCGTTCGGTTAAATTTTTGTTGGTGTAACCTAATATGTTAGGTTGATGTAAATAACATTTTTTATATGAATAAAATGAATTAAAGGATTAGTTCACTTCAGAATTAAAATTTCCTGATCATTTACTCTCCCCCATGTCATTTGAGATGTTTATGTCGTTCTTTCTTCAGTCGAAAAGAAATGAAGGTTTTTGAGGAAAACATTCCAGGATTTTTCTCCATATAGTGGACTTCAATGGGGTTCAACAGGTTGAAGGTCCAAATGTCAGTTTCAGTGCAGCTTCAAAGAGCTCTACATGATCCCAGACGAGGAATAAGAGTCTTATCTAGAGGAACGATCTGTCATTTTCTAAAAAAAAAAAAAAAATTTATATACTTTTTAACCACAAATGCTCGTCTTGCACTGCTCTGTGATGCGCCACGCATTACGTAATCATGTTGGAAAGGTCACGCGTATTTTTAGGTTTTTCTTTTTCTTTTTTCAATTGACATTTACGTTTAATTTTTAGTAATTGTGGAAATAAATTTCATTTATTTTTTAGTTTTAGTCATTTTAGTGCTTCGTCAACTTATTTTAGCAAGTTGCCATGGGAACATTTTAAGTTTTTCATCAAATATCTATATTTTATTTCAGCTTAATTTCAATTAATGAAAATTGTTTTTAGTAGTTTTAGTTTTAGTTACCAATAACAACACTGAGAGGGGGATCACACACAGTTTCTGCCAATCTCATGTTAATCTTGAGTACATATAGAATAATATTGCATCCTTCATATCTCCGAAAAGTCTTTAGTTTTATCATATTTATAAAAGATAGATACGCTGTACCGAGTCTTTCCGAAAAAAGCTGAGCTCCTGTAGGCGTGACTGCCGTTAGTGTTGTGGGCGGAGCTAAAGAGTCACGAGCGCGCGCAGCTTTTGCGTAGAGATCGTCTGCAAGCTGTGACATCATTATAAATAAAATCCAGCAAATCCAGCACCGAACTGGGACTTGTTGGCCATGTTTAGCACACTTTAACAGTGTAAATAAGTCAGAATGCATGAAATAGCATTACACCCCCCCTTTAAGAATCAATTTATGACTCTTTTAACAATTGAAGAACAATTGGTCCAAACTATAAATATATTAAAAATGTATCTTCATTTTTAAAAAAAAAATCATTTATTGCAGCAAAACGCTGTATCTTTTAACTATACACTCTAAAAAATGGCATTGAAAATGGAAAAACCCAGCAATTGGGTTGTTTTAACCCAGCGGTTGGGTTAAATGTTTGCCCAACCTGCTAGGTAGTTTTATTTTACTCAACTATTGTTTAAAAATGACTATATTGCTTGCTTAAAATGAACCCAAAATATGTTGGAAATGAACATTTATTAATATGTTTAATTAATAATAATTAAACAATTTGTTAAATTTCTTATTAATAAATGTTCACCTTTTGATTATTATTGATGCCTCTAGTAATTATGTGTCTGATTTTTAATTTCCAACCTATTTTGTGTTCATTTTAAGCCAGTCATATAGTCATTTTTAAACAATAGTTGAGTAAAATAAAACTGCTCAGCACGTTGGGCAAATATATAACCCAACCGCTGGGTTAAAGCAGCCCAATTGTTAGGTTTGTCCATTTTCAACCCAACTTGGGCTGTTTTTAACTCAGCATTTTTTAGAGATTTTCATTTGAACATTTAAAAGTAACATTTATTCAAGTTAGACTTCATTAAGGCAGTGACTCGTGGTTCAGTGATTCATTCAGGAATCACTCTGACTGATTCTCAGAGGCACATTAGACTGATTCAACCTGATGATTCATGAGTTGAAACTAATCGCTGGCTCGTGTGAGTCATTTGTTCTTGAATTGAACTATGTTGTATATTTGTTAATTAAAAGAAAGATGTTATTTTACTCTCTCATTGCATTCAGTTCAGACTGCAAACTCAAACCAAAACATAATTCATCTTGTTGCGTCCTTGTAGATTCTGTAGCCAGAGTATTCTAGTTCGGTACTTCACTGAAAACACTGGAACCGTTAACAGAACTGTAAGTGAAAATGATTTCAGTTTTCAGACATTGTAACCATAAGAACTGGTTCTCAGTTTCAAACCCATTTTGCAAGTATACTAATTTCATACTGAATACTAAATAATATATTAACAAGCTTCCCTCAGTTGTTCACGAACAGCCCGAGGCTCCCATTAGGGGGGCTGACGTGAATGTTTGCAAACTTAAAGTGCTTCAAGGTGAACACTCGCCCCACTTTCAATGATTTCACATGATATTTCCCAGTCACATCTCGTGTAATTTTCACTCCATGTCTTGACGACGGCCAAAAGGACTGTCTCCTTGTACCTTTTGACTTTCTTTTGGCCATTACAGATGAGCTTCTGGTGGAGATCACGAGCCTCAGAGGGATAGAGAGGGTACGACACACATTGTTAGATGGCATGTCGTCCCGTGAAATATAGGCCACGGCTGCACCACCTGGCCAAGCAGGAACGGCAATCCGCAGTGCTGTGGTTTAATGTGGCCCTTCGGAAAAATGCAGGCAAATAAAAAGATATTAGGAGGCTAATAAGGGGCTCTCGCTGTGTTCATTTAGCTAAGTTTGCACACAGGAAAGTTGGTAACAAGCGTGAAATGCACGCACCTGGTCGTGGCTCGGGTCCAGGAGGCTGCCAATGGCACACGGAGGATGATCGGAACAGCTGGAGGCTTATTTCAGCCCCGAGCAATGCGACGTTCCCCACTGCCCTCTTCCATCGAGAGTCATTGTTTTATTCTGTCATTTATTCACTCAGCAGGTCGCCTAATCTAATACGATTTACGCCACTTACATTTTTCATACAGTGCATATTAGCGGTTTAGTCCCGCCTGAGCAGAGCGAGTTGTGGAC
The DNA here is from genome assembly GCA_037950675.1 of Hypophthalmichthys molitrix. Classification (NCBI taxonomy): domain Eukaryota; kingdom Metazoa; phylum Chordata; class Actinopteri; order Cypriniformes; family Xenocyprididae; genus Hypophthalmichthys; species Hypophthalmichthys molitrix. Next base: position 32,689,679 of record CM075507.1, on the reverse strand, counting down.
CTTGCTCAAGGGCAACTATGACACTCTCATTTTACAGGTTCCTCTCACAGTTTTTGGCATTTTCTTCACTTCTTTTTTTCCCCCTTGCTCTCTCTAGACTGCAGATAAGCAACCTCTCAGACGAGGCCAGTCCAAAAAGGCTTTTGAGCAATTTAACATATTAATGCTTCACAAAATGTCGTTGACAGTTCGAGATTCTTGGAATCGCACATGCATTATTAACCGAATTCAATTAAGTCGCAGATACAAAAGAATTTTATATTGCTCCTCTAGAGATTCACAGATCTTCCCCTGAATGTCAGGGATCATCTGGAGAATTTTCATATAGAAACTTGCTTGATGTCTAAATTTTTGTGTTTTTTTTTTTTTTTTCATGTTTAGATGTGAGTTCTGACAGCATCTAATATGTAAACACTGAGATAAATGGTGGTGTGAAAAAATAAGTGCGCCCAATAAAGGTTTTATAGATATTACATTGGCATTTCAACAGTATTAACAGATAAAAGGCATAATTTAAAGGGGTGGTTTATTATGATTTCGCTTTTTTAACTTTAGTTAGTGTGTAATGTTGCTGTTTGAGCATAAACAACATCTGCAAAGTTACGACGCTCAAAGTTCAATTCAAAGGGAGATATTTTCTTTTACAGAAATCGCTTTTTAAGGACTACAACAAGCAGCTGGTAGGGATTACAACAAGCTTCTTCCTGGGTTGGTGACATCACTATCCCTAAAATTTACATAAACCCCGCCCCCGAGAACACACAACAAAGGGGGTGAGGACATGTTGGGCTGCTTTAGAGAAGAGGAAGAGTTGTTGTAGTAGAATGTTGTTGCCATGTCATCCTTTTACACCGGACTGCTTCACAAACGAGGATCAATTCAACGCTGGATTTGCACAAAAGATTAACATGACGGCACATGCTAGTGGATGAGTTGAATCAACTCCACAGCAACTACATAAATTTATCCACTAACCATTCAGAAACGTCCAGTTTCATTCTAAAAGTTGTAACTTCTTCCTGAGTCTCTCCATCAGTGTCGACTCCGGTTTGAACAATATAAGGCTGAACACTGTTACTGACAATCCTCATTTTGGCTGCGTGAGATTCTCCAGCTTTGTTGTTGTTGAGCGACCGAAGCGCGAGCTGTTAAAGCTCCGCCCTCTTCTGGAAAGGGGGCCGGGAGCAGCAGCTCATTTGCATTTAAAGGGACACACACAAAATCGGCGTGTTTTTGCTCACACCCAAATAGGGGCAAATTTGACAAGCTATAATAAATGATCTGTGGGGTATTTTGAGCTGAAACTTCACAGACACATTCTGGGGACACCAGAGACTTATATTATATCTTGTTCAAGGGGCATTATAGGTCCACTTTAACAAATGCCACTTGTAATGTGCATTTAGTGATGGTTTGTACAACTTAAATGAGCAGAAATGCCCATTTCTTGTGTGGAAAAAGTTAGTACACCCCCTATATGTATCAGTATCCACTGCAAATTAGTAGAGCATTATTAAAGAGGAAGCCGGACCTTATATAAATATCAATAAACTGGCTAACATATGCTGGAAATACTCATTGGTATTCATACTGATTCATACAGACTGTTTTTGCATGCTTGGAAAGACAATATTGAGTACTGACAGCATCTAATATGTAAACACTTAGAGATATGGGGTTATATTGATATTACATTAATATTAATAGATAAAAGGCATTATAATTTATCAAATGCCATCAAATTATACATTTTGTAATGGTTTGTACATCTTAAATGAGCAGAAATGGCCATTTCTTGTGTGGAAAAAGTTAGTACACCCCTCAAATTTATTACTACCTCAAATGGCTAAAATAAAAACCAAGTGCAAATTAGTATAGAGCGTCATTAAACCTTATATAAACTGGTGAATAAACTGGCTCACATATGCTGAAAAGTAAATTCATTGGTACTTTTTCACTGCATTTTGATGTACAGGTTAATTTAATACCCATAGCGGGACTCTCATTTACTAGTAAATGATGAGGAAACTCAGAGAAAGATGTTTTTTAATGGCAGATTTATTTATAAATGAAATCCAGATGGGGCTAATAACAGTAAAATCATTTGCAGTCTTTTATGGATGAATGTAATTATCATCAGAGCTCAACAAGTGTGAAATACAAATGAAACACTGCTGATTTTACGATTTAACACATGTACGGTGTTTCACAGTAAGTTTAGAAATGCACAGAACATAATGAAATCATTTTAATGGATATTATGTAAATGCATTACCTAAATGTCAGTATTTCAGGTTTGTAAACATTTGTATGTCATGCAAAAAAATATTTTTTCGTTTTATAACCTGTCCATACGTTATTATTATACACATCAGTATCTGTCTGAACATACAAAATATTTATATACTAGAAACACACTTTACAAATGAATACTTAGTTTAAAAGTGTGTGGAAAACTATCATTCTCTTTAGACTTCTTCTATTTGCCTTCATTATTTAAAACCATGGATTATTCTTCCAGCACTCTTTCCTTGTTTAATAATTTACTTGTTTTAAATAAATGAAAATGATGCTTATTATTATGATTTGCCTTTAATCTCAAGACTGCACTGCTGGGATGCATCAGTGATTCTGTGTAAGTCCTCTCTGGTCATCATCACACTATCACGGTGTCAGAGATGGAGGAGAGTATTCAGGCTATAGAAACCTGCATCGATCCGCTCCCTGCAGACCGGAGCAAAACCTGCTGACTGTGTGCAAATAAATGAAGGGAGTGAAAGAAAAAAGAGCCTTCACCACTCTCTTTCTCTCTGCCTCTCAATATTTCTCTGTTTGGAAAAAACATGAGGTCAGAATTATGCAGTTTGGTGTGTTTTCTCCTCCTGCTTTGCCTCCAGGCCTTTCTTATGCACCAGGGTCACAACACTGAGACTTTAAGAACCGGCTCTCTTACAATTCATGAGTGTGAATGTGAATTGAATTGGCCTCGACTTACAAGTGGAGTTTGAATTGGAATGACAGGAAGAGGATTTTCATTTGAGACGATTTTCACTTGATCATTAATAAGTAATAGACTAATATTGTTATATTTTAAAGTGTCCACTGACTGATACGCATAACTGATTTTTAATTATTTTATTTCAGCTTTCTGGTTTTTTTTGTGTGTGTGCTGTCATTTAAAAAAAAAACAGCAAATGACACCATTCATTAGTATCAGTTACAAATATTAGTCAAGCTGTCTCTAGTAATTATGTAAGCCAAGTTATTGTTATTTTTTTTTTTTTTTTTTGGCTTTCCTTTTAGGACTTTGCTGTAAAACATCAATAGCATTCGATTCTGGGAAATTAAGTGTTCTGTCACCTTGGTCCAAAGTAATGTATTAAATATAATAATATAAATGTTTATATCAATATATTGAATTGTATTAATATATATTAATATAATATTGTATTATATTATAGGCTACTGAATATATTATTCAATATATTGATATATACATTAAAAATATATAATATTATATACATATATATAAAAATAAATGGGATATATATATATATATATATATATATATGTATTGAATATATTGTTCAATATATTGATATATACATTAAAATATATAATATATACATATATAATAAAAATTAATGGGATAAATATCTAAAATATATAACAATAAAATAGATATAAGTAATGAAAATATGTTTATATATATATATATATATATATATATATATATATATATATATATATATATATAATAAAAACATTTATATTTTATTGTAATATATATATGTGTGTGTGTGTGTATATATATATAATACTATTGTATTATATTGGATATATTGTTCAATATATTGATATATACATTAAAAATATATAATATATACATATATAATAAAATTAATGGGATAAGTATCTAAAATATATAACAATAAAATAGATATATATTTTTTCATTAAATATATATAATAAAAACATTTTACATTTTATTATAAAAATAATGTTTTATTATACATACATCTATATATATGTGTGTGTATATAAATAATAACAAATTAGATAAAATATGCATTATACAGGTGAGTATAATTTATATTAAATTACATATATATATATATATATATGTATTAACTTATATAAAAAGTTTGTGTTCATTTCAATCAAATTCTACTTCTTCCTTAAATTTAGGTCCTGCATCCTGTTTGCCTCCTCAGTTCAGATTCAGTAATAGAATTGTAATTTAATAGGGGTCTCAATTCAATTCAATTCTCCATGGCGCACAGCCGTGTTATCCACACCTCCTCTCCACTTTCCCCTCATTTTCTTTGACTTATCCATTTCTTGCTCCAAACAACCAGCCGTTGCTTTGCATCTCGTGCTCATAGCCGTCCATTTTAAGCACGTGGTGTGTCCTCCCATCACACTCCATCTTTGGCTTTTTCATCTGACTTAAATTCCCTTTCATCCCCTTTCTGCCCATTTTCTGTTCCTCCTCAGCCTCCTCTTCGTCAGTGTCTGAACAGCAGGCGGAGTGGGGGGGATTAAAGCTCGAGTTCATTGGGGTTTTTCGCTGGTCCCAAAACAGAGCCGTATAAAGCTGGAGGATTTACCTCAGACATTTCATCAGATATATGTTGGGGTGCTTAAAGGGATCATTCAAGGGATCATGCATGAACACTGCCATGATTTACTCATGTACATGTTGTTCGCAACCTTCTTTCTGTCATTGAACATGAAACAGTTTTATTTTTGCAAGCGAACAAATTTTCATTTTTGAGTGAACAAACCCTTTAAATGAGTCTGATATATGCAGTTTTATGTTTGCAGGCGAACGAATTTTCATTTTTGAGTGAACAAACCCTTTAAATGAGTCTGATATTTGCAGTTTTATGTTTGCAGGCGAACAAATTTTCGTTTTTGAGTGAACAAACCCTTTAAATGAGTCTGAAATATGCAGTTTTATGTTTGCAAGCGAACAAATTTTCATTTTTGAGTGAACAAACCCTTTAAATGAGTCTGATATGTGCAGTTTTGTTTGCAGGCGAGCAAATTTTCATTTTTGAGTGAACAAACCCTTTAAATGAGTCTGATATATGCAGTTTTGTTTGCAGGCGAGCAAATTTTCGTTTTTGAGTGAACAAACCCTTTAAATGAGTCTGATATATGCAGTTTTGTTTGCAGGCGAGCAAATTTTCGTTTTTGAGTGAACAAACCCTTTAAATGAGTCTGAAATATGCAGTTTTATGTTTGCAAGCGAACAAATTTTCATTTTTGAGTGAACAAACCCTTTAAATGAGTCTGATATATGCAGTTTTATGTTTGCAGGCGAACGAATTTTCATTTTTGAGTGAACAAACCCTTTAAATGAGTCTGATATTTGCAGTTTTATGTTTGCAGGCGAACAAATTTTCGTTTTTGAGTGAACAAACCCTTTAAATGAGTCTGAAATATGCAGTTTTATGTTTGCAAGCGAACAAATTTTCATTTTTGAGTGAACAAACCCTTTAAATGAGTCTGATATGTGCAGTTTTGTTTGCAGGCGAGCGAATTTTCGTTTTTGAGTGAACAAACCCTTTAAATGAGTCTGATATATGCAGTTTTATGTTTGCAGGCGAACGAATTTTCATTTTTGAGTGAACAAACCCTTTAAATGAGTCTGATATTTGCAGTTTTATGTTTGCAGGCGAACAAATTTTCGTTTTTGAGTGAACAAACCCTTTAAATGAGTCTGAAATATGCAGTTTTATGTTTGCAAGCGAACAAATTTTCATTTTTGAGTGAACAAACCCTTTAAATGAGTCTGATATGTGCAGTTTTGTTTGCAGGCGAGCAAATTTTCGTTTTTGAGTGAACAAACCCTTTAAATGAGTCTGATATATGCAGTTTTGTTTGCAGGCGAGCAAATTTTCGTTTTTGAGTGAACAAACCCTTTAAATGAGTCTGATATATGCAGCTTTATGTTTGCAGGCGAACGAATTTTCATTTTTGAGTGAACAAACCCTTTAAATGAGTCTGATATATGCAGTTTTATGTTTGCAGGCGAACGAATTTTCATTTTTGAGTGAACAAACCCTTTAAATGAGTCTGATATGTGCAGTTTTATGTTTGCAGGCGAACAAATTTTCATTTTTGAGTGAACAAACCCTTTAAATGAGTCTGATATATGCAGCTTTATGTTTGCAGGCGAACGAATTTTCATTTTTGAGTGAACAAACCCTTTAAATGAGTCTGATATATGCAGTTTTATGTTTGCAGGCGAACAAATTTTCATTTTTGAGTGAACAAACCCTTTAAATGAGTCTGATATATGCAGCTTTATGTTTGCAGGCGAACGAATTTTCATTTTTGAGTGAACAAACCCTTTAAATGAGTCTGATATATGCAGTTTTATGTTTGCAGGCGAACAAATTTTCATTTTTGAGTGAACAAACCCTTTAAATGAGTCTGATATATGCAGTTTTATGTTTGCAGGCGAACGAATTTTCATTTTTGAGTGAACAAACCCTTTAAATGAGTCTGATATGTGCAGTTTTATGTTTGCAGGCGAACAAATTTTCATTTTTGAGTGAACAAACCCTTTAAATGAGTCTGATATGTGCAGTTTTATGTTTGCAGGCAAACGAATTTTCATTTTTGAATGAATGAAACCTTTAAATGAGTCTGATATGTACAGTTTTATTTTTGCAGGCAAACAAATTTTCATTTTTGAGTGAACGACCCTTTAAATGAGTCTGATATGTGCAGTTTTATGTTTGTATGTGAGCTTTTTTGTTTGCATTGATTTGTGTCTGCTCTCTTGATTGTGTATTCAGGTCAGATCAGCCTCCATCTGAGGGGCGAGTCTGTATTCAGAGCACTTTTTTTGTACCAGTGTTGAGTATTTCTCCATTATCTACATAAATTAATCATCAAACAGACAGACAAATGCAGCTTAAAGAAGATGAAATTCAAGGCAGCAAATTAGCATTAGTGTTTTTATGACTGGAACCAGGACTTCTGCTGCAGGTTTGGGGTGACAGAAAATCGTGTTTCAGCTATCAGTTCGCAGAATCTGGCAGTAATGGATCCATGTGCTTATCTTTAATGTATGGAACATTTTCATTACTGCGTTTTCAAGGGCGCTCCTGGTCGCTGATAGCGTTCGCTGTGGAATGGATTGCTGTTTGAGAGCATTAGGATGTAAGGATCTGTATTTATGTACAGAATTCGGAAGATGTCACAGAACAGAAACTCTATTCCAACAGCACCCGATCGGATCAGTGCAGCTTTTCCTTTCTGGTTTGCTCTATCATTAGGATTACTGAAACACCATATTTATGTATTTCAGCAAAGGAGGTACTGCATGTGACACGGCCTGTCATCTTTGCTTCATGGGATATAATGCTCTGTTCCAGACAACTCAAAACTTGCAATTGTCCTCCTACTCTTACTTCAGAATAACTACTGAAAGGTTGGACATCTGACAGTCTGCAGATTTATCAATCCCTCTTCAATGAGAAAGGTCATTTGAGGTCATTTCTAAGATGGTGATGTTCCGCTGGTTATTATTATCTGGAATAATTTAAATTATGTTAGTTGTTATTTTATTATTATTTTTTTTTTTATTTAATTTTATTATTATATTAATATATTATCATTTTATTATTTATTGATTTATTATTTTATTTTATTTTTTTATTTTTTGTATTTGTATTGTATTATTTTTATTATTTTTTCGTTTTTATTGTATTACATTTTTTATTGTTTTTATTTGTTTTATTTAATTTCAAATTTTTTTGCATTTTTTGTGATTTATGTGTTGCTTGCAAAAAATTATTTTATGCATGTTTTCAGTGGCTACTTTTGAATGTCAATACAAACAGGCTTTTTATGTTAATTGTTGTTTTATTGTTGTTTTTTTGTATTTAATTATTTTATCATTTTATTATTCGATTATTTTTATTTTTATTGATTTATTATTATTTTTAGTATTTAGTTTAGTATTATTATTTATTTAGTATTTTATTTATTTATTTATTTGTATTATTTTTTATAATTTTTCCTTTTTATTGTCTTACATTTTTTAGTTTTTATTTGTTTTATTTCATTTTATGTTGATTTATTTATTTTCATTTAAATTTTATTTTTGTATTTGATTATTTTTTATCATTTTATTATTTGATTATTTTTATTTTTATTGATTTATTATTATTTTGTTTTGGTTTATTTATTTTTTTGTGTTATTTTTTATTATTTTTCCTTTTTATTTGTTTTATTTCATTTTATTTTGGTTTATTTATTTTTGTTTACATTTTATTTTTGTATTGTATTATATTTAGCCTTTTATTATTTGATTGCTTTTAATTTTATTGATTAAATATTGTTTTGTTTTAAATAAATTTTTATTTTATTTTATTTTTTAATGTTTGCATTTTTGTGATTTATGTGTCACTTGCAAAAAAAAATGATTTTACGGCACTTTTCAGTGGCTACTTTTGAATGTCAATGCAGAAACAGGCTTTTTCACGCATAATCGAGACAAACACATGCTAATCCCTTGTTTAACACGGCCAGATCTGCGTGAAAAGAGAATGCATGCTTCCATTACCCTTTCAGGTTAATAAAAAGATGGCGTGCTTGAAAAGGACACTAAAACCTGCATTCATTCATACAAATGAGTGGCAATGTTGCCAATTACAGCCTTAAATGAGCTCCTAATAAGTTAATTGGTTTATTAGTTGCATCGCACTCTGACAGCAACTGCGGTTTATCTGATATTCAGGATCCAATCCGAATGGAAAGGTTGAGAGCGAAACCACAGATAAAGACACAGATGCATGAGTTTGCATACTGGCCCTCCATCAACTGAAACCCTCAACTGGTCCGACCGCAGCGTTGGGAGAGAGGTGACTTTTTAATTTATCTCAACTACCGTAATTAATCAATTACGAGTAGCAGCATAATGAAAACAGTAAACAGTTTGGCCCGTCAACGCCAGGACTGTGCATTAGCATCTCATTTAGCACGCAAGGCGGTGATATGCTCATTTTGTCCATTTGCCGTATTTTCCCCTTCTGTCTTCATCCGTCTTCCATCTTCCCCTCGTAGCTGGGGACAAAGATGATAGGAGAAGATTTATCGGGATTGACAGGCTTTTAGAGCTCCGACTTGGAAAGGCTTGAAAAGGTAAATTGAAGGTGGGTGGGAGCGTATCCCGGTCCTTTAAGGGATGGGCCAATTACTTATTCTTTCTGATGAAGTGGGAAGATGCTTCATGATCAGGTTAAAGACTAAACCCACTTTGGCTTGGCTCGGACTGCACTCGCTCACCGCGGCACACCTGCCAAGACGGGGATCGTCTTCCTGTGAACAGAAATGGTGCAATAGCTGATTTATGCTTTTTTGGATATTACCTTTCATGTAGTGTGTAATATAGCTGTTTGTGAACATAAGGTCTGCAAAGTTAAAGGAGACCTATTAGGGGGACGCATTTTTACAAGATGTACTATAAGTCTCTTGTGTCCCCAGAATGTGTCTATGAAGTTTCAGCTCAAAATACCCCACAGATCATTTATTATACCATGTTGTAAATGCCCATTTTTGAGTCGAAGGAAAAACATGTTTTTTCGTGCATGTATCTTTAAATGCAAATTAGCTGCTGCTCCCCGCCCCACTGTCCAGAAGAGGGCGGAGCCTACAGCTTGTGCTTTAGAAACTAAAACATCTGTTCTCTTTCATGTCTTATTGCACTTAAACTGTCAAAAGCACACAAAGTTCACATAAACACAGTGGGTTATGTCTGTGAACGTAAATAGCAGAGAAAGAAATTGCATGTGTATATTAAATCTGTGGAAGCAGCATAATATACAGTACCTACTGCTGTAAATGCTGTTAATATGAACCAAACAACAAAAGAAAAGCAGAAAATCACTCACTGCTCCTGACTGAATAACTTTAGTAGCTTTAATAAGAATACATTTCTTACTATAATGCTGCTGTTAAATGATCTGACGAGGAGATAAACATGTACAAACTGTGGCTCACTGAGGGCGGGGTCTATGCTAATAGGGCAGAGTCTGCCAGCAGTTGTGGGCGGGGCCTAAGTATTTGTAATGTCACAAAAGCTAGAATCTGCAAACGGCTTGTTCTGAGACACTGCTTATGATTTATGGGGATTAAAAAAAAACGAGTGAGTGGATTGTTATCATTATAGGGTGGTTGTGTACACACACTGCTGACACATTTATGTTCAAACACCATGTAAAAGTGAATTTTGCATAATTGGTGCCCTTTAAGAGCAGGCAAATGAAGTTATTGTCTCTCAAAAGAAAGAAGTGATTCTGAACTGTCTGAAACAGATATGGTAATGGGTGTTTGGTTTTCGACACGTGCTGTAAGCGGTCGACCAATTGCAACAGACTGGGCCATCTGACCAATCAGAGCAGAGCAGGCTCTCTGAAAGGAGGGGTTTAGAGAGACCGAATCTTTGAACGAAGCGTTTCAGATACTGTGAGGAAAAAGGTGATGCTGCAACGTGCGTTATGAGAAAATTAAAGTGTTTTTTGATCTTGAATGCATGTAAACGTATTGTAGGAAACTCCAAAACAAAATTAGAAACCTTTAAAGATTGTTTAAAAGGAATGCCAGTTTAGTGGCTGTTTTGTCCTGGTATGTCTTTTTTCTTCAGGTAACTGGTGCTAATCAAACTCATTGACCCTTGACATTTTTACATGCTTAAAAACATTATTTAATTAAGTTTATTTAGTTTATATTATTGGTTCCAGTTCAGTTTGTTGCTCATTAATTGAGCATTACTGTATTTAAGGGCAGATATTCTTAACATTTGTGACTTTGACGTTTGTGAGTTTGTGTTGATGCTGATATTGATCACTATTAGATGAACTTGTGTAGTTTTAAGGGCAATGGACTAGCAAGGCCAAATATGCAGCTGTTCTTGGACATAAGCTGAAAAAAAAACAAAAAAAAACCGCAACTGCCCTTAGAACTTTATGAAGAAGAACAAGTGTGTGTGTATATATATATATATATATATATATATATATTTGTATTTCTAAATATGTTTTAATTAGTAATTATTTACCAATTATTCAGTTGTTTTTTATTTTTATATTTTTTGAAAACATTTTTATGAATTATTTTATATATATATTTTTATATATACAAAATAAATTAAATATTTTTTAAACTTTATTTATACTATTACTCTTCTTTATTTTTTTTATTGTTTTTTAGTTTGCTGTTACACAACGTTAAACTATTGTTATTATATATACTATTGTAGTTTTTTATTATTAATTTAAAATTACATCATTTTAGTCATTTTGTTGTTCTTTTTTCTATAATATATATATATATATATATATATATATATATATATATATATATATATATATATATATATATATATATATAAATATATAGATATATATATGACTAAAATTAAAAAAATGACTAAAATGACTAAAATTAAAAATATAGATATAAAATATAATTTTATATGTATATTTTTAATTTTAGTCATTTTGTTGTGTTCTTTTTTCTATGTATATATATATATATATATATATATATATATAAATATATAGATATTTAATATATAAATGATAAATAAAATATATAAAAAAAATATAGATATTTAATATATAAATGATAAATAAATTTAGTTTTATTTTAGTTGTAGTAATTCATTCTAGTGCTTTAATTAAACTTTGCAACATTTCTAGTTTTTATTATTTTATTTTATTTATTTATTTTTTTTTTCAATTACTGAAAACAATTTTTAATAATTTTAAATTTAGTTACAATAACAACACTGTGTTGCACATGAATGCCATCAAGTTATTTATTTTAGAAATTAATACAGTTTGTGTAATATGTCTGATCAAATATTGAGGTATTCCTCATCCAGGCATTTTATGTTTACATGAAATTTTCATAAACAGTTCTGATCTGCAAAAACAGTTTCGCATCAATGGCTGGTTCACTAAGCGAACATCGTTAGCAGGACGTCTAGAAGCGCCAGGAGCGGTTGGTCTTTTGAGCGCGCTCAGCAGTGGACGGTGCAGTGGCATATCGAGAGCGCTTCCGTGAGGGATGTGGGAGATATATGGGATGGACAGATGGAGTAATGCGTTCCAGCACGGCTGACGAGTCACGCTCGAACCAAGCAGCGTTCTGACGGGTTCTGGCTGCCAGCCTGCGTAGAGAACGGTGGAGGCGTCAGTAATGCCTCATCACTGGCAGATGCCCCTCTCAAGGCCAAAATGTTTGCACTTGACTATGAGCCCGCCCACACATGCTTGGGTTTTTCACAAGTAGCAGGCTGTTATATAAGCTGAATTCAGATGGCTCGCTTGCGCTGGGATTTCTGTTTTTAATGATAACTCAATAATAAGCCATCTTGAGAGACAAACTTCAGCAAACAGCAGCACGGTTGCAAATTATCTGTAAAACGGTAGTTTTCACTTCAGCATTGTACGCTGTGTTGCGTCTAATTGACTGTGAATCTATTGGCACACGACGGGCTCTGCTAAACCAAAGGAGTCTGTGGGGAAATAAGAGTATCAACAAACTAGCTAACTCAGAATCAGTGCGGGGAAATAATGAAGGCACGATAATGTAAATATAACAGCCAAATGTGATGATGAGAGTCTCGAATTACTTTGGGTAAATAGACCCGAAGGCCTTTTGTGTTGTCATAAATTTAAAAGTGACAGAACAAATTAGTGACAGATCGAAATATTGGCTGGACCAATGAATCAGATAATCATTTTTACCATTTTAATATTAGATTTTCCTTGTGTTTCTGTCACATAGATAATACACAACTTTGTCTTATTGTGTTCACATTAATTTAATAAATAAATAAATAAATAAAATAACAATATATAATTACATTTATTAAATAATAAGTAAATAATTGCAATATATATATATATATATATAATTAAATTATATTTTTCAGAAATTATTTTGATAAATTATATTTTATATATATATATAAAATATAATTTATTAAAATAATTTCTAAAAAATATAACTTAATTTGAAAGTAATAATTATATTTTATATACATTATATATATATATATATATAGTGTGTGTGTGTGTATATATATATATATAATATGTATATAAAATATAATTTATAAAAATATAATTTCATTTGAAACTAATCATTAAATTATATTTTATATACATATTTTATACACATATTTTGAATAATTGCTATATATATAAATTTCATTAACATTATTAACATTTCTGAAAAAATATAATTTCATTTGAAAATAATTTCAGAATATAATTTCAAATAAAATTAAAATTCTATTTTATATAAATTATTTTATATACATTATATATACATATATAGTAAAATGATTTCAAATTATATATATACATTTCATATATATATGTATATCATTATGTAATTTATAAAAAATGTAATCAAAATTAATACTTAAATTATATTTTATATACATTATTACATTAAAAAGTAATATGACTTCAAATTATATATATGTTTGTATATTTATGTATATTTATATTTATGTATATTTCTGATTGTTAACATTAATTTATTACTTTAATTTCATACTGCCTATTATTTAAAATATTAAAAAAATAAATATTAAAATAAAAATATTTTTATTAGTAATTATTTCTTATTTCATTATTTTATTTACATTCTTTATTCATTTTTGTATGCTTTATTTAGTGTTACTATTTTTTTCTTACTTTTTTATTCTGTATTACTTTTTAATAATATTTCTAACAGTAGGATGCTTAATCTGATTTTGAAAATGTTTGTTATGAAGAAGCTGTAGTTTCCTCCGGGTTTAGGCGGTTTAGTTTTTTGGACCTCCACCTGAAAAAGTTTGAGAAGCATTGCTGTGCAGAAGCACTAGCACAGGACAAAAGTTTGCTCTTTTCCATTGTGCGGTATGCCTGAGCTCCTGGAGTCCGCGGGGAGGAGGCGGTGCGGTGCGGTGGGGTCTGGTTCACAGATCAGTGGGTTTAATTAGGTCTGATGTGTGGCACTGAGAGTGGGCCTGGACTCCTCTCACATCCAATCAGTCAGACACAGAGCAAGAGTGTTTCCTAGTGTAGTGATGTAAGAGAGAAACAGATGAACAGTCTCTGTGGAATTGTCCAGCTCTCCTCGTCCATCTCCAGCATCAAGCATTGTCCGTTCTACTAACCATCAGTTGTACACAGCTCCTAACATCCCGCTCTGTGCTGCTGCAGACTTACTGTTGTGCTGCTGTTGTTGCAGAGTCTACATTTAACATGAGGACTGGCCGATATATTGAATATTCAGAAGATATTTGTGATTTTAGTGTTTGTAAGTTTGATTCATTTCAGTGAGTCAATTCATATTTCAATGAATCGATTCAAAACTCTGATTTAATGAATACATTTAATATATTTATTTATTTACGTTAATTTAGTTTTATATATATATATATATATATATATATATATATATATATATATATATATATATTTTTTTTTTTTTTTTTTTTCTGCCAATATATAATGATAAATGATACATATGGATATAAATCAATTAAATTCTCATAACGACTGCTCAAATGATAAATCAAACGCTTAAATGCAATTGAAATTAAATTGCATTTAAACTTTTTACTCTTTTATATATAAAATATTAAATATATAATATATCTATTGACAATTTACATATATATATATATATATATATATATATATATATATATATATATCATTATACATACATACATATATATTAAAAATACATTTAAATTATAATTATAGTTAAATATTTGAAAAAATCTTTATATATATAAAATATCTAGATATTTTTCTTTATTTTTCTTTCTCTTTCTCTTTCTCTTTATATATATATATATATATATATATATATATATATATATTAGTCAAAAGAAAGAAAAATATCTAGATATTTTTAGCCATATCAACAATCCCTAATTTTATAGTTAGTTTAAATCAGAATTTGTTTATATATATATATATATATATATAAAATTTAACTAATATATATATATATATATATATATATATATATATATATATATATATATATATATATAATTTAACTAATATATATATATATATATATATATATATATATATATATATATATATATATATATATATACTGCATGTATATATATATATATATATATTATCATATATATATATATATTAAAAATACATTTAAATTATAATTATAGTTAAATATTTAAAAAAATCTTTATATATATAAAATATCTAGATATTTTTCTTTCATTTTCTTTCTTTCTTTATATATATATATATTAGTCAAAAGAAAGAAAAATATCTAGATATTTTTAGCCATATCAACAATCCCTATAGCACTGACAAATCTGTTATATTTTTACATCGTCTGACTGCTGTTGTTGATTACTACTCTTTCATGTAGTTCATGTTGACACTTCTATCAGTTACCCAAACTGACTGTCTGTCCCCTGGGGAGGTTGGAAGTCTAAATCAATCTGAATCTAAAGCCATAATAAAGTTTATTTACTGCTGACAGACACACACCGGATGAGGTGCATGCCCTCATTAGGTTAGGAGGTTGTGTTTTCCACAAGACGTATTGGTGGCTAAAGACTCGATATAATTAAAAAATGAAGTGGTGCCACTATCGCAAAACATCTCGGTGGCGTTTGCCGCAGAATCAATCCTCAAGAGGAGCTGTTTTTAGAATCACAGGGTGACTCAACTACAGAACAGCTCACAGTTTGGTGTGTCATTTGTTTTTACAGCTATGTTTTTCTAGGACCTTTTTGCAACTCAGTTTTCCAGCCTCAATCCCATAATCCTCATGCCGAGAAATGCCATCAGTTCTTTAATTTGGATCCATTTCAAGATGAAAATAGCATCGGCCATTGGGTAGGCTAATAGTGTTAAGTTCTGCTAACAAACACACAGTGGTGAGTCGGTGAGTGTGCTGTATATATTCTAGTATTGGGACTGTTGGGAACAATAGAGAACATGGTCTGTAAAATAACAAAGCATTTTGTTAGCACTCCCTCTTAAATTCAGCTGGTTAACAAATGTCCTAATTGGCCCATGTGGCTCTTTATCTCCATGCAGGGCCGGCTAATAAACTTCAGTTGGCTAATTAAACCAGGACATCTAGCGCAATCTGTCCGGACTCTGGCCTTTCTGGGTCAGTGAGCTGCTCTCATCACGTCGTTGTGTTCGGTGAATCTCACGAAAGCTGTCGAGAACATGGCCAGTCACATTTCACTAGGCCTAGACAGAATCTTTGGACTTTCTTATGCATCTTCAGGGCTTATTTTGAGGTGAAATCTGTGGGGAAATATATTAAACGGAGATGAGAGTACTATGCTCTTGTTGGTAGCCGATGCAGTGTTATTCACTCAAATGTTAAATAAACATAAAAGTAATATATATATATACCCAATTTGTGGACCAATATGTTTTTTTCCCCTTGACATTGACATTAAAACACTTTCCCCACTCCCAATTCTCATTACTGAAATGTAATTACTGTAAAACAATAAACAATTACTGTAATGTAAATGTGATCAAATATAAAAAATAAACCAAAATGACATCAAGATTAGAGATTCACCATTTATAATAATGAAAATTACAAAAAATGTATAAAATAAAATATCCGGATGCATTACGGTAATGACACTTACTTACTTAATAAGTATCATTACCGTAATGCATCTGGATATTTTTATTTTATTTTATTTTATTTTATTTTAAATGAAAATTGCAAAAAATGTATGAAATAGAATATCCGGATGCATTACGGTAATGACACTTATAATGACACGGTAATGACACTTTAAAATGAAATGAAATGAAATGAATAAAATAAAATAATAAAATAAAAATGCATTACGGTGATGACATTTACTGAAGTGTCATTATTGTAATGCATCTGGATATTTTATTTTATTTTATATATTTGTAATTTTCATTATTCTATATGGTGAACAGTAATTTTAATAATTTAAACATTATGGTAATGACAACCATCATGAAAATGTCATTATGCAAAACATTTTAAGGGTCCCAACATATTAATGAATTAAAATATAATATCTCATTTTATTACCATTTGATTTTAGGATGAAATGTGACCTGGACAGGTAACGTTAACCAGCCGCTTTGCTGTCGTAAATGTATTTGAAATGAAAATCCGCAAGCACCTCCGTGAAGTAAGTTTTATCTTTGTTTTGAAAAGAGACAAACATGTTGCTGCAGTTGTTTTTTCTCACTTTCCTGTCAGTAATGCGCTGGAAAAGAAGCAACAAGGAACAAAGACTCGCAGGGAACTGAGACTATATCAGCTGATTCAATCAAGATGGCATGTTCCCGCCGGGGATTCTGGGTAAGGCCTACCTCAGAGGTACCTGCTGGCACTTCCTGTGATAAGAGCCGGCCTCGTCTGATTGTTGATAGGGCTCATTTGGTCCTCCAGGGGTGAGATCCTTTGGGTACCGTTTAATTAGCAACTCATTATGACTGGATGGAGAAAAAACCATCTGCTCTGAATGATTATACGAATAAGAAGTTGAATTTAGTAATTAAGATGTGTGGAAGAGTCAGACGGGACGAGCGGATGTCAGTCTCGGAGGACACAGTCACACCTGGATTGAATTAGAAGTATCCAGAGATGGGCGGCGGATGATTCCTCACCTTATTGAACATAGTCCAATCATCAGGATAGCAATTTACACACAAGTTAAGTAAGGTTATGAACACACTCCCAAATAACAGAGTAGCTGGCTCTTAGAGATTACTTACAAGGCTAACGGCGTAATCTAATCAAGACTTCTCCCCGGGAACCACTTACACCAACCACGTGCAGAAAGCAAACAAAATGACATGCACATGCTAGGAAATAAACAGTGGAATTCACTAACACCGTGTCCTAACTGGACGTGACACGATTGGATTTCAGCGACAAGCAATTTGTCTGTCCACACCCATTGCGATATCAATCAAATATCACAGCCAATCAGTGGAGCGTGTGGGCGGAGCCTCTCTGCAAGCTCAATGTACTCGCAACCAAATGGATAAGTGCATTATCAAATTCATAAATATTACACTTTTTAACTTTAGTTAGTGTGTAATGTTGCTGTTTGAACATGAACAACATCTGCAAAGTTACGACGCTCAAAGTTCAATGCAAAGGGAGATATTTTCTATTAAAGAAATCGCTTTATACAAATGGCTGGTAGGGACTACAATGAGCTTCTTCCCAGGTGGGTGACAT
Organism: Hypophthalmichthys molitrix; assembly: GCA_037950675.1. NCBI lineage: Eukaryota > Metazoa > Chordata > Actinopteri > Cypriniformes > Xenocyprididae > Hypophthalmichthys > Hypophthalmichthys molitrix. The sequence continues at coordinate 32,671,391 of CM075507.1, read as the reverse complement.
CACAAACCCCAAAATTTACATAAACCCCGCCCCCGAGAACACGCAACAAAGGGGGTGAGGGCATGTTGGGCTGTTTTAGGCTACGTTCACACTGTCAGTTTTAGGGATTGACAACGGCATTTACTTACAGGTGTGAGTCTCAAAATGTCCCAACTTACAGCAGCGTCTCGAATACTGTCTGTATGAACGTACGAGAGTCAAGCCCGTATTCTCTTACTAGTAACCATAGCCACAATGACCAAAGTAATATCAAAGATGGCAACGTCCATAAAACTGAAAAGTTTTATGACTTTTGACTGGACAGAGTCCAATTAAGCCGCGAGTTCATCCATCAAATCGTCATTAACCGTCAGCAGCTTTAATGTAAAAATGCATTCACCGGACATATTTAACCGTTGCACTCGTGTCTCACGTCCTTTGCAGTTTCTCGTGCATGACACGGCATTTGAGTCAGAAAACTGATGGGAACTGCTCCGGTGAAGAATGCTCCGGTGACTGGATCTAAAACCTTCAAATGATGCACAGCTCATATCTCCGTCGCTGTAAGTTACCGGAAGTGAAACCACACACACGTAACCATATTAAAGACTCAAATACAGGACTGACAACTGTATTCTGCTGCTGTGTGAACATGGCCTAAGAGAAGAGGAAGTGTTGTTGATGAGGATCAATTCAGCGCTGGATTTGCACAAAAGTTTAACATGACGGCACATGCTAGTGGATGAGCTGAATCAACTCCACAGCAACTACATAAATTTATCCACTAACCATTCAGAAACGTCTAAAAGTTGTAACTTCTTCCTGAGTCTCTCCATCAGTGTCGACTCCGGTTTGAACAATGTAAGGCTGAACACCGTTACTGACAATCCTCATTTTGGCTGCGTGAGATTCTCCAGCTTTGTTGTTGTTGAGCAACCGAAGCGTGAGCTGTTAAAGCTCCGCCCTCTAGCAGCTCATTTGCATTTAAAGGGACACACACAAAAACAGCGTGTTTTTGCTCACACCCAAATAGGGGCAAATTTGACAAGCTATAATAAATGATCTGTGGGGGATTTTGAGCTGAAACTCAGTCCTGAAACTGATGGACAGAGTGCTGCTTTACTGCAAACTGTTTAAAAAACTCTGCACAGTTGTGTTTAATGAGCTCTCTGCAAAACATTTTCCTACAGACTGGTAAAAGAGCAGGCTGACTTCTTCTGTTCGCTAGAGAAGGAATTGCGCTGGTCCTCTGGGAAGTTAAAGGGCATATCATCACCAACCCAACAGCGCAGACAGATCTGCGAGTCATAAACAGCTCTTGCTGCTTAGGCGAACACAGGCTTTGATTTAATCTCAGTCAATGTGTGAAGATTTGCGACACTTGATGGGAGATATACACTGGACTGTGTTGCACTTAACCTGCCTGACACCTCGGGTGATTCGCTCTGGCTGGCTTTGACTGATGCCTCGCTACTTCAGCTGACTGACTGACACTCTACAAGGCATCTCATTACAAATATAGATAGAAAAGCACTGCCAGCTTACCCTTTCAGAGTTTGCCCCGTCATTCCTTCACTTGACCGTGAAGCTTTGCCGAGGATACAAAGAAAAGATGTGAACAGAGTTAATAATTCATACTTCAACTATTCTTTAAAAGGGGCGGGGTCCACAACAACTACATAAATTTATCCACTAACCATTCAGAAACATCTAAAAGTTGTAACGTCTTGAGTCTCTCCATCAGTGTCGACTCCGGTTTGAACAATGTAAGGCTGAACACCGTTACTGACAATCCTCATTTTGGCTGCGTGAGATTCTCCAGCTTTGTTGTTGTTGAGCAACAGAAGTGTGAGCTGTTAAAGCTCCGCCCTCTTCTGGAAAGGGGGCCGGGATCAGCAGCTCATTTGCATTTAAAGGGACACACACAAAAACAGTGTGTTTTTGCTCACACCCAAATAGGGGCAAATCTGACAAGCAATAATAATTTAAGTATAAACAAGTTAAAGCAAGTTTTAAAAAAGTGTAGTGAGACAAAATATACTTATATCCAAGATATAGTTTCAGTACCTCATGCAGTGTTTCTTCTCAAATCAGTTCATCTTGTGTAGATATTTTTAGATATTGTATCTGTAAAATGAGTCAAAAAGACTATATTATAAATTCTACATTGAAAACATGGCAAGTCTGTTCCCTTTCAATCAAACCCATAACTTTTGCATTGGCGCCATGTTTCACCAGTTAAGCTGCAGAAACACTGTTTGAATTTATTGAAAATTCTGCAAAAATTTACATTAATTATCAACTAATCACAGAAGGGACTTTCCCTCTACGTTTCAGCATACCACCACACTCCAGTGGATCCGGCACATCATGGAAGGGAGCCGTGCTCGGCTCAGAGGGGTGTGTTTGTCTTTCTCAGATCAATAGCTCAACGCTGACGCTCTGAAAGACAATTTATGAGCCATAAAGGACAAGGCCGCTACGTTCGTTCCAACTGTGTATTTCTCATCCACTTTTGCTCTTTTGACCAGCTGTGTGCTGGACCAGGAGGTGATGAGGGCTCACCGGGCTTCTCCCGACGGTTCACTGAGCTGCAGCCGTCACACGGGGGGCGTTTGAGAAGGGCACAGGGGGTCCAGCCAATGATTACAGTTTTGTGAAGCACCCAGGTGAAAATGACAAAAAAAGAGAAGAAAATAATCAATTTTTGCAGCAGTGGTCCTCTTAGACGCAGTGGGCAGGTTGTCCATGTTTGTTGTGTCTCAAGAATTGGTGTTATTTACAGTGGGATGTTTCTAATGCGCATTGTGGGAATTATATGATGTCTTTCAGGGGGTTCTGGATCTTTTAAAGTCATTTTTCAATTATTCTGTTGGGCAATGTTTTTCTTAAACACTTTTTGTTATACTGGTTGAAAGTCTCTTCACATCCAAAAATGTACATAAATCTGCTGTGGAAGTCTCAGGACCTAAAAGAGTTCGCCCAATCATTGAATTCAGTCTGAATGCAATGATAGGATGTCAACGTATGTAAAAATGTAAAAAATGTAAAACAAAGAAACAGTATGATGTAAAATGAAGATCGAAGCACAAGACACTTTTTAGCGGTGATGTCTTTTAGAGACAAATCAAAAACAAAGACATTCTCAAATTCATGGTCATTTTTTAATGCTATTAACATATATATATATATATATTTTTTTTTTTTTTTTTTTTTTAAACGTCCTTTGTGGCTATAAGCCTTAAATAGGTGGTTCCAATCCTGTAATTCGCTCCTGCTAATGCATCTCTAATTCTTGAGCAGGAGCAGCTTGAGAGGTTTCATTAGCATGTGCTGATGAGAGGCGATCTGGCACTGAATTTGTTCTTTTTAATGTTTTACTGAGTCATCGTTGCGCTTGTCAACCCCCGAATCTTTCGTACTGAAAAAAGAAAATGTTACCACTACAGCAAAAGGTCATTTCTGACACGACGGCAGATGTAGGGATGAAGTTATCAAATGACGTTTTTTAGAAGTTCATGCAGCACTTGAATTGGTCAAAAAGAACGATTGCGCCCTCAAATTACTGTGAACATTGTCTTATGTTGAAAAATAGGGCTCGTTTTTGAAAATGTAATAAATTTCTGTTTAAATTGTTCTTGCATGAACCATTCTTGCATGAACCATTCTTGCATGAGTTGTTGCAAATGCAAATTTCAGTGTAAACTCTTGAATGCAAAATGCAATTTGCATAAGAATCCTTTAACAAATGATGTTTGACAAAAGAGGCTAAAAGTACAATTGAAATTATGCAAGTTATTTTGTACATTTTATTTGAAATATATATTTTATTTGTAATGTTATTACTAACATTTGCACTATATTATTAGATCATTTCCACATCTAAATGTTATTTACATTTAGATGTAGAAATGAACTAATAATATAGTGCAACCCTGATTAACCTGATTTTTTTTTTTTTAATTTAAAGTAGATTTTAATGTAAACATAAAAAAAGAAAAATATATATATAATTTTTATTTTTAATTTTATTTATTTTTTTTTTTCTATTATGTTTTATTTTGTTTACTTTAAAATCTACTATCTACAATCTATATATAAAATCTAGTGCAAACCTCATGTCCAAGTCAGTCCATCATATTGTCTCATTTGTTTAAACAGCTGAAGATGATATTAGAATACTTGAGTGTACTCTAATTAATATGTATGATTGTGGTGCCTCTGTCGCCACTATTTTTAATACAAAGTGACGCCCGTTTTGAAGGTCCCCAAGATGCAGTGCTGAGAGTCTGACCTTGTAATGGAGGGGTCAGAGGTGTAATTTTCAGAGGGACGAGTTCAGTGTTCCCATTAGTTGGGCACGGCGCGGGAATTAATTAGAAGCATGTGCAGCCCTATAAATGATAAATGGTCTCCAGTAAGTGGATGCAAGTGGAGGCTATGTATGTCACTCTCTATGTATTGCATTATTCATTCTGATGCCGTTGTGGGTTTTGTTTTTTCAGTGCAACCAGGGCAGCAATTGTCATGCATTCTCAATTATTTCTCTTTGTGTTGTCTCGTGACACGTTAACCTTCCTCGCCTCGTCACCGCGCCCTGTTTATCTCCGCTGACCTTTCTTGTGATCCCATAGCACAGCTGATCATTTCTAACATCTGTTTGTGAAAGGGCAAATAAGTGTAGTCACAGTTCAGTGCGGTTTATCTGTGACCTCAGGGCAAAGATGAGGCAAACTTATTAAGGAATTATAAGAGTAACAGACTTGTACAATTGTTTACTTGCCTCGCCCTGTCTAATGTCATTCTCGTTACTTACAGGGTTGTTTTGTGCTTAAGCGAGTCTTGTGTTTTTGAATGAATCTTTTGAGTGAATCGCTCTTGTTCACATTCATGCACTATAAGCTTTTTATTAGTTAAATACATGCTTCGTTGCATTTTATTTTATTTTTACTTTATTTTATTTTTGGTAGGGAAACCAAGGCTCACCTGATCGTCCTGTTGGACGTCCATTCTTAATCATGTAGGGTTTAATATGGAGTTGGCCCACCCTTTGCAGCTATAACAGCTTCAACTCTTCTGGGAAGGCTTTCCACAAGGTTTATGGGAATTTTTGACTATTCTTCTAGAAGCGCATTTGTGAGGTCAGGCAGTGATGTTGGCGAGAAGGCCTGGCTCACAGTCTCCTCTCTAATTCATCCCAAAGGTGTCTATCGGGTTGAGGTCAGGACTCTGTGCAGGCCAGTCAAGTTCCTCCACACCAAACTCGCTCATCCATGTCTTTATGGACCTTGCTTTGTGCACTGGTGCGCAGTCATGTTGGAACAGGAATGGGCCATCCCCAAACTGTTCCCGCAAAGTCAGGAGCATGAAATTGTCCAAAATGTCTTGGTATGCTGAAGCATTAAGAGTTCCTTTCACTGGAACTAAGGGTTTACTTGCACTAGGTGCTCCGAACCGTGCCCGAACGCGTTTGACCCCAAAAGCCCGGTTCGTTAGACAAGTGTGATCGCTCCGTTCCGTGCCCAGGCGTGGTTCGTTTAGCCATTCCTGGCCCGCTTAGAAGAGGTGGGCCAGAGCGCGGTTTGGTTGGGCTCGAGCGCGGTTCACATGCAATGTGAGCGCTAACCGTGCTAGAGCATGAGCAGTTACTACTTTTGTGTGCGCTACTGTCATCATTATGACGGCAAACATCTTTATTACTGCTTTGATAGTACACTTATCAATTCATGTAATTATTTCAAGTGTATTTGGGTTTATAACGGGTTTGATTCCCACCTTATTTATGAACAGGAATTGTAGTTTGCAAATAAAGCTGCAAATTCCTCCATTAACGTCAGCTGCCTTCGTAATAATCCTCTAATACGTGCTATTGAAAATCGCTGTGCGGCATAAATTATAAATAGCCTATATTAGGCAGTATCTTAGCGAAATTGCATTTCTTCATGCATCTTCATGCAAATTGCATCTTCTCGGCACAATGGAGTCAGGCAAGTACTATTCTCCCGGCAACCGCCAAACCCAGACTCGTCCATCGGATTGCCAGACAGAGAAGCGTGATTCGTCACTCCAGAGAACACGTCTTCACTGCTCTAGAGTCCAGTGGCGGTGTGCTTTACACCACTGCATCCGACGCTTTGCATTGCACTTGGTGATGTAAAGCTTGGATGCAGCTGCTCGGCCATGGAAACCCATTCCATGAAGCTCTCTACGCACTATTCTTGAGCTAATCTGAAGGCCACATGAAGTTTGGAGGTCTGTAGCTATTGACTTTGCAGAAAGTTGGCGACTTCTGCGCACTGTGTGCCTCAGCATGCGCTGACCCCGCTCTGTGATTTTACGTGGCCTACCACTTCGTGACTGAGTTGCTGTTGTTCCCAATTGCTTCCACTTTGTTATGATTCCACTAACAGTTGACCGTGGAATATTTAGTAGTGAGGAAATTTCACGAATGGACTTATTGCACAGATGGCAACCTATCACAGTACCATGCTTGAATTCACTGAGCTCCTGAGAGTGACCCATTCTTTCACAAATGTTTGTAGAAGCAGTCTGCATGCCTAGGTGCTTGATTTTATACACCTGTGGCCATGGAAGTGATTGGAACACCTGAATTCAATGATTTGGAGGGGTGTCCCAATACTTTTGGCAATATAGTGTATACATTACTATTATTATATATATTATTTTTAATTAATGTTCATATCTATATAAAGACACGCAACAGGTACTTGTTTCATTCGTGAACAACTTTCTTTTATATGAATCTGTTGCATGAACAACTCACTCACGTGACTCAAAAAACACTTGTTCGTCACCACCAACTGGTGTAATGATGTAAATGACAAAAAGAGTCTCTAGACAAATTTGAAAGAACTGTTTTGAAGAACTCCAAACGATTCACTTGGAATGATTCAAAAGATTCACTGAGATGAATTAAAATCCCCAGCACTAAAACGACGGCCTGTATTTCCCAACCCTCCCCCTCGTCTGTACTTCAAACAAGGCCTGTTTTCTTCCTACATCTGTGGGAGAACAGGCAATTGAGGGCCACTAGAGGACTGGTATTAGGGGAAGAGAGCTAGAAAAGGTGGAAAGACAAGAGCAGAGAGGAGGAGAGTACGCATCCATGCATGACAATGAGGATAGCATTCAATTAGCAGCAGTTCATGGCCTCTGATGTTGATTACCTAAGACAGGCAGCCGATCCTGGTCTCTCACTGATTAAAATAAAGGAAGGCCGGTAGAGGACAGAATGAACAGGAACTGTTACAACCCTCCTTACGGTCCACACAGGTACAGAGTGTAGAAGATAGTACAAGTGGCTAGAATGATAATTGGGTGAATGTCTCAACCTGTCAAGAATGTGACCAAGAATGTGAATCATAAGGAAATACTGAGAAATCATATTTTGCTTTAAGAAAATGAGGCCTATTAAGAATTGTTGCTGTTTTTTGTGACAAGTAAAGCAAACATAATATTAAAAACGACCCTATTTACTTTCTTAAAGGGGTGGTTGATTATGATTTCATTTTTTAACTTCAGTTAGTGTGTAATGTTGCTGTTTGATCATAAACAACTTCTGCAAAGTTACGACGCCTAAAGTTCAATGCAAAGGGAGATATTTTCTTTGACAGATATCGCTTTAACAAACAGCTGGTAGGGACTATAATGAGCTTCTTCACGGGTTGGTGACATCACTAACCCTAAAATTTACATAAACCCCGCCCCTGAGAACATGTGACAAAGGGTGTGAGGCCATGTTGGGCTGCTTTAGAGAAGAGGAAGAGTTGTTGTAGTAGAGTGTTGTTGACATGCCGTCATTTTACGCTGGACTGCTTCACAAATGAGAGTCAATTCAACACTGGATTTGCACAAAAGATTAACATGACGGCACATGCTAGTGGATGAGTTGAATCAACTCCACAGCAGCTACATAAATTTATCCACTAACCATTCAGAAACGTCTAAAAGTTGTAACTTCTTCCTGAGTCTCTCCATCAGTGTCCGACTCCGGTTTGAACAATGTAAGGCTGAACACCGTTACTGACAATCCTCATTTTGGCTGCGTGAGATTCTCCAGCTTTGTTGTTGTTGTTGCTGTTAAAGCTCCGCCCTCTTCTGGAAAGGGGGCGGGAGCAGCAGCTCCTTTGCATTTAAAGGGACACACACAAAAACAGTGTGTTTTTGCTCACACCCACATAGGGGCAAATTTGACAAGCTATAATAAATGATCTTGAAATTCATGAAATGACGCATTCTGGGGACTTATATTACATCTTGTAAAATGGGCATTATAGGTCCCCTTTAATGCATGTTTTTGGGCTAATTTTGATTCTTCAGAGCATGTTATTCTGAACAGCCAAATATTTAAACATTGTTTTAGCAAACCCACATGTTATTTTAGTATCACTAAGCTACTATTTCTCCTTATTTGTATATTTTCCATTCTTCATTTTAATGTAATATAGTGAAATTTGTATTATTATTATTATTATTTTTATTATCATTAGGTTAAACTAAATGAAAAATGTTTCCTTGGCACCTGAGCTGAAATAAAATACAGAGTGTTTATTTACACCAACCGCAATTAGGCTGTTTACACTAACTCTGCCCACCATTATCTGATTGAGCCAGACTAAATTACGAAGGAAACTTCGATAACAAGAGCAGTGACATTGAGAATAATTCATGAATTTTATATTATTATTGCAAACTGTTTTATTATGTACTACAATACACTGAGGTGCAAATAGTATCCTCAGGTATTGAGGATATAAATAATTCTTCGCCTATTTTATCCCTTCACTGTGTGTTTTCAACTCAATGGCTGCTAATGTTTCTCATTATTCTGGTGGCGAATTAACACCTAGACATCTTAGGCTTTCTCATTTTATAGAGATTACAGGAATTTCATTTGTATATATTCAAATCTTGGATTTAATTGATCATCTATTGTTGTTTTTAGTGCACACATGTCTCGAGGAGAGCGGTGTGAGGTTTGACTGCGGCCCACAGGGGGATTGGGCTTTCTGAGCCGTCAAGCGGCCCTTGAGGAACACCTCTTTTGTCTTGTAGGCCACAGTTAATAGCCAACAGCATTCGCCATCCCACGGGATGGAGGCGACTCGTCATCATGCACTCGTGAGTTTAAGTCGTTCCCTTGATATGGCTGTAACGTATGCGATGAACGTGTCTTTGGGTTCATACTACTGCGCAGATTTAAAGGTCATGCTGTAACTAACACAGCAAAACACAATGACATTATAACTAACCAGTCAAAGTGTTCAACTGCTTTCCGACTCCCGGCATGTTTATTTATTCTCCCTTCCTGATAGAATTTGTCACTGATGATATTTGCAGATGATGGACTTGTTATGTCTGCGTCATGCTTAATTTTCAATGTAAAAGGCCTGACGGTGTCTGCATCACCTCGGTCGTTCATCATATTGACAGTTATATTATTTATCATCAAGATGGATCATCTACTAATTTGTACAGCCAGTATCGTCTCTATTGGGTAGCGCTTGCCTGCCTTTCATCGCCAAAGACTCTTGCACTTTAAAGGCCATTTTAATTGAATGTCTTCATAGTAAGATTGGTAGCGAGTTGCTGAAGAAATCCATCATAAATTCCCTTGGCAGACTTTCTATTTAAATCCTACAACGTCTCATTTAAAGTTACCGGCGACTGCGTCAGGTAACAGCAGTCAGATATCAGAGTGTGTTTGTGTGTTCGCTGTCTGATTCCCTTCTTTTCATTCATGGCAAAAAGCTGTACGTACATAAAAATAAACACTGACATCAACACTAGTCATATTGTGACAACCGAGTCAAAAATGAAAGAATCAAACCTGAACGTCATTTCAAAATGTTCACTGATTTGATTTTCAATATTACTGTTTTACTGTATTTTTGATCAAATAAATGCAGCTTTGGTCATCATAAGAGACTCATTTCAAAAGCATCAAAAAGTATGAATGTTTCCCAATTACAATCAATATAATATAAAATATTGTTTTTAAAAACTTGTTTTTTTAAATGGGAACCTATTATGCCCTTTTTCAAAGTCTTGATGTTATTTCTGGACAGGTTTACATGCTTGAATGTTGATTATTTTCCTCATATTCTCCATTGTTGCAGCTCCTCTCTTTCCAGTCTGTCAGTAACACTCTGTTTAGTTCCTGTTTCTATGAAGCCCCTCCTTCTGATTGGTCAGCTGGAGCAGTGTGATACACATATATGCTCAGGTCTGGAGTGGCCGTTCATCAACTGGGCTGGCAGTACTACTTCGACATAAAGACAGTTTCACATGGGACGCAGAAAGCGCAAGTCTTTGGTTAATTTTCAGTGAGAGACAAACCGAATCAGCAATTCGCAGGCAGTTGTAATAGTGGCAAAGACGGTGTTCATACACCCAAAATCTAATCTATCTCTTCATAGCAGTTATAAATATGTGACCCATGCTGGCAAAAGGAGTCGGGCTAATTTCGAGCTACAGGTCAAAAATGTCACTTTTGGTCAAAATTGAGGTTTTCACAAAAGTTTTTTCATTAAGCCCTCGTCTAGCGATCCCAATGCTCCAAACAGCAATTAAACATCTGAAAGTATTTTTGTTTATATGTTTTCTGAGAGGAGTACCTTTCCTTTGTCCATGAAAAATGTTGTTTTTCTCTGCTCGCTTCTGGACGACTGGCTCTTCCCCTCAGCACAAGCTTGATATCATTGTAAAGCGAAGCATTCCAACTTTGTGAATATTCATAGCGAATTCTCGATGGTACTGAACCAATGAAATGTGATTTTCAAACTCACACTTATGTAAACAAAACAGTCTTACGTGCGCTGACTGACAGATCCGAAGCCTGCGCACAAAGACGCCTCAGACAGCCGATATACACTACCAGTCAAAAGTTTGGACACGGTAAGATTTTTAATGTTTTTAAAAGAAGTTTCGTCTGCTCACCAAGGCTGCATTTATTTATTAAAAATACAGTAAAAACAGCAATATTGTAAAATATTATTACAATTTAAAATAACTGTTTTCTGTTTGAATATATTTTATGAAGTAATTTATTCCTGTGATCAAAGCTGAATTTTCAGCATCATTACTCCAGTCTTCAGTGTCACATGATCCTTCAGAAATCATTCTAATATGCTGATCTGCTGCTCAAGAAACATTTATGATTATTATCAATGCTGAAAACAGTTGTGTACTTTTTCTTTTTCAGGATTCCTTGATGAATAGAAAGTTCAAAAGAACAGCATTTATCTGAAATACAAAGCTTTTGTAACATTATACACTACCGTTCAAAAGTTTGGGGTCAGTAAGAATTTTTATTTTTATTTTTTTGAAAAGAAATTAATACTTTTATTCAGCAAGGATGCATTAAATCAATCAAAAGTGACAGTAAAGACATTTATAATGTTACAAAAGATTATATTTCAAATAAATGCTGTTCTTTTGAACTTTCTATTCATCAAAGAATCCTGAAAAAAAATATTGTACACAATAAATGTTTCTTGAGCAGCAGATCATCATATTAGAATGATTTCTGAAGGATCATGTGACACTGAAGACTGGAGTAATGATGCTGAAAATTCAGCTTTGATCACAGGAATAAATTACTTTATAAAATATATTCAAACAGAAAACAGTTATTTTAAATTGTAATAATATTTCACAATATTACTGTTTTTACTGTATTTTTAATTAAATAAATGCAGCCTTGGTGAGCAGATGAAACTTCTTTTAAAAACATTACAAATCTTACCGTGTCCAAACTTTTGACTGGTAGTGTATATATATATATATATATATATATATATATATATATATATATATATTTTCCTATAGATATGGGTTTTGACTTGGTGTATGCCAAATCTGGTGGTATTACCAGGGATTTTAAGGTATGGTTGCTAGATGATTTAGTTTTGGAACCTTCAGAAAACATTAACTCGATTTTTCTCAAAATCGACTTTGCTGACTTTTATTGACTTCAAACAACAGATTCCTACAAATCATACATCATTTTTGATAATTTGCTCATTGCAACTCATTTTGCCAGCACGGGTCATATAGAGATTTCTGTCCCTCCATTGACAATCTAAGCAACTACCACTTTCAAGCCCCAGAAAGGTAAAAAGTAATCCATGTGACTCCAGTGATTTAACCTCAATTTTACAAAGCCACTTTCCGTTGTCGATTAATATTTTGTAAATTAAAGTGTTTTTTATTTTTTTGCACAAACCACTCGCGTCACTTCATAAAATTGAAGTTACATGGATCACATGGATTACTTTAAAGATGTCTTTACTACATTTCTGGGGCTTAAATTGGTAGTTGCATAGACTGTCAATGGAGGGACAGAAAGCTCTCGTTCATTTGTGTTCTGAAGATGAGCAAAAGTCTTACGGGTGTGGAACGACATGAGGGTGTGTAATTAATGACAGAATTTTCATTTTTGGGAGACTAACCCTTTAAGTAACTAATCACACATCTTTACTTTGTATTTAAATCAGCGCATCAGTTTATGCTCTGCATTAAAAAGTGTTGTTTTCTCATGTCACTTGTCAGAGAGCTCACGTTCTCTCTCTCTCTCACCCAGAGAGACCTCACTATCCATGTGTTATGTAGAAACATACACACAGTGCTTGACTAAAAAGGGTTATGATGGACAGTTTTGATGTCCAGTGATGAGAAGAAGGAAAGGCGGGAGGAACTGAGAAACGACGAGCATAACAAGCTTGCGTTCCCTTTAATCCCACTGCTCTCCACTGTGCCACAGATACTGGCTTTGTGTTGTTTGTTTCATGCTTAATAATGTTTCCCAAAGCCACTGACCTACTCAATTAAATTCCGGACGAATTCTGTCTGGCGGTTTATTATTTTTATATAAGGAGGGGAAAATAAGAAAGAAGACAAATAAATCATCACAATTTGAACATTCAGACATCAGTGGGAAGGATACGCAGGCGAAGGGGAATCTGTAAATATGATTGCCTCGGTAATTAAGAAGAGAAAGCGAGGGGGAGCGAGAAGAAAGCCGAGCTGAAATGGTTGGAGGAAGGTGTTAGTCCTATCTGTAATGTGTTTGCCACAAGATTACAAAGAGGAAAACAGAAGGATTATTGAAGGAGGGAGGGGCTCTAAAATGTTATTGCCGTTTATAATCGCTGTTCTGTTCTGTAAACACTTCATACGTCACTATTAGTGGTGCATGATTAGATTCATTGAAGGTTGGTGCTGGTAGCCAATATTTTAACACTGTGATGGGCCGGTTGATTACATGCTTTTTACAGGGATAAAACCTGGCAGTAAATGCAAATAGATAGGCTGCTCATTTGCATTAAAAGATGATCAATTATCGGTTACAAATTGACAGATAATTGGTTTGACTGGGTTTTTTTTTTTTTTTTACTGATATTCAAACTGTCTCAGCCATCTCTCTTTCTACAGTCGTTCTTTAAATCTCCCTCTTGCTCTCTCTCTCTCCCCTCACCTATCATAAGTGGACACGCCCCCTACTGCTAATTGGCTCACTCTATCCAAAGGTGCGTTCACACGCCCTCGTAATTCCTGTAGTTACGAGATTCTAGCTTGTAAAAAGCGTTCACGTCCTTGTAGAGCTCGTAATTACAGCTTGTAAGCTGGGAGTTTTCTGAAAGCTCCCAGAAGTACCACCTGACCGCTGTACCACCTGACCGCTGTAGATTAATTTAGGCGTTGATAGTGGTGTCATGGAAACGCATAATTCCCAGTCCAAGGACGTGAACAGCTCCGAATATAACGTCACGTGTTGTCATCTCAAGATTCCAGTAAATACTAGGTGGCGTGAACGCAGCATAATCCCCCATCATTAGTGGACACACCCCCTACTGCTGATTGGCTCACTCTATCTCCTCCCCCATCATGAGAGGACACGCCCCTACTGCTGATTGGCTCACTCTATCTCCTCCCCCATCATGAGAGGACACGCCCCTACTGCTGATTGGCTCACTCTATCTCCTCCCCTATCATGAGAGGACACGCCCCCTACTGCTGATTGGCTCAATCTGTCTCCTCCCCCAACATGAGTGGACATGCCCCTACTGCTGATTGGCTCACTCTATCTCCTCCCCTATCATGAGAGGACACGCCCCCTACTGCTGATTGGCTCACTGTATCTCCTCCCCTATCATGAGAGGACACGCCCCCTACTGCTGATTGGCTAAGTGTGTTGTGCTGCTCGGTCAGATCCACTTTGAACAGTGTTTCTCAGAAATCACTTACTGCACCTTTAAGTAACATTTCTTTTCCATTAATTACTTTATACAGCCATTCGTTTGCAAAAATGTGTAGCATTTTATTTGTAAAAATAGTTAAGATTATTTTGCATAAATATAATGGAAAATTTTGCATAAATATAAAGCATTAATGACAATAATATTAATACTGCTGTCAGTTGATTTAAAAAATGAACTAATTAATCACACTTTTTTCTGTAATTAATCGCAGTTAATCGCACCTAACATTAAATTATTTAAATACATTTTTATATTGTAATAATTTCACATTGAATCTCCAAATTAATGTAGAAACAAAATAAAGATGGTATATTTAATTTTTTTTATCTGTTTACTAAATAAGTTAATGTTTTTTCCACTCAATTTCTGGGGATGAAATGAGTAATTATAGCCAATCATCAATACAGTATAATTTATTTGTTTTGCATAAATATAATGGCATTTATAATAATAATATTGCTATTAAAAATAATAATAATAATAAACATAAATACTGCCGTTATTATTTTTCACTTTATTACAGATTAACAAATCACAAGTACATTGCAAATTTGTATTTATTTATTTATTTCCTAATTGTGCTAGTGGTGCCGTAATACATCTTGTGTAATGCAAGATCAATCTCATGAGATTGCAGCCCAACATTTATATTTTGTGAATATTTTATGTCAGTATTTCTTTGGAATAAACAGAGAACAGATATGAACAGTTTTGTTGTCAATGTCAAAGATCAATCAATGAAGTAGCCGCTAATAAACACACCACAGATACACAGTAAAACCGCATTATAAGTGTACCTATTTGCAGGCGAACACGTTTCATCCCTACGGCATGTGATTTAGTTTATGCAAATTTCACTGGTGGTTGCGTCATCGCGCCCTTTCTGCTGAGATTCCTCCAGAGGGCATGAGTTCACGTGTGACTGCTTCACCGCCACCTCACAGACCTTCATCTGAGCATCAGAGCGTTCGCACCGGGGACGAGGTGTGCGCTGGCAGCCGTGGTGAAAGGCTGAGATCAATTGTGCCGTTGCATGTCTGGAACAAAGTGCTGCAACCCCAGTGTTGATGTGGTGGAAATTGCATCTTCAAGGAAACGTGCTTGATGAGATAGTGAGATCAATAGAGAAAGGGAACGGTGGAATGAGAATATCCCAGCGCTCCGCTCGCTAACCCGCCCTGATGTTCTTATACAGCACGTCTCATCAGTGCACGGGCCTACGGGGAACCGAGAGGCCAAACTTTGTCCATCTGGAAGCGTCTGTATATCCTCACAGGCAGATGGTAAATTGACCATTGAAAACTAGAGTGTGGTGCGGTGTGAATGACACTGTGCAGGTGACGTGATGAGAGTAGTGCACTAAGATCCTCTATGGTCCAGCACACCCGAGCCCACATGATTTTAAAGTTAACCTGAATTAAAATTGGCTGTATTTACTTTCAATACACGTTTCTGGTCCTGTTATGAACAATTCATCGGTACACATTGTTCCATAGTGCGGTACAGATGTTACAGATGTTTGGACAGTAGTTCTGATTTTTACTCGCCCTGCCATTTTCACTTGCCATAATACAAAAGAATGTTTTTTTCTTCTTCTTCTTCTTCTTCTTTTTTTTTTTACTTTGTGTGTTTCTGGAGTTTATATATATATATTGAATAAAATATATATATATATATATATATATATATATATTTATATATATATATTGAATAAAATATTGAATACTTGTAAAATAATTATAATATATATATATATATATATATATATATATATATATATATATATATATATAATTATAATATATATATATATTATAATTATTTTACAAGTATTCAATATTTTATTTTATATTTTTTATAAAATAAAATATTTATAAAATAATTTTATATTTAATATTATAGCCATTCGTATTCATTGTTTATTTGTAGTGCATTGTGTTTTCTACAAATGATATTTTATATTAATTTTTAATGTTTATTTTAAAATAATTTTTAATACTACTGTTTTTATGTAAACTATTTTGTTTTTTGTTTTTAGCAGTGCTAAAAATATTTTTTTAAACATTAATTTTAAATAAATATTCAATTATTTAGTTCAATGTTAATTTTAATATATTTAATTGTATTATATATTTATTATATATTTACTTTAATTTTAATATTTTAAATATATTGTATTAATTTTATTTTATATTCTTCATATAAAATATTTTTTAGTTTTATCTTGTACTAATCTTATTTTTATGTAGAATATTTTTGCATTTATATTTGCTATAAATAACATTTTTATCTTAATCTTAATTTTAAATTTATTTTTTGTGTTCCTTTTATTATGTATTTTTGTAATTAAATATTTTTGTGTTTTTTTTACATTTTAAATTACTACTTTTTTCATTTATGCAGTGCATTGTTATATTCGCTAGAAATATTTTTTTTCTTAATTTTAATTTTAAAATGTATTTTGTATTGTTCAGTAATAGTTTTTTTTTTCTATAAAATGTTTATATTTCTATATTTTATATTTATACAATTTTATATTTATAAGTCTTAACAATTTTTTTTCAAAGAACAGTTTTTCGAAATATCTTCTTTTGTGTTCCGCACAATAAAGTCAGTCATACAGGTTTGAAATTACACGAGACTGAATAAATGATAACAGAATTTAATCATTGCATATGAATAAAATTAGGTCCCGCCTTACATTTTTCCCTCATTGAATATTCAGTTTTTCTAAGATTCCGGAAGTAAACGGGTTGCGAGCTTCACCTCAGGTTGACATGCAGGAGCCCACAGGCGTGTTCTGCTCGCTCACGTACTCTTGAAGTGCAGTGTGTGATGTGGCGCGTATCTGTACACCTACGCCAGAGCGCCTGCGAATGAGCCTGAATGAGACCCGTCCAATCATTGCTGAAGTGTATTGAGACCACATGTGTGATGCATACATAAACATGCGAGCACACACTTACATACGTACACACACACACACACACACAAACACCACGCTCATGCCAAGTCCAGCAATGCGGCAGATTTTCCCCCCTCCCCACTGTGGCTGTTGCCATGGCAACAAGCTCCGGTTTTCTGGAATTGAAAAGTTGAATCTGACAGGAAGTGTGCGCATCTCCGGGGGGCGGTGGGGATAATGAGGGAGGAGTGGACCAGAGCAGGTGTGGACGCTCCTCCTCCTCCTCCTCCCGTGTTTGTACAGGTCCACCGCGGGGTGCTGATTGCTACATCAACACGATTCCTTATGTAAATATCTCCTGGCCTCCGGGCTCCGCGCAGGTCAAAGGTTCACAAACACAGGCTCCTGTTGACTTCATCCTACATCTTTATAACTTCCACAGAGACGGCTGTACTAGAGAGATGCTTCACTTAATAGCACTTTAATATCTTATTTGTTTCTCCTAGACAGTTTTGCTGAAATCTCCTGCTCAGACCCCAGTAGTTTCACATGTGTTTCAGAACTACGGTGATGAAAAAAAATATGAGATGGGAGGAAAAAAAATATTTCAATGCTTTTTGCGTTTGCTCGCAAAAGTTTTGCACTCCCCCGAGAAACTTTGCGTTTGTTTGCAAAGAACTCAAAAAGCATTGAAATATATTTTCCTCCCATCTCATATTTTTTTCCATCATCATGTCCCTTTAGGGACTCCATACACTCCATAGATCTGAGTGGTGTGAATTTTTATATTTGCTATATATATATATATATATATATATATATATATATATATATATATATATATATATATATAATATACTATAATTTAAATTTTATATTTTTTTTTATTAAATATTTTAGTTTTTTTATATTTTATATTTATACATTTATATATATTTTTGATTTTTATCAGTGTAATTTTAAATTTGCTAGAAATAATATTTTTGTTTATTTAATTCTTAATTTTAAAAATAAATTTATTTTGTATTCATTTTATTTCATATTTTTGCTTTAATAATTTTGTTTATTCTTAATTTGTAAAATGAATTTTTTTTGTACTCATATTATTTTATATTTATCATATAAATTTTTTATTATATTTTTTATTATTTTTAGCAGTGCATTTTTATATTTGTTAGAAACAATAGTTTTGTTTATTTTAATCTTTTTTTAATCTTTCTTTTGTATTTAATATATTGTATAACCAATTTATACATTTGTTTTTGCTTTAGATTATACATTTATATTTGCTAGAAATAATATTTATTTTTATGAATTTTAATTTTAAAATGTATTTTTATTAACATTTTTATATATCTACAGTTTTTAACAATAAACATATTTTAACAATGTCTCAAACTGTGCTCATATTCTCCAAAACAAAAGTCTGCAATAAAAAGTTCACAGAGCTGATATAAACATTTCTCATAGTCTTTTTATAGTTTTATACTTTTACTGAATGACAACTATTGATATTATTGTCTAGACAGCAATGAGATTAAATGGAGGACAAAAAATTTTTTTAAAAGACCTCAACGCTGGTATCTTGGCAAATCTTAGCACAGTTCAAGACAAAATGTGCAAAGAAAAGCAAGAGATTTTGATGTGAACGCAAGTATCATTATCTGAGCTGCTATCCACAATCATTTTATATCTCTGTACATTCATATATCAACTATAGTCTGATTTGAGTTAGACATTTTTGAATGATTTGACTGCAGGTGAATGAGAAGTGCATTAAATACACACTTTGTCGAAAAACACGTTTGCGGTACTCGTGCATCATCAGCGTGAGTATTGATGTGAGAACGAGACACCATGTGATTGAAGTATTTGTCATTTTGCAGAAGAAATCAACGCCTACTTCATCATTGTAACGTTAGCCCCGCCCACTGGTGTGTTAGTGAGATGACGAGGAGAGAAGAGCGATACAGGACTAAAATAACATTACCTTTCAAAGGATCCTAATGCTAGAAATGCTTATTTTCAACAATGTGAATGTCTCAGTTTTATTTATTTGTATTCGGTACATTTCACTGTGGATTCTTTGGTAAATCAATCGCATTTCTGCGCAAACAGACTTTTACGATATGGACTCGACAGTAATGCAACAACATGTCAGTAACTGTGTTAATTCTAATGCCTGATCTGATATTAATGATTCATGTACAGTCAGATGTTCTTTGTCTGTGTGTCAGTAAATCAAACCAGTGACTAAACACTCAACTTCACATTGTTTCTCTTAGTAAGATGAAAATAATCTGTTATTTAAATGGTGATTAAATTATATATAGAAAGTGATCAAAGAACGCTCCCTTTACAATCGCTGGAGCTGTCAATCAAACAGCACGAGTTTATCAGTGACTGAGTTCTGGATTCGCGCCAAAACTCCCGTTTATTCAGTGAATCTCTTAGTTACATCGCTGTTAGTTATGATGAAAGCATTCGTTAGTGTGCAGAAATTGAGTTGTAATGACAAGATCACTGATTTCATGTGCTCAACAACAAAGATGTCAGCCAATCACAGCAGTGGGCGTTTACACTGAAGTCTCACAGCAGACACGCCCCTTAAAACAGAGCGTTCAAATCAGAGGGCTAAAGTGCACCCCAGGAAACATTATAAAACAACGCAGTTCATGACCCCTTTAAATTGTAACTTTGCTGCTTTGTACTGTTGGTAGTATATGTACATTAACAATGTTTTCTCTTTCTTCAACCTACCTGCATGGAAAAATTCCTGTTTAATTGTCAGCAAAAGTCCGCCAGAAGGCGCAAAATTTTCTTAAAAACATATTATACCTCACATTTTTGCATCTCCGCCCACAGACAGTCCGGGTTATTAATAGTGGCTCAATGGATCACAAAACTCACTTTTAGGATCATATTACGGTTTTTGATCCACTGATCAGATAGAAGGGTTTGCTTTCCATTTATTACTCAAAGCACACTTTAAGTACTTGAATATCACCGTTTCTTTCAGTTTTTCCCCTCTGTTTGGCCTAAAGTCCCGTTCACACTAAGAATGATAACTATAAAGATAACTATAACAATAACTATGTTAGCATCCACACCAACGCACAGTATCCTTCTGTTTATTATAAGCACACGCTGGATGAATTCTGATTGGCTGTCAATGTTTTTATCATTCATCAGCTGGGAGAAAAATTAATTTATCGGTATAGTTATCGTCTATGGTGTAAATGGGCCTTAAAATGTAACCATCCAAAAATCATGTAAAAGTTTGCTAACAAGTATTTCCTACTAAAGCAAGGCAGTATTTGACTCTGGTTAGGCGTATCCATCGCAGACTGGTGGGCGTGACCTTGGGCGGCAACATGGCCAGTGCATTGTGGGTGTTGAAGTTTTCCTAACTATTTGACAAAAGGAATGACAACAGTTTTTTTTTTTTTCTCTGTTTTCTCCATTACTGATTTTAAAAAAAAAGTTTTCCTTTCTGCTGCATAGGCAGCCAAGTTTTATTGAAAGACTATTTTGCCAGCGGTGAAGTACTCCTTTAAATTACGCTGGATTGTTTCAATTTCCAATTGTGAATCAGAGCCCAGACCGCCTTTTCATGCAGACTCAGGGCTTTCTTTCTTCTGAGTTGTGCAATGATTTTTTTTTTTAAATATCTCAATTATTTTCTTCTAGACAGCAGTGAGATTAAATAGAGGACAAAACTCCTCCTTAGATTTTTCTTCTGAAAACATTTTTTAAAAGTTCTCAGTGCTAGTATCTTGGCAAATCTGAGCACAGTTCAAATATGCCAGAGGTCAAAATCATCCAACACAGGCTAATTGGAAAAAATGCGCCTCTTCCTACATTTTTGCAACATTCCTAAACACACAGTTTACTGCAGTTTCCAGCTAAAATGAACACTAGTGGCAGTAAAACACCAACAGCTTGTATTCCGTTTCACACAAAGTATGGATACAGCGGCATTGAACTTTCACACAGCTCCTTTTTATGACCTCAAAATGCGTTTACCATAGTACATGATTTGTAAACTAATACATTTGGGGTTTTGCATCACGTAAACCAGCTCCAGTAAACTTGTACGGTACAGCATTGCACTTCTCATGTCTCGTGATATAAGAACTCAAAGACTTCTAGAGGCAAACTAAACTGCATGGTTGCTTCAGTAAATGTGTTTTTATCTCGTGTTTGCTTTTGTTAACACTATCAGTTAGGTTTAGAGTTTAGTGTAGGTAATACATTATTTTCAAATGCAACAAAGCGTTAACTTTTTAGCACCACTTAATGGACATTTAATGTTGAACTGCTGTAATACATACAGCAACCAATGTAATAAACACATTTACTTTCATATAGATAAAACTGAACACGCTTTTATCATCACTCACTTTGAAAGTGCCATGAAACATGCAAGAAGCAACGTAATGTCATTTTGCATAAATGTCTCCACAGGCAGTGAGCCTGGGATGAAATTATCATTAAATAACTTGAATTAGGGTTTGTTCCTCACATAATGCATCATATGACTTGGAATATAGTGCACAAGCTGTATGCACTAATGTTATTTAGTTGTTGTTTTTTTAAGGGGACCCTTTTCACAAGATGTAATATAAGTCTCTGGTGTCCTCAGAATGTGTCTGTGAAGTTTCAGCTCAAAATGCCCCACAGATAATTTATTATAGCTTGACAAATTTGCCCCTATTTGGGTGAAAACATGCCATTTTTGTGTGTGTCCCTTTAAATGCAAATGAGCTGCTGCTCCCGGCCCCCTTTCCAGAAGAGGGCGGAGCTTTAACAGCTCACGCTTCGGTCGCTCAACAACAACAAAGCTGGAGAATCTCACGCAGCCAAAATGAGGATTGTCAGTAACGGTGTTCAGCCTTACATTGTTCAAACCGGAGTCGACACTGATGGAGAGTTCAGGAATAGTGGGTAATTTATGCAGTTGCTGTGGAGTTGATTCAACTCATCCACTAGCATGTGCCGTCATGTTAAACTTTTGTGCAAATCCAGTGTTGAATTGACCCTCGTTTGTGAAGCAGTCCGGCGTAAAATGACGGCATGACAACAACACTCTACTACAACAACTCTTCCTCTTCTCTAAAGCAGCCCAACATGGCCACACCCCCTTTGTTGAGTGTATGTAAATGTATGTAAATTTTGTTTTTTTTGTGATGTCACTAACCCAGGAAGAAGCTCGTTGTAGTCCTTAAAAAGTGATTTCTGTAAAAGAAAATATCTCCCTTTGCATTGAACTTTGAGCGTCGTAACTTTGCAGATGTTGTTTATGCTCAAACAGCAACATTACACACTAACTAAAGTTAAAAAAGTGAAATCATAATCAACCACCCCTTTAATGCTTCACTGCTGTGTGGAAAATAGTTCTTCAAAAATGCACAGAGTTCATCTGGAAGAAAGAAAGTTAGATTTTGGAAGGCCGTGCGGCGGCTGCATGAGTAAATGATGACAGAAGTTTCATTTTTGGCTGGATTATTCCTTTAAATGTTGATGAAACTTCTCCCCTGAACATTGTCTCATCTTTATCTCTGTCCAAAGTCTTGGAAGAATTAATTAAGTTCTGAGTTTCCCCTCTCCCTTTAATGCCTGCAATTCTTGTCTAAATTTCCATCCTTTCTTCTTTTCCGACCCATTAATTCTCGATTCCTGTGTCTCAGGAGGAGGTGGTGAATGAGCTAGAGACATCAGAAACCTCACGCTCCTTTTTGGTCTTCCACCTTTTCCCCATCCGCCCCATCCTGACACCCCAGCGCACTTCAAAATCAGCTTGATTGACATATCAAGGGTAGTCCCCAAACACTTGAGTGAAAAACACTTTTTGAATTTAAGCAAAACGTACACACAACTTTAATGTGTCACTCTTTAATGTGTCAACGCATCTCCTGCTGCTTCCTCCCGATGGATTTGCATGTTTACATACTTCATCAGACAGTTCAGGAGGTGACGAGAGCGTGAGCAAGATGGCTGGTGAGATTTTAACAATGCCGCATACAGTTGATGAAATATCGAGGTGGGTGGAGCATCAGTTCTGCTACGAATATAGAGATTAGTCTGCAAACACCTCCAGTTCTGTGAGTTTTTGACTGTTCTTTTCTGAAAAATATAGCTTTGGACAGACAGACTTTAACCCTTTCATTACCAAAGAGCAAGTATGAGCTTCACTGTAAACAAGAATTGTTGGTTTAACTTAAAAGTAAAGTACCTGGTTGCCTTAAAATTTTGAGTTCATTGAAATTAAAAATTTGAGTTAATACAATGAAAGCGATTGGTTTAATCAACAGAAACTCAAAATATTATGTTATCTGAACCACATTAATTATCTAATTTGATTTGACAAAAGAAAAGATGTTGTGATAAATCATGAATATATTTTTTTTTTACAGTGTTGAAATGATAGAATGAATGTTGAAAATGTGGCCTTGATACTTTTAGAAACTTCTTAAAAAGTAACACTTGAAAATGTTTGAATTTTATTGCATTAGATGCAAAATATCAAACCAAAAGTAGCATTTCCAAAGAAATGTTGCAAGAGTCACTTTTCTGAGCAACTTTTACAATTATTTTTTTCTTGATTTCTTCATGTTCCACAAAGTTTTCAAGACTTTGTCTTCTTTTTGAACAAAATATCTATTGTTGAATAATTTAATATCAAATTTATTTTTGTGAAATGTTTTGATTGAAAAGTGTGCTTGAGGCAGTGCTACTTTAGTATTATTTATATACTCTAATATTTTGAATTAACTTTAGATTCTATTTAGATCTATTTATATTTAGGTTTTTATTTATTTATTTTAGTTTCAGTCATTTTTGTATTCCAATGTAAACTTATTTTATTTTATTTCAGCTTTATTTCATTAATAAAAACAATTTTTAATAGTTTTAGTTAACAATAACATCTCTGGCATGAGGGGAACTGAGTGGGTTATTATCGTTAACTAAAACTAAAACTATTAAAACGTTTATGTTAATTCAGATAAAACTGAAATAAAATAGTAATTAAAAACTTAAACTTACGAAAATTAGAAATGTTGCCTTAACTTTAAGTTGAAGCACTAAAATATTAACTGAAAATGAATAAAACTGAAATAGAAATAAATTTTTAAGCAATATTGAAAAAAAAAAAAGACAAGTGCATAATGAAAAAAAGTGTAAAAATAAAAGCTAATTCAAAATATGAATAAAACTAAAATAACCCTGGACTGACTTCATACAGTAACTAAAAATCACGAAAGCACCAGTTGATTCAAAGACACTGAGCAAAAATGAGAAGTTAGTGAAGAGATATTTTGTTTTCTAATTCAATGGCATTCAGACATTTCAAGTGTTTTTCTGTCTTTTTGTGGCACGTGGCCTCCAGAAGGTCGCAGATCTTCAGTCTTGCATAAGGACCATTGCAGTGAGCTTTGAAATGCAGCAATCAACACTTCAAAAAGCCTCCTCATGTTTCCTCTGACCCAGTTCTTTTAATTGAGCTTTCTCTTTTTTCCCTCAGCTGCATCTCTCTAATCCCTCATGAGTCAGTGTTTCTCTGTCTCGGCGTGTGTTTTCCTATTTGCTGCTGTCCTCCTCTGCCACTCTTACTCCTCCTCGCGTCTCATTACCGGCCTCCAGCATCCTCTCCACTTCTCCTTCTCCACAGTCCAATATCATTCTTTTCCGTCTCTCCGTCCGCCCTTTATTCAATCTGCTTGTCTCTCGTTCCTCTTGAAAGCTCCAATCCCGTAGCCTCTCCATCTCTCGTTTGGCTTCCTGGAGATTCTGCAGCACTGAGCAAATCCGCAGGCTTATTTAGCCTCTTCCTGCAGGAGAACCGAATCACACGTGAGATCTCTTTAATTTTTCAATTGCTTCTCCTAGACAGCAGTGAGATTAAATGGAGAGTTTTGCTGAAGGAGTTGCTTCTCCTGCACAGTAATCTCAGAGATCTCATCCATCTCTTCTGAAGTCTACAAACAAAAGTCAGCGATCTCAGTGTGAACTCAAAATGTTATAATATTAGCTTTATATTTGTTTTCTTTTTCTATATGACATTTGACTCTTTGCTTCTGATTTTTTTATTTTATTTTATTATTTTTATTATTTTATTTTATTTATTTTATTTTTTTATTTTTTCTATGTGACATTTGACTTATTTGCTTCTGATTTTTTATTTTATTTATTTTTATTTTTTATTAATTTTATTTTTTTATTTTTTATTTTATTTATTATTTGTTTTCTTCTATATGACATTTGACTCATTTGCTTCTGATTTTTTATTTTATTTATTTTTATTTTTATTTAATTATTTTATGTTTTGTTTTATTTTATTATTTATTTATTTAATTGATTTATTTTTTATTTGTTTTCTTTTTCTATATGATATTTGACTCATTTGCTTATGATTTTTATTTTATTGTTTTATTTTATTTTATTTTATTTTATTTTATTTTTGTTTTGTTTTGTTTTGTTTTGTTTTGTTTTATTTTATTATTTTTTGTTTATTTTATTTTATTTTTTATTTTTCTGTGACATTTGACTTATTTGCTTCTGATTTTTTTATTTTATTTTATTTATTTTTATTTTTTATTAATTTTATTTTATTTTTTTCTTCTATATGACATTTGACACATTTGCTTCTGATTTTTTATTTTATTTATATCTTTATTTTTTTATTTTATGTTTTGTGTTGTTTTATTTTATTATTTATTTTCTTTTTCTATATGATCCTTTGCTTCTGATTTTTTTATTTTATTATTTTATTTTTCATTTAATTTTTTATTTTATTTATTTTTTAATTATTTTTATTTTATTTTATTTTATTTCTGTTTATTTTATTGTATTTTTTGTTTGTTTTCTTTTTCTATATGACATTTGCTTCTGATTTTTATTTTATTTTATTTTTTATTTAATTTATTTATTTATTTAATTTATTATTTTATTTTATTTTATAGATTTTATTTTATTTCGACCCCATTAATCTCACGTGTCTCCTGTAGAGTTTCAGAAGAGATTTGTGTCTCAAACTGCTGCACTCAAAACATTTAATTTTAATATAAACTCAAATAATTGTTCTCATCATTATTTTGTCTATGCTATCCACATTTATTTTGTATTATCTATTTTTATTTCTCCTAAGGAATGTTTCTCCTAGTTTTCAGTTTCTGAGATGTTTCTCCTGCGTAAAAGACACACTTTTCTCCTCTAGAGTTTCATAAGAGATCTTAATGCCTCACAATGCACTCATATTTGCCAAGAAATCAAAGTCTGATCTCAATTTGAACTCAAACATTTCTCATTATTATCTTGAATCAGTAAAGATTTCACTATATTAAAGCGCCTTTTACTAAAAGTCTGAACTATCAGTCAGACGACAGAAGTCATGTAGTAGATTGTGTGCAACAGGTTTCTCAGCAAAGTTTTGATCATGTTGATCATTTAGAAGCATCCACTGTGAAACAACTTTTGCTTTTCTGAGTTTGTGCAGAGTTGAACAAATCTGATGCTTATTTTGTCTCATGCCAAGCGCCTGCCAACCAATTACCAACTGCAGAACCGGGTGTCTTCACCGATGTCTCTCCCCCGCAAACGACCGCCTGCATCTCCTTTTCCGACACCCTCGACACTAAGCAGCCCCACTGCCATCACCTCCAATTACCCAAGCGCCAAAGTCCGGCCCCCCGCGGAGCATTGGCTGATTGTCTCACTCCCGTGTCTGTCTTGCACTTCATGCCCTTCTCGTTTTGTTCCCCCAACACAATTACAATTATCACACAAGCCTTTTTTCCCAGTGTTCCCTGAGCCATCTCCTCATCCCCTCCCTCACACACAACTCCCTCAGGTATCCGCTCCGGGGCTTCTGAGCCGTTGTTCTCGGCTTTAATTAAGGCGGCTCTCCACCGGATTCTTCTAGTTCAGTTGTACACAGGGAGGCAGAGATTTCTAGGAACCCCCTCCCAATTAACAGCATCTTGAGAAGTACTTAAGATCAGCGAGCGAGAGGGTGAATGACGTCCAGCGACGCTTCCCAGCTGTGCCATCTCCGCTCAACCGCTGCAACGGGGCGAGAGAGACAGAGTGACTGAACAACTCTATCTGTCTATCTATCCATCCATCCATCCATAAGGGGCGTAACGGTAGGCTTACTTGTCGGGCCCCCCAGATTCCTTAAAATAAAAAAATATGGAATTTATGATGTGTTACTCTTAATGATAGATTGACCAATGCTGCGCAGTAAAATGCAACTGCTGTTTTCAAACATATTGGTTTCATTAACGTATGATGTCATTTTCTTTGCGCATGAGAGTTCATTAACATGCGGTAACAATGGCGGAAGTTCAATATTAACGCTTTTTCAAGAAATCACAGAAAGATGAGCGAAAAGGAGAAAAAGAGCCTACTTCACCTTTCCACGAGCAGTGTTGGGGAAAGTTACTTTTAAAAGTAATGCATTACAATATTGTGTTACTCTCTAAAAAAGTAACTAATTGCATTACTTTTTATGAAAAGAAATGCATTACATTACTTTTGTGTTACTTTTTCTCACCTGGGCTGGGCTTGCTTGCTATGTTAAGGCCCTTTCACACCAAAAGTGAAATGAATAAGCCTCAGGCTTAAGGAAATGCATATTTACTCCTGTACACTAGATGGCGCAGCTCAAACAAACCTTTCAGCTGTGTTGCCATTCTGGACTAAAGAAGAATAGGATACAGGAGATGAAAGTTCAACGCTCTTATTTCTAAATCTAATCTAAAGTAATTTTTGCTTATTAGTATGGTTGAATCAGATCATTGACGGTCAGCAGCAAAGACATTGGTTAATAAAGTGAGATTAAATACATAAAGTATATTTGTGTAATTTAATATAGTTAATTATTACACGTTTCCGTTAAATTCTGAGATTGCATTTCACTGTTTTTATTCATTTTGAGGAACGCTGAAAGTGAGATGTTCGTGCATGTTCACATTTAGTCTAGAACTACAATACCCATCATGTTTACTTTATTTCTCTCAACATGGCGACAGGAGAGCTGTCAGTCAATAAATGTGAAAAAGTAACTTAGATATTTTTCTGTAAATTGAAAAAGTAATGTGTTACTTTACTAATTACTTGAAAAAGTAATTGTAATGTGATTTTGTCTCATAACAACGGAAACAACGTAAAATATTCTATCTTTTATGGTCATACAGATAAGAGTAAGACATCATTCGAAACTGACTAAAGGTCTATTTTAATTTGTGTACACTCACAATAAAAACAAAACATTGTGATTTTGTAAAATAAAGAAAACAAACAGGATGCCGCTTTCTGCTGTCCCGGTTTCCTTTCCGTGAAGTTAGTGGAGCGCGTCACAAAAATCAATCGAAACTCAGCATATAGCAAGCTCTTGTTTGCCATCTGAACTCTGGTTTTGGGTTGGTGCATAAATCGTCTCTTCTTCTTCTGCTCTTTTTCCTGTTGTCGTGGTTAGCAAACCGCATTGCATTACTACAAGCGCCCTCTTCTGGATTGGAGTGTGGATCGCCTGTGACTGACTGTATTCGTCGTCTGACTATATGCACGAATACATGTACGTTACACCCTTCTATCAATCTATCTAAAGTTATTTCATAATTCAAACACTGATCGGAGCTGAAGTATATTTCTCACAAACACTCCTTCTATATCTCAGAAAGCTGCTCTGCTCTTCTAGCCCTTATTGGCGTCACTGTCACTCTCCTCTTGTTTCTATCCTACATTCATACGACACGCGTCACATACACTGACACGCTAATGATTGTGTCTGTTTGAGAGGCGCTAATAAACGCAAGCTGAACTGGATATTTGCGCTCAAGCTATTTTTCGTCCATTGTTTCCGTTATGTGAGTGATACTGTCAGTGAACGGGATTCATTTTCCTTCTAGAACTAATGAGGAGTGTAAAGTCTCTGCTGGGCTGTTTAATGTTGATGCATTGCACAGGAGAAAATGTACAAATGTCAACAAGGTTTTTTTTTTTGGTTTTTTTTGCACTTTAACTTTTATTTGGCAGTAACTATGATAACACATTTCAGCTTGGGATGTGCTCAAGTACTTGTGATTATTATAAAAATAGTTGTGTGAATTTTTTTTATTTTATTTTTTTTTTTATTTTCGTTACATCGTATTAAAAATGCGACGCTCTTAAAACAGCAGTAAGACCTTGTGTAAAACAACAAGGCAACATACCACATACTAAGAAATCGTCATGCTGATATTTGTCGTTTTAACACCTTAAGTGTTTTTTGTCATACAGGAATTTATGCATGTAGACTCTTTTCCTTCCAGGATGACTGAGTGTGTTCGTATCTCTGTACCTGTTTGTTTGGCTTTGCGCTTATGGATAATTCGAGGTCTCTTGCTTCGCTAAATGCGGCATGTTGCCTGCAGGTCAGAATTGCATTTACTCTTTCCTCTGCTACGCCACCTTCCTAATTGAAAGCTTCCCTGAAAGTGGTTCATCGCCTGTGGGTTTTGAGGCACGGGAGATGTCAATCATCAAGATGTATCAGATATGAGTGAAGTCTTCTTCACCCAGTTATTTTGTGCTGAAATTTATCTTACTGTTCACACTGAGATCCTACAGACCAAATGACATGGTGTTCTTACTTGTGTAGTCAGACTTTAAGTGTGGTCCACATCGTAGTTTATTCTGACCAAAAAATGCCCACTTAGTCTGGAAGAGACAATTTGTTTTGTTTAGGGGCAAGTTTGTATGGAATAGATGATATACCACCATAGTAAACCACAAGTTTGCTTGTGAATGTCTAGTTAAGATTCTATATATTTCAAATAATTTTTCAAAGACTTGATGGCACTAACTTGGAACACACACAGTGTATACATACAGTATATATATATATATATATATATATATATATATACATATTTAAAAAAGAATTATATGTATATATATATATATATATATATATATATATATATATATATATATATGTATGTATATATATATATATATATATATATATATATATTATTATAAAATAAATTGTATGTGTGTGTATATACACATATACAGTATATGTACAGTAAAAATAATTTATTTTATATATAATATATTTTTGTGTGTATATATATTAACATAAATATATTATATATAATATATAATGTATTTTTAATATATTACTATAAAATAAATTATTATTAATTATAATTTATTATAAAATAAATATTTTTCTCTGTCAATAAAGAATGATATATATTAAAGTATTATTATAAAATAAATTATATATATATGTGTATGCATAAGCACATATACAGTATATGTAAAGTATATATCATTTTAATATATAATATATTTTTGTGTATATTGGCATAAATGTATTATATATAATATATAATGTATTTTAATATATTATTATAAAATAAATTAATTATAATGTATTATTATAAAATAATATTTCTCTCTCTCTCTATATATATATACACAGACACACACACACACAAATATACATTATTATATATAAAATATAACATTATATAAAAATATTTTTAAATTTATATATATATATATATTGTATTATTATAAAATAAATTATATATGTGTGTATACACACATACAGTATATATACAGTATATATAATTTATTTTAATATATATATGATATAATAATATATATTTGGAACACAGTGTATACATACAGCATATGTACAGTATATGTATTTTAATACATTATTATAAAATAAATTATTATTAATTATAATGTATAATTATAAAATAAATATCTCTCTCAATATATATATCTTTCATCACTTTCAGTTTTTGTTGGTGTATTGTTTATATGCGTCAAAAAGACTGAAAGGTCATTAAAAAGTCTGTGTTAACACGTTTTGCAATCATTGTTTTAAATGAATGGAACTGGAAATATCTCTTCTTCAAAAAGACTAAAAGAATCGCAAACGGAACCAGAACCGGAATCGGTAAGTTCCTTTCGGTTCCCTCCCCAGTGGGCGGTCCGTGAGCTCTCACACAACACAAAGAGCTTTAGAAAACAGAGCAGCCTTCATTTGTGACATTGTATCAAAAGTGTTTTTTGACCTCTAATCCTCCTCTGACTCCTAACCCCAATCTAACGATACACGTCCCACAGCCTGAGCATCAAAGTCGACAGCAAACAGCCCTTCCTTCCAACTCATTTCAGAAGTTCCTTTGAAGTAAAAGTTCACTCAGCAGCGTTTTAAGAACAACTTATTCGCTATCTGTTTCCTATTGATTTCCCGTGTCATCTTCTGACAGAAAAGAAGAAGAAAGTCAGAAGGGTGCAGAAAGACAGATCAATGGCGGCGTGACCTCCCGCAGGGGTATCGGCCTCGCGCTTCACAGCGATCATTAACCAATTCCACACTGTCGATCCCAGCAAAAATACTCAAATCACTTCTCATCTTTTTTTGTCCTCGCATACTCTCTAGTGAACACCCAACAGGCTAATTTCTATGCAGTTTGCTTTGTTTTTTTTCCCCTCACTGGCCTATTGAATTCATAAACGCTGTGGCTGTAAGATATCGCTCATTTTTTCAAATCATTGCAAGACATCAATATCTGAGCGCAGAGCGACACAAAGACAAGAAAATGTCTAGACGGCGCAGCCACACGACTCACGCTGAGTAAAAACGGTCTCTTCCTGCTTGTTCCTCATCTCCTGTTGGCATAGAAGCCTCTGTGTTTCCCTCGTTCTGAACGATTTAAATCAGATCTATTGATCAAATAAATTAGCAAGAATTAGACGTCTTGGTGGAGGCTTGTGATTTACGCAGAATCTTACAACTTTACCTGCTATTAGTTCTGAAATGAATCAGAAATGTTCATTAGAATGTTTTAAACACAAATGAACCATTTTATTCGACTATAAAACAACCTCTTCTCAGACCGTAATGCAATACTTCACGTGGATTAAATTATATATTACTCCTAAGAAAAACAGAATTATTTCTTTGAAAGATGGAATTAATATTTATGTTTTTTCTTAAGCGTAATATATATTTTAATCTACATGAAGCATTGCATTATTGTCTGAGGAGAGGTCGTTTTAGAGGAAGTGAGTGATAATTTAATATTACTTTAATGAAATAAAGAGTAAAGTTGAATAAAATGGTTCACTCTTTTATAAGGATTCCCTGCTACTCTTTCTCAGCAGTGTCTTTATGAAAACATTTATAAAATCAGGCGATATCAAAGACAGTCTTTCTGTATTTTACCTGCTGATGAGTTCAACAAGGTCACATGGGCTGTGTCTATATCTATCTATCTATCTATCTATATATATAACTAAAATTGTTTGAGATTTTTAGATCATTTTCCTCATTTTATGTTAGTCCTATAGCAAGCCACATCAGAAAGACAAAATTTAATGCATTTTTAGTATTTAAAATACAATTTTTGAAATGTATTTTATATTTTAAAAATGTATTTTATTAAAACATTATATTATTTTTTATTCTAATTATTATAAGGTCAGAATTGCAAAATATAAAGTCAGAATTTTCTCGCAAATGCGAGTTTTTATCACGCAGTTCTGACTTTATAACTCCCAATTCAGACTTTATTACTCGCAATTCTGACTTTATAACTCGCAATTCTGATTTTATTACTTGCAATTCTGACTTTGTAATTCTGACTTTATAACTCACAATTCTGACTTTATAACATGCAATTTTGACTTTGTAATTCTGACTTTATAACTCACAATTCTGACTTTATATCATGCAATTCTGACTTTATAACTCACAATTCTGACTTTATATCTTACAATTCTGACTTTATATCATGCAATTCTGACTTTATAAGTCGCAATTCTGACTTTATAATTTTGACTTTATAATTCTGACTTTATAACACGCAATTCTGACTATATCAGGCAATTCTGAGAAAAAAGTCAGAATTGTTTGATAAAAAGTTGCAGAAACAAGCTTCCAAATTCATTCCCAGATTCATACAAAATGTTTTAATAAGCTCTCTTTTTTTCTTATTTAAAAATCTTAATTCATAATATGAATAATATTTAAGCATTATTCAGTTCATTTTGATGGAATTTTACTATACAATTGAAATTCTTAAATCTTAAAAACAGGCTTAAATATTTTTCTAAGTGAGCCATGATTGCTTTATTTTATTTTATTTTTTTTTTGAGTTCAGAAATCTTAACCCTTTCTTTCCTGTTTTTCTTCATTTATGAATTACTATCAAATATGCATCATATTAAGTTTATTAGTTTGTTTATGCTAAAACTGTGTAATCCAAATGTATGGACATTTTATATGCAATTCAAATCGTAGATCTAAATTTTCATCTTACATAAACTCTTATTTCTCAAGTTCTGCAGCCAGTACTCAAGAATCAACAGTCCTCACAATGAACTTTAAAATCAACCCTAAATGCCGACTGTAAAGCCAGTTAATGCTCGACACTATTTGATCAAACCCTCCGTTCGGAATCGGTGACTCCCTGCGGAAGCTGCTCCCAAATTCCACACTGTAGGCAGACTGTATTGACTTCTCTTCCCCCTTTCACCTCTTCCTTGGCTTTGGTCAAGCGTGCAAATGGCAAATGGACAGCGCAAGTCCCCGCGGCCCAGACAGCCCATGTCTTATTCATGAGCATCGGCCTCTCGTGTCACACTCCATATGAAAGGACAAGCTCGGGCCTGAGCGAGACTCCCACGGCTGTCCTCCATGACATTTTTTGCTTTACGCGCCGCTGTGCTCCCATTCTGCCGGGGTCCGGAGTAATAATAGTAATGGCCAAGCGAGACGGGAAAGCATGGCTCTGTTGCTGCTTTCTCCCAAGATGCATCCACTGTATGCGCAGCTGTCTGCATTGACATGGCAGGATAATTGGTGTGCATCCCTGACTGCTCCGAATCCTAGTGCGCTGCAGCGCTGTTCACTGACTACACAGGCAGATATTGAACCTCATGAGTGACTGGCGTAGAACTTTCTGCATAGGCAGCAACTCTTTACATCATGTGGAGACTCAACTCAACAGATGATTCAAATTTGCAACTGGGAATGTTGCTGAGATGATGATGATGCACTCTTAGAAATGAAGGGTGTTTTTGCAGCAATGCAAATGGAAGAACCATTTTTGGTTCTCGAAAGAACCTTTCAGTGATCAATTCTTAAAATAACCTTTTTTTTTTTCTTAGTGTGAAGAACATTTTTTCCATTATAAAGAACATTGAATTGTAAGGTTCCACAGATTTTAAAGGTTCTTCATGGAATCATCAATGCCAGTAAAGAACCTTTATTTTTAAGAGTGTAAACAAAAACCATTGCATACATAACAATATTTCGTAAGATATTGAACTATTTTATTGATATTTTTTAGTGCCGAATGAATTGACATTTAACTTTCTTTGTATGCCATCTTAGATGGATGTTTTGCATTGAGAATTCCGTTTAAAGTGGTCATGAACTGCGTTGTTTTATAATGTTTCCTGGGGTGCACTTATAATGTTAGTATGATTTTTACATCAAAAATGATCATAATTTAAAAATTGAAAGCATTTTTCCTACCCTGATTTTAGCCCTCTGATTTGAACACTCTGTTTTAAGGGGCGTGTCTGCTGTGAGACTTCAGTGTAAACGCCCACTGCTGTGATTGGCTGACATCTTTGTATATGAAATAGCTCAGTATTACTCTCTCAAAAAACTTTTAGCACATTTTTACTATTACAGCTCTGAAGGTTAACTAATCTTGAAAAGTGTTGATTAAAGCATTAAACTTAATATGGCATTATATTTAGAACGTGGCATGAAAGATTGCAGTGATGAACATTGTAGTCGATCACAGACATGTTGTTGAGCGCATGAAAGCAGTGATCTCATCATTGTAACTCAATTTCTGCACACTAATGAATGCTTTTATCATAACTAACAGTGCAAACGTGATGTAACTAAGAGATTCGTTGAATAAACGGGAGTTTTGGCGCGAGTCCAGAACTCAGTCACTGATAAACTTGTGCTGTTTGATTGACAGCTCCAGCGATTGTAAAGGGAGCGTTCTTTGATCGCTTTCTATATATAATGTATCACTGTTTAAATAACAGATTATTTTCATCCTACGAAGAGAAACAACGTGAAGTTGAGCGTTTAGTCACTGGTTTGATTTACTGACACACAGACAAAGAACATCTGACTGTACATGAATCATTAATATCAGATCAGGCATTAGAATTAACACAGTTACTGACATGTTGTTGCATTACTGTCGAGTCCATATCGTAAAAGTCTGTTTGCACCGAAATGCGATTGATTTACCAAAGAATCCACAGTGAAATGTACCGAATGCAAATAAATAAAACTAACTGAGACAAATAAATAACCATATTCCTAGCATTAGGATCCTTTAAAAGATAATGTTATTTTAGTCCTGTATCGCTCTTCTCTCCTCCTCATCTCACTAACACACCAGTGGGCGGGGCTAACATTGCAATAATGAAGTAGGCGTTGATTTCTTCCGTGGAGGCGGAGTTTCATCTATCTATAGGCACATTCCGGGACGAGTTGTTCTCTGGGCCTGGTGTCAATAAAAGCTTTTATTGGACTAATAAGGAAGTTTTCAGTTCTGAAACTTACAGGATATTCTTATAGACCTCTTATATATCAAAATGAAAGGAAAAGGAAAAGTTGATTTCTCAATTCATGACCCCAATTCCAATTCAGTTTGAACTGAGGTTGCAAACAGGATGCAGAACTGCACTACTACACTTTTAATTGAAGTAAACTAATTTTAACTAAACTTTTAATTAAGGGTGTTTTCACACCTATGGATTGTTTGTTTTGTTCCGAAACTAAGTTTGTTACAATATTGCATTTTTTTCTTGGTTTGGTTCATTTTCACATGGCAACATTTCAAAGTGGACCAAAATGCTTTTATGCAAGTCACATGTGAGTATTGATCAGAGTTTTCTCAGCATCATCCATCAAAATAATGATTGACAAGTTCGCTCCATGAGCTTATTGTGGCTTTATTTGTAACTGTCGAGACACGCAAACACTATATGAATGTAGCTGTCATTCCCGCTGTTAAATTATATACTACATTAATATTAATGCTGCGGCAAATTCAAACGCGCGCTCTCTGTCCGTCTCTGGATTTCCCAGCACTGTCTAGTAGGCGAACTGTTGTCAGTGTGTCGAGAGACCATATGAATTTTATAATAATGCAGAGCGGGAATCAAGGCTTCGTTCGCACAGAGAAGTGCAATTACACAACACAGAGGTGCTCTTTGGTTTTCAGTTATGGTAAATAATTTGCTCACTCACAGAATCAGACACTAGTACTGATTTTATATAGCACATTTCCCATTATGAATTATGATATTGTTTGGTTTGTTGGTCCGTTGGGTCGGTTTGCTTTTACATCTCAAGCAAATCGCTCCAGAGTTCGTTTGAAAGTGTACCGAGACCACCTCTTCAAGGAGGTTTCGGTATACTTGTCTGGTCCACTTTTGGTGCGCACCCGAGTGCGATTGCTGCTTTCACACCTGCCCAAATGAACCGCACAAAAGGGGAACGAACTCTAGTGCGATTCATCCGAACTAAATGAGGCAGGTGTAAAAGCACCCTAAAAAGCCTTGAGGTTTGAAGGTTTATTAGTTGCATGTAGCTTATATATTCTTTCATATATAGCTGGGAGATTAAACAGTTACTGTTGATCTAATTAATTTAATTTTATATTATTTATGTGTGTGTGCGTATGTATGTGTCTAGACATATACAGACGTGTATACATATATATATATATATTAACATTTAGTTGTTATTTGCTTTTCAGTTGAGTTAAAGTTCAAGGAAATCATCAGTCAAAAAGAAAAAAGAAAAAAAATCAATAAATGTATGATGTTTTCGCCAAAATCAGGCAGCTCTACCTTTAGTTTTAACAAATTCACTTTTGACCAGGATGTAAGAACACTTCATTTCCCAGAATGCATTACTGCAAATTCCTGTTGTCATTCCAGTTCAAATTCCTGTGTGTATGGGTTAATTTCATTCAATACAATTCATCAGTTCTAAATTTTGCACAACCGTGCATTTCACAAAGAATACACGCAGTGCTTTCTTTAAAAACTGGCCATATAGTGTCTTTAGTGTGCTTATGTTGGCTCAAAGTGCAGTCTATGTAGGCAGCTCACTAGGTTTTAGACAAGAAGTGATTATAAGACTGGACCAGCTGATATCCACAGATAAGTGGCCCAGCGGGCGACTGGGATGAATGAAGACGTGTCTACATGGTTTAGTGCTGATGAAACTTCTTTCATGAATATTAGGGTGATTTATCTGAGGCAGACAGTCTGGGAACATAAATGTGAATAAGGAGTAGCTCACTCAAAAGTGATAATTCTGACTTTATTTACTTTCCCTAAAGTCATTTATTCTGTGGAACACAAAATGAGAGAGTATAAAAAATCATGATAGAAACAAAGTTATAAATGGTTTGGAAGGACAGAATTTTAATTTTTTGGGTGAACTATTCCTTTAAGTGATTTCATGAATAATTAACCTTTAAGTGATTTGCTGAGGAACTGATGATTGTCTGAAAGTCGTTGAGTCAAAGGATTCTCTCAGACGGAAAGATCTGCACGGAATAATTTCTAAGAAACTGTCGTCACTAACGTGAACGTGCGTCGCAGATCTCCGGTTTTGAAGCAGACAGGTCACGTCACTAGTAGTCGCACAAGTCACTCTTTTCCGGGTGCAAAGCTGCAGGTTCATCAAGCTTAAACTGATTGATCAAGTTTTAATGGGATCCACTGATTTGCGATCAGCCTGATTTAGAGCTTCAATCCATCATTGGCATTATTCTTTTTCTTCTTCTCATTAACTCGCTCGGTCTATCTCTCCTTTCCCATTTAACTGCGTTAGAAAAGGGAAATTATCTTTATTAAAATTTAATTGCAGGCAATTTGACTCTTTCCTTCTCAAAAAGTCTTTAGTTATTTACAGATAAAACTTCAGTGTGTTTGTAGAGCATTTTAGCATTATGATTCTCTATGACAATTACATTAAAGGGGTGGTTGATTATGATTTCACTTTTTTAACTTTAGTTAGTGTGTAATGTTGCTGTTTGAGCATAAACAACATCTGCAAAGTTCAATGCAAAGGGAGATATTTTCATTTACAGAAATCGCTTTCTTAGGACTACAACAAACGACTGGTAGGGACTACAACAAGCTTCTTCCCGAGTTGGTGACATCACTAACCCTAATATTTACATAAACCCCGCCCCCAGGAACACACAACAAAGGGGGTGAGGCCATGTTGGGCTGCTTTAGAGAAGAGGAAGAGTTGTTGTAGTAGAGTGTTGTTGGTCAATGAAGGTCAATTCAATTCAATTCTAGTCGATGAGCTGAATCAACTCCACAGCAACTACATAAATTTATCCACTAACCGTTCAGAAACGTCTAAAAGTTGTAACTTCTTCCTGAGTCTCTCCATCAGTGTCGACTCCGGTTTGAACAATGTAAGGCTGAACCCCCATTACTCATTTTGGCTGCGTGAGATTCTCCAGCTTTGTTGTTGTTGAGCAACTGAAGCGTGAGCTGTTAAAGCTCCGCCCTCTTCTGGAAAGGGGACCGGGAGCAGCAGCTCATTTGCATTTAAAGGGACACAAAAAAACTCACACCCAAATAGGGGCAAATTTGACAAGCTATAATAAATGATCTGTGGGGTATTTTGAGCTGAAACTTCACAGACACATTATGGGACACCACTATATTACATCTTGTGAAAAGAGCATTATAGGTCGCTTTTAAACAAGATGTACTTGAGAAGCTAAAGTGCAAAAGATATTAGGACTTGTTTTCACAGATTCTATCTTGAATTAAGTGTATTTTTCTTTTGTTGTTGTTTTTATTTTATTACATTTTGTGACAGAAATACTATTTGCCACCGCAGGAAGAATAATAAACTTCAAGACATATTCTCTGAAAACAAAGTCTTTATTACAAATGCAGTTTTGCTTTTTAAGTAAACAAGTAAATCTTGTTTAAATGCAAATGATTTTCGCAGTATAGTGGGAGGGACATTCTCCTTCTAGAGAGCTTTTGATTGGACAAACAGTTGTATTCACCTCTGAGTGTATGAAGATGTCAGCAATATTTTGGTCCAAAGAGTGTAAAATTGAAATGCAGCACTGGCAGATCCGATTGGAAAAACCTGCTTGATGCAGAAAGATGTAAATGTCAAAATCTACAGAAAACAAATGCTATGTAAATGTGATTCTATTTTAAATTTGTGCAAACCAAATAAAGCATAAGGAAGTGTGCAGAAACACACTGGGCTTAAACTAAAGATTTGACATTAATATGATATGAACCAACTACACTAAGACATTTGCGTCTGGTTCATAATGATTTTACAGGACTGCGGTGCATAAACACACACACACATACTGTATGTGAGAGGAAAAAGCCTGTGCATGAAAGTATATGTGTGTGTGTTTATGTGCATATACACACGCTCATGTGAGTAATGGACACTGCAGTGCTCTGGTGCAATGGGTCCGTGGAGAAATCTCAGAAGGGCTCAGATGACATGGTCCTTCCTTTGCCCCATATACAGGTTTGTCCAATCTCTGAACAGAGCGAGAGAGGAGGGGGACATTGCAGCATCCCTTTTGCTGAGCTTCATAAATCACAGACAACACTGTGGCGGGATTATGTTGTCATGAAAAAACGGCAACTGCCTTAGACAGGTGGAGCGCTATCGACAAGCTATTGTACAGTGTTATTTAAAGAAAAACACTGCGATGTGCAGCCTTACATGAAGGAGACAAAATGACAGGAAAATAAAGCCTGTCTGCTTCTTCTAATGTTACATGAAGAGGACTTTCAGAAATGAAAGCTAGAACAGGATTAAAAGGAACAAGACAAAAGAAAACCTCTTTTTTTTCTTGCAGAGAACAAGTGTGTATGAGAATCAAGAATAGATATATGAGGAGACGGAGAGGGTATGTCGAATTCTGAGCGATGTGGCTTGAATAGAAGTGTGAAGACATGTTCTCAAAGCCTGATCAATAATTTAAACCATGCAGATTGGCAAAGAAGCCCACTAATGCTGCAATGATGGTTGTTTGATCCCTTAAAGGGATAGTCCCAAAAATGAAACACTAACTTGTGTCATTCCAGATCTGTATGATCTCATGGAGGTTTTGATGAACATCTCAGTGGTTGTTCTTTGTACATTTAAAGTGGATAGAGTTTTTTTTTTTTTTTTTTTTTCTGTCAAGAATCAAAAAAGGTCAGAAAAGGAAGTACATTAACATAAATATAGTCTATATGATGCATGCACTATGATTTCTCAGTTTTTTGATGTCAGATTATATTATTGTGTAAAAACTGGAAATCTTCTATTCACTGACACGCACAAATCTCATGTGCACTGAACAAAATTTGGTACGGAAATAATTTTTACTCTGAAATTGCTAGTACTTTTCAAAAACAATTACAAAAAAAGCAAGCAACACATTGAATTAAAAAAAAAAAAAAAATTGTAAGTAGAAAAAATCAAAATAGTATTTTCTTATAAAGCATACTCCAATAATCTCTGTATTTTCACAACTTAAAAAAAAAAACACCTTTTACAGTGTTGATTTATATGAAATATATTAAAAAATCTTGACTTTTGACATCAGTGTTTGACATCAGTTTTGCCTAATGTCATTGGTTTTTGCATGTCACCTGACCACATTTGAAAATGCAACTTTCACATTTTAAAGTGTATGTTGTTTCTACAATTGAGAGCAGTAATTTCAAAGAATATTGGCATATTTCTTTCTATTAGTCATAAAAATGTTGTATGACTCGCCCACAGCTTCTGGCCTAAAACTGCCCATTTTCGACAGAAAGAAACAGAAAAGTCACCACTCAAAACTCATTTGGTTCAGTTAGGAGCGGGTTCATCTGAAATATTTATCTGAATATGTATATTTTCTCTAAAGCAAAATATTTAGGCCTACATTAAAGATTTATGTTTTTGAATTGCATATA
Source organism: Hypophthalmichthys molitrix (assembly GCA_037950675.1). Taxonomy (NCBI): domain Eukaryota; kingdom Metazoa; phylum Chordata; class Actinopteri; order Cypriniformes; family Xenocyprididae; genus Hypophthalmichthys; species Hypophthalmichthys molitrix. The sequence continues at coordinate 32,630,195 of CM075507.1, read as the reverse complement.
AAATTTACATTAATACTTTAACAAATACAGCTTTAACATAAACAATCTAATAAACTAAATGTAATGCTTATTTTCAGTCATACACACTAAAAAATGCTGGGTTAAAAATAACCCAAGTTGGGTTAAAAATGGACAAACCCAGCGGTTGGGTTAAATATTTGACCAACCTGCTTAATAGTTTTATTTAACTCAACTATTGTTTAAAAATGACTGTATTGCTCACAAATGAACCCAAAAGAGGTTGGAAATTAACATTTATTAATAAGTTTAATACATTTATTAAATTGCTTATTAATAAATGTTCACCTTTTGATTATTATTGTTGACTCTAGTAATTATGTGTCTGATTTTTAATTTCCAACCTATCTTGGGTTCATTTTAAGCCAGACATATAATCATTTTTAAACAATAGTTGAGTAAAATAAATACCCAGCACATTGGGCAAACATTTAACCCAACCGCTGGGTTAAAACAACCCAAGCACTGGGTTTGTACATTTTCAACCCAACTTAAGTTGTTTTTAACCCAGCATTTTTTAGAGTGTATCCAAATTTGGGTCAAATATGAACAAACCCAGCTGTTGGGTTACATTTTTACATTATATTTTGGTAACACTTTACAATAAGGTTCATTTAACATTAGTTAACATTAACTAATAATGAACTGCACTTATACAGCATGAAACAGGTCAAATGTTCTGTAATAATAATATGACACTGAATGTGTTTTAACTATTGAATACTGCTTGTTCTCTTCTTAACTGAATAATTATTTTTACAATGAGCAGATTAATGCTGATTCAAAGAAATTTTAATGAATGCATTTTGAAAAGTATTAAAATATGCCATTATATATATATATATTGTGCACAGATCTTACCCTTTCATTCATATGACTGACTAATAAGCATCACATTATGTTAAAACTGTGTGATACCAATGGATGGAAATGTTTATGCAATTCAAATGCATAGATCATAAAGTGTAGGCAGCTGTTAAAAACCCAAATACATAAAAACTAATAAAATTATAAATTGCAGGAAATGTGTGTGGACTTTAGACTTTCTGTCAGTTCAAAAGTAATAGATTATTTCACTGATTTATATCTAGATTTGAAGCCACAAACTTCTTTTTAAATCCATTAACTACTTCTTCATCAGAATCATTCATTTGATCTTTTAAACATGATTTTTTTGCGCTCAATTTTCTTTAAAATACGCCGTGCACCACGTCTACCAGAAGTGCCGTTTCTGTCGGTTTTTAATTTGATTAGGACTTGCAATTTTCCCAAGTGCTGTTGAGTTTTGTGTGCAGATGGACTGCGGGCGGTCGATGGGTGGGCCGACGGAGGCGACTCCCAGCTGCACTCATTCTCCTCAGCCAACGCCAGGAGCAGATGCAAAGAGGCATGAAGACTTAGAAATGTGTTTTGAAATGAATGTGAAAAATGGAGGCAGAGAGCAAGAGAGGAAAGCGAGGGGTGTAAAAAGAAACTCTTGATGGTTCCTGTAACTGAGGGACGTCCTCTGGGAAGCCTGTTTTTAGACAGCAGAGAGATGAACAGCACTTTGCAATTAACTAGAGTAACAGGATAAAGGGCTAAGAATGGGCATGAGGGGTGGCCGAGGCCTGACAAAGGGCAGAAAATGGTCCAGAGGGAGAAGCAGATGAAGGTGTGTGTGTGGGATAATGGAATTGCAGAACGGTCAATTTGATTTTAGAGAGCAGCTCTGGCTCAGGGTTTGAAAGACCAGCAAACTTCTCTTCACTGCTTCCCAGGATTTAATGTCTGCTCATGAGTCCAACCTTGCTAGAAAATAAAGCTAAAACTTGCCTGAGATGGTTTGCTGGTCTTTGCTGATCTGGTTCTTTGGCTTCTTTGGATTTGTGGTTTAAAAGATTCTTGATATTTAGTCATATTATTGATTGACTGCACTGACAACAAAGCTTGAACTGAATTGAGCTGAATAATGACACTATTGTCTTCTATAGAGATGCTTTATGAGTTTCATATCTGATGTACTTTTTCATAGTTATTGAACTGAACTGAATCAACATTGAACTGACTTGAGCTGAATGATGACACTATTGTCTTCTGTAGAGCTGCTTTACAGCAGAATTCAAATTGGACTTGTTATTTTCTTGTTCATTACTGTAAGTTGCTTTGAAACAATCTGTTGTGTATAAAGTGCTATATAATTAAAGGTAATGTGGTTTTGTCAGCTGAACACCAATCTGTAAGAAAAAAATCCATAGAAAAATGGAATTGGTCATTTTATGCCAGGACATTATTTTGTATTTTTAGGGGATTTTATGGTACTAAATTATATTTATGCTGTAGTTATAATTCATTTATTCACTTTTTGAGCATAGACCTGAAAATGAAATTTGCTACTTAAACTTTCATAAATTTTGAACACTTTAGAACACAGACTTAATTTTGATCTCTTTTCAAAGACAACACTTGCCAAATTATTGCTAAAGTGAAAAAAGTAAACCTAAAAAAAAAAAGTTACAGAATTTTCTGTTTATTGTTATGAAAAATGCACAAAAATACTATTTTCGATTTTTATATGAAATATACACTCTAAAAATGCTGGGATAAAAACAACAAGTCGGGTTGAAATTGGACAAACCCAGCAATTGGGTTGTTTTGACCCAGTGGTTGGGTTAAATGTTTGACTCAACCTGCTGGGTAGTTTTGTTTAACTCAACTATTGTTTAAAAATGACTGTATTGCTTGTTTAAAATGAACCCAAATTATGTTGGAAATTAACATTTATTAATATGTTTAATAAATGAACATAAGTTTAATAAATAATAATTAAACAATAAACATTTATTAAATTGATTATTAATAAACGTTCGCCTTTTGATTATTATTGTTTCCTCTAGTGTCTGATTTTTAATTTCCAAACTATTTTGAGTTCATTTTAAGCCAGACATATAGTAATTTTTAAACAATAGTTGAGTAAAATAGCACGTTGGGCAAACATTTAACTCAACCGCTGGGTTAAAACAACCCAGTTGCTGGGTTTGTCCATTTTCAGCCCAACTTGGGTTGTTTTTAACCGAGCAATTTTTAGAGTGTATATTTTCAAAAACCTGTTTTGCTCTAAAATTGCAAGAAAATCAAAGCCATAAAGATTTAAACAAGTTGTGTTCCAATTCTGAGCTTGATATCTCAAAAAATGAGCTTTCAGTAAGATTTTGTTTGGCCGCAGTACCAAACATTTTCACTAGATGATATTCGTCTCCCATTAATTTCCAATGCGTTCATTTTTGATCTCGAGGAGCACAAGTGTGACTATTGTTTTTCAGGACCATTTAACCTTTTTTTCGATTCATGTCCATGATTTTTTGTGTGTGTTCACATAGCAAGTGCCAAGACCTTTACAAAGTTTCATACCATTCTGATGAATTAATAAATTCTAAAAAAAAAATCCCAAAATGTAAAATTTTTGGTCAAAAATGACCAAAGAGCACCAGAGGGTTTCCTGCCCAAGACATTTGCAGAATGAAAGGGCGGGGCCTGGTTGAGTTAGTTGTGTGTTAAAACTGGCGGTTATGGTAAGGGGCGGGACATTTCCCAAACACACTGGAAGCGCTTGACCAATCACAACACAGCTCCAGCTGACCAATCAGAGCACATTGTGCTTTTCAGAAGGAGGGGCTTCATAGAGACAGGAACTAAACAGAGCGTTACTGACAGACTGGGAAGAGAGGAGCTGAACAATGGAGAATATGAGGAAAATAATCAACATTCAAGCATGAAAACCTGTTCTAGTAGAGCCCAAAAACAAAACCAAGACTTGAAAATGGCATAATAGGTCCTCTTTATATTTGTCTCAAACAAAACAATTATTTTAAATATAGCGTGTGAGTAATATGGACCACTTCTATGATGCTCTTGTGACCTTTTTGTCGTTTTTTCATTGTAATTGCATTCTCCACGGAAGAAAGAAACTCCTACTGTTTGGAACTTGGGTTGAAATTTCTGAGGGAACTATCCATTTAAGTGCAGCTTTTCATTAACAAACTTCATTAATGGTCTGAAGGCGAGGAGACAACGTGATGAAGACGCCGTCTCTGCAGTGACAAAGAAATGGGAGGAATGAAGGAGGAAGACGAGGCGGTGAGAAAGAAGCCATGCAGTCTGTGGGACGGATCTTCAGCGTTGTCTTTGAGCCTGTCAGAGACTGACTAAAGATCTGGCTTTGTGTGACACATCGCTACAAAATCTCCATCAGACAGTTCCTGTCTGTCTTTATCTCTGGCCCAGGGGGTCTCTCTCTCTCTCTTCTTCTTCTTCTTGTCCTGTCTGTGCGTTCGGTCTCTCTCTCCACCGCTGTGCTCTCTGGGGGTCTGAGCTGTGAAGGGCTGAGGGAACTCGTTGAACTTGCACGCTCAGATAAGCCGGGGAATTAGCGGCAGAAGATCAGGCGTGCCGTCAGTGATGAGTTCAGGAGTGGATGAGAGAAGCAGCGATGTCTGATTACGTGAGCCACTCGCTCTTTTTGGAGTCATTACTTTTACATTTACATTTATGCATTTGGCAGATCTGAAGCTACTAAAGGTATACATTTTTTATCAAACCTAGATCATGGTGTTACTATTTTCTTCAGTGAATTAATATTTTAAAGGCATTGCTTTTTTATAGCCACTTTGGTTTATAAAGTCTGGTTCACTTTGAACTTAAAGTGACCAACCAGTTAATTTAGTTTTTACATGCCGTTTAACTCTATAAAGCCTACTATATCATATCTGATATGCACATTTCTAAAGCCTCTAAATAATCAACATGATCAAACTTTTTATTGAAAAACCTGTTGTGTACAACATGGCTTCTGTTGTCTGATTTTTTTAGCAAGTAAAAGCCTTTTTAGTATATTTGTAAAAACATTCCCTGTCAGCTGAAATCATAAAGTAAACATAAGAATTACTTTGATATTGTTAGTAATATTTCAAGATGAACACTTACTGGACTGAATTAATTTAGGATTATAAATACATTATTTTGTAGAAAAATCATCATTTTATTGCATTGCATTATATGTTTTAAAATTACAGGGCTTATATATATATATATATATATATCTGTTTCATCCTCAGCTTTCACTAGCAGCTATTAACATCAGACACTGACACTACAGCACAAGGGCCACATGAACACGGCCCTTGCCAAAGTCGAGCAGACTTGGGTTTGAGGGAGACACATCGGACTTAAGAATTGATTAAACGCTCGCAGGCGGCCCTCGGGCTCGTAATATCAGAGTTTAATTGGAACTGTCAGATGGCAAGTTAATCCGACCTCCCGTAAATCTATGGAGATATTTCCGATGAAGGACCAACTGATGTATGACAGAACGGTCACATTAGCTCCTCTGCCTCGAGCCAACACCAAAATAAATCACAACATCGTCTGTTGTTCATTTATTTTTAAACCCACTCTAACTGCATGGTGCATGCTTGAGGAACTTCTGCGCACTTGACACTTCTAAAAGCATGCTTGAGTCTCAAAGAACTGTCATTTAGACGCATGAAAATGGAGAATGAAAAAGTAAAAAGGGCCAGAAATAAAACGGGCTCTCCACAAAAGGAGAATCCTGCTGGTGAATTCCTTTTAAAAAGTCAGAATTTCCAACTTCCTACTTGGAAAAGTGCAACTATGTGTGGAAACCCACAAAGATTTTATCATTTATCCTCCAGAATTTGTTTGACAGGAGATGTCATTGTTGACAGCTGGGGTTTAAAGGACATTTAATATAGAGTAATATTATCAATTGGATGAGAATTGAGCTGGATGATGACATCATTGTAAAAAAATTTCCCCCTAATTCAACTTTAGCTGCCTTAACCCTGTCAAGTAAAGTCACCTTTATTTCTATAACGTTGTGAGCAAAAACACACTGTTATTGTGTGTGTCCCTTTAAATGCAAATGAGCTGCTGCTCCCGGCCCCCTTTCCAGAAGAGGGCGGAGCTTTAACAGCTCACGCTTCGATTGCTCAATAACAACAAAGCTGGAGAATCTCACGCAGCCAAAATGAGGATTGTCAGTAACGGTGTTCAGCCTTACATTGTTCAAACCGGAGTCGACACTGATGGAGAGACTCAGGAAGAAGTTACAACTTTTAGGACGTTTCTGAATGGTTAGTGGATAAATTTATGTAGTTGCTGTGGAGTTGATTCAACTCATCCACTAGCATGTGTTGATCAACAATAATATCACACATGCAACTTTAAATGAAACAGTGGAAACGTTGTGAATAAAACAATTTGACGTTGTGCTTGAGACCTCAAGCACTATATTTGCAGTATATGATAAAAATAAGCAGCATAATGTATTTACAGGATTCACAGTGATGGGAAACAATGTATTAGATGCTTCTCCTGCGCTTCAGACAAAATAAGACTTGCACTGACTGCCATGACATGACAAGTGCTGGAAATACACAAGAAAAAATAACTGGACCATCATAACTGGACCATTATAACACCAAAAAAAACATGCATTTATTTGTTTTATCATATGGCTTGAATAAACACTTGCATTTTTGCATGAAGTTGACAATTTCCACAATCCTGTTCAGCTCCAATAGAAAATAAATTAAATTTTGTAGAAGTGGACTTTATCAAGCATCCACTAATATTACACATTTCAGACTGATTAGCCTGATATTTCACAGCCTCTGCTTTGAGATTGAAATAAATCTTGCATTATTTATTAGCATTTCTTTCTTGTTTGTTTTCATTTTTTAAAGTTCTTCCAAAGTTACTTCAAAACTTTACTCTCTGATGGTATAGATGAGGGTTAGATCCGCCACAACAACACTGTGAAGTTCATGGCTATGTTCAGAATAGCATACTGTAGCTCTGCCAATTACCCAGCAAGGTTTGCAGCTATGATATATAACTGACTAGAACTTGGCCAGTCAGAAAAAAAGTGTACAAGACAGGTTTGAGTGAGTGTTTTGATTTATTTATGGGTGCTTGTTTTGCAGATTTGTTAATAGTTATACTGGAGCATTATATATTTGTGTGTATAACAAAATCTGCTTGTGTATAATGTTAACCTTTTATATATAGTATGTATGCGTACAATATCTTCCTCTTTATATGAATATCTAGATGATTTACTGGATTTGCCAAAATATGCTGAATGTTGCAATGCAATCCACTCAGTCTGACCTTCTGTTTCAATGAGATGTGAGTAATTACAGATGTTTTAAAATGTCTTTATTAACTCAGTATTATATTTGACAGCTAAAAAAGGCTATTTTCCACAAAACTGAATTAAAAATGCATAAAACACAGAGGCACTAGCAATTATGTAGCTATAGAGGTAGATGAAAGTGAGTGAATCACAGGAACTCCACAACATTTTCTTTGCTTTTATGAGAGAGACATTTCTCATCAAAATAGTTTGAGGTCTTTATGCAAATAAAGTTCAAAGATTATGTGCTTATAAATCTAACACTTGTCAATTCAGCTCATGTGGTTCATGTTTGCCTCATTAAACTTTTATTAGATGGGTCTGCAAAGTATTAATCGAATGAATCACTGATATAAATTCACACTGACTAAATTAACAGTAAAAGTCGTTTTGCTACACCCACTCTCTGCAAAACCCCGCCTCCAAAGACATTTCAGCCAATCCTGAACACACAAAAATGATCCACAGGGTATCTATTTCTGTGATTTCTGTCAGGTAGCGGCATAATGTACAGTAGTGGCCAAAAGTAATGTCTGGAAGGGATATTGGTTTTTAATGAACCTACAAGTTTGATTCATATATGAGGAAAATATTTTATATTTTTGAAATATGAGGGAAGAACAAAACACTTCACTTGGGTAAGGTATTTATCTGACAAAATTATTTGGCAAAAAAAAAAAGGGGGCAACAACAACAACAAAATGCACAGAAAAACAAAAAGCTCAGAAAAAGCATAGATTGACAACGATATAATCAGTTATTAATATTTCATTGGTTCTCATTTTTGCATATGTTTATAATTTCTTTATATGACAGCCTGGCCAAAAATGAAATATGCCTAGTTCATGGCATATTTCATTGCGTTATTATTACAAATAAAACAATTCACTCCAAGCACAACTACGAAATATGATTACAAAATATGAATAATAGAGGGTGAAGATGTCAATATTCCTAGGCCATCATTTTTGGCCACTGCTGTATGTGCTTTTTTATTGAAATAATGAAATCTGCCATCCAGTTTTGATCAGCAATTGTTTTTATGATTTAGTGGTTAGTGATTTTGCATTTCATTTTGTGATTAACTAGAATGTATAACAAGCCATGGAGCTTTTATGTGAACTTATACTCTAAAAAACTACCCAAACACTGGGTTGTTACGTCTGACCCAGGATCTGGGTAACACAAAAACTACCCAAAGACTGGGTTGTTACGTCTGACCCAGGAGCTGGGTAACACAAACACTACCCAAACAAAGGGTTGTTACGTCTGACCCAGGATCTGGGTAACACAAAAACTACCCAAACACTGGGTTATTACCGTCTGACCCAGGAGCTGGGTAACACAAACACTACCCCAACACTGGGTTGTTACATCTGACCCAGGAGCTGGGTAACACAAAAACTACCCAAACACTGGGTTATTACGTCTGACCCAGGATCTGGGTAAAACAAAAACTACCCAAAGACTGGGTTGTTACGTCTGACCCAGGAGCTGGGTAACACAAAAACTACCCAAAGACTGGGTTATTACGTCTGACCCAGGATCTGGGTAAAACAAAAACTACCCAAAGACTGGGTTGTTACGTCTGACCCAGGAGCTGGGTAACACAAAAACTACCCCAACACTGGGTTATTACGTCTGACCCAGGAGCTGGGTAACACAAAAACTACCCCAAACACTGGGTTATTACGTCTGACCCAGGATCTGGGTAAAACAAAAACTACCCAAACACTGGGTTGTTACGTCTGACCCAGGAGCTGGGTAACGCAAAAACTACCCAAACACTGGGTTATTACGTCTGACCCAGGATCTGGGTAAAACAAAAACTACCTAAACGCTGGGTTGTTACGTCTGACCCAGGATCTGGGTAACACAAAAACTACCCAAACACTGGGTTATTACCGTCTGACCCAGGAGCTGGGTAACACAAACACTACCCAAACACTGGGTTGTTACATCTGACCCAGGAGCTGGGTAACACAAAAACTACCCAAACACTGGGTTATTACGTCTGACCCAGGATCTGGGTAAAACAAAAACTACCCAAAGACTGGGTTGTTACGTCTGACCCAGGAGCTGGGTAACACAAAAACTACCCAAACACTGGGTTATTACGTCTGACCCAGGAGCTGGGTAACACAAAAACTACCCAAACACTGGGTTATTACGTCTGACCCAGGATCTGGGTAAAACAAAATCTACCCAAACACTGGGTTGTTACGTCCGACCCAGGATCTGGTAACACAAAAACTACCCAAACACTGGAAAAATAACCCAAAAAATGACCCAAAAGGCTCAACCCAGGAAAAAATAACTCAAGATTTTTTAGAGTGTACCGGTGTGACTTTCTCCATTGATAACAACCGCAACAACAACTCGGCAAAACATTAAAAATAACACATTGAAGTGCATTAATACAATAATGAAATGAAAACTCCATGCAATTGGACATGCTTCCTGTTTATTAGATCCATCCCTGCCGTGAGCTATTTTATAAAGTAATGTGAAGAAAATCCCCAGTGATGCCGGCGTCATGCACACAATTATACACAATCCATTATCTGTTCTTTGAAACTGGCCATCTGAAAATTTTAATAGATTTTTGTGTTTCATTAACAGTCCCGCCACGCAATGACATCATCACCCGCAGGCACAAATGCTCAGATTCCCGTGCAAATCTGCAGCCAGGCTGTGAGACATTGATACGTCTCTTGTCCGAAAGACGGAGGCAGTAGGAATTGTGATCTCCCAATTGCCCAGCCACACTAAGCCAGGTTCTGAGAGCAGATTAAATGGCCCTCCATCGATCGCTGCCTTTTAATGCGCCTTTGCCTCAAAAGCAAAGACCAAAAATATGCCATCGTGTTGCCTCTCGACGGCTGTCTTCTGAGGGCCACTTGGCTGAATGGGTGTGTGCAGCTCATCTGAGAAAGTCTGCTTCAGCTAATGCAGTCATCGAGGGAAGCGTGCGCTTGTGTAACTGAGCCGCCGTCACAACGCCAAGTGTTTCGTCTCATCCATGCAAAACAAAACCGGCAGAAGGCAGAAGCAAACAACAACAACACAAGTAGGCTACGTCGTGTGGAAGGCAGCCAGGAAACTCTCTGCACTCAGACAGGGTTCTGGAGTGGCAGCACTTGTGTTTGAAGTTTTATGGAGAGAATTATGTTGAAGATCAATGTTGAATGTTTAATATTTAGCTTCAAGAGCTTTATTTTGCTCTGTATGACATGATCAGCAGTGGCCACTCTTATGGAATGACAATTAAACACGTTTGGAATAGCATACTAGTAGGCTACACTACTTCTGTTTCTGCAGGATATAGTTTGTATATTTTGCACAGTATGAACATTTTCTATATGCATGACCTGCTACTTGAATTAAATACTGTTTTACTACTTATTGAATATCGCACACAATTGCAATACATTTTTTTTTTTTTAAATACAATACGTGAAACAGAATGCATTTCGCAATGAAAAACATTTAAGGGGATCTATTATGCCCTTTTACGTAGATGTAATATAAGTCTCTGGTGTCCCCAGAATGTGTCTGTGAAGTTTCAGCTCAAAATACCCCACAGATCATTTATTATAGCTTGTCAAATTTGCCCCTATTTGGGTGTGAGCAAAAACACACCGTTTTTGTGTGTGTCCCTTTAAATGCAAATGAGCTGCTGCTCCCGGCCCCCTTTCCAGAAGAGGGCGGAGCTTTAACAGCTCGTGCTTCAGTTGCTCAACAACAACAAAGCTGGAGAATCTCACGCAGCCAAAATGAGGATTGTCAGTAACGGTGTTCAGAGTCGGACACTGATGGAGAGACAGTATGGATAATATAAGTCAAGCAAAAGATGTTTGAAATCACAGTGCAAAATAGTTTTGTTTCATATTCCTCATATTGGAAAATAAAGGTCAATTTCAGCACATTGCATTGTGGGATAAAGTATTGCACACATTGGGCTCTTTTTGTACTGCACATTTTGACAAAAACTGCACATCCTGGAACTTTATGCATACTGAAAATGTGCTTAGTATGCATATTATGCATCCTATTTACTGCAGAAATAGTAAGAGTAGTATGATAGTATGTAGGGTTGCAAAGGGATGGAAAAATTCCCAGTAAATTTCCGGAAACTTTCCTGAAAATTTCCATAGGAAGTTAAGCTGGGGGATTTTGGAAATATTACAAGTTGGAAACTTAAAGGGAATTAATTGGAAATTTAGGGTAATTTATACAAACTGTATCATATACAAACATATATACAATTTGTTTCGTCATAAGCGGACATGCTTAATGTGGTTTGTGCATGTGATTCAGGAATTTGCATTAAATCTGGTTGTTTTAACCAAGATTATGCTGCAAGATGTTGTGTTTGTTTGTTTTTCAATTTAAATTCCCAGTTATTGGTTAACCTGCAAATATGTAAATTTCCAGTTTATTCCCATTAATTCCCATAATTCCCATATATTCCCGTTAATTCCAAAAATATATGTATATTTTGTGCTATTTAGGTGCTTTCACAGCATGTCGCAATTACCGTAATTACGAAATTTCAACTTGTAAAAAGTGGTCACGTCCTCATAGAGCTCCAGAAATCATAAGAATTGTATAATAAAATCATGTAAATCATATCTGATGTCACTTCCGGTTCATAAAGGAAGTGAAGAGCATTGCATTTTGGGATGCAGCATTGCACACATTGAGCACTGTTTTTTTTTTTTTACTGCACATCTAGGCATTTAATGCATACTGACAGTTTGCTTAGTATGCACAGTATGCATCCTATGTACTTCAGAAATTGTAAGAATTGTATGATAAAATCATGAAAATCATGTCTGATGTCACTTCGAGTTCATCTTGGAAATGGAAGGTCAAATGAAGAGCATTGCACCCAGCATGCTCTGTACTGTTTGTGCAGAAATAGTATGTCACAGTAGTGTGCTATTCTGAACACTCTTTGGTTTTTTAATTCTCTTGCATCTTCTTTTCTCTCCGTCTCACCGCCGTCTGTCAGCGCCTTGCTGCTGCATGCTTCTTGCCCCTCCCTTCAACCCTGGAGCTCTCTCTCTCTCTCTCTCTCTCTCTCTCTCTCTTTGCTAAGCAGGTGTTCGTTGATTTCTTCTCCCTGAGGTAACATGGGTTTTGTTCTTAGTGCCAGAGCTGAATTATACTGACAGAACAGACTCCTGGGTAGCAGCCCGCATAACCTCCCCCGCCCCGCACCCTCCGGCCCTCTCGCAATTCCCCGTCTCTCCTCCTTAAGGAGTGCTTCTCAGCAGCTCCGCGGGCCGCGCCAGATGCCCAGAGCAGACCGCTTCCGCCCACGTTCTCTCCCCCTGTGACGTGGCGTTGCTCAGTGCAGCATGCATTCAGAATGAGTGTGCCACGCTCTACATCAGTGTCAGGTAGATAATTCTGAAAGAAAGTTTCATTTATCAATGTCAAAGAGAAGATGGTAGCTGAAGACCCACGGGGACGTGTACACTGTATATTCTGCCTATTTGGTTGAGACAGGAAGTGATGCGGGGCCTGTGATGTAATGATGTTCATATGACTTTAAAGGCGCAATATGTAATTTTTCACCACTAGAGGTCACCTATTCAATACAAAGGTGTAGCTTGATGACGCCGAGATTGAGCTCAGAGATTGTCGTCTTCACCTCACAGCCAGGAGAAAAGAATCGAGATGGGACCCGGGCAGAAATCATGTTCATGGATAAGATTATTAACATTACTGTAGTATGAAGCAGAGCGATTGCTAATGAGAGACGAGCGCGACACATGGCTCGAGAGCAGCAGAACTTTTATTATGCCACAGTCGCCACTTCCACTTCTTCTGGTTAAGTGTATGTGGGGTAACACAGCTCTGTTTATCATATTAGATACATTTGAGTGTTGAAAATTATGTTTTAACGTTACTCTGTGCATTCCCTCAGCGGCTGCTGTGAGACACTGTTGCACACTGCAGTAAGGTAGATCAATATTAGAATATCATATTAATAAATGTCGGATGGCTTGTGTTGATAAATGGCATGCAGTTAATTTCAAACGTATTGTATGACGGAGAGAATTCTGTATTACTGTTACTAAAAATAAAGCTGCATCTGATTTTGCTATGTTAGCTATTTCACAAAATAGTGTTTTTCTCTGAGGCATGGTAAAGCATGGTACTCGCAAAAAATTTGATTTAAACAATAAGACATTTATGCATTTGGCAGGCGCTTTTATCCAAAGCGACTTACATTGCATTATACTATACATTTGTATCTGAGTATGTGCAATCCCTGGGATCGAACCCATGACCTTGGCATTGCTAGTGCCATGCTCTAACCACTGAGCTACAGTGGTTACAGCTACAAAGACTAGACGTGTTGAGCTATATAACAATAATTAGTTTTCTGTCTATAAACATAACCAAACAGTTGTTACCTTGTCTATTAAAACATGTAATATATTAAAGCATCTTTAGTGTTTCCATGGTTTCTACAAAATAAAACCGAAAACCGAGAGTAACGCGGGTACGATGTCATTGTGACGCACAGACACGGTCCGTGTCCTGGTTAAAATTGCATATTTCTCTGGATTTAAACATTCTTAGAAACATCTTTGATAATATAAGTACACAAGTCAACAAAACATATAACATTGTTCTAGTGGATATTTTAATCCAAAAATATTACATATTGTGTCTTAATACATGTTCCTGATCTTATTGTGCATGTTTGATAATATTTACCAAATATACCTGTAATTGTTTCTGCATATTATAACCCTTTAAGAGCATTTATTATGAACGTTTATAATATTTTCAGCTTTTAGAATAGTATTTTCAATTCTTATTGTGCTCAATATTGTGCACATTACTGCAAAAATTTAAAAAAAAAAAATGTTTTAATTAAAGATAATGAAGAATAGTTATAAAGCTTTCAGAATTCTACAGTTAAATAATATTAATTAGCTGGTTTATGAGGGGACAGGTTACATTCTCCATCGTTCTCTGTGGCTGCATTAGAATGATAAAATACAAAGAAAAAGCATAAATTACACATGCAATACTTGCAGTGGAGTGTTAAAAAGAAGTGAATTTATTTATAATATTTGCTAACATATAAAAATAAATAAATAAAAATAAAATAAATGCATTCATTCTGAGTGGTTGTCACTTCTTAGTAACCAAGTTTTATCTGACATTTACCTGTAATTGTTTCTGCATATCTTAAGATTTAGATTATCATCACCAACACAGCAATGGATTTAACCCTTTAAGAGCATTTATTATATTTTCAGCTTTTAGCCTGTTATTTTCAGATATTATAAGGAATTATTTGTTAATTTTACTCTTTTGATGCCTAAATTGATTTTCTTTTTTAAAAGGAGCATCAATTTTATAGGCTACTTGCCTTAAAAGTTGTTTACCACAACATGGAGAAAAAATGAAAATAAATATTGCATAATCACTCTGAATGGTTGCCTCTTCTTTGTAGCATTTTCTATACTTTTAGACAGCAAGTTCTTCCTCCAAGTGTTGTAGAAAAATACAGCAAAAGATTCAATTATTGGGATGCAGCAGGAGTCATTAATAAGCTCGTTCCATTGTGATACACTGCAGCGCTTATGCATACAAAAATTAAACAAAAAGGCAAATGAGATCTAAATGCCAGCAAGACAACGAATGCGCATTTGCTCAAATATTCAATTTGCCGATGCGTATTCGGCACTTTTCTTTATCTAATGGTTGGAGGAAAGCTTTGTGTTTTCGGTCCATTTTTCACGTGGGCAGCGAGACATGACGTGTTCACTTTACCACGAAACACTGTGACTGCACGTTTAATCCGGTGTGGTGAGAAATCGAGTCCCCCCTTATGACACCGGCTCTTTTGAAAGAGACTCGAACCGTTTTCGACAAATGTGTCAAAATGACCCGTGTGCAGGGATGCGTTTGCATGGTACCGCGGGGCCTTGTCTTTTGGCGGGAGTGTGTGAGGTTTTCTGCGAGGCAAGTAACAGTTTAACTACTGTATTGATTCGGAGTGCTTTGGGGTTTGGGCTTTTATCCAAGATAGAAATGGGGGTAAAACCGACATGTCTTAGGGGATGTGGAGCTGCGAGCTGCGTTGACAGAGCTGGAAGGTTCGATGGTAAAGATCTCAGATGGAGTTTATCGAGCTCGTGCAGTCTCTCTTCCTCGTGGTGGAGCTGTATATTGACGAATACATGGAGAGGGAATTATGTCCGGAGAATTGAGCAGTATGCAAGCATTATATGAACAGAAGACGAGCGCTTGGCAACGTCAGGTAACAACGCTGCATGACAGCTGAGTGTTTCATAAGTCGCCGGTGTGTGATCTGTGTTTACTGTGCAGTGGGGTTTATGCACCATATAGTAGGCTACGCGTGTAATCAATACAGAACTGTGTGTAAAGTGAGGTACAAAATCCCTTAATCTGTTTGCAAACGAAGCCAAATCTGTATCTCATGACACCAGCTAAGTCAATACGCGATGTGAACTAAGTGGAATTAATGATCCGTTTAAACAGATTCAGTCCATGAACCACTCCAACCTCTTTTGCATATTTAAAATAAGTTAAAGTTCCCTTAGATCACAATGTATTCTTGATTTTGCTGGTTAATGCTGATGCAGTGCTGGTCTAGGTGGTCAGTGGGTCAACCAAAGTCTTGCTGGTTAAAGAAAATGAAACCATATTGATGGTTTAATACTGTTCTCTTGAACTTCCTAAAAGAATCCTGAAAAAAAAAAAAAAATGTCAGTTTCCACAAAAATATGAAGCAGCACAACTGTTTTCAACATTGCTAATAATCAGAATTGTTTCTTGAGCAGCAGATCATCATATCAGAATGATTTCTTAAGGATCATGTGACACTGAAGACTGGAGTAATGATGCTGAAAATTCAGCTTTGATCACAGGAATAAATTATATTTTACTATATATTCACATAGACAGCAGCTATTTTAAATTGGAATAATTTTTCACAGTTTTTACTGTATTTTTTATCAAAGCCTTGGTGAGCAGAAGAGAATACATTTCATTACAAAAATCTATTTGACCCCAAACTTTTGAACAGTAGTGTGTGTATATAATATATTTATTTTCCAGTATTGGATATTTAATTCTTTATACAGATGTTTAATATTTAGATTATCATCTAGCACTAGTGTAAATCTGTTCTGTCATCATTGCTTTGTTTTTGCTTTGATTTATGTAACTTTATTACATTGAGTTTGATGAACTTAAACCATTTAATCAGTTTCCTCAAACCATTTAAGTAGCTTGTTGGCAATGACCAGGCCTGCTGGTCTTTTCAGTAAGGAAGCTCAAATCTCCCATGAAATACAGAGTGATCCATCTTGTGCTTGAGTAAACGGTGACCAGGTGGTTGAAGTCAGTGCCGTCGCGGTGGTGTGGATGTGACAGTTGGCCAAAGGGCAGGTAGGAAGTGGCGATCTGAACTCGACTGTCTCAGAGCAGGAAGAGCGGAGGGAGGCGCGTACGGGGGCTTCACGCAGCCCAGCCGGAGTTAATGGGATCAGACGTGGAAAAACAGGATCTATCTGCCAGTTAATGTTTAATCCTCTCCAGCCTCGGGCTCTAGCCATCTGATAATTCTTGTGCTGCCTCTCTTCATCATCAAGGTGTCAGAAGGAAGTGCCTCTGTAAATATTTAATTGGTTGCAGTGTGCCGCCCACTTCTCTTCATCCGCCGTCTCTCCTTCCACAGTGTTTTGTTGTAGTCTTTGGCCGCATGACTCTCCCATGTCGCCTTATTGACAAGTGGTCAGCTGTAGTATTACAATTCAGTGGTCGCAGAAATTCACAAAATATTGAAACCGATAAAATAAACTTTTTTATATTAAAAAATAAATGAAAATAATCAAATGAGTATGATAAAGTACTAAATAAATTAAAGTTATTTATTTATTTAGCTTTAAATGCAATTTAAAACTTGCATTTAAAAAATATAGTATTTATTGTTGCATTTAACTACATATTTAAAAATGAATTAAATTAACAATTTTGTATATAACTATATTTAGTGCTGTCAAATGATTAATCGCGATTAATCGCATCCAAAATAAAAGTTTGTGTTTACATAATATATTTGTGTGTACTGTTTATATTTATTATGTATATATATGAATACACACACATACATGTATATATTTAAGAAATATTTACATGTATGCATGTGTGTGTGTGTGTATATATATATATATATATATATATATATTATATATTTTTGTTAAATATATACATGCATGTGTGTATTTATAAATGCATAATAAATATACACAGTACACACATATTATGTAAACAAACTTTTATTTTGGATGTGATTAATCATGATTAATTGTTTGACAGCACTACTATATATTTTTTTATTTATTTGAAAAAAAAAAAAAGTCACGTATTGGCCAAATAGACCATTAAAATAATAAACAAATTAGTTACTTTTTATTTGCAAAGTTATTTATTTAATTATGTAGTTTTATATAAATGTATATATTTTATAAATTGTCTTTTTGGTTAATTCAATTATATGTATATATATATATATATATATATATATATATATATATATATATATATATATATATCATAATGTTACATTTTTGTTATATCACCCATCCCAAACTTGTGTAACATCATAAGTGGCAATCAGGGGGGAAAATATAATAATTTCTTCATGCTTTTCCTCCTAAAACTGTTTTCAGCAGGTTATTGTCACACATTTATTATTTCCTTCAGATCCTCAGCATTCGTGATGGTTTGGCTTTCAAAAGTTTCAGTGTTTATTTGATCATCAAGGGCAGCGAGCAATAGATGTGCAGTACAAAGGCGTCGAGGCTCTCCGCCGTCGAGCTCCAGCTCGCTTTTGTTAATAACTTTGCGCCAGAAGCAAGTGCAATTACAAACGAGAGCATGTAAAAGTCAAGGGGATACAAATCATGTTTGAATTAATGTCCCACAGGTCTCAGGGAATCAAGCCCCGAAGCCTCTCTGAGGCGAGGCTCCAAACACAGCAAATGATGCATCTGTTTTAGGCCCAGTGAACAGTTAAAGGATGCTGAGGGTGTCTCTAGACACGGCAGAGACGCTTTAGGAAGACATTTAACTTTGAAGGACAGAGCTAAAGAGAGCTTTGAGTTGTTGGACCAAGAGATGAAATGTAAGTGCTGTTGAATGAATGCCAGAGCTGCAACATGGTGTTAATGACCTGGAGAAAATAGCTGCTACAGTGAAAACTGCTTTTTCATGCTGTTTCGGCTCCTGCGGTTCCACGGTTCTTATAGTGTTGACAGTTTTACTAGGTTTTATCTTACTTTTTATTGTGTCTTTCAAGTTCAGTTTAGTTTTCATTTTAACAAATTGTACAAATTATCTTGTTAAAGGGAACCTATAATGCTCCTTTCACAAGATGTAATATAAGTCTCTGGTGTCTCCAGAATGTGTCTGTGAAGTTTCAGCTCAAAATACCCCACAGATCATTTATTATAGCTTGTCAAATTTCCCTCTATTTGGGTGTGAGCAAAAACATGCAGTTTTTCTTTGTGTCCCTTTAAATGCAAATGAGCTGCTGCTCCCGGCCCCCTTTCCAGAAGAGGGCGGAGCTTTAACAGCTCACGCTTCTGTTGCTCAACAACAACAAAGCTGGAGAATCTCACGCAGCCAAAATGAGGATTGTCAGTAACGGTGTTCAGCCTTACATTGTTCAAACCAGAGTCGACACTGATGGAGAGACTCAGGAAGAAGTTACAATTTTTAGACGTTTCTGAATGGTTAGTGGATAAATTTATGTAGTTGCTGTGGAGTTGATTCAACTCATCCACTAGCATGTGCCGTCATGTTAATCTTTTGTGCAAATCCAGCGTTGAATTGACCCTCGTTTGGCATAAAATGACGGCATGGCAACAACTCTCTACTACAACAACTCTTCCTCTTAAACAACAGAACAGTTAGCATGCTTTGTTCAAACTTTTGCCATGGCGTTAGAAGTGGTACACCGTTGTCGCTTGCAAAAACAAATATATAGATATAATAAGATCCCCTTCCTATGTCACAAGGGGAGTGAAATCTGAGCATGTCGTTTTTTCACATGCTTGCAGAGAAAGGCTTGCCAAAACAAAGTTACTGGGTTGTCCTTTTTCACATTGGATGATATGTCATGATATGTCCCCTTTAAATGTAACTAAATTTTTAAACATTACATTAACTCTTTTATATTTATATAACTATTAAGTATATTTACACAGAATCAATGCTGAATATTTGTCAGCTGATCCTGTATGGGCCACTTCTAACTCCATCATAAGCCGATCCATCTGACTCTGATGACACACGTGACAGTTTTCCAGAAAATGCATCAAGGACCATCTTTGGTTCATGTGTTTTTTATGTCAGTCAGACGGCCGCTCTCTGAGGCACTTTTACTTTGTGCTGACTCTTTCACAGCTGTTTTCACATGCTGTCTTTGGTCCGTAGGGATCTAGATTGAGTTGTGACAGATTTGAGATGGTGAAACTCTGATGTTGTGGATCTTATAGCACATCTATGATCGCTCCTGCAGCCCCTTTGCAGTGTTATGAGCTAATATATTATGGTTGACTTATCTGTCTTCTAGAGCGTTTTTTACATTGCATTGTACATGGCATTAGGGATGTCCTGATCAACTTTTTGTGCCCCTAATCTGATCCAAGTCATTGAATAGTCCCGATCCAATATTCAATATAATTTCCTCACCCCCATGTTATCCAAGATGTTTGTCTTTCTTCAGTCTAAAAGAAATTTATTAGTTTCAGTGCAGCTTCAAAGAGCTCTACACGATCCCAGATGAGGAATAAGAGTCTTATCTAGAGAAATGATCTGTCATTTTCTAGAAAAAAAAATAAAAATTGTATACTTTTTAACCTTTCCAACGTGATTTCGTAATGCCTGGCGCATCACAGAGCAGTGCAAGATGAGCATTTGTGGTTAAAAAGTACATACGTTTTTATTTTGTTTAGAAAATGGCTGATCGTTTCACTAGATAAGACTCTTATTCCTCATCTGGGATCATGTAGAGCTCTTTGAAGCTGCACTGAAACTGACATTTGGACCGTTGGTAACTGTTGAAGTCCACTATATGGAGAAAAATCCTGGAATTTTTCCTTAAAAACCTTAATTTCTTTTCTACTGAAGAAAGAAAGACATAAACTTCTTAGATGACATGGGGGTGAGTACATTTTCAGGAAATTTCAATTCTGAAGTGAACTAATCCTTAAATGTGACTTAAACATAATTTCTTAAAAATCGTATTTAATTGCCCTGTCTGTTTTGTTTTATTATCAGGTGCATTTCTCACTGCCCGCATATTATTTTACCCTCAGTAAGCAAACCTGGTGCATCATCTCATTTCTGCTGGTAACACCATGGGAAAAGACCGATGTGGTTTGCACAACAGAGCGAAAATAGAATGGAGCACTTCATAATCAAGCGTATTTGTGCATGCGGCATGGGAGTGTTGACCCAGCTAGAGATATAACACGCCAAGCTGGGGAGCAGAACCTGCCAGGTATTAAAATCTGAGATGCCAATTGAGCTGTGAAGATAAGAATTGAAAAGGGAATTGGGAATAACCCCCTCTGTTTTATACCCATCCCCATAATGCATTGGGACTTTACTTTGTGCATGCATCATCTGCTTGATGCAAAGTATTTGAAGAAACGGAAACAAGTAAAACAAGGAGATTTTTGAATTGAGTTACCCTTAGTGCTTTAAGTTTATGTTTCATGCATTCAACTGTGCTGTTATTTGTCAGGACATCTACAAGGTTGTTTCATACATCAAGAACAAAGCGCAACAGCAGAAGAAACCTTGGCTTTTCAGAGAGTAGAAGGAAAATGCGTCCTGCATCCTGACTGCGCTGAAGTGCATAGCAACTAAATTTGCTTTAAAGACAGAGAATTTCAGGGATGTTCGCAATGCAATACTTGCGTGTTGAAAACATCATACTGCACAGTGTATGCTATGCATTGCCTGCTGTTTATTAAAAAATACACAGTGGAAAAACGTAGTATACTGCCACATGACCTCATTGAGTTACATGCTTAATCGTCCTGTCATCTTGGAAATAGATATGGTTATTTTGCATTTAAATGTCTTAACATTTAAATGCAAAATACAGCTCGTTCTTATATACTAGAGCATGTACGCACATGTGCACTCTTCAAAAATGGTGCTTTAAATCTCTTGACAAACTGAAAGACATGACATTTGTATATATTCGAATAAAAGATATAGATAGTACTGAATGTCAGCTTACTTGTTTTGCTCAAGATAAAGATTTATTAAAGGGGGACCTATAATGGCCCTTTTACAAGATGTAATATAAGTCTCTGTTCCCAGAATGTGTCTGTGAAGTTTCAGCTCAAAATACCCCACAGATCATTTATTATAGCTTGTCAAATTTGCCTCTATTTGGGTGTGAGCAAAAACACGCCATTTTTGTGTGTGTCCCTTTAAATGCAAATGAGCTGCTGCTCCCGGCCCCCTTTCCAGAAGAGGGCGGAGCTTTAACAGCTTGCTCAACAACAACAAAGCTGGAGAATCTCACACAGCCAAAATGAGGATTGTCAGTAACGGTGTTCAGCCTTACATTGTTCAAACCGGAGTCGACACTGATGGAGAGACTCAGGAAGAAGTTACAACTTTTAGAAGTTTCTGAATGGTTAGTGGATAAATTTATGTAGTTGCTGTGGAGTTGATTCAACTCATCCACTAGCATGTGCCGTCATGTTAATCTTTTGTGCAAATCCAGCATTGAATTGACCCTCGTTTGTGAAGCAGTCCGGTGTAAAATGACGGCATGACAACAACACTCTACTACAACAACTCTTCCTCTTCTCTAAAGCAGCTTAACATGGCCACACCCCCTTTGTTGTGCGTTCTCGGGGGTGGGGTTTATGTAAATTTTAGGGTTAGTGATGTCACAAAGCTCATTGTAGTCCCTACCAGCTGTTTCTTGTAGACCTTAAAAAACGATTTTCGTTAAAGAAAACATCTCCCTTTGCATTGAACTTTGAGCATCGTAACCTTGCAGATGTTGTTTGCAAATGATCGTTGGGACTATGATTTCTGGAAACACTCATTGAACTATGCTAATGACTTGTGAACATAGTTGGCTAATAATGTTTTTGGGAAACATACCTCTGTTTAGTTCCTGTCAGTATGAAGCCCCTCCTTCTGAAAAGCACAATGTGCTCTGATTGGTCGGCTGGATCACTGTGTTGTGATTGGTCAATTGCTTCGTGCGTTTGGGAAATGTCCCACCCCTTACTCTAACTGGGGGGGTGATTATTCAAATTAGTAATATTGTGACCTGTTTCTTCCCGGAAGAAAACTCAAAACTACAATGGAGGCGTTTCAGGGAGTTCAGAAACAGTGACACTGATACAGAGAATAACTCTGCTGAAGGGACTTTGCAGAGCTTTTTCATGCTCAGACAGCAACATTACACACTTAAGAAAGTTAAACAAGGAAGAAAGCAGAATAGGACTCCTGCTGTAAAATTCTGACTCATCACACTGGAAATGGAAGGTCACGTTGGGTGCGTTGCACTGTAGGATACAGCAGTGTACATTAGTGTACAGAATAAATTATCAACTTTTCAATTTATAAGCAGCCAGAGATATTATATTTGATTCATTTTATTTAGTTTAATGCAATGCAAAGTGTGTCTTAGGCCCAATTTAAAGCTTGCATTTAAAATTGTTTGGTTGCATTTAAATATATGTATTTTTATTTTAATATATAAATAAATATATTTATTTTCATAACTGTATTTTACATTTTTTTTAAGTGCCACTCCTAGGCTGGGTTTGAAATAGCATACTAATGTACTTCTCAGTACTGTATATAGTACAGAATTTCTGTATGCATAGACACTGAGTGCAATGTATAACTCACAATGCAGTGCGCTCAGCTTAACCCTCCATTTCTAATGTGATTAATAAAACACAAGTAATATTAACCACCATTTTTAACTCTAACGGATGAAGTGGAAACAGAAAATTTTGTGCACAGCATACATACTACATACTGCAGAAATCATTCTCACTCATATATGCATGCACACAAGCACAGAAGCACTTTCTTTAAAAAGAATGATTAATAATGAAAATAATGAAAGATGATTAAGCAATTACTCTGATTTAAATCAGTCCGTGCCCTTGTGTGCCGCAAGTCGAGAAAACTTAATTTAGCAATGTCATTGCTGGTCACTTCAGCGGATAATGCAAAGCAGCTTTATGCAATTTGTGTACGATACCATGACGTGCATGACAATGCAGCCCATGCTTCTTTTCATTACTCTGAGCAATTTGGGGTGCCTCCGCCGTGGCTCCTTCTCAAATTAAAAAAACCCAGCGCTTGGCCATCACATGCCGCTCTGCTTAAAATCCACCGTCTCCTTTTGTCTTCCTCCCTTACTCTCTCCAATCACACTTGGCAAGCTGTCGGTTCACTGGCTTCGCGTGCACGTTAAACACCAAGACCTTCCGGGTGCTTCTTAACTCTTGACTGCACTTGTCTCGTATATTAAACCTCGAAGGCAGGATGACCAAATATTGGCCAGCAGATATTAAGGACAGTGGCGGTTATGACAGGGATTATGAGAAGACGGTGATGCCACGCTGGCATTTGGCAGCGTTGACGTGGCCAGCGAGCGACGGAGCCACGCCGGGAGAGAGAGGCCTCTGTTCTGATAGCATGCTAATCTCTATTTGCAGAGGAAATTGGAGCGTATTTTGCACAATGAATAGATAAGAACAAGAATGGCGTTTGAAAACTAAAAAGGAATTTGTTTTTGCCACCTGCAAACAGCCCGAGCAAATTCACATTTCCTCTGATGTCCTGCTCGGTTCATATCCCAGTATGATTTCTGTGTGAAGTTTTGTTTGTGCATATGAAAACGCACGTATGTGTTTGTACACAAGTGACAGCGTTTGTGCGCGAGTGTGTGTATGTGTATGTTCCCATTGTCTGCCAAATGCATAAAAATGTAAACAATTATGAATTCTCATTTACCATAAATAAACTTGCAGTTGTGAGATATCAAGACACCTTATTAGATATTAAGTGATAATTATGAGAAATAAAGTGGCAGTTGTGAGATATAAAATTACAGCTATGAGAAATAGTCACAGTTGAGAGATGTGAAATCCTATAGCTGACACATACAATGGTACAGTAAATCACCTGAAATTTATTAAGTTTGCTTATGATCGTTAAAGTGTTGCATCGAAGGTGTGATGGCAATGGCAAGCCATTTTGACTTTTATTCATTCTCAGGATATGAATTTGATATCAGCAATTCAATTTTTGAAATGAGGAATTACATTTCCACTAGTAAAAAACTATAATTCTTGATATCTGTATTGTATTTTCACTAGTGAAATGTCACCATAGGCTGCCATTCAAATTCAATCGTTGATATCAAGAATTGATTTCTTACTCAAATCATAATTTTTGATATCATTAATTACTTTGATACTGGTGCAAATATCTATTCTTGATATCAACAATTGAATTGCTACTAGCAACAATGTAATTTTTGATATCAATAATTTGATTGTCATTAGTGACAATGTAGGTTTCTGATATCAGAAGTACATTTTCAAATATCAAAAATGGAAATTTTTACCAGTAGCAATTCAATTGTTGATATCAAGGACTGACGTTTCATCTAGTGCCAATTGAATTCTTGATATTAAAAATTCACTTTTTTTACTAGTAACAATGTAATTATTGATATCAAAAATTATGATTTTTATTAGTAAGAATTTTTATGATGTGAAATTTGAATTTCAACTGGTAAGAAATAAATTCTTGATATCAACGATTGAATTTGAATGGCAGCCTATGGTGACATTTCACTAGTGAAAATACAATTACAGATATCAAGTATTATAGTTTTTACTAGTGAAAATTGAATTGTTGATATCAAGAATTAACATTGTTACTAGTGGAAATGCAATTCCTCGTATCAAGAATTGAATTGTTGATATCAAGAATTCATGTCCTGAGAATGAATAAAAGTTAAAACTGCTTGCCATAAATGGCACCTATTGTATCCGTTGGCATTCTTCTTCTTATTATTATTCTGCTCTGAGAGTCTATGGCAGCCCATAGAACCGCTTGCGGGAAAGTTGTGAAATTTGGCACACTGATAGACGACAGTCCCAACATTAACTACAGCAAATTTGTAGTCTCTAGATCAAACTGTTTAACACCACCATTTGTCCAAATGTTCACTCATGTTTACGCTAATAACTTATGAACCATAAGGATTAGAAACAAATATTCTTTTTTCCTCGGATTCCTTGCCTCAATTTGATTGTGATTCAAACTTTTCCCACAAAAATTTTTCAAAACTTTTCCTAGACGGTTGCTCCAATTTTCATGAAAATCAAATCAGATCATCTTCAAACTATGCTGGCAAAAAGTTATCCAGTGGTGAAATCAAATATTCATGTGCTTATAACTTTTGATGTGGTTGACTTATTTTCATGGGAGTCATCTCCTTAGATTCCTGAATCTTTGAGTCCAACCATACCTAACATTCTAGGTTTCGACTTATGGTTTGTGCAATGTTGCGATTTAGCTTTAAAATAACGTTTGCAAATCTTTTAGTCTGATCGAGACGAAGTCACCTTAGGAAATTTGAAAACATTGCTATATGTTAATGCCAAAATGCCAAAAAATTTTTATAGTAAGTGGCAAAAAAATACAATCAAAGTCATGCATGGGTCATTGTTTATGTACTCATACATATACATGTCTATAACTCCTAAACAAAATGGGATATTTTCACCAAATTTGGCACACTTGTGTATGGGCACACTCTGAGGACACATAAAAAAAGTGGAGGGATTGTGCCTGTTGGTGGCGCTATAACTGAACAAAATATTAAATTGCCACTAACTTCAATAAAGTATATGAAATAAAATGCTATATTTTACTGATGATTTTACTTCTTGCTTGCTTCTTTGTGCTTGGCCCCTTAATGGCTGCTTGCAGCTTAATTATTTAAAAAAAAAATCGATAATTGAAATAAAGCTGAAACAAAATAAACTATAAATAAAAAATTCTGCCTTGGCAACTAAATGAAATAAAATAAGTTCTAAAATTACTAAAGCTAAAGAGAAATAACTAATAAAAGTGACAAAGGCACAATAAAATTGCTAAAAATTAAAACTGAAAATATATAAATAAAAGCAACGGAAGCACACTAATCTCTATTTGCAGAGGAAATTGGAGTGTATTTTGCTCAACCTGAATAGATAAGAACAAGAATGGCATTTGAAAACTAAAAAGGAATTGGTGCCACCTGCAAGGAGCCCGAGCAAATTCACATTTCCTCTGATGTCCTGCTCGGTTCATATCCCAGTATGATTTCTGTGAGTAGTTTTATTTGTGCATATGAAAACGCACGTGTATGTGTTTGTACACAAGTGACAGCATTCGTGCACGAGCGAGTGTGTGTGTGTACGTTCCCATTGCAGCGGCGGTCCCTTCATTTCACGCTCTGCCGCTTCTGTGCGAATCCTCTTCCCCGGGCTCATTATCAGGTCTGTTCGACGAGTGCACGGCCAGGCGGCGCGCGGGGCAGAACCCAATCATTATTCAAGCCCGCTGACGGTCAGCGCTGACGGCTCCATGCTGCCGTTTTGCGGTCTTATTATTCTGTCCTCACAAATAACTAAGCAAAACCACAAAAACAAATCCTGCCTGACCAGGATCAATGAGGTACTCAGTAGCCGCCATGCTGCCCGGGGGACTCGGGGATCGAGTGGACCTTCTGTTGTTGGAATAACTGCTGTATGCTCACTGTCTCTCCTCTCGTTTTCTTTGGCAGGGCCCACCGGTGCTCAGGCGGCCGAGTTCGGACACTTGCCCGACAACATTACCGTGCTGGAAGGACAAAGCGTCGTTTTGAGGTGACTTCACATCACACCTGCATCCTTGTGTGTTATATGATTTAAAAACACTTTCTGGGGCTGCATGATTAATCGAAATAAAACCAAAACTGTGATGTGAATTGGTGAATTGGTCACTCATGACTTTGCATTTGAAAACACAATTCATAGTTTTCACGTGACGTCACACCCTTAAAGGAACACCCATTGACCACCAGTCATTTAAGTTATAATTAGGGGTGGGCGATATGACCAAAATCTTATATCACAATATGAGTAATCTTATTTCACTATATAACAATATATATCACAAGGTAGATATTTTTGCTTTAAATAAGGTGAGATATATGTGATATTTATGTGAATAAGGCGGCAAAAAGAACTCATTTCAGTACTCACACGCTGTATGTACATTAGGGTGACCAGACGTCCCGTTTTTCCCGGGACAGTCCCGTATTTTGGCTCTATTTTTAGTGTCCCGACTTATTAGGAAAAAAAAAATCATGTTTTGTCCCGTATTTCATCTTTCCTAAAATTTCGTTACAACTGGGTGATCATAGAATGAGTCAGAACAGCCCAATCCAATTCGTCGTAGAACAAAATTAGCATCCAATCATAATTCGTTATCGATTAACTTGCAGTTTATTTTTTTTATTATTATCGTATTTGTCAAATTGTTTGTAAATGTATTTATGTATATATTGCCCACCCCTTGCTCACCTGTCCCGTATTCCACCGTGAGAAATCTGGTCAAAAGATAAACTCTCAATTGCAACAAAAAAAACTCATAGTTGTGAGATAAAAAAAACACATTGTGAGATATTAAGTCATAATTAATAATAAAAAAAATAATAAAGTTACAGCTACGCAAAATAGTCACGTAAATCAGTTGAGTTTTATGAAGTTTGTGTATGTTTGTCACGTCAGTGTTAAATCTTTGAAATGTATTTTTATTTTAATTTTGTTTTCATTTTTACTAAAAAAGTGTTTTTATTGAAATAAAGCTGCAAACGGATAAAATATAAATATTAGATGAAAAACTTAAAAACTTAAAAAACTAACTGAAATAAAATAAGCTGAAGTTGAAGTACTTAAATTACTAAAACTGGAATAAAAATAACTAATAAAAAAAATGACAAAAACATTTTCTGAAACAAACAAATGAAAACTGAAATCCTAAAAATAGAAGCAAATGTATTAATATAATTAATAATACAAAATATTAATAAATACTATAATGGCATATAAATAATACTAAAATAACAAGCTTTGCTTGTCTTTGTGACTAACAGTCACCCCTTAACATTGTATTTATTTATATTATATTATGTATATCATTCTGTTTTTCCATCATTATCACATGTAAATATTGTAAGGCAGTCGTGCTGATAGCCACATTCATATACACTGTATGGTCAAATCACCCAGCCCTCCAGGTTGTCTCATACTCACCCAGAGGGTGCGTTTTTTAACACTTTAATTTCACTCTCTCTAATTTTGTTGTTAGTCAGTTTCCAGGCAGAAATGACTTGGTTTCAGTCTATCAGCCAGCAATTGAACTCCTGAACCTGCTGTCAGGGGTTCATATTCTCTAAAGCACCATATTATTATTCCACAGAACTACACCAGGAATGGGAATTGATGTGATATCACAGTTTGATACGCTGACAGTTAAAGCTGACATGAATGTGAGTGATATTTAAGCCTTAAATGTGTCACGATTTTTCCATTTAAAGAGCAGAGCAGAGCAGTGACATCTAGAGGTGAACTGTGGTTACTACATGTAACCGGACCAATGGCATTACAGTATGTGGTGTGATTCGATGGTGCTCTTCAAGAGTGGTGAAGCGCAGTTGTCAGTTATTAATGGCATCTTTTTTTGTTTAATTCATTTATTTATTATGCCGTCTTCAGCATTGCTCCTCATGTCTGCTTCTAAAACTACAGCTAAACGTTGGCGATACTTCATGCAAATAATTGACCAAGCTCAGAATTGCATTTTTGTATTACTTTCAAATGCCAGCAGGCAATAGATAAGATTATGAGCACTGAACTGAATGTGTTTTGACAGACTTCAGCTAACAGCAGAGATCGAGCGCTGTGTTGTATGTGTACGGCAGTGTTTTTAATTTCAAACGCTGTCAGTCATCTATATCACTGTCATGTTGTAGACTTCTCAGGACTATAATACTGTCCAATAAACAATCAGGTGATTTGGTGCAAATGATACTCATGATGCTCTCATGGATTCCCAGTGAAGTGCAGCGTCCAGACAGGACTCAGAATGATGTGTTTAGCACCTTTTGTCCGATGAACATTGATCTTTGCACCTCTGAAATCAATGTATTTGCAGACCCCATTGAAGCCGGCCGTGCATCTACTGACTTCAGTGGAAGTATTCAGTTAGGAGAGAACAGATCAAGTCACTGAATGAGCAGTGGAATTTCAGTTTTCATGCATAAGAAATGATATATTTGAATTGGGAGGAATAAAAAAAAAGAGAAAGGTAAATACTGAAAAATAGATTAATATGGATAAATGGATAAATATAAAAAATATAAATAAATATATATATATACATAAATACAAATATATTTTAAAAAATATACATAAAAACATATGATAACTGCAACATTCTTCAACAAACATATTAATTTAGGAGAGAGCACTGTGTGATATTTTACACTTTTTCACTAAATTATTTAAAAGTACTTAAAATTATATTTAACCCTGCATGAATTATGAAAAAGAAATTGTTTAAAATATGTCTGATTATGTTTTCACGCATAAGAAATGTTATTTTTGGGAATTGAGAGGACTTTTTTTAATGTAAAGTAAATACTTAAAAAGAATTAATATGGAAAAAATTGATCATTTAAAAATATAAATATAAATAATTTTAAAAAATCATTTAAAAAATAAATAATTGTAAAAATCTAAATAAAAACATGGTAACTGTAATATTCTTCAACAAATTAATTTAGGAGAATGTGTTGTGTGATATTTTACACATTTTCAGTAAATTAAGTAAGTTCTTACGCTCTAAAACATGCTGGGTTAAAAACAACCCAACTTGGGTTGAAAATAGACAAACCCAGCAACTGGGTTGTTTTGACCCAGCGGTTGGGTTAAATGTTTGATCAACCTGCTGGTCAGTTTTATTTAACTCAACTATTGTTTAAAAATTACTGTATTGTTTGTTTAAAATGAACCCAAAATATGTTGGAAATTAACATGTATTAATATGTTTAATGAATGAACATTTAGTAATAATTTTAATGAATAATTAAACAATAAACATTTATTAAGTTGCTTATTAATAAATGTTCGCCTTTCGATTATTATTGTTGCCTCTAGTAAGTATGTGTCTGATCTTTAATTTCCAACATATTTTGGGTTCATTTTAAGCCAGACATAGTCATTTTTAAACAATAGTTGAATTAAATAAAACTATAGGTTGGTCAGACATTTAACCCAATTGCTGGGTTTGTCCATTTTCAACCCAACTTGGGTTGTTTTTAACCCAGCATTTTTTAGAGTGCAGAATTTTTGGTTTAGTTTTTAAAGTTATATTTGGGAACTGGAAAGATTTTTTTGAATGTAAAGAAATACTGAAAAATAATTAACATGGATAAATGGATCATTTAAATTTTCTTTTTTAAAAAATGTAAATAAAAAACACATGATAACTGCAATATTTTTCATAGTGGCTGCATCCATATCCGTTCCACTCCCACACGATGCTGCTTCAAGCCTACAAACATATTTCCTCATGACAAATAATTTATATGACTCTAAATGTTTTAAAATAGGGTTTACTAACAAACATGAATCATATTTTGGATGAAGGATAAAAGCTTTTTTGAGGGCAGATCTCCAGAGCAAAAAAAGCATCCTCTGCACGGTGAACAGTGCCAGAAAAAGATTTTGACTGCCAGGACATAGTGTGACAAAGAAAAGCTTTTATTGCTTTATTCAAAACCGTCCCTTCAATATTAACCATTTTATCGCCATCTTATGTGCTTGCAAAGCGAATGAAACACTTTAGTTACCCTCAGGCAGGATTCATGTGTGTATATTGATTATTTGTGGATAGATAAACATCACACCACTTTTTCAGATGCTCATTTGGGAATCACAGCTTGTTTTTTCTGGCACTGTGCAGTCTTAAAGCAATCACCACTGGTCTGATTAGTCAGCTTAATGATCTAGTTAATGACCCGGACCTTATGAGCGAGTTGTAACGATTACAACACAGAAAGTTTCATGCAGAGTTTCATACTAGCGCTCATTCAATCACATCACAGTAATTGGCTATGAAACTTAGTCTGCAGACGCCGTATTTTATTTTAAACAAGACATTGAGAGAGAGACATACAGTCCAAAAATAGTGCACAAAATAAATGTCATTTGCCTTACAGCCTTGTTTTTATTCACATCAAGTGAGTCATTTCTGTCTGCCACAAACTTGTTCGTCTCTTTCTTAGATGCAAGATAGATGAGGAGGTCACTCACAAGGCGTGGTTGAACCGCTCCAACATCTTATTTACGGGCACAGATAAGTGGTCCCTGGACTCCCGCGTCTCCCTGGTGAACAACAACAACAGCGACTTCTCCATTAAGATTGAGAAAGTGATGGTGGCAGACGAGGGACCCTACACATGCAGTTTCCAGGCCAGAAACCAGCCCCGTACGGCCCACGTCTACCTCATCGTTCAGGGTATGTTGATCACACAAACAAATGAATACAAAAAATATTGCAAAAATATGAATGGTTTCTAAAACAGGTTTTTTAGAACAAAAATAACTGGCAGAAATGTGTGTAAAGTCTGTAGAGACAATTCCAACTTTATATCTCACAGCTCTGACTTTGTTTAGTTTGAATTAATCACACTTGTGACTTGTGAATTTATATCTCACAAAAATGACTTTATATCTTGCAGTGCAAATTTAAATCTCACAATGTAACATTATATCTTAAAATTGCAACTGTTATTTGAAAGTTTGGAGTCATTAAGTTTTTTTTTTTTTATGTTTTTTGAAAGAAAACCAATGCTGCATTTATTTGATCAAACATACAGTAAAACTGTAATATTGTGAATTATTAACATAATATATTTTAAAATGTAATTCATGAGATGCAGAGCTGAATTTTCAGCATCATTACTCCAGTCTTCAGTGTCACATGATCCTTCAGAAATCATTCTAATATGATGATTTGCTGCTCAAGAAACATTTTTATTATTATCATCAATGTTGAAAACAATTGTGATGCGTAACATTTTTGTGGAAACTGTGATACATTTTTTTTCAGGATTCTTTGATGAATAGAAAGTAAAAAAAAAAACATCATTTATTTGACATATGAATCTTTTTGTAACCTTATAAATGTCTTTACCTTCACTTTTGATTTACATTTAACTATTTAGCAGACGCTTTTGTTCAAAGCGACTGACATTTGAGGAGAACAATAGAAGCAGTTGAAACTACAAAAGAGCAACAATATGTAAGTACTGTGAGAAGTCCCAGAGATCTATGTTATAACATAGATCAATTTAATGCAACCTCACTGAATAAAAGTATTCATTTCTTAAAATTAAATCTTTCTGACCACAAACTTTTGAACGGTGGTGTAAATTCACAGCCGCAAGAAGAAAACAACAAAATTGTGAGATATAAAGTCACAATCACCTTTTAACTTTTTTTTTTTTTTTTTGTCTGTTTGTTAGTTTTTGCCAAGACAAGCATTGGAACAGTTCTCCTCATGGATGTCTATTTTGTTTGTTTCTCTGTGTTTCAATCAAACAAACACTTTTCAAAGAATTTATGCCACTTACCAGGGTAACTTTGACACATCCAATGACTATTTCTTTTTTTGAAATTGCTTATTTATTTTCTTGATCAATATGCATAGACTGAACAGACTGTCAGTGAGACATCGAAGCTAAGAATGGTTTACTTTCAGTACTCTGTGCATTAAAGTTAACGAGTTTAGCAAATAGAGGAAACGAAATAGTAAATCGTCCGCACAATTTAGCAAATCGAGGAAACAAAGTAGTAAATAGTGCGCACGATTTAGCAAATTGAGGGAACGAAATAGGAAATCGTCCGCACGATTTAGCAAATCGAGGAAACAAAATAGTAAATAGTGTGCACAATTTAGTTAAACGAGAGAACGAAATAGGAAATAGTGTGCACGATTTAGCAAATCGAGAGAACGAAATAGGAAATAGTGTGCATGATTTAGCAAATCGAGGGAACGAAGTAGGAAATCGTCCGCACGATTTAGCAAATCGAGGAAACAAAATAGTAAATAGTGTGCACAATTTAGTTAAACGAGAGAACGAAATAGGAAATAGTGTGCACGATTTAGCAAATCGAGAGAACGAAATAGGAAATAGTGTGCATGATTTAGCAAATCGAGGGAACGAAGTAGGAAATCGTCCGCACGATTTAGCAAATCGAGGAAACAAAATAGTAAATAGTGTGCACAATTTAGTTAAACGAGAGAACGAAATAGGAAATAGTGTGCACGATTTAGTTAATCGAGAGAACAAAATAGTAAATAGTGTGCATGATTTAGCAAATCGAGGGAACGAAATAGGAAATCGTCCGCACGATTTAGCAAATCAAGTAAACAAAATAGTAAATAGTGTGCACAATTTAGTTAAACGAGAGAACGAAATAGGAAATAGTGTGCACAATTTAGTTAATCGAGAGAACAAAATAGTAAATAGCGTGCACAATTTAGTTAAACGAGAGAACGAAATAGTAAATAGCGTGCACAATTTAGTTAATCGAGAGAACAAAATAGTAAATAGTGTGCATGATTTAGCAAATCGAGGGAACGAAATAGGAAATCGTCCGCACGATTTAGCAAATCGAGGAAACAAAATAGTAAATAGTGCGCACGATTTAGCAAATCGAGGGAATGAAATAGTAAATAGTGCGCACGATTTAGTTAATCAAGAGAACGAAAGAGTAAATAGTGTGCATGATTTAGCAAATCGAGGGAACGAAATAGGAAATCGTCCGCACGATTTAGCAAATCGAGGAAACGAAATAGTAAATCGAGCGCGCGATTTAGGTAATCGAGAGAACGAAATAGTAAATAGTGTGCATGATTTAGCAAAACGATAAAACGAAATAGTAAATCATCCACACGATTTTGCAAATCGAGGAAACAAAATAGTAAATAGTGTGCCTGATTTAGTTAATCGAGAGAACGAAAGAGTAAATAGTGTGCATGATTTAGCAAATAGAGGGAACGAATAGTAAATAGTGCGCACGATTTAGCAAATCGATGGAACGAAATAGTAAATAGTGCGCACAATTTAGCAAAACGATGGAACAAAATAGTAAATCATCCGCACAATTTTGCAAATCGAGGAAACAAAATAGTAAATAGTAAATAGTGCGCACGATTTAGCAAATTGAGGGAACAAAATAGTAAATTGTCTGCACAAATTAGCAAATGGAGGGAACAAAATAGTAAATCATGCGCACAAATTAGCAAATCCAGGGATCCGGAGATGCTGTACTTTTTCAGAAGATGCGTAATAGCGCCCCCTATAACAGTGAAAATATGGATTGCCAGATAAACTCGTCAATGGCAGGGAAGCGTTGTGTCATAATGATCTCATCAATGGTGGGAAAAGAGTTAATGGCAGTACTAAGAAAACAAGAGGGCTTGACACAGATGTAATCAGGATCAGAGGGATCAAAGGGGTCGTTATGCTCAGTAATCTTCAGGTTGACCGGCTGTGTGGGGCGGGAATGGGCCGTACCGACTGTCACGTCAACAGCAACATGAGTAAGAGCTCCAGCGATCCTGACTGACGTGATTTATTGGCAGCAGACCCTTCCGCTGATGGATTGCTAGCATCCCTCCCTTTACTTCAACCCCAACCCAACCCCGCCGGCTGAAAGTTGTCAGTTGTTATGTATATCACACCGTGCGCAGTGCATTTTCCTGTTGCACAAGATTGAAAATATCAAAGTGAATTAGGGCTGCATGGTATTGGAAAAAACTGACATTGAGTTTTTTTCTGCGATATATAGCGATATGAAAAAATACAGGAAGTTTCATCTGATGACTTGAATAGCTCTATTTGGAAAGAATGAATAATTCTAGAATGATTAGTATTATTTTGCTGGGGAGTGAAAGCCATAAACTCGCAATTATGAAAAAATAGTCAGTATTGTGAGTCGCAATTACCTTTCTTATTTAGTTTTCATAGGTCACATTCACCCTGTTTTTGACCAATTCAATATGACTATAAAATAATAATAATTATGATTTTATTATAGTTATTAAATAAATTAAACAAAATAACAAATATAGTAATAGCAAATATATAGTAATAAAAGTATTGTAGTGTAAAATAACATTAAAATTACAACTAATATTTGCATCTTCATTTTTCAAACAGTATATCAAGCTTTTATTTTGATGGTTTGCCGGCAAATAAATAAATGCACTGCCAGTTTGTTGTATATATTTATTTACAACACTTGCTGCATCCCAATTCGCCTATACTATGCCCTGTATGTATGTATGTACTGTTTTTGTGAAGAAAAAGTACAATCTTTTGAGTGTGTAGCAGAAGAGTTGGCAAGTTTTGGGACAAACTACTTCGTCATAATTGAATCTTTAACGGACAACTCTGACAAATCCTGTCACCGTTTAAACTGCCCTGTCAATCATCTTGTCACAGTTAAAATCCTCTACATTCAATTTAATTTAACTTCCTACCGTTAAATCAAGTTGCACGTTGATCTGCCAGTCATGGGTCTTTCATGTGGAGAACTTTCCTTATGTGTTTGCATAATGATGCGTTTAAAAGGTAATGACCTGCAATGCTGCAAATGCTGTTGCAGATGAAATATAATGTGGATAACATTGAATAAATATCTTTTCGTCAGGTTAGATACTGATTATTAATCACTCAAACCCCTACTTATCTAAACCTCTACTTACCATTGGAATCATAGATCCTCCATGTTTGTAGTTTTTTAACACTTTTTATTCATGTTTGAAGTTCTAATCGAATCCTCGAATCGAACGCGCAATGGGTTGTGAGCAATATTAGCCGTTAAAATGTGCACAGATCTGCACTTCGGATTCTAACCGGAAAAAGTAGACCATCCGGGTATCTTTGGAATACTCATTTCAACATACTACGATTTGGGACACACTAATTCTAATTTTGAATAGTATTTAGGACGGATAGTATGCGAATTGGGACGCAGCAACTGTATTATGAACTACATGTGTGTAAATGACGTGCAGAACCTAAAGTGAAGAATATTTGATAGAATGCTGCTCAGCTGGTACAGAAAGGGGGAGCGTGTTCAAAATGCATCTCAAGCACGTTGTTGGCCGACCGGCAGGCCAGAACCATCTTACCAAACACAGGCGTTTTTATCTGCCACGCGGAGCTTTGCAGACAGATGACCGTATTTGCTCGATACCATTGTGCCCTCAATTTTAGTCTTAGTGCGATATGAGCGAAAATAATTACACCCCCCAGTCACTCCTCCAAAAGGAAGGCATCTGCTTTGGGTCCAATCTTAAGTTTATCGTCGGAAGTATTTCGCCCTGTTAGAAAACTGAAAAATGGACTGCTTGAGAATGCCTCGCAGGCCAAATCTTTGGCCATCTTCATTAAAGCTCTGATCATAGGCCATTTAAATTCAAGGACCAGCTCATTATCCGTCCGGCATTATGCATTGCTCTCTGCTTTGGGAATTTAGTCCAAAACAGCTGATTGGAATCATTTATAAACCCTGAAACAAACAACCCGTCTCGAGCAAATTTATTCGGCTTTTTTTTTTAAACTAAGGTTGATTTTTGACATCAGTTAAGCCGTGATATATTAACTCTGTTTTTATTAATCATAATTAAAAACTTCTGTTTTGCAGTGCCGGCCCGGATAGTGAACATCTCGCAGGATAAATCCGTGAACGAAGGCGATGACGTGAGCCTCTTTTGCCTGGCGGTGGGCAGACCAGAGCCCACCGTGACCTGGAAGGACTTCAAATGTGAGTATTACTCATTTTAGTCATTTTCTTTATTGAAGGTCAAATTTAAAGGGGTAGTTCACCCAAAAATGAAAATTTATTCACCCTCAAGTTGTTCCAATCCTGTATGAATTTTCTTCTTCTGCTGAACACAAAAGATATTTTGAAGAATGTCGGTAACCAAACAGTTGATCAGTGTTGCGTTGCCAATCCATTAGGCTACTTTAACAGTGTTGCCGCGGGTTGTTTTCATGTCTGCGGGTTGAAGTGACCCCAATAACGTGATATTTAGCCCCTGGAATGCTAATTTTACCAGGGGAACCCCGCCAAAAAAGCGTGGATTTTACCCCACTGGACGTGATTTTTACCGGAGGACCCCCTGAAACGCAACTGGGCGAGTTTTGTTACAAAAACCTGGCAACCCTGCAGTTGATGATGTATTTTTTTCCATACTATGGAAGTCAATGGGGTCCATAAACTGTTTGGTTACCCATATTCTTCAAAATATCTTCTTTTCTGTTCAGCAGAAGAAAGAAACTCATACAGGTTTGGAACAAGTTGAGCATGAGTAAATGATGACAGAATTTTCATTTTTAGGTGAACTATCCCTTTAAGCGCCTTGCATTGTGGGATACTGTTTACTTAATGTGTAGTAAACATTTTATTTTGGTGGAAATAAGTGTAATTGTCATGAAATTACATTTTTTTTAATGGTCCTAAAATATGCTTTGTTTTATTAATGCAAAATATAATTTGTTTTTCTTTTGATTTTGTGGTGAAATTGGTGAATATGTGTAATTTTCATTAAAATGCAAAATGGTCCTAAAAAAAAGGCATTTTTTAATATATATTTATACAACAGTTCTTTCTGGTTCTCGAATCTGATTGGCTGATAGCCGTGCGATATTTTAGTGATAAAAGCACTCTTACCTTTTCACCGTTTGTATCACTCCGCTTAAAGCGACTGTCATGGCGGCCGAGCAAATCCACCGTATTTTTTACAAATACTACACTTGTTGTACTACGAACTGTAATTTTAAGATTTTTTTAGGCGAGAATATAGTTGTTTAGACCTGAAATATGTGACTCATATTTAATCATAGCAGCTATTTTACAATTTGTTTAGACGTTTTCGGAGATGCGAGCTCCAGGCCGTCAGCGGCCGTTCAGTGCTCGAGTACCCGCTGAGAACAGCTTCATCTCGGGCAGTGCTTCAGGGATTTGCCGCTGTGTCTTATAATGGTTAAACATGAGATATAATTAATTTTGGGTACATAACACAGGCAATCTTTGGTCTTATTAATCTATTACTTGTTCCTGAGCAAATCGAATTGTGCTATGTTAAATTTGATAATTTAATATTAAGGCTATATTTAACTTACATCCTCTAATGTTGACTAATATTGTATGGGTATTTCATACATAAAATGTGCATACTGTACACAATACACTGCAGAAATACTAGTAGTTGCATACAATTATGAGTGTAGCCTAAGTGATTTACAGCTCAGATTTCATTATAGTTAATTACAGCCACAACCAAGGGTGATAATTGTCAACATGTGCCGTCATCCTCTTTGTCACCATTATCATTCTGCCGCAATATTAATAATTATGGTTATCATTAACATACTATTTATAACTTTCATTATCGTTGATATTATCTGCATTCATTTCGAGTGGTAACAGGACAGGCATTTTTGTTTAATGTTTTCACAATATGATTACAGGACACGGTAGGGATCATCATTTACTGTCATTTATTTCTCAATTGATGGTTAGTCCTTTGAAATCAACTCAAGAGTCACTCCGCCTGGAAACAGACCAGATTCACATGAATAGTCCAGCTGAGCTCAGATACTAAACCTCTAATGTGTCCGTGTAGTGCACACTCGCTATATCTGTGACTGTATTTTACACATTGAAGGGATCCGGTCACAAATGGTCAGCCGAGCAGATGGCAGATAGCATTCATATGTGTCTCAAATCCTTCCAGTGACCATTTATGATTTGTCAAGGGGAGGGTCTTTGATTTCATGACTATGTGAGTGAAAGCTGTTGAGAACGTGCCTGTTTCAATCCAAAATCAAAAGAATTCAGTTACATTTATGCATTTCCCAGACAAAAATGAGTGCATTTGAGATACAAATTTTATCATTGACCTTGACCTTGGCATTGTTAACATCAGGCTTTACCAGTTACAGGAACACAAAAAAGTCACAGTTTTTTTTTCCCCTATCAATTCTCATTACTATAATACAAAAACTATACCATAAGGGAAAAAAAAAAAAAAAAAAAAAAAAAAAAAATATATATATATATATATATATATATATATATATATATATATATATATATAAATTTTAATTACTGTAATTGAATAAAAACTATTACAATAATGAGAATCTAATGATAATCGAAATTGAGAATAGTTTTTATTATTTATACTATATTATATTATGCTATTTATATTATATTTATGCTATATTATATGTTATAAAACGGTTAGTTCCTGTCCTTGATTCTGATTGGTCAATAGCTGTGTTTAATTCACGATAAAACACGGCTATGACCGCTTCACCCAACGGTTCTGTGTATCACTACACAACACCCTTAGCAAACACTCTTAGCAACGTAAACTGTTTGTTCTCAATTGATATTGTTCATTGAAGCTTACTGTATTATGCAGAAGAGTATTGTGAGAAAGAGATCGAGTGAGCGTGTCTATTACCTGCTATCAGATTTAGCATTTTCCTTCAGGTCAGTCCTATGTTCATAATAAAAATTCTGTTTAAATGTCCGCTGCAATATCTTGTCCTTTTAACAGTTAAGGGGTTTTCCTGTGACTGACAGCGCTAGTCAAAGCATTTGTCAGTTGCGTCTTATTCTGTGTTCACAACAATAGGTTGTTTGGAATCACGTGGTTCTGGTGACGTCTATTTAAAAATGTTTAATTGATTTCAATGAATTATTTTAAAAAAAAAGTTGATTCAATGACTCACTTGCAAAGACATCTCTGGATGAATCAGCATTTTTGAACAAATCTCTTCACCCGGTGCAATGCGAAGCCAGAGGCGATGCAAGTGTTTTTTGCTAGTTTCAGCATGACACAGTTATCATTTTCACGTCCAGCGCCCACATTGTTTAAATAGCAAATGCACTTACGCCCATTTGTTCTCCAATGGGCATGCTGGTCTGAAAACGAGGCGTGTTCAGGTGCATTGTTGGCACCATTTTTTCTATCGTTAAACTAGCAAAAGTGGATTTGGTGTACCTGCACCATGCACTTCAGACCATGACACAAACTTTATTTAAAATGTCAAGTTACTTCCAAAAGGTGATTTACTATTTTGATCGCTACCATAGACATCAGTGTTTATTTCTGAACTATAAACTTTTACCCCAGTACTTCTGTTATCATTTGTATTATTGTGACACAGAAATATTGATACTGTGTGGTTGAAAAGACTGTTTGTGAATCTGTTTCATGACAACTGCTCTCTCTGGCTCAGCGGCAGATCTGAATGTTCGCTGTGATCGTACTTGTCAAAGCTTTAATAGACATAGTCGAATCGTTGTCATTTAGGAATAAGATTGGGTGTTTGAATAGAGATTGGAATCTTTCAAAGGGGACCTATAATGCCTCTTTTACAAGATGTAATATAAGTCTCTGGTGTCCCCAGAATGTTTCAGCTCAAAATACCCCACAGATCATTTATTATATCTTGTCAAATTTGCCTATTTGGGTGTGAGAAAAAACATGCCTGTTTTGTGTGTCCCTTTAAATGCAAATGAGCTGCCCGCCCCCTTTCCAGAAGAGGGCGGAGCTTTAACAGCTCACGCTTCTGTTGCTCAACAACAACAAAGCTGGAGAATCTCACGCAGCCAAAATGAGGATTGTCAGTAACCTTACATTGTTCAAACCGGAGTCGACACTGATGGAGAGACTCAGGAAGAAATTACAACTCTAACAGTGATCAGATCACTTGAGATGGATGTTAATGTTAGGTGTAAACAAGGTCACGGTGATCTAGTCATGACAGGAATGTGTCATAAGAAGAGATTTTGCTTATAATATCTGCTTTGAGTCTTTCAATAGTGATGAATTGAATAATCCAGTCTATTGGTTTGTCTATCAAGTTTGAAAGAGATTTTTAAAAATGGGAATGTAAATATTTTTTTAAAATGTATCATATTATTTTATATAACTATATATTATTGCATATATTACTTTTTTCCATTGCATCAGCAAAAATAACCACATTGTGATATATACCCTTATCATGATATAAAATTACTCCTACTCTGCATAAAATCGTAGTCATAGCTCCTGTGGTCTTTGTCTGCAGATCTCTCATCTGCTCTTTTCCCCACTCAGCACTTCCTCTACACCTCATAACCCACCGGCACGGCAGAAATAAAGAGAGGGGCGTAAAGCGGGACAGAAAGAGCCACATTGTTATTCAGTGCGAGTCACTGCAGTGGAGCGATTGGTTGCCAGCAGCAGGGTGAGAAATTGGGCGTGTAGATTAGGCCAGAGAAACAGAAAGCCATCTGGACCTGTACATCACAGTGTAGGGAAGCAGACAGGGTGCCATGACATCACAATCACATACCTGTCCGTCACTGACAGGTGACACGCCCACTCCGTCGACACACTGTAGCGTTGAGTGACTAACCAGGAGCTTACGTCGCACATGCACGTCCAAACGGATTGAAACCAGCATTAATCACACATTCGACAGGTCAGTTTCATTCATTAGACTGACCACCTACACACATTCTGTCCAGTACGTTAACTAGCTGTACACCTGCGAGTTTTGTGAGTAACAACCGTGTTTAGATGCAAAATAAATTCTGAAATTGTGAAAGTCAACGTAGTGATTAGCATACACTCTTAAAGTCTGCATAAAACAGAAGTTGCAGTAGTCTTTGTGACTTATATCCAAGTGAAACGGCTTCTGGAATGAGGAAAAAATGACTGGATTTCATTCTCGGGAATGGATTTGACTAGATGGAGGCAGATCTGAATGGCAGGCTGCATCCAAAATCGCATACTCTCTTGAGTAGGTACTTATTTTGAATAAGTAATTACTTCGCAACTGCTAAACAAGTACGTTCTACTGTACCCTATATAGTATGAAAGTGTGTAGTATGAATGTACATTCGCCATGTTGTTATTATCATGTGACCTACCAGCATCAGTTGCGTCGCTTCACTGCCATTCACAAATCTTCTCCCGTGGCCTCATGGGATTATAAAGTGTCCATCATATGCACACTTCAGAATCTCACCAGAAGTAGCCATCTGGGTACTTTTTTACTACTCTTTAACGAGTACTGTGAATTCGGACACACTTCTTTTGTCAAATACTGTTTTTCGCCTACTATATAGTTGGGAAGAATGCAATTTCAGACGCAGCCCCAATCTGCAGTCAGTTGTGGAGGATATTGAGTCCCACTCCGCCGAGACACACGACATGAAGAGAACAGATGCTGTTTTTTGAGTGCATATGAGTTATTAATAATAATAATGTGCATGGATAAATCATTCATAATAAACACTGCAACAGTCTGTTACAAAAAAAGAATTGTCTATTTTGACTTCATTGTGACTTTAAGAAAAAAGGTTCAATGAGGTTTTAAATAGAACACTTTATGCTAAAAAGGTTCTATATACTTTATTTCTAATACTTACATGTTTAACAGGTTATTTAATTTTTTTCTAG
The DNA here is from genome assembly GCA_037950675.1 of Hypophthalmichthys molitrix. NCBI lineage: Eukaryota > Metazoa > Chordata > Actinopteri > Cypriniformes > Xenocyprididae > Hypophthalmichthys > Hypophthalmichthys molitrix. The sequence continues at coordinate 32,587,258 of CM075507.1, read as the reverse complement.
TGATAAAGTATGTTTACAAGCTTTTTAATTCATAAAAATTTAAAATTAATTAATTAAAACTAAATCCATAAAATGATCCCATGATAGGAACCCTAAAAGGTTCTATAAGTGCCCGAAAGAACCCTTTAAGGATCCATATAGAACCTTTTCTTCTAAGAGTGTATTGTTTGGCATCTCATGGTTGTGAACAAGAAACACATTTATGCATTTGGCAGACAAAAATTAGTGCATTTGGGATACATATTCCTTGAAAAAAATAAAACCATGACCTCAGCATTGTTAGCATCATGGTCTACTAGTTGAGTTACAGGAACAGAAAAGAAAATGCATATCTTTATACTGCCCAAACCTAAAAAAAGGAGAAGCAAATGGATAATTCACAGAAACAACTGGACTGGGCAAGGCAGCGAAATGTGGATTTGCAGTTATCATTTTGTGTCAATATGTTACATTTTGAGGTAAAATTATGCCCTATATGTTATATTGTTATATACTGTGTTGACAACTCATCAATTAAATATTTACCATCTTATATTCTGCATAATTGGATGTTTTTAAATAAACACGAAGGCTGGGCGATATGACAATATATATAACATTGATATAAGTGATCCACAGATTTAGACCTACCTATATTGTATTTATATAAAGCATTCACAGGCAAATTTGCTTTATGTATTTCCCCAGCAAATCAGGCACATATAAATGTCAGGAAACACGATTCCTAGTTGCATGTCAGTATCCATGGATTAGTGGATCTTTGGTAAGTTGTAACAGGAACGCTATCGAGTCCAACTTTTAGTTTAATTTGTTTTGCTCGTGTTTTACTTACGTTTTCCCTATTAAACCCTGTCATGCGGCAGGCTGTTTTGCCACTCAGTCCAGCTGAGGGGGCGTGTTTAGACAAGAAAGTGATGTCAATGCATACCCTCTATTTATTATAAATGATTTATCAATGCACATCATTTGTTTAAATGAATGTGCCTCGTAATCTTGAATCACTTCCCCTCCCTCTCGCAGCGACATCTCTTCTCTGATGACAAGGGCGGGGCAACCTGTTACTCACATGAGATCCACCAATAGCAAACCACAACCAACTAATCAATTCCCCACAGACAAAATCAAGCCCCGCCCTATATTTGTTCTTGTTTGAGAAGCCATTTCACTCAGATATACATTACAATAGCGAAAAAAAATTTGCAACTTTGGTTTCATGCCGACTTTAAGCACATTTTTTCTGCAAATTCTCATGCCAAAACTATACCATGATGTAAAGAAAATAAGGATATATTATTTAAACTTAAATGTATACATTATGTCTGAATCCCTTAATTTATGCTGGAAAAATTATATCACAGCAATTTCTACTGTAATAAAAAAAAATGCTGAAAATTCAATAGGAAAAAAATAATATATGCAATAATATATAATTATATAAAGTAATATATGCAATAATAATTTTGTTTCTGAAATGATTATGCATATTTACATTAAATCATGGTATGATTACTTAGGGCAGCGTGAGACATAGCCGTTGCAAAAATTGTCCCAATCAACTTGAAATTACCCTATGCATTTTTGTTTTTTTATTTGTATTATTTAACACTGATCTAGATCCATTAGGAATCCCTGTTTGATTCCATCCAGCCATTTTAATGTAATTCTAAAGCTGATTTTGTCATTTTCCAGCTGTAGTGGAGCAAAAATACATCTGGCCACATGGGAATGTGCTTGCCACAACTGTGAGAAATAAATACAAATAACATCTTATAAGTAAGCATCCCGGCTGGAAGTGTGCAAGACATACCAGTCTTTTTACCTGTAAACCCTTTTTGTCAGGATAAGATTATTTTCTCCTCCCCAGCGGGTTGAAATAGGTGCTCAGACGGCCTGACGAAGATGTCACGGGGGAATGATATTTATTACGCTAATGGAATGAGTGAATAACATTGCTGTAAACCCCAGCGTGTGCTCAGTCGGGTGGCGTCGGCAGCTGCAAATAATCCTCTCCAGTTCAGTAGCTGTGCTAATAATCCCCAGGAATAATCTTCAATTAGAAAAGGTGCTGAATTTGTGGCATAAAGTCCCGTGGTTGTGAATTAAAAGGTGTGCGGGTTGCCTTTGTGATTGGCTGAGGCCAGAAAGACACTACTAAGAAGTGGATTATTCTGGTTGACACTGAGATTTTTGTGTGCTGTTAATAGTCAGCAGTCTGACTATAAAGAACAAAGTATGCTTGCATGAATCCCTTCTCGCTGTCATTGTTATACTAATAACATCCACTTTCATCACACAGAGGCAAATCCACCTTTGTCCCTGTAACTAAAGATTTCTGTTGTCTGTTTCGTCTCGCTAAAGGGAAAGAAGTGCCTTGGAGGTGTGAGACAGTCTTTTTGTAGTTCACAATGGCCGGTAAATAAAGCTCAGTGACGCATTACCCGACACACTTTCTGTGATGTTTATCTGAGGGCGACGCAGACATGAGTTTCTTATCAAAGCCTTTCAGTTTATTCCGCAGACCATTTGTCACTCGCCTCCTCCTTTCATTGCTCTTGTAAAATAAATAAATTTTATTCTGTTGAAATTAATTTTAATCAAGGTGAAGTGTGCGATTTCTGCTCCAGTAGAGGCACCAAACTGAATTGCAAACACAACTAGAAAAGAAAAAGTTCATCTTATGAATTTTATTTTGAAGTGTGTAGGTTATATAAGCTCTGAAGAGAGGTGTGAAGTGTGAAGGTCGTATAAGGTTTGTGGAGTTTGACAGCGGGCTTTATATAGGCTGTGTATTGAGACATGGTTGTTGTAGTTTTGTGTGCAGTTGTTAAGGTATTGTGAGAGGATACTAGACATCTGAGCATCAAGATAAGCAGTGTCTCATTTCGAAGGTTGCATCCTCCGGAGATCGCATTTGTCGGCTGCATACGTCACAGCATATAGTTAGACAGAAAGTGTAAAAGTTTATACTAGATAATGTGAAATGTAAATATAAAGGTTTATATTTAAAGCGGTCATGAACTGTGTTGTTTTATTGTTTTAAAATGTTTCCTGGGGTGCACTTATAATGTTAGTGTGCTTTTTACATCAAAAACTGTCATAATTTAGAAATAAAAGGCATTTTTCCTACCTTGATTTGAACGCTCTGTTTTAAGGGGCGTGTCTGCTGTGAGACTTCAGTGTAAACGCCCACTGCTGTGATTGGCTGACATCTTTGCATATGAAATAGCTAAGTATTACTCTCTCGAAAACTTTTAGCACGTTTTTACTTTTACAACTCTCAAAGTTAACTTATCATGAAAATTGTTGCATTACATTTAGATCTATGGCATTATATTTAGATCGTGGCATGAAAGGTTGCAGTGATGAACGTTGTAGTCGATCACAGACATGTTGTTGAGCGCATGAAAGCAGTGATCTCGTCATTGCAACTCAATTTCTGCACGCTAACGAATGCTTTCATCATAACTAACAGTGCAAACGCGATATAACTAAGAGATTCATTGAATAAACGGGAGTTTTGGTGCGAGTCCAGAACTGAGTCACTGATAAACTTTGATTGACAGCTCCAGCGATTGTAAAGGGAGCGTTCTTTGAACGCTTTCTATATATAATTTAATCATCGTTTAAATAACAGATTATTTTTATCCTACTCAGAGAAACAACGTGAAGTTGAGTGTTTAGTCACTGGTTTGATTTACTGACACACAGACAAAGAACATCTGACTGAACATGAATCATTAATATCAGATCAGGCATTAGAATTAACACAGTTACTGACATGTTGTTGCATTACTGTCGAGTCCATATCGTAAAAGTCTGTTTGCAAAGCCTGCGCCGAAATGCGATTGATTTACCAAAGAATCCACAGTGAAATGTACCGAATACAAATAAATAAAGTTCAACTGAGACATTCACATTGTTGAAAATAAATAACCATATTCCTAGCATTAGGATCCTTTGAAAGGTAATGTTATTTTAGTCCTGTATCACTCTTCTCTCCTCCTCATCTCACTAACACACCAGTGGGCGGGGCTAATGTCGCAATGATGAAGTAGGCGTTGATTTCTTCTGCGGAGGCGGAGTTTCACCTATCTAGGCACATTCTACAATGAGTCGTTATCTGGGCTTGATTTCTCAGTTCATGACCACTTTAAATATAAATGTTTGTAGGCTATTGCAAAAGTGTTTTGAGTTTCTAGTGAGTTGCTATGCAGTTTTCTAAGAAGGTCTGAGTAGTGGCTAGGCAATCTACAGTAGTGGCCAAAAGAATATATTTGTTTTTAATGATCCTACAAGTTCAATTAAACCATTTAAAATATGAGAAAAATATACAAAATGCTAAACTTGGTTAAGATATTTATCTGACAAAATTATTAGGCAAAAAAGGCAAACTACAGCTACAGGTTTTATTTTACTATGCAAAAAATGCACAGAAAAAACAAAAAGCTCACGGGAAAAGCATACATTGACTACAACATAATCAGTTATTATGTTGTCTGGCCAAAAATTATTATCAGCCTGGCCAAAAATTATGTCGGCACAATTTGGCATAGCACAACTGCGCAATATATGCTTACAAAATCATTTTGCAGGAATGGCACACTTCACCTTGAACACTGTTGATATAAACTTGGGATTGAGTGAAATGGTTAAATCGTTTAGTCATTTTAGAGGATGTAGAATAGTGGTTAAAGAGCTGGGTTCAAATCAGTGAATTCCCGTGTCACCATTGTACTCCAGGGCAAGACATTCAACAGCCGGTTACTCCAGGACACCCGTCCCTTGTGGTACACCAACCGAGAGTGCTTCGGATAAAAAACATCCACTACATGATGAATAAGGAGAGTTGTTCTCCCTCAGTGTCCTCAGGCCTTTTCTTGTTTAATATGACAGTGTGAAACAATGCTCCTGGTGCACCTGCTTTACAACACCTACCCTCCCAATTACACTCACGTATGACATTGTGCACCACAGAGGCGTGTATTCAATCACCTTCTCGTCTTTTGTCTTCACAGATGGTCTCCTGAACGAGGGCGAATTTCTGGAAATCACAGAAATCAAGCGGCATCAAGCAGAGGAATTTGAATGCATCACCAACAACGGTGTGGCGCTGCCAGACACACGCCGTGTCAAGGTCACAGTCAACTGTAAGTCGAGTCGTCAGGAACACACATTCACATCCTAATGAGATCGTTGAGACTGTTTCAGAACACTCTGCGATGGTTTATTGGAAACATAAATCTTTTCATCATCTCCTCTCATCTCCACAGGGTTGTAAAGAACTTGAGTAATAGTACTTCATTACTGTACTTAAAGCTCCCTGTTTTAGCTGTGTCTAGTGGTTTTCCAAAGTTACTAGCCACTCAGCATTTTCACTGGCCGCAATTTTGTAAAATTATGCGCAATCCCACGCCAAAATTCAAGCCCTGTAATACCAACAATATTCATCCGGAGCAAATGAAAGGAGTGAGTGAGGAGAGGAGGGTTTGTGCGTCGACTCTCTGTCAGAGAGATGAGAGAGAGAAAGAGCAGCTGGTATCGTGCAATTATTCTGCGGAAAATAAGTATTGGAAGCGTTTCAGATATTATATCAGTGTCGATATGCATCGAAAAATCCATATTTTTGACAACACTACATTGCATTTAGTTTATTATTTCAGATGCCTTTTTAATTGAAAAATGTATATACTATATAAATTCATATAAAATAATATATATTAATATATAAATAGTGGCTAGTAGGAGTGACTGTGTTACACACCACTGCTGAAATACACACATTTGGCAGGTTGGCGGTTGTTAATGTCAAGCCCTGCCTCAGGTTTGAAAAAGACTCAAGAAATGGTTGTGTAAATCTGTGGAAAAGTGGGAGTATAGAGAGTGGGAAGAGGGGGGCAACAACCATTAAAACAGAGATCTACAACACACTCATCTCCTTCATGATCAGACGTACGCACCACAGTATAGTCCTTATTTGCACATATTATGTTTCATTGGAAGAAGACATGATGAAATAGGTGCACATACACGGTGCTGGTTCATGTTTGGAGCCCTAGAGTATATGAAATATGTCCATAAACACTTGAAACACCGCTTCGGATATGAACTGTGATATGTGTTGCGAGTTTTGTTAAACTCATCGCTGCGTTCCGTGCAGAAACTGCTCTCATGCGCTACCCGTGTTATTAAATATTAAATATTGTTAGTCCTATTTTCCATGTGTTCGTAGTCAAACTCCAGCTCTGACCGCATTGTGGGGAAAATGCAAACAACACTTGTGTGGAAAACATACACTTACGACGTGTCAGAACGCAAAGCTGAACAGACAGAGGTGAACGAACAGCGCTGAAACGATCTTTTGAATTCTGTACTGTAATGCGATCTCATGCATAATACAGTGCACTGATTGGATTAACAGAGTTCATTCTCATGAATAATGCAGAGAAAAGCTCAGAAACCGATGACGTAGATGCGTATTCTCCAGCCACAACAGCCAATCGCAACTCAGAATGAACGCATATACTTCACTTTTCATGACGATGGCTTTGCTGAAAAATGAAAAGAAAAAAAAAAATGGAAAAATAACCACTTTTCCCATAATAGTAAACATAATGAGTGCTATTGTTGTTTTCATTGATGTGCAAACTGTACATATTTGTTAACATCTCAAAAATGTGTTTTAGGTTTTCATGACCCTTTAAGTGTTATTTCAGGAAATTTGTGCTGCACATAGAAACTCAGTTACATTTCCACGACAAAAATCATTCTGGTACTTTTTATAGTTATATGTAGACCTTCAAAGTGCATATACTACCATTCAAAAGTTTGGGGTCAGTAAGATGTCTTTTATTTTTTTTAAAGAACTTCTATTACTTCTATTCAGCAAGGACACATTAAATTTATCAAAAGTGACAGTAAAGGCACTTATAATGTTACAAAAGATATCTATTTCAAATAAATGCTGTTCTATTGAACTTTCTGTTCATAAATTATTCTGTCTAAATTATAATAATAACAATAATGCATGACCTCTTATAGCCTCAATACTTTATAAAGTTTGTGCATCACAGTTGAGAAAATCTCATGTACAATTTGGACTTTTATCAATTTATAAACAAAAGTTTAACATTTTTATTACAATACAATGTAAGTACCATTAAAAATGACTTTATGATTATGATTTATGTCTCATTACTCCAGTCTTCAGTGACATGATGTTGAGTAGAGCTCATAATTCTAATTTTTGGTTTAATTATTCCTTTAATTGAATAACAAGTGCTTATGCTTTAACTTCAGTACACTGTCTGTTTTTGTCTTTAGATCCACCAGTGATTACAGACGTAAAGAACATGCCTGCCCAGCTGGGAAAAACTGCAATTTTGCGCTGTGAAGCTATGGCGGTTCCAACCGCATCCTTTGAATGGTACCGGGATGACCGAAGGTAAGGTAACATAACAAAGCGAGTGAAAGAGATGCTGTGAACCATGGGAAGCAGCACATACTGGTTTATGTGACAACTCACCTACCCTAACGTATGATCTTTCATATTACTTCTTTCTCAGGCCGGTCGAGAACGATAACACGCTGAAGATTAAAAACGAGAAAACACGTTCCCTGCTGCTCTTCACCAACGTCACAGAAAAACACTTTGGCAACTACACCTGTTTCGCCTCCAACCGCCTCGGGGCTTCCAATGCCAGCATGTTACTCTTCAGTGAGTACGCTATTGCAGACACACTCGCACTCAAACTCTGAAGCACTGTTTTGTACTCTCGAAACATTGGTAAATCCACAAAGGCATAAAGTCAAGGATAAACAAACACCCTGCAGGAAGTGACTTTCCCCTGTACAAAATAAGCAAATGTGCAATTCTCACTCCTCGAGGCTAGTTTTCACGTAGAGGCTCACCGTAGACGGATAATAGCGATGTGTCCATTGATGGTACTTGAAAGCAAATGGTCTGGTACTGTAAACTCAGCAAAGCGCATCATTTTCACCCTTTTTAATAATGCATGACTTCAACAAACTCCAGTTGCAGCATGAAGCATTTAAAAGACATGCGCACGACTGCACGAATCCCATGCATAAGCTCGGAAGTCCTAATTATGATGTTTGAAGTGAGTTTGATTGAAAATAAGTGACAATTTCATATTTCTTTTTCTCTTTTTATTTATTGATAAAGCTTGTTTAGCACCAATACATCAAAAACAAACAGCATTGATGTGCATTATAGGTGTGAAATTCATGCTTGTATTTTAAAGTGCCCCTATTATGCTATTCTAAAGGTTTCTAATTTTGTTTTGGAGTGTCCTACAATAGATTTGCATGCATTCAAGATCAATAAAAAAACTCTTTAATTTTCTCATAATACACATTGCAGCATCAGCTCTTTCCTCACAGTGTCTGAAACGGTTCAATCAAGGATTCAGTCTCTCTAAATCCCTCCTTTACTAGAGCCTGCTCTGCTCTGATTGGATAGATGGCCCAGTCTGCTGGATTGGTCGAGCACTTACAGCCAGTGCCGTACCCACCATTGAGGTCCCCGGACCTTGGTATTTTTCCGAGGCGTATATAATGAAGGTCGTGAAATAATTGCCTAACATTAAAGGATTATTTAACTTCAGAATTCAAATGTCCTGGTAATTTCCTCACCCCCATGTCATCCAAGATGTTTATGTCTTTCTTTCTTCAGTCAAAAAGAAATTAAGGTTTTTGAGAAAAACATTCCAGGATTTTTCTCCATATAGTAGACATCAACAGTTACCAACGGTCCAAATGTCAGTTTCAGTGCAGCTTCAAAGAGCTCTACATGATCCCAGATGAGGAATAAGAGTCTTATCTAGCAAAACGATCGGCCATTTTCTAAAAAAAAAAAAAAATTTATATACTTTTTAACCACAAATGCTCATCTTGCACTGCTATTCGATCCACCACGCATTACGTAATCATGTTAGAAAGGTCACATGTGACCTAGGCGGAAGTACTGATCCAGTGTCTACAAAGCGAAAGTACAAAGACTACGTCTAACGGCCTTTACTAAAAAAGGGAAAACAATGATATCGGACAATTTTGGAGTTGGAGGAGAAAATGAGATGGAGTTTTTCGCCCTTCGGTGTACGTCACATGTGACCTTTCCAGTGTGATTACGTAATGCGTGGCGCATCGCAGAGCAGTGCAAGACGAGCATTTATGGTTAAAAAGTATATAAATCTTTATTTTGTTTAGAAAATGACCGATCGTTTCTCTAGATAAGACCCTTATTCCTCGTCTGGGATCATGTAGAGCTCTTTGAAGCTGCACTGAAACTGCAGTTTGGACCTTCAACCCATTGGTAACTGTCCACTATATGGAGAAAAATCCTGGAATGTTTTCCTCAAAAACCTTAATTTCTTTTCGACTGAAGAAAGAAAGGAAATCAGGAAATTTGAATTCTAAAGTGAACTAATCCTTTCACTCTTTGTTGGTGCTGCACGGATATATTGCACATCGTCAAGATAACCTTCTCATCTGAGCTGTCAAACTCATAAACTTTTGTTTAATTTAGCTATTTTTGGTTAAAAATATAGGCTATAACGTACGTGATTCATTGCCATTCTTAACAAGAAACAATAGCGAAGCTGTTTTCATCAGGCATAAGATTAATAATGATTGTGCATGTGCACTCTGAAACCCAATACGGATGAGAAGCATGGCAACGGAACTCATTGCTCTTATGGAACAACAGAAATGCAGCCGTTACCCCGCTAACCCAGTCAACAAAGCAGCTGTGCTAATTTATGTTTCTGAACAACATTTAAATATTTCAAACAGCCAAGCATGCCCCAGAACCCCCCAGCTAACTCCATTTCGTGACCTCGGTAATTATGAAACCCTGCGTACGGCCCTGCTTACAGCATGTGTCAGAAACCAAACTCCTATTACCATATCTGAGTACAGCAGCTGATACATAGTGATGCAAACAGAAATGTTTAACCGTATCAATCTCATCCTTTGGAATGCATCATAGTGGACTGGAAGATTTGTTGACGACTCATTTCAGGCAGTTCAGAATCGCTTCTTTCTTTTTGGAGACAATAACTCTTTAAAACTTTGCAGACTTTTACATTCACAAACGGCTATATTACACACTACATACGAGGTAATATCTGACAAAAGCATAATAGGGGCACTTTAACATTGTCGTGCTTACCACAGAGAATTATGGGAAATGTAGATTAAGCCTGTCGCCTTATAAAGGCCAGTTTTATCATTATTCTTCAGCTCACAAATTGCATACATAAATTGCACTGCCGACATTCACAATTTAAAATGAATTATAATCGTTCTAACAAAACTTTGTTAAAGTTTGTTGTGCCCAAAGCATTTGTTAACTGAATTAAAGTTTTGTTACAACAAATATTTTGTCCACTACAGGACATAACTGTCTTGAGTAATAGAGGATTCCTATAAAACATGTACTGTTGTGGAAAATGTGCTTTGAGCATTTACCGAAAGCTTTCATTGTCTGACTGTAAATATTTCCTCTCTTATACTGTAGCTCTGCTTTATTGAAGAAAAACCTCAAGGGTTTTTAAAAAACCAGGGCTGAATAAAACAACAAGGACACAATAACAAATCATGTCAACACTAGAGATTTCCTTGTACTAGCGATTTTTCAATGGAGTTTTCTAAATTATATATATATATTATATTATTTTTTTACAGACAGGGAGACTATATGGTTAGTACACTAGCAGCATTAATCTAGCAGCTTGTTTTAGTGATAAAGGAAGGAATCTCATGAAGACATTTCACCCTGAGAATGAAAGAAAGATATAAGAAATTATATTGTGCATAAAGAAAATGTAGCATTTGCATTATTTTCCCCCAAAGTTTGCAGTACTGTTAATGCAGCTGGTTGTTTTGCTTTTCAACTCCCATTATTCTCTATGGTGATTGACATTACTGTATTACAATGATTTTTCTATTTAAAGGAGTCATGAATTGAGAAATCAACTTTTCCTTGAGCTTTTGATATATAAGAGGTCGTACTATAAGAATATCCTGTAAGTTTCAGAACTGAAAACTTCCTTTTTAGTCCAATAAAAGCTTTTATTGACACCAGGCCCAGTGAATGTGCTTATAGATAGGTGAAACTCCGCCTCCACAGAAGAAATCAACACCTACTTCATCATTGTAATGTTAGCCCCGCCCACTGGCATGTTAGTGAGATGAGGAGGAGAGAAGAGCGATACAGGACTAAAATAACATTACCTTTCAAAGAATCCTAATGCTAGGAATATGGTTATTTATTTTCAACAATGTGAATGTCTCAGTTGAGCTTTATTTATTTGTATTCAGTACATTTCACTGTGGATTCTTTGGTAAATCAATCGCATTTCAGCGTAGGCTTTGCAAACAGACTTTTACGATATGGACTCGAAAGTAATGTCTGATATTAATGATTCATGTACAGTCAGATGTTCTTTGTGTCAGTAAATCAAACCAGTGACTAAACGCTCAACTTCACGTTGTTTCTCTTAGTAGGATGAAAATAATCTGTTATTTAAACGTGATTAAAATATATATAGAAAGCAGTCAAAGAACGCTTCCTTTACAATCGCTGGAGCTGTCAATCAAACAGTTTATCAGTGACTGAGTTCTGGACTCACACCAAAACTCCCGTTTTATTCAACGAATCTCTTAGTTACATCACGTTTGCACTGTTAGTTATGATGTAAGCATTCGTTAGTGTGCAGAAATTGAGTTGCAATGACGAGATCACTGCTTTCATGCGCTCAACAACATGTCTGTGATCGATTACAATGTTCATCACTGCAACCTTTCATGCCACAATGTAAATATAATGCCATAGATCTAAATGTAATGCAACAATTTTCATGATTAGTTAACTTTGAGATCTCTAATAGTAAAAACAAGCTAAAAATTTTCGAGAGAGTAATACTTAGCTATTTTATATGCAAAGATGTCAGCCAATCACAGCAGTGGGCGTTTACACTGAAGTCTCACAGCAGACACGCCCCTTAAAACAGAGCGTTCAAATCAGAGGCTAAAATCAGGGTAGGAAAAATGCCTTTTATTTCTAAATTATGACAGTTTTTGATCTAAAAAGCATACTAACATATAAGTGCACCCCAGGAAACATTATTAAACAATAAAACAACGCAGTTCATGACCACTTTAAAAGAGCATGAATTCAATACAGTATAACAAATACTACCATGATGTACTAACACTTAAATATCATTATTATTATTTCATATCACAGTGGAAGAATTATGATATTAACAATTTGTGGGTAAATTGTAAGTGCAAAAAAGGTTATTAATACTTAATCTTTCTTTCATTCTTGGTGGTGAAATATGACCTGGACATATTCTTGAACCATACAAAAACATATTCTGGTTTTTGTATGGTTCACCCAAAAAGAGATGTTTCCCTACTGTTGGAAAAACAAACTATTTAAACCAGCCCAAGGTGGTTTTCTGTTCTTTTGTTAGATGTTTTAGCTGGTTTTTCCAGGCAGACCTGCTGAAAACTATCAAACAAAACCAGCTTTAGCTGACCAACACACCACATTAGTCAGTTTTGTTCATCAGGAGGTAATCTTTTTAATCGCTTCCGTTGTTCCGGGTGATTCCAGGGAAAGCGAGCGCTTGTAAAGAACGAGGAAGATTAAGAGCTACGCTGCAGTCTGCATGCAACAGGAAACTGTTGCTGGTTAGCAAACAAACATATTGTGAATATTTCATTCATTCAAGCCTCTTTCTTTGCTGATGGTAATTTACCGCAGCGGTTTACTTGTTTTCTGGAGTAGTTAACTCCTGATTATTCTTACATACTTAATGATGAATTGTTTTCAAACGGTACTGTATGTCTATAGCCAAATGAACTGCACAGAGCAAAAACAACCAATTAGTGAGGCAAGTATGTCAGTTCTGCCACTGCAATCATTGCAGAAATTATCAGCATTTGTATTTCATGTAGTGAAATCCGTTCAGACGCTTTGTTTCTTATACCTCATTACTTTCTTAAATCTGCTTTAGGAGATCCTAAAATGCTTTTGCCGATTCTAATAATAAAGAAGAAAGCTTTAAATAAGGTTTCCAATTAAACAAATCTTTCTGTTCTCCCAGAAACATACTTTATCGTTTTAAATATGCAAAAGTCAGTTAGTAGCTAGTAAGTTGCTTAATTGCTGTATTAAAATATTTATGTAGCTCAACAAGCTGATGTATTTCCTCTTGAAAAAGTCTCCTTCCGATATCCATCTCTAGTTTCTGGTGAAAATTATGTCTCAGCTCTTCCTGAGAACCAGCCAGCTTCACTCAATTTGAGGGTCACGCTCTTTCTAGCTCTCAATGGCAACGTATAAAGGCACTGTTAAACACAAAAACAAAGGCAGCACGAAATCAACTCCTGTACGTAATAACATCACATCAGAGTTTGACCGTGTTCTGGACCAAGCTAAGTGAGCAGGCGGCAGATCTCTCAGTGGAAAAGTTTGCTGCTCTTAGCAAGCAAAAGCGAGATAGGAGGAGGAACAGGTCACGGCAAAACCTGTATTTATGGGAAGGAGCCAAAACATTGTTACATTGAGTGATTGAGCATATAGTGCTGCACAACACTGAAAGAGTTTCTACTTTCATCTTACGTTTGTTGCAGTTTTTCACACCACGCACGGCTGCTTCTGATTTTGGCATTAATTAATGGACAAAACTCTCAAACCTCCAGTGTTTTTGCAAAACTATTAACTCAGGGCTGTGTGTTATTTTCTTTTTTCACTATAGGGCTATATATCTCAATACTTTACAGACCTTTATTTAGTGTAGCCTATATCTGGTATTTATCAATATTATGCTCTGAAATTGTTTAATGCAACAAGTAATGTTTTTTTCATTATTTTAAATATTCTTTTATTTTCTTGCATGTTATATATTATATTTTATTCATTTTTATGTTATTTTATAATAAAGAAAAAATTATAATTTAAAGAAAATGAAATTTGTATGCACCAAAATGGCAATACGTAACAAATCTTATTTGTATTATTACATCACAGACATTAATGTAATGTCCGCACCTATGCCATTATTTATATATATATATATATAGACACACACACACACACACACACACTATATTGCCAAAAGTTTTGGAAGGTCTGCCTTTACATGCACATGAACTTTAATGACATCCCATTCTTAATCCGTAGGGTTTAATATGGAGTCGGCCCACCCTTTGCAGCTATAACAGCCTCAACTCTTCTGGGAAGGCTTTCCACAAGGTTTAAGAGTGTGTTTATGGGAATTTTTGACCATTCTTCTAGAAGTGCATTTGTGAGGTCAGGCAGTGATGTCGGCGAGAAGGCCTGGCTCACAGTCTCTGCTCTAATTCATCCCAAAGGTGTCTGTCGGGTTGAGGTCAGGACTCTGTGCAGGCCAGTCAAGTTCCTCCACACCAAACTCGCTCATTCATGCCTTTATGGACCTTGCTTTGTGCACTGGTGCGCAGTCATGTTGGAACAGGAAGGGCCATCCCCAAACTGTTCCCACAAAGTTGGGAGCATGAAATTGTCCAAAATGTCTTGGTATGCTGAAGCATTAAGAGTTCCTTTCAATGGTACTAAGGGGCCAAGCCCAACCCCTGAAAAACAACCCCACACCATAATCCCCCTCCACTAAACTTTACACTTGACACAATGCAGTCAGGCAAGTACCGTTCTCCTGGCAACCGCTAAACCCAGACTCGTCCATCAGATTGCCAGACAGAGAAGCGTGATTCGTCACTCCAGAGAACATGTCTCTACTGCTCTAGAGTCCATTCCATGAAGCTCTCTACGCACTGTTCTTGAGCTAATCTGAAGGCCACATGAAGTTTGGAAGTCTGTAGCTATTGAAGTTGGCGACTTCTGCGCACTGTGTGCCTCAGCATGCGCTGACCCCGCTCTGTGATTTTACGTGGCCTACCACTTCGTGACTGAGTTGCTGTTGTTCCCAACTGCTTCCACTTTGTTATGATTCCACTAACAGTTGTCCATGGAATATTTAGTAGTGAGGAAATTTCACGAATTGACTTATTGCACAGGTGGCAACCTATCACTGTACCACGCTTGAATTCACTGAGCTCCTGAGAGCGACCCATTCTTTCACAAATGTTTGTAGAATGTGTTTGATTTTATACACCTGTGGCCATGGAAGTGATTGGAACACCTGAATTCAATGATTTGGAGGGGTGTCCCAATACTTTTGGCAATATAGTATTATTGCTTACATAATGCTTTTATAGCTCATTAACAATATGCAGTAGGTCCTTTGCACAAATAATATTAGTAAAACAGCCATACAGCATCATGATGGTCCATATCCATTTCATCTGTTTTTTTTTTCTGCTTCTTCCCCCCTTTCCGTTCCACCATTCTTTTCCATTCTCTGGCCCATTATGTCGGAGCGCCGCTCTCCTCTCCTTTCGTTTGTTCCCGCTCTGTTGTGTCCTGTTACCCCAGGAAGTCATCAGCAGCTTCTTTCCCTCCATTCTTCACATTTCAGTCCCCAGTGAGTGATTCCTGCTCTGTTCATGCCGTTTCCCCCCTCATGCATTATCATTGTAAACGAGTCTTCCATCTCTCCCTCCACTGTCTCATTCTGTCTCCCATTATCTCCACAAGTTTTTTCATGATGAGTCACCTGCCGTCACTTCCATACGTCTCCTCTTGTTCATGTGGCTGCCACTGTCGTCTGGCCTTGACTCTCACTTTTCCATCGAACATGCTACGACCCTTATCTTCATCCTTAAAGGGTTAAAAACAAAAAATTCTGTCATTAATTACTCACCCTCATGTCGCTCCAAACCTGTAAGACCTTCAGAACACAAATTAAGATATTTTTGATGAAATCTGAGAGCTTTCTGTCCCTCCATTGACAGTCTATGCAACTACCACTTTTAAGGCCCAGAAAAGTAGTAAAGACATCATTAAAGTAATCATGAGTCTCCAGTGGTTTAACCTCAATTTAATGAAGCGATGCGAGTACTTTGTTTGCGCGAAAAACTGTTGTGTTGATGCGAGAGCAGACGCTGTTACATGAATGCACGTTGGAGATTAGTATTTTGTAAATAAATTGGTAAATTGTGTTGTAAATTGTGCACAAACAAACACTGATGTCGCTTCATAAAATTGAGGTTAAACCACTGGAGTCACATGATTACTTTAATGATGTCTTTACTATTTTTCTGGGCCTTAAAAGTGGAAGTTGCATAGACTGTCAATGGAGGTACAGAAAACTCTCATTTCATTAAAAAAGATCTTCATTTGTGTTCTGAAGATGAACGAAAGTCTGACGGGTTTGGAACGACACGAGGGTGAGTAATTAATGACAGAATTTTCATTTTTTGGGTGAACTAAAAAACTGTCTGTCTTAGGAATAGTTCACCTGGAAATGGAAATCCTGCAATTATTTATTCATCCTCATGTTGTTCCAAACCTGTATGCTGTTATTTTCTATTATAATTTCTTTAATTTATTTTCCTTCTGCTGTTTAGAAATAATAGTATCTAACTTCCTTCTCCTCTGAATGTGTTTACAACGTTATGGCAAAGTTATTTTGGCTTAAAGATCAATTAAAGTTTAAATTTGTCATGATATGATCATTTTAAAGTGCATATCAATCAAACAAACTAAAAATAATTCATCAGGAGTGCTGTTAAAAATATACCATATACACAACCCTATTGTTTATTCTAAATATATATATATTATAAATTCATTATTTTTTTAATCATTTTTACTGTAGTTTACTTCTTGCATTTTATTTTTTATTTTTAATATTTGATTTATTTATGTAAATATTTTACAATGTATTAAAAATAATTATTTTAATTTATTTGAATTGAATTTATAATTATAATTTAATTTGCTTGTAATTTATTTTATAACATTTAAATGCACTGTATATACAGATTTATCAAGCCTTTACAAAATTCTTCAAAATTAGGTTAAAGTCAATAAAAACAATGTTTAACTTGTATAATATGACTTTTTAATATGACATCAGCCAAACAGGAACAGTTGTTTGAGAAGTGGAGCAAATTATTATTTAATAAAAACAATATATAAAAAACTATTATTCAATTAAATATAATTTTGATTAAATGTATTGAACATGCATCAGTGCAATCAATACTTGCACTCGCTAAGACCAGAAATGTGCATTTTCGAAAATAAATAGTCTATTGTGATTTCACATTGACTTTACTACAAGATTTCCATGTTGACTACCTTTGTCTCTCTCGCTCACCCTGTTCACATCTGCTTCTCTCTGCTCTTGCAGGGCCCGGGGCGGTGTACGGCGGAGGGGCGTCTCTGAACGGCCGTTTATCAGGAGTCGGTCTGTGGTTCTGCCTCTCCATCTCTGTTCTGATGAAGGTCTAAAACTTTCCCGCTTCGGAAGGAGTCTTTAAATACGAACCCATCACTGTGAACAAAAAGAAATTATGCATTAATCCAGGAGCCATTGCTACATCACTCGGTCATTTCTTCTCTTCCTATTTCCATTCACGCCCGGTCGCATATCACCGCTTCATTTCCCCCCTCCCGTCACCAATGACGGTCACCTTTTAACGTCCAAACCTGAAATGTGATGCAAATGATGTGAACGACAAGATAACGGTTCGGTGTTTCTTGATGTGCGTGCTGGACATGCTGGTCGTAAAGATGACGACGATGGTTGCGATGTTCGGGTGACCCTCTCGAAGCTGTTTCACCAGCGGGCCCGTCGGCCGTTGACCCTCGGATCCGAACGCAGAGATCTGAGCTGAACGGTGGTGCATTCTGACATACGTAGCTACTATGAATGATGTCAAACCACATGTTTTCTTTTCTAGCAAGGGTTAGCAGGAGGGCCGCGTCATCTCGGCCCCTCGTTTGCGTTCGTTTGGGCTCTCGACCCAAAGCAAACATCTGACCCGCGTCCAGCCCTCATATTGTCCTCAGTCTGTCCATCACTCAGATCGTCCTCAGTGTAAATATATATGCAGCAGAGGCCATTCATTTCACAGGCAAAAACAACATTTCTCATCAGCCTCTCTGTTTCGGCCTTTTGGCTTGGACGATATTGCTGCCTTTAAGTCACGTTGGAATGATCGTATTTACGAGATGAGCATGCATTCGCCACCAAAATGTCATTATTAGAGGAGAATCATTGATCATAATGAGTTCAGTTTGTATACATTTAGAAGTGCTTCTCGTGTTTGTTGCACAAGTGCTTAAAGGGGACCCCTTTCACAAGATGTAATATAAGTCTCTGGTGTCCCCAGAATGTGTCTGTAAAGTTTCAGCTCAAAATACCCCACAGATCATTTATTATAGCTTGTCAAATTTGCCTCTATTTGGGTGCAAAAACACGCCATTTTTGTGTGTGTCCCTTTAAATGCAAATGAGCTGCTGCTCCCGGCCCCCTTTCCAGAAGAGGGCGGAGCTTTAACAGCTCACGCTTCAGTTGCTCAACAACAACAAAGCTGGAGAATCTCACGCAGCCAAACTACAGCTGTAGACTTCATTCATGTATTAAAAACATTTGCAAACATGGCATAGAAAAGTGAGAAATGTAACGCAAAGAGTGAAAGAAATTGTGCAACGTTTAAAATAATCTGAATGCATCATAATTACGTACAAACTCGTAAGTAGGAACTTTCCACAAGGACTTGAAGGCAGCAGAAGTTTCTGGCGTCTCCTGCCCTGAAACAGTTCATCGACTTCTTGTTGCTTGTGGATAGCATGTACCGGTTAGAAATGTCCCTCTTGTGACCTCACTTCCTGCACCGACCCCGTTTTAACCCCCTGCACTGTGTACATTTTAATCTGCAAGGTTAACTGCTATTACTTTTTTGGTGTTAATAATGATGATGATGATGATAATGATGATGACAATGTTAATAAGTATTTGAATAAATATGATAGTAATTCCATGTGAGAAAAAAAAACAAAAAAAAACGTCCGAGCTGATCGCAAGCCATGTGTGTGAAAATATTTTGTACTAAAAATCACTGAATTCATCAAACAGCAAAAAAAAAAAGAACAAAAAAACTTTTTGAAGTATTGTGCTCTGTTTTACCATGATTAACTTTTTAAAAAACGGAATTAATTTGACCACGTCTGTAAAAGAGAGCAATCAGTGAAATGTGAGGGCGCTTACACGCTAGACGAATCGGAAGTCGTAAGATCATTTTTGAGCATGTGAAAATGGCCGTGGGAACACAAATATATACCGTTTCCAAACCATTGCATTTTTCCACTATTGCTACATTCACACAGTGAGCCTTAATGCTCAATTCTCAGATCTGATTTTTTTTGTCGTTTTAAATGTCGCCAATATCAGATTTCCAGTGTGAACAGATCATGTTTCTGAACTGAGTTGCATGCGATACAAACGCGGTTGCCAGGTTTTTACCACAAAATCCACTCAATTGCTTTTCAAAACTAGTCTAAAACTAGCCCAGTCGCGTTCCGTGGGGTGTCTCGGTAAATATCGTGTTAGTGCGGTCGCTTCAACCTACGGAGTTGCAAAACAACCCGCGGCAACAATGAAAAAGTAACCCAATTCTGCGGGAAAATGCTGTTATACAGAAGTAAACACGGAGGGCATTCAAGAAAGCGATTGCACGTTTATTTATAGAGTGATCTGCTGCAGAAGCCAGCTAAATTATGCGCAGACAATGTGAAAAATAAAGACAATGATGTGACAAAAGAGAGCAGAGTTTTGAAACTTTTATGATACGAGCCCTCATGATTCGCTTGTATTATAGAGCTGTCGAGTTCTGACACATCACTGTCCTTCTTCTGACTACCTTTCGCAACTGTCTTGATAACATTAGGTGTGTAAAATCTTTGAATAGACTCCCATGAGCGCAGAATCGTGATGAATGTTGACGTAAAAATCGCATGAATTCCGATATGACTGTTCACACTGCGGTCGCATTACAAAACATCTGACCTGTGTCGGATTTAGTACCACATATGACACAAATCGGAATTGAAAAGATCAGATTCCATGTGGTTTGTACTGTTCACACTGTCATGGGAAAAACAGATATGAGTCACATGTGGGCAAAAAAATCAGATTTACCTGCAGCGTGAACGTACCATCTCCATTGAAATCAATGCATTTGCATTGGAAAATCTAGCTTGTAGGCGCCCTATTATCATTTCAAATGTGTACTGTATGTATTGCGATTTTTTTTTTCCCCATGCTGTTGATGACTGTAATGTATGATATATTCTGCCGTAATGATGTAATGCTCATGTCTGCCTCGATGACATAACCAAAATCCTCAGTATCCTGCGGTTATGTGCACACATTAACATTTTGGTGCAATTCTGCGTTCCATTCAAAGACGATTGTCGGATGTGATGTCGCCAACTTCCAGCCATAAATGCATGCATTTGCTTCATGCATTATGCTTGGGAAATGACATGGGCTGTAATGAAGCAATGCTACCATTAGCGTTCTTCTATGCAATGCTAGCATTTGTTCTGTAGGTGTGCAGTTAACAGACAGGATCATATTCTTTTATTTGCTTAACATTTTTCACATTTATTCATGTATATCTGCGTGTGAATTTCTGCACAAATTTCCAAACTGCAATTATGACTTCATGTTGCATTGCACTTTTCCAAGTTGAATGGAACGCAGTATTAGATTCTGTTCGCTGCCTCTTTTTTTTCCGTTCAGAATCAGATTAGCGGGAGATAAAGATGTAATTAGCCAGCGACTGTGACTCGCTAAGCAAGCGGACCGTCGTATTCTCTCCGTCCCCCATCTGGTGAGCGGCAGAGCTCATAAATCAAGCTCAGTCCAGGCGCTGACAGAATCCTCTTCAAGGACAGCTGTGCCTTTGAGTCTTGAGCCCGATGTGGAGTCCGATCCCCTACAGGCTAATTAACCGCCACTTAAGAGCACACGGCGAAGAGGCTTTGACGTAAAGCAGCGGTGCGCGACTTAACGCGCTGCGGCCGCTGCGGTGCTTTATGCAACCCTTCACAATGACCCTGCATGAGCACTAACCATTCAGTTTGCAATGTTAATGCTGTATATATTATAATAGGATAATGTTGCGCTCCCTGAATATGTGCTCCATTATTGCATTTCAGCCAGCAATAACCCTGAAAATAAAACCGAAACCTATTTAAAGTTTAATTTAAAGTCTGACGGCCACTATGCCATTATTAATGAACGCTGAAGATTGTACAATGTGCACTAATTGAAGATATTGCATACTACTTTGTATAGTACACAGTGGCCGCAAAAAAGCATTTGGACACTTAAAAAGTATGATTGTCTTTGCATTAGATCTTACAGTAAAAATCAAACTATTTGTTTTAAGAAGTAAAGTACAATAAAAACAGAAACAATAAAATAGTGTTGGAAATTAAGATTGGACACTTTCTAGGTGTCAAAACATTAAGATAATAAAATAAAGTACAGCTGAAGACTTCATTAATCTACTAAAAATCATGTTGACCTTGCAAAAATCTAATGCAGTTGACATTCATACATTTAATTGTGACTTAAATGTCAAAATACTTTTCCGCCGCTGTATGAGGGTTCAGTTTCAAGCACAAAAGCAGGTGATTTTTCTCATCTCTTAAACTTTTATCCCGCTGTCAGTCCGCTTTTGTCCGCTTCACGCTTTTCCTATCATACTCATGTTAGCATCGCCCTCGGGGTCCGCCGATCCATCTCTGTGTACATGTATTCTCCTCAAATATAAGTAAACAAAAGAAAAAAAAAGTATGAAATGTCGTTGCAATTCTCGGTGTGGGTATAACGCATGTAAATGTCTTTTGGGTGGAGTTTATATGGGTGTGTGGTTATCGTGATGGAGCACTGCTGGTGTATGTTTTGGGCTGGGATCATTTCCCCTCGTGATTCCCGCGCTAAACTGCAGAGATTCGGATTGAGAGGGGACTGAGATAGAGGTCTGGAATGGAGGACAGATGTGAACGAGTCGGATTGGACAGGGAAACATGCATCAAGGCACATGCAAACTTAGTGTTTGTTTAACACAGTGTACTAAGAAAGACGGGAACTAGCTGTGAAATATATTTGAATTAAATTATAAGCTAAAATAAAACTGTGCACAACAAACCCCACTTGTAAATGCATTTTCTGTCCAGTTCCAAAACACTTCCTCTTTCCCTATTTACAAATGGCTTACTTATAATTGTCTGTGCATATTAAACTGAGATAGTGAAGTAGTTTAGTAGTTCACCTTTAAATATTTGCTTGCTTGATTGTCTCTATAAAGGCCTGCTCAGACCAAGAACCATAACTATAAAACGGGCGATAAAGTTCTGTTTATTCTAAGCATGTGCTTTTGTTTTCAGTCGTTGTCTGTGACTTCAAATGATCAAGATCTTTAAAGCAGGATGGATTCTGATTGGCTGTCGATGTTTTTATCATTTATCAGCTGGAAAAAAATCATTCTGAAAGTGATTCCAATTATATCATTTCTTTGTGCCGTTATCGTTACAGTTGTGGTGTGAAATTTGATATTCTTTTAAATTTAGAGCAGTTTTTATATCTTTATGGTTATCATTACAGTTATTGTCCTTGGTGTAAACAGGCCTGAACTCTCTCAAGTTTGTTCTAGATCATTGCACGTGATGTTATGATGATTTGGAAGGAAATCTGCAACGAGTTTACTTTCATATATATACGGAGGTACTTTCATATAAAATTCATCTGCTGCTCATGTCTACAGATCTAAAAGTGGACTTTTCCTGATTAGACCCCAGTACTGCACATTGTTGACTAGGGGTGTGATGAGATCTCGTGCAGTGAGATTAAAATATAATGAGATTTCTTGTCGAGTTGAAAAGCTGTCTCGCGATATTGCCATGACGGAGTGTGAGGGTAAAATTAGGATATAATATGCCAACGCTTCGTTTACGCCTCCACTGTCGTTTTGCTTTTTATAGAAACAAAAATCATTTAATTCAGTTGGATAACGGTCGCTTCAGTCCCATCCAGCTCATCCAACACGAGCTGCAGAGTTGTACGTAGTGCAGCAGGAATCAGACTTCACTGATCACATGACAAGATGACTGACAAGACCATGGCGGAGGATTTGTTGCACAACAGAGCCTATGTGTCTGATAAATGTTTTATCTTGTAAGATGCGCGCTCAGCACCGCCCGCTCCCTATTCACAGAGTATGCACTGAAAAAGAAAGCGAAAGTAAACCGCAAGCGTGCATTAAAATGCAATTTCAATACCCTGCATTTTGAAAGCAGCTCCCTGTTGCATGCATATATCTCCCAATATGAAAGCTGTCTTAGGCTGGGCTGTGTAGTTGTAGCCATCTCTCAGCTCTGATTCATGCTTGAAGAAAAATGTACTCTCTATTTGCACTTTGAATATTGAGAGAGTACTTTTATGATTGCACTTATGCACTTAATAAGACTAAGAGAAAACTGTTTTGTTTTTATTTCTGTTATCAATTTATGGAAAGGAATTCAGTTAGGAGATCAAAAGTTGTAGAAGCTCATTAATCATGTTCAGTTTTAAGGTCTGAAGAGACGAAATCATAAAGGAAAGAAGCCAGTCAGTTGAGTTTGTGGCAAAACCTTTTACAGTGCTTGAGTATTGTTGTCTTTTACTGCATATGATAATTCATACTACTAAAGTACTGAAATGACATTCATTACAAGATGATTAGTTAAAACATTTCAAATGCACCTTCAGACTATTTTTCTTCATCATTGAGGATTTAAAAAAAAAAAAAAATACTGCATAAAAATCAATCTTGAATCAATCTTAAATTAATCTCTCTTGTCACACCCCTATTGTTGACTAATTATCATTTGTCATAGTGTGAATTAACATTGCTTCATTGGGCCACAAGATGGCAGTGCCAAATCACACTGCATGATGCATTTAGTAGTTTTGTGTACATCATACATTTCTTTTTAATTCACAAGAAAGTGCATTAGTAGTTCTCCATAGTCTTAAACCATGAGAGCATCATTTATTTATTTAGAAACAGAAAATTACTAAGCTGAGCTTTTTGCCCAGCAGCACATTTTTCCTATTAAAAAGGTGGTTTGTTGTTTTTTGCATGGTTTAGTTGGTATGTCAGCCCGAACAAATTGGGATTTTGCTGGTTGGCAAGGTGGTTTCCCAACCTTACCAACTGACAAGTTCCCATAGCTTCTCTAAAACCATCAAACTAGACCAGCATGGCATGTAAAACCAGCTCTGTGGCCGCTTTATAGGCTGGTTTAAGATGTTGCTTTTAGTATTACATGTGTTTTTGTGTTTGTTGCACTAGCCTGTGTTACATAATTAACCCAAATATGCACAGAGCTTTTAAAAAATTGAAAGTCAGCGCATATTGATACTGTGTATCTGGAGACAAAATATTGAGACGGTTTGCATGTAGAAGTAGATAATAGAATGGGGTGAATGTTAGATTAGATAGTCAAATTTAGATGAAAAGTAGATAAATTGTGAGATTTTAAGCGGACAGATGCTTGTTATCGGTACTATGTATCACTAATGTCACAAGATTGTTCTCATTACAATTATAGGAGTAATTTAAAACCGCTTCAGTCCAGAAACAAATGCAGACGTGAATGTTTGGTGTTTTTCAGGTACTTGGCTATAAATGTCAAAAGTTTAACTATCTTTCTCAATAAGATTGCTCCATCATGAATGAGAAAACTGACCATAGAAGACGTCGATTGTGCTAAAATATAGCGTCTCGTCTTGTGCCATAGATGTTGCATTTTGAAGACAGCGAGTATGTCTGAGTGCACGTTTCAGCCTGATGTCTTTGCCCATTGCTTCACATCTTGCTGTTTTTCAGCATCTTGTGTGATTAGTGTTGCATTTTGAAGTCTGGCTAAAAATAATTACATTTTTAAAAACATTTTTAGAGTCAAAGAAGTCAAAAGCAGGCGCTTTGGCTAAAGGAACACTCAAAAAATATGTAGGCCTAAATTTAAATTGTATGTAGGGTATCTGAATTGCATATAACATGTCCATTTATTTGGATTACAGAGTTTTAAATTAATGTGATGCATATTTGTCAGTCATACATGAATTAAACGGGTATGGTTTCAGGTACAGTAAGATAATAAACTGAATAATAAACTGAATACGTTTTAAATGCACAATAACCAGGTTTATATATTTATCGTCAATAAATCAATTTCTTTCAATCTCATACATTTTAATGAATATATGTTCCACAGCTAGTCATATTTTAACCATGTTCATATATTTTAACTGAAAAAAATGTAATTGTTTTCACAATCAACAGATTTATGCTGATTGTAAGCAATTTGAATAAATGCATTATGATTATTTAAATAAAATCAAATTGATACAAATAGTTAATAATAATATCTGCCATGATTTTCGTGCACAAATCTTTCCTGTTTAATTTTTGTGTATGACTGACAAATATATATATCACTTTAAGTTTAGTTGCAATTCAAATGCATAAATCTCAAATTTAGGCCTAAATATTTTTGAGTGTAAATTTAATAATGCGTGACAATATGATGCATGTACTTATAGATAGGTAGATAGGTAGATAGATAGATAGATAGATAGATAGATAGATAGATAGATGTTGCTGTACAGAGTTCATTGTAATTTACGAGAGGGATTTATGAGAAACAGATGGTTTTATGTCAATCATTTGCACATGTTTGAATAAGAATTCACTAATTACTAATGTGCATAATTAGGACTAATTAAGTTGTCAGAACACCACACAGGCATTAAGAAGACATAACAGGGCCAGTTCCTCCAAAATCAGCGGGTGATCGACCCACCGCGGCGCATTTCAATAAGCGCTTTATTCTGAGCCTCACGAATGTCAACAACACATGCTGTTTCTGCGCAGAACGTGACGTCTGCACTGTCAGTCACGGGGTAAATACGCATGATTAGCCTGTGTCACTTTTGACTGGTTTCTAAAGGAGTTAGTGGCCTTTCCAGCCAGTCGGACGTCCTTTCCCTGATCCGAGCGTCCCGTCGCACCGTGTCCTCCAGACCTCCACCTCAGTGTCTCTGTAATATAGCCGTTTGTTTGTTTGTGTGTGTGTGTGTGTGTGTGAGTGTGTGTGTCTGTACATTCTCTGGCCTTCTTACGGCAGGCATGCTGGGTCGTGATTCTGTTTCAGACAAATGGATTTTATCCCCCTGTAATTGTCAACTGTCTTCAAGAAATCAATGACGCAACTGAAGAACAGCGGAAAATAACAGAACGTTGTCTTCCACAACGACACATTCTGTGCTGTGATGTAACCTTTATTTCAACGTCATTTGTTTTACAGTTTTCCCTGTCCTTTGTTTTTAGGTGTGTGTACATTTTTTTTAATCCACAAAGAGGAGAAAATAAGTCAAGAATTTAAATGGAAGGTGAAAAATAAAACTGAATTTTGTTTTTAACATACTTCTGTGAGTCTGTTTTTATTTGCATTTCTGTGACTAGAAACATCCATGGCTCATTAAAGAAATCAGACATGATTCTGTAACATGTTTTTGTATGTTTTTATGTGTTTGTTGTCTTATGAGGTCAAGGACGAACACTTGAACAACAAGTGAAGCATTAGATTCAGTGTGAGCCATTAAGAAATTTCCTCTACTGCAAATTAAATTTATTTTAAAGATTAAAGGTACACATTGTAACTTTTTTGTTCAAAATTTAAATAATATATCGTCAATTCTTCTTCCAAAACATGTTTTGGATTCACTATGGTACTCCTATTATACTGTAAGTGTTTACATTTTAGGCCTGACAGGATGTTTTTCGTGGGAAATTGCTGTGTGCGTCTCGTCATGTCTGCGTAAACAGAGAAAAGTTGCTTCTTTGACACGTGTTTGGTGTGGAAGTGGCATAGGTTAGTTGTCACAACGAGCGAGAAAGGTTGACATGGAGCAACTAAACAAACGCCGAACAGAGGAGAGTCCGCTGACAAAAATGAAAGCGACAGAGCTCGTAATAAAAGAAGAATCAACATTGGCTTGGCTTTTCGGAGGAAACGAGAACTGAGGGATTTGAAAAGTTGTAAAAGCCACGCAGAGATGCCATTTTTATTACCCAACAGGTGAGTAATGTTAAGGTATTTTATTGAACAGATAAAGTGCCATATGTAGCTCTCTAACAGAATTCACTGTAAAGCATTATCTATTGTGAAACCTCATTACATTATGGTTATAGTGGCGCTGTGCTGGAATTTATTTTCTAGGAAATACTGTGTCTTTTAATGGGTAAAGCTACAGTAACTGTCCATCTTCCATCTATCTCTTACACTGTGTCCTAACCAGACGCGACGTGACGCTGTAACACGTGATAAAAGGTATCTTTTCCATGTTAATCTGACTTCCCTTTCGAAAGGTAACTCGCTCTGCGTTTGAAACGCTATGGGGAACATCACACGTGAGCCGGTGTCTGAAAGCCAAGTATCAAAAAACTCCAATCCTATTGGCCGGCGACAGCCTATGACGTCATATGGCGCGACCCGGAAGTACTTCTGTTATTTACTGTGAGCGTCTCCTTATTGGGACGCTCCGTTCTCGCTCGGCACTCTTCTCGAGGGAAGAGGTGTCCGCATCTGTGCCTGGTGATTCTGGCCCCGTTTGTGCTGAGGCAAAATGGCGGCTGCAATCATGAGGCTTGCAGGTGGGCAGGTATTCTCTCTCGGCTTCCCCGGGGCTGACGAGGATGAGTTGTTGGATGACGATGACGTCTGTGTTTGACGTCATCGCGTCCGGCAGCGAACGCTCCTCTGGCTGCTGTATATATGCGGAGCTGCTGGTGTTTTTTGGGACGCGCTCTTGGCAGGCTGTGGCTGCCGCGAGGGCGCGTTAGGAAAGGGGCCGCACGCAGACGGCTCAACGAGCGGTTCCTTTCTGTCCATAAAACGCTGCAACGTTTTCCATTCCTTTCTGATCTCTACGTTTGAGATCGGGAGGGCATGGAAAAAACCCCTAGCCATTCATTTTTGTATCTGAGCCCAGACAGACAGGAGGAGGAAGAAGCGAGAGTGAGTTGGGTGATCGATTGTAAACACCGCTGCGTTTGTAATCGATCCCCCAGCTGCAAAAGGGCGATTTACATTTACCCTCTCGTCTTCTTCTTCCACCTCCTATATATATATATATATATGTATGTATGTGTATGTGTGTGTATGTGTATATATATGTGTATATTTATATGTATGCATATATATTTTATACATATATCATGCTCAGATGCTTCTTATGGTCAGACTGATGGCTGGGCCCATAGTGGTTATTTTTCTGTCTGCCCGCTTTTCCGGTTTGATGATGAGAGGATCTTTTAGGCTTAAAAGAACCCTAGATTCCATCCTTTCATGTAGAGAAAAAGGAGTATGAGGAATCTTCGGTCTTTGAGCCGCAGGAATGTAAGCTGGGTCTATATTTTATGTTTTAAAATGGGACCTTGTTTTTTCCTGTATAGTTTTTCTGAGCATGTAGTTAGTCAGGAGGCTGGTCCATCTCGAGCTGAGGCTCAGAGTCAGGGCCAGAAGTCCAGTATAGCCGCTCCGGCACCTCCTCCCTTTTTCGGAGCGAGGCGCAGAGACGGCTGGACTCGAGGAGGAAGAAGCAGGTTTTAAAGGAGGTGATCGATCACATACGCCAGTAGCGTCGGTGATCGATTCCCTCTCGTTGCGAGGGTGACTTTACATCTGCCCTCGCCCCTTCTTCCTCCGCCTCCTGGGGTTTTTGGTTCATGCTCAGGTGCTTCTTTAACAGTCGGGCTGATGGCTGGGCCTTTGATAATATTTTCTAAGGGCCCGCCTTCTGGCTTGATAGTGAAGAAGCTCTTTTAGGCCTAAAAGAACTCTAGATTTTCCTTCTATCTGGAGAAATTATGAAGGAAGAGTCTTCGTTCTGCAGGCCGCAGGAAGGTAAGCTTGGTCTATATTTATGTTTTAAAATATGCAGACCATGTTTTTCCTGTATAGTTTTCCTGAGCATATAGTCAGCAAAGTGTAAGGGGTTTTTTGGGCATAACTGGAGTGTTTATAGGTTGGCTAGAACGATACTTATTGTGCGGGCCACAAAATGGCCGCCTCTGGGCCACCTATTGTTTGAGTAGCTTCTCATTTACTGTTTGCTAAGAGTAGTTTGAGTTAGCACTCTTTACTTCAGCTAGCATCTGTGTTTAGGTCGGCCTTCCTTGGCCGCCTGACTTTGGTTGCTATTTTGCTGTGTTTTTTGGCCTTGTGGCCCACAGCTAGCGGCTTAGGCTAGGACTAGTTTAGGTGTGTTTTTATCACCCCCTTTTATTACTATCCCTTTTCAGGTTGTATAGTTACTAGTTCTGGCCTCCTCCTGAGGGTGTTGTATGCCGTATGCCCATTTCCCCCTTTTTATATGTTAGGTGCAATGGCTGAGTTTAATAGCTAAGGTTGTAGGCTGTTATTTCAGCCTCCCTGGTGCTGTTTCTCAGGTGGTAGGCCCTTATCATCTTTAGATAAGTTTAGGCAGTGTATGCTAGGCCCCACTGTTCAGAACTTCATGCTATGAATTTGTTCTCCCTGAGCTCCTTGAATCTCATTCAAGTTTGAGCTACGGTGCTAGCTTTTTAGCTCCCGTCCTCTAGGGCTCAGGTCAGATCTATGGTTCTGTTTAGTGATGAACATTTACCCTTTATGGATGGCATGTATATACAAAGCTTGTTGCTTTGGGTTCTGAGCTATTGCCCTACATGTATGTGAGCTTTACTCTAGTGCTGCCACAGGTTGGCACCTGTTCTCATATAGTAGGCTGTTTTTGGCCTCTATTTAAGAATGTCTTAGGGTTTATGTGTTTCTCTGAGTGCATCACCTGTTGGATCGCACACTCAGGTTGAGTATAGAGAGTCATGCTTTTGCTACCTCTGTTAGCTCCCTTTTTATCATTGCCACAGTAGCTATATTTCATATATCTGTTGAAGTTGTTGGCTCTTTATTGTTCAGCCTCCCTCTATCTTGCAGCTTGTGTTTATGGCACTGTTGGTTTATGGTCATGAGTTTTGCTCACGTATGTTAGCACTGCCACAGGTTTATGCTTATGTCTGTTTTAGGTTTTAGGCTTTGTGGGCCTTCCTTAAGACCATGGTAGCATCTTGCGGTACCCTGTTATTATCTGAGTTCTGGTACGTTGCCTGTTGGAATGTGTAGACTTAGCTCAGGTTGTGTATAGCTAGTTGCCCACAACTGTTTCTGGGTCTAGAGCTGGTCCCCTGTAGCTTGGTCCCCTTTATGACCATTAGCTGGCGCTACATGTTGCTGAAAGTAGTAGGCCGCTCCAGGCCTCCTTTTTAGTTTACATGTTGGCACAGTTGTTTTGGTCTTCTTTGTTAGAGCTATCACTGGCTGACGCCATGTGCTCTTGAGTTGTAGGCCTCTCCAGGCCTCCTTTTGGGTTGCATGTTGGCACGGCTTTGTGTGGTGGTTCTTTATATGACTCATCTTCATGGGTGAGTCGTTATTTATTCTGTGACCCCTTCTGCCATCGGCCACGCCCACCTCTGCTAAGAGTAGGCCTTAGATGAGGCCTCTCGTAGAGTACTGTGGCGGATCTGTACTCCTCTTTTAGAGTTAAGGTGGTTTTACTGAGTACCTGGCCTGCTGGCTGATCTGGTCATTAAACTTTCACTGGCTGGTGCCATGTGCTTTTGGAGTTGTAGGCCCTGTCTGGGCCTCCTTTCAAATGGCATGTTGGCGCAGTTTTGTGTTTTTACATGACTCATCACCATGGATGGGTCTGGATTGCCACTAGCTGACGCCTCGTGTTTACAAGTTGTAGGCCTTTTTAGGCCTCCTATGTGTCATGTTGGAGTTCAGCTTTATACTCCACTCACTCTGAGAGTAAAAGTGCTTTTACTGAGTACGCTTTTGAGTGGCTTGCCTCTCAGGGTTAACTTTTGTGTAATAAACTGCACTGTTGTTCAGTTTTTCTGCATTTGCTGCCTTGAGTTTGGTTTTTCCTTTAGCTCTAGTTGAGCTAAGTAGTTTCCTCGTAAGTAACTTGGTTCTATTTTGCTCCTAGAACTTTAGGAACTTCACGCCGCGTGTTGATAGGTAAGCCCTTGGGGCCTCCTTGGTTAATATGCTGGTGTTTGTTCTTGTATACTGCTCTCGCTGAGAGAGTTGGAGGTGCTTTACTGAGTATACTGCTGGTTGGCCAGGGCCCCAGGTGACTTATTAACCTCCTTTGTAGTTTGGTTATTTGTTCTCCTCGGAGCTTGAAACACTGCCATGGGCTGATGCCATGTGTTTGACTGAGGTTATAGGCCCTGTTCGGGGGCCTTCTTTAGTGCATGTTGGCGTATGTTGTACCCCCTTGTGGGGACTGTCCGAAACCATAGAGCACGATATTGAGTGCACTCATTCAATCCCACAATGCACCGCAATAACAAGTGTACAACAGATGTACGCTCAACAGTTAGATAATACCCATAATGCCCTGTGAGAGTCACGTGCCAAATTAATTCCTGCGTCTCGCCAGAAGATGGCGCCCGCAGGTGAATCATCCATCCATCCATTTTCCAAATTACGCTGATCCAATGTGGGTACAGTGTAATATCATAGAGGTATAAATTCATTTTTAAGTGATTATTTAATTGTTTAATTAAGGTTTGTGTATAGTTTCCATGACAGAGTTTCAAATGATTATAAGTTTCAAATGATTATTAAACAGCAAGCACAAACTATGCAAAAGCGGCAGCCCTTCACTTATTTTCATTCACTCCTTCAAGTGGACTATATTAGTGGACTAATGTAGGGAATGGTGAACGAGGGTATAGGGGGTGATTTCGAACACAGCACTAGTAGTGAATGTTTTATGAGCAGTAGGATAAACATTCATCCACACAGCCGAAGCACAACCAAAACAGTGTTCTTGCAGTTTTAACCACTAGAGGGCCAAAAGATACATGGTGTACCTTTAATACAGGGTTAAAGGAAATCATTTAATACATAATATATATATATAATATACATAATTTAATAATTATATTATATACATAGGCCTATGCTAATTTATTAGAATTAACAATACAAATATAACCATAATTAATGCATTTTTAATAATTAACCATTTTAATCATTTAATAATTAATAAATGTTATTAGGTGTGTGCAATTGTCTTAATCCACAGAGAGGAGAATTCAAAAAGGAGAAAAATTAAACCAAGTGTTGTTTTTAAAATAACTGGGTTGTGTGTTTTTACTTCTCTTAAATTGCAGATGCAGGAAGAAAGGCTTTTTAAAGATCTCTGTGGCTTCGATAAATGTGTTTTTACTTCTCTTAAATTGCAGATGCAGGAAGAAAGGCTTTTTAAAGATCTCTGTGGCTTCGATAAATTTCTGTAGAGTTTCCTCCAACACACAAGATGCACGTCTCACATTAAACTGACAAATAAGATAAGGGCTGCTTGCTAGTTGAACACGTACAGTATGATTCAGCATTAAAGTTCAGACAAAAGTGGCACTTCTGTCATCACCGACTCATCCTTGCGTCGTTCTTCACGACTCTTCTCCGTACAATGGAAGTGAATGAGACTGTCTGTCATGCTGCAACAAATGCCCTAAAACCACTTTAAAAGTAGTGTGCACTATATTTCAGGACTTTTGACAGTCTTATAAGAACAGACTCAAATTTAAAGCATTCTTCACTGATAAATCATCTTGCTTTTTTGTCATTTTGGAGCCCTTCGTTGACATTCATTGTGCAAAAGGAAATGTCAGTAATTCTGCTACATTTGTCTTTTGTGTTCCACTGAATAAAGTGATATTTGTATTGCAAGCAGCCATTTTGGAACAATATTGCATGAGCATAATATTGTCCAATTATGTGCAAAAGCCTTCACCTTTTAATGTTCATAACATTCAATTCAAAATATTTGTTCAAATATGTTTTATCGACATTATATAAATGCATGAGTTATTCAGATTTGGGTCAACAAGGTCAAATAGCCAATAAATATGGTACTTTCCGAATTTAAAAGTCCAGTTTAAATAGTTTAAAAGTCAACTTTATATATTGCAGTTGGTTCACAATGTCAAGGCCTGCACTATAATGACATGGATATTTATGAAATTGACATGACATGGAAATAGTTTTCACTGGCGATAAACATTCAGCAACTTTGTTGAACAGTGACACAATTTGTCTTGTTTTTAATGACTGTAAATTCATGAAAAGCCATCATTCCTCTTCAGCCTTGAGACGTATTTACACACATCATTTGTTGAGAAGAAAACGACACTGGCATTTTCCAGTTCTTTGACTAGAAACATCCTGGGAAAGCCTCATTAAAGAAAACAGACCTGCTTCGGTGACATTTTACGAGCTGTTTGTGTTCTTCTGAGGTCAGACACTTCAATGCCAAACACCTGGACATGGAAGTGAAGCATTCCGTGTGACCCATTAAGAAATTCCTGCTACATCTTGATCAAACGAGATGCTGAGAAAGATCTTCCATATTTTAATAAAGATTTTAGGTGTCTGTGTGTGAAGAATGTCTATAAAACTGGGATATGCAAGTTGATGAAATTAATTATTAATTTAATATTTAATTTAATAATTATATTAAGTACTTGTATAATTAATTAATTAATCAACTATAATCAATAATAATAATAATTAATAAATAATCAATTTTAATAATAAATATGTAAGTAAATTAAAACCCTCTAAATAAAGCACTTTATTTGGATTGTTAATCCATATAACAATTAATTTAATATTTATATTAATTTTAATAATAATATTATGTACAATTAATTAATTAATTAATTAATTGATCATTTAATAATTTAAAATTTTAAAAATTAAAACTATCCAAATAAAGCACTTTTTGGATTGGTAATAATACATATAACAATTATTTTAATATTTATGTTTAATTTAATAATTATATTACCCACATGTATAATTATTTAATTAATCAATAATAATAATTAATAATTTTTATTATGAATAATTTTAATAATAAATAATTTAATAATGAAAACTCTAAATAAAGCACTATATTTGGATTTCTAATAATCCATATAACAATTGATGTAATATTTATATTAATTTTAATAATGTTATTATGTGCATATAATAATTAATCAATAATAATAATAATAATATATCATTTAAAAATGAAAACTATCCAGATAAATCACTTTTTTAATGGTAATAATACATATAACAATGAATTTAATATTTATATTTAATTTAATATGTGTTATGTACATAATTAATAAATAATTAATTTACAAATTAAAACAATCCAAATAAAAACATAATAAAATGATAAAATATTTTATTTATTTTCCTGCTTGTCATGTGACATTAACCAACATCAGTGAACTGTAAGCATGTGAATGTGTTATTAAATGACTGACATATTTAAAACATCAGGGTTAATTCAAGTTAATATGTTAGGTCAGTGGGATTCAGCTGACAAAAATAAGATTACAGGCTTATACTGACAGTTAAACTGACTGTATACGTGACTGGTGTAGACACTGTTTTTTCCACCAGCCAAAATGAACTATATGTCAACTGTGTACCATAAATATGTTGTCACAAACAGGAAGGTTGAACCTCAATGCAACCACCGTCAAAAATAAAACCCACTAATTTTCATTTAGTTCTCTATTTTGACAGAATTTGCCCGGAATAATCCAGACTGACCCAAGAGGGGAAGTGAAATGACAGAAACTACAGAAACACTGGCCTGAATGTTCTTGAATAGATGTGATGCTATAACCTGATTTCCACATTCAGCTGCTTCAGCAAAACCACGAGCGCTTCCGTAAGACTGATTTACCATCAGGTCAGTGACGCAGCTGTAGCATGTGTGATGATGTGTTTGTAGGTGTGTTCGGTGTCACATCTGCTCTCATTTCTTTCTCTTTTCATCTCATAAAAAGGCAAAAGTCACCAAGAAAAACACCAAACGGCATCAATATCATTTCATTGATTCAGCATTTGAATTAAAATGGCATGTGAACATTTCAGTTTTGCATTATTCATTTTAGGAATATTTTATCTTTGGTTCAGTTCTTGGAAATGGGGTTAATTCACATTACACTAATACAAAAGAGCTCACAGTTTCAAAGAAACGTTTTCTAGGTTTATTATGGGGGTTTATTATAAGGTATAATGTACTGTGTACTATAAGGGACTATAGCAAATGAGACCAACAGTACTGCAGTTAGTGCCGATTTTAAGTTTTGTTCAATTATAGCACCACCAAGTGGTGCAGTCCCATCGCTTTTTTGTGGGTGTCCTCAAAGTGCCCCCATATATAAGTGTGTCAAATTTGGGGAAAATATCTAATTTCATTTAGGAGTTACAGACATGTATATGTATAAACACATAAAACATTACCCACACCTGACATTGATTGCATTTTTTTGCCACTTACTATCAAAATTTTGACATTTGGCGATTAGTGTATAATCAACAAGCTATGTTTTCGATTTTCCTAAGGAGGTTTCATCTTGATTGGACTAACGGTTTCTAAGATATTTGCGAATGTTGTTTAAACGCTAAATCACAACGTTGCACTAACCATAAGGCGAAACCTAGCATGTTTGGTATCATTGGACTCGGCAAGGATTTGGGAATCCAAATTATTTCACTGCCATGAAGATAAGTCAACCACATCCAGTTATAAGCATGTAAATATTTTTTTCACCACTAGGTGGCGTTGGTCCGAAACTTTTCAGATTCCTTCAGGGCATCGTGCCGATGACCCATACCGAGTTTCGTAATGATATGTTCATGCGTTCGTAAAATACAGCATTTTACTACAACATTCAAAATGGCCGACATGAGAAAATCGGATTGGATGACCCAAATCTAACAAGACCAATTTTATGATTTTTGGATAAACCGTTCAGAAGTTATAAGCAAAAATGGCCAATTTTTGCATCTCCGGACCAGTAGGTAGCGCTGTGCCGAAACACAGCATGTAACCTCAGGTCGTGCTTGTGATGACATGGACCAAGTTTGGTCTGAATACAATAAAGCGTTGAGTCTTACGTCTATTTTCACAAGCACTACACAAAATTCGTTCGCACATTTTTTCGAAAATGGTTTGACAAATCAACTTGAATTCCACACATTTTTGTCGGCATGGTCTGAAGACGATCTGGTTCTAGAGTTGTCAAAAGTACTGACTTCGGTACTGAAATTTTAAAAATGTGATGCTTTGAGCTCTATTGAGTGGATTCGTAAACACCTCTGATTGGCCATTGGGTTGACGCACTCATCGGGTATGTCTTTGATTGGCTTTAATGATCAACACTTCAAAAACGTTGTAAATAGTCATCAATGATGCTCTTCACCAAGCATTTACACAGATACACACAGGAGCATTTGAAAGCAGGCGTCTATCGAGGACCAGTCCGGGATAGACGCCTGCTTTCAAACGCTCCCGCTTTCAAAACGCTTTCAAATTCAAACACTTCCGTGCGTTGATCATTGTAGCCAATCACAGACATATTATCCGATGAGTGCGAGAACACAATGGCCAATCAGAGGTGTTTACGAATCCGCTCAACAGCGCTCAAAGAGTCACATTTAAAAAATTTCAGTACCGATTAGTACAGAACTCAGTACTTTTGACAAATCTGGTTCAATAATCGTGAAAATCAGAGCAACTGCCTACGAGGAGTTAGATAAAGTAGGTTTTTTGGAAAATTTTCATGACAGCAGATTGAATCATCTTGAGCCAAAGAATTTTGTTTCTAGCCCCTACGGTTCAAAAGTTATTAGCATAAACACGAGTGAAAGTTTGGACAGTTGGTGGCGCTAGAGGGATTGAGTTAGAGACTCCAAAATCGGTGTGGTTAATGTTGGGACTGACCTCTATCAGTGTGCCAAATTTCATAATTTTCCCAGAAGCAGTTCTATGGGCTGCCATAGACTCCCAGAGCGGAAAAAGAAGAAGAAGAACGCCAACGGATACAATAGGTGCCTACACATTATTATAATTATGGGATTTTTCTTTCTGAGGGGTGTAAATTTAAGAATCATTGCAAATTGTAAAGACAGTGAAGTTTGAATCAATAGTTTTGTGTACTATGGTACAGGTTTCAAAATTTCCCATCATTCTCTGTGGCTGCAGGAGAACGATAAAATTCCCAGATGAAGCATCAATCCTAATGCGCATCCTCTTTATTATATCGTACTACTGTTATGAAGCTTGCTATGTTTTTAAGTTAAGTTTTAAGTTAAATAAATAGCCCAATGTATCCATTTTATTCCAACCAAAATCACTCAAATGCACATCATGCCGTAATTACAATTTCCTAACATCTCTGGAGACTGTGTACATGAGGGAAAATCTGCTAAATCGATTTAAATATGGTACAGTGGAGCAGAGAGAATTGCAAAGCATCATCAAATTAGCCAAAATATTTAATCAAAAGTGGTGAAGGATGTTGAACTTCTGTAGTTTGTGTTTATCTTTGGCTTGTTCCAGATAACTCCTCTAGAGCCTATTTTCTCCTGCAGGTTCCCTCTAATCCAAACACAGCTGAATGGAGTCTGCTGAATGTCATCCTGCCGACAAAAGACTCCGCTGGACGTCTCATTGCTTACTGAGGTCTGGCAGTGGACGGGATGGCAAATCCAGCATCTACACAGGAGGAGTTTGACCCTAATAACACAACTGCATTATTTCGCCGCATTTGTATTTTGCCGTCACTGTCGTAGGAAATACATGAAGTGATCTCTCTGATTTCACATGCACTGTAGGGTGGGTGGAATGACAAACATTAGCTCACATTATTTCACAGTAACATATATTGAAGTACTGTGTTGTTTCAAATGTAATTAATTAAATCTAAATAAATAATAATTAACAAATAATTTTGCATTTTTATTTATTAATTATATACACATAATAATTAATTAAAATGTATATTTATATATCTAATTATTATTTACTATTATAATTAATAATTATTAATTATTATTTTGATTTAATTATTACATTTTTTTATCAATAAAGTACTTTATTTATTTAAGGTAATAATGAAATCAAAATAAATAATTAAATAATTGTATATTTATATCTAATTTAAATATATACCTTAAATAATTCATTAAAATTAATATTAAAAATAAAATAATGATAGTAATATTTTAATAATAAATTATTTAATATATGTGTTTAATTATTTATAAATAATAATATAAAATAATCATTTTGTATTTAATAATACATAAACATAATTTAGAATTTATAAATATAACAATTTTAATTATATATATATATATATAACATTATTATAAATTATTTATTTTGATTCAATTATTACCTTTTTATCAATAAAGTACTTCTGTATATAGTACTTTATTGATAAAAAAGGTAATAATTAAATAAACATAAATAGTTAAATAATTGTATATTTATATCTAATTTAATAATTAAATAGATATAAAATTAATATTTAAAATAAAATAATTATAATAAACAATTTTATATATACATATATATGTATGTGTGTATTTAATTATTTATAAATAATTATATAATAAAAATAAATACAAGTGTTTATTTAATAATTATATACTAATATAATAATTAAAAATTTATATGAATATAATAATTTTTCATTATTGTTTAATTACTTTTTATTATTTAATTATTTTAAAAAGTACTTCTCTATATAGTATTTTATTTTATTATTAAAAAGGTAATAATTAAATCAAAATACATAATTTTAATTAATTTTGTATATTTAATGTAATGTAATTCAAAATGAATAATAATTATTTGTTTTAATAATAAATAATTTTAAAATAAAAAAAATCCAAATGAAACATTTACTAAAAAAAAAAAAAAGATTAAATATTTTACTTATTTACCTGCATTTCATGTGACAAAAAATATCAGAGAACAGTGATTATGTGAATGTGTTGTTAAATTATTGAAATAATCATTAGTTCAAGGGATATATCAACTAAATATTTTATGTCAAAGGGGTTCGGCTGACAAAGAGTTTGAGAATCACAGATCGAACAGATCACCATTTCTATTAAGACAACTTTGTTGGTTATAATGGGAACAAATAACAGTTAAACAGTGTGTGTGGGTGCGGGTGTGGGTGTGGGTGTATCCGGTGTAGATGCAATATTATACTTTTATAATGCTGATATCACATTTACATGCACTAGGATCAGTAAGATCAAAACATTATGACTCATGAAAAATCATTGTTCCATAAGCACATGAATATGAAGTCACTCTTTACTACAATTCATCTCTTCAGCTCCTGAGAAACCGTCACACACTCAGGCCTTGATTTTTTTTAGAAGCAAAACCCAGTGAAGTAACTGGATGCTTGAATATTCTTAAAATTGCAGTCATTTCCTGGGCCGGGTGTATTTATTACTGCAGGTGGGCAAGTAATGGTGATGGTAGGTGCGAGAAAATGGAAATCATTTATATGATTTAAAGTGGTTAGATCCTGAAATAAAGTTGACAGCATTATGAATCTTGTGCGATGTAGAAACGTTAAGAAAATGAAATGTCTTAAACAGAACTGGTGTAGAATGAGATCCAAGAGAAGTAATCAGATGCATATAGAAAACTTTTTGCGTATGTAAAATTAGGTGTTTTTTTTAACTACAAGATGTGTAAACATGCAATTATGTTCTAGAGCCAGACTGATGAAAATCATTGTAGAAAGAAAGTTCTTAGGAACATATTCATGAACTTCTGTAACATTTTACAATAAGGTTTCATTTGCTAACATTAGTTAACTACGTCACTTAAACTTCCTGTGCAATTATTGTGCAGTTCTCAGGAATTTACTTAAAGGGTTAGTTCACTTTCAAATGAAAATTACCCAAAGCTTTACTCACCCTCAAGCCACCATGGCTTTCTTCTTTCTGATTAACACAATTGTAGAAGTATTAATAAATATCCTGACCCATCCGAGCTTTATAAGACAAGTTGGAGGTTAAGACGGTAACTTTAAGACAGCATGATTTCTTTTAGGAGTTAAAGGACATCTTCATTTACACATTTAGGGATGGATTTTTCCAAAATATTCTTAGGTAATATGAAAATAGCAGTTAAGGAGTATTTTATTAGGAATATTTTGTAAATCTGACCCCTGATGTTTTGTACATTAGACATCCAAAAGTTAGAGATGAACAAATAACTGATTTGTTAAAATATCTGATTTGTACATTGGTTCATTGAGATTTTGAATGCGTTGGCCTGAATGAGCTCTAATATGGGCCAGAAGTTATGTCGACAGTCATACGGCAATTGTGAAACTAGCTGAACTGAAAAGAGAGGAAATACACCAGATCACTTGTGTATATGTGATGAGCCAAACATCCTTCCACCTCGCTTTTTATTATTACAGAATTCGCCTCCAAACTGGAGCAGTAACTGTTTATATCAACATGTGTCCTCTATAAGGAACTAAGCCAAACATTCAAGCGTTTTCCACACGTGCTCCTGGATCTGTACATACAGTACACTCCTGCCCGGCTCTGTAGTCAAAGACAATAACCCTTTGCAAATATTTGTCGGGTTTATAACAGAGACACAAGATTAGTGGTTAATAGTTATTACGGACAGAGAGGAAATATGCCATAAACTTTTTATGACATATCCCAGGATGAAGAAAGACTCCAGATGATTCAAACCTTCTGGCACACTCGTGCTCTAATACAGTGTTTTATTTAATGACACTTCTTACAGGTTCTTTAGAGGACCTGGCTTTCATCAATATGTACAATAATGCATTTACATTTTTATTTACATATATAAATAATGCAATTAAAGGTGAAGTGTGTACATTCTGTGCCACTAGTGGCGCCAAGTGGAATTGCAAAAACAATAAAAATGCTTTCAAACACACAACTTTATTTTGATGGTCCAGACATTCTACTAACTATAAGTAACTTTGCAACTCCATGTCAGCTAACTCTCATTATAGTATGAAGGCCCGTCCACACCAACGAACTATAACGGTCTGTTTATTCTAACATGTTTTTGCTGTTCTTGTTGCATTTACACAGCTGTAACCAGCAGACATCCTCAGCATGCTATGTTTCGAGGGAACAGCTAGTGCAGTCGATCTAATCTAACAGTGAATTTCGTTGACTATAGTGATGGGCAAATGAAGCCTCACTGAGGCTTTTCCCTCATTGTTTCGGGAAAAGATTCAAAGCTTCGAGGGTGTCGAAAGCAGTGCCATTTGGTATTTAGTAAAAAATAAAGCAGGCAAAACCCTGTGAAAGAAGCTTCGTCGGACGAAGCAGCCACCACAGTTTCATGTGCTCAAATAGTGCGCGCGTGTTGAATTTATCTCAGTGATAAATTAATGTATCCGTTAAACTATGGCATTTAATGCCAGTATGAATATCAATATGATGTTTCGTTTGTTATTGGTCACGTGATTTCTACGTTACCGACAGAAGCCTCGAATCGAGGCTTCATCTGGCCCGCCCATTTATGCTCGGCACAAGCACCGAAGCCTCGGTTTAAATGTTACATCACTAGCTGACGAAGTCAACATTATATTGGCTAGTTGAATAAAAACAACGACTAGTATTTCTCACTGCAACTTCAAAGGAAGCTAGCGCTGGATACCTGAGGTAACTTTATTTCACATTGTTTGCTAGTCTAGCATAAGGATCTCGTCGTTAATACTTCTCACCATTTATTCAGAGGATATGACAGATTGTTTTCCATATATCCATTTTTTTAAAGTATCCTTGAAAAGGGGGTTTAACTTGTCAAACAGTGCTGGCTTTTTCTGGACCTCGGCGATTACCTTTTCCGCAATGTCGTCCGCCATTTTAAATGCGCGAGCCCTTAAAGGGACTATATGTAATATTTTTACTTTGATAAAGCATAAAAATACCCCAATATGTTTGCAGATATTTAGGAAACATGCTAAGTTCACCTACTTGTTTCTCAGAAAAACAATGCTACAGCCAGATATTCTACTTTGAAATGTGCGTTCCGTGTCGGAATGTCTGTCTTTGTTTTGGTCTGTGCGAAACCGCATGCTGCCAGTTTATCCAATAGTATTTTGACATCACAGGTCGCCAGTTGGCGGAAAACACCGCGTATTGCAGCCATGGAAACCAGCAAACAAACTGGGTCAGATT
This sequence comes from Hypophthalmichthys molitrix, assembly GCA_037950675.1. Taxonomy (NCBI): domain Eukaryota; kingdom Metazoa; phylum Chordata; class Actinopteri; order Cypriniformes; family Xenocyprididae; genus Hypophthalmichthys; species Hypophthalmichthys molitrix. The sequence goes on along the minus strand of CM075507.1, from coordinate 32,545,083 downwards.
CACAGATTCTGCCTTACCTAAAAAGCCTCTGCATCCATCTAAAAATCTCTATGAACGACAGCATATTAAAACACAGATACACACTGTAAGGTGATGAGTTGATTTAAGTCTCCTCAGCTTTCATTGTCAATTGCGTGTCCTCAAGCTGGCCACCCGCGTTTTTGAAGGAGGGGGCGGGGCAAACAATATTTTGAATTTGGACTGCAGTACCTATTTCGACCACTGGGTGTCATTCCAACATAGAGCCCCTTTAAATTAGAATGGATTCTGTCAGTGTTTTATCGTTCAACAGCTGGAAAAAAAAAATCGTTGTAAAAGTGATATCGTTTCTCTATATCGTTATAGCAGTGGTGTGGACAGTGCTATTCTTTTATATCTAGAACAATTTTTACAACTTTATCGTTCTTGGTGTGAACGGGCCATTAGTGGACTCTCTGCTTAATATCTGCTAACACTTTATTTTTATGCTCCCCAGCAGTCATTCTATTAACTATAAGTATCTTTGCAAGTACATGCCAACTTATTCTACTAATCCGAACCCTAACCTAACTGTCTATTAATACTCTAATGAGAGTTAGTTGACATGTAGATGCAAAGTTACGTAGTAGAATGTCTAAAGTAGACTATCGAAAGTGTACCCACGTGCTTTCCCCAAAAACTCAGGATTTAGTTTTGAAAGTTTTGAAAGCACCACAAAATCAGTCTTAATCTATAAACTGCCTTATTTTGACATCAAAATGAAGACACGCTTCAGCTTTAAATCAGTTGGGAATAGGCTAACTGTACAGAGCTCGATTTCTTCATTTCTTCATTCTTAGAAGAAAAGGTTCTATCAGGTACTTCATATAACCTTTTAAAGGTTGATTTTGTGGATTTAATTCTAATTAGCCTTCTACAGCACAGTGTTGCCCTCAGTCAACGGAAAGGCCCTATGTTTAGTAAATTTTTCTTTAAATGATTACAACCAATTAGAAATGTCGAGAAAGTACCAAAGAACAATCCAGTAAGGTGTGGGAGTCACTATCAAGCACCATTTAAAGGTGGGGCGTCCTGTTCTGTCACAAGAGCACATGGTGTGAGAAGAAGTTATTTAATGTTATTTGCTTTAGTAATCTTATTTAAAATGACATGAACTGTACATAAAAAAATATGTGTGTGTGTGTATGAAGGTGTAGAGAAGCCAGGTTTTATTAAGTTTTTTATTTTTTTATTTTGCATGTTCAGAAATTAAGTTTTTCTTTTTGTTGACTCAGGGCAACGTTGTGCGATAAGGGGCACTTTTTGAGGATGTTTTGGACAATACCTCACATTGGCCGTAATGTATTATAAGAAGGGAAGATGCAGGGTTCCTGGGTGCATGGGATTGTAACATACACCTCTATTTCACAGCAGAGAAGTGCTTTTTGAAGTTTCGTACGCAGTGAAATCTTATTACATGAAGTACATTATATGGCATGACACACTACATGATACAGACCTATGCATGTATCAAATTCAGTATATCAGTGTCTTTCATTTGTTTTTCCCTTTTTACTTAATGATTTCTTGACATTTTTAAAAAAAAAAATTTGATTTTGATGATAATTTTCTCTATGATTCTGTACCATTGTTGCATAACGTTGCTGTGAGGCAACGAAAAAATATTTTGGGGTGGGGGGAGGGGTCAAAAATGTTTTTTATCAATAAAATCTTCCCAAATGAACCAAAAAATTATGTGGAATATTTTTTTTTTCACGTGCCATCAACGTGTGCAGTAGAGGGTTAATTCATTTTACTAATTAAATTTTATGAATAAATCATCTCATAAATATACTTGAAATGACCCATTAAACATGAAATACAGTCATTTCTCCTTATATCAAACCAAGGGTCTTTAAAATTGAGTCAAGACTGAACCCTAGGTTCTATTTAGATCCCCACTGAACTTTGAACAAGAGTTTATACTTGCTCTCATCATCAATTTCTGTGGTGTACATTTTGCTACTTCCTGGACACTAAAAAAAAAATGAAGAAGTCTCTATCATGCATTTTTGATCAAACACGTACCACAAACCATCAGAAAACCACATTGTCAGTTCCAGATCAGCATCGTCCTCAAAAGTGAAAACCCTTAAAAAAGCTACGTTATTGTGTTTGAGCGCTTTTCTGTTGACCTTCATATGGCTGGCAGTCGTGGCTCCTTTATCCCAGTGATCAATGTCCTCGTACTGCTTTCTGTTTATATGAAATAAAGTCAATGATGACAAGTTTGTTATTAGAATCAGCTCACACCATGGATGAATAAACACTCTATACAAAGGAAAGTTTGTCCTCTGTTTGCCAACACTCAATTCAATATGTACACACAAGTTTCACCACCGTATTTTCCCTTTTTTGTTACTAAGATAACACTCAGCACGTGAGTTGTGTTGTTTTGGCATTCCGCGTCACCGCCGTCATCTTACAAGGAAGCAGAACAACATTGGTGTACAAAAATAATTCTCTGGCCTAAATAAAACTGTTGGTCAAAGTGCAATTGTGACTTCTTGTTTCGGGAGGCTGTTTTTCTCCATTTCAGGAGGTTCCTTCTTGGAGCTCCATAAAATTTGTGGGCAATGGCACCAGTTAAATCTACCCCAAATGCCCCTCAACATTGTGCTAAGTGTGTTTCTAACAGCCGCGGAGGTGAAGTAAAAAATAAACGGGTCCAAGCAGGCATTGAATGTGCTGAGAAGAAGGGCTTTGTCTCTCCAAGCTGGGCTTTTCTTTGTTATGAAGCCAACCACATGGGAGACGTTGTAGGGTCCAAAACAGAGCGCAAACACCACCAACGTCCCCAAAGCTAATCCGATGGCTCTCAACTTTCTCCGCCGGCCGATGTTCGGCAGCCTTGAGAGGATGCGGATGAAGTTTATGTAGCAAAAGCTGCAAATAAGGAAGGGAATGCAGAAGAGAACCACGCACAACTCCAAACGCACAGGCAGGAGGATCTTGAGCTGAGCGTCGGTGAATCCCTCGTAGCAGACGTTGCGGGATTGCGGTACCGTCCCGGACGGGTTGTAGTAAGGCACGATGTAGACGATGCTGAGGTGAAGGAAGGAAAACACCCACATGAAGATGCTGGCAAACACGGCGTATATGGGTCTTCTCCTTAGAGAGTGCTGGATCGGGAACGCCACGCCAAGATAGCGCTCCATGCTGACCGCGGTCAAGACAAAGGTGCTGTTGTAGATGGTCATGTAGAAGACAAAGCCAGACAGCGGACACAGAAAGTAGTGAAGATTCCATACCATATTATTGGCCACTTCTTGCATTTTAAAGGGCAAGAAGATGAGGAAGAGCAAGTCTGACATGGTGAGGTTGAGAAGGAGGATGTCGATGGGAGCCGGCTTCCTCCAAACCTTGCGGCTGAGTGTGTAGAAGGCCAAGACGTTGGCTGGGAAGCCGGTGATGAAGGTGAAGATGTAGACGGTGAGACACAGATGATAATCACAGTCTTGCATGGTTGCTCTGTTCCATACGCCCCACAGGAGAAGGAGGTCTCAGTAGAGCTGGATGTTTCAGTCCTGGAAAGTTTGAAGTTGTGTCAAATTTATTTTTATAGGCTTTTCACAATACACATTGTTTCAAAGAAGCTTTACAGAAAATCACGACATTAAAGTTTATATTATCTTAAAACCTTAATGCCTTAGTCATAATAAGCTACTCGGTAATATAGTTGGAAACTCATATGGAATGCGTTTAATTTATTTAACATTCATGTTTGTTTTATTTGTTCAATGAAAGAAACGATTAAAGATCTACTCACAAATAAATTAAAGTCAAAAATGTAATTGTTTAAATTTGTATTAACTTGCTTGTATAACTCTGCTTATGACCAAACAAAATGTTTATATTTATGTTTGTATATGACACAGTTTGTGTAATTAAAAAAAAAAAAAAAAAATCCAATTAATTCCCTTTAATTCCTAATTTAATTCCCCAGCTTAACATCCCATGGAAAGTTTCTGGAAGGTTTTCGGTAAATTTCCACCCCTTTGCAACCCTAGCAATAATATAGTTAGATTTAGCGATGATACAATCAATCAAGCAGTTTTGAAGCTGAGATTTACTATATTATATATCCCCCTACACAAATGTATATATACACTGCCAGGCCAAAAAAAAAAAAAAAAGTCGCTGTTAGGATTTAAATAGACAAATACTTAGGATCTATGACTAGATCATTATTGCTGTGATTATTACGTTTCTAGCGTGTTATATGTTTGGGAACTGTTCTTTTAACCCTTATTAAAGGGTTAGTTCACCCAAAAATGAAAATTCTGTCATTTATTACTCACCCTCATGCCGTTCCACACCCGTAAGACCTTCGTTAATCTTCGGAGCGCAAATTGAGATATTTTTGTTGAAATCCGATGGCTCCGTGAGGCCTGCATAGGGAGCAATGACATTTCCTCTCTCAAGATCCATAAAGGTACTAAAAACATATTTAAATCAGTTCATGTGAGTACAATGGTTCAATATTAATATTATAAAATGACGAGAATATTTTTGGTGCGCCAAAAAAAACAAAATAACGACTTGTATAGATTTCAAAGCACTGCTTCAGGAAGCTTCGGAGCATTGTGAATCAGGGTGTCGAATCAGCGGTTCGGAGCGCCAAAGTCACGTGATTTCAGCAGTTTGGCGGTTTGACATGCGATCCGAATCATGATTCGATACGCTGATTCATTATGCTCTGAAGCTTCCTGAAGCAGTGTTTTGAAATCGCCCATCACTAAATAAGTCGTTATTTTGTTTATTTAGCGCACCAAAAATATTCTCGTCGCTTTATAATATTAATATTGAACCACTGTACTCACATGAACTGATTTAAATATGTTTTTAGTACATTAATGGATCTTGAGAGAGGAAATGTCATTGCTGGCTATGGAGGCCTCACTGAGTCATCGGATTTCAACAACAATGTCTTGTTGTGTTCCGAAGATTAATGAAGGTCTTACGGGTGTGGAACGGCATGAGGGTGAGTAATAAATGACATTATTTTCATTTTTGGGTGAACTAACCCTTTAATGGAGTGTGTAGCTTTTCATTTCTTAAACAACCATGTAGGAACTTGATGTATCATGGCCATATTCCAGGAAGACAAAGCCAAAAATTGATGCACCTCTTGATGGAAATAAATGTTGTGATGTTATTTCCATCAAGAGGTGCATCAATTTTTGGTCAAGATCTTGACAATGCAAGAAGTGAGCCCTCTGTAAAGTTTCCTCCAGCACATCCCAAAGACTTTCAATGAATTTAAGGTCAGGACTTAGAGGTGCCAATTCATGTGTAAAAATTCTTTTACAATTTGAGCCTGATGAATCCTTGATATCCTGGAATATGGCTATGATGTCTCTTCCTTCATGGTTGTTTAAGAAATGAAAAGCTACACACTCCATCAATCAGGATTAAATAAGGTTCCCAAACATATAACATGCTAGAAACATAATAATCACTGCAATAATGATCCAGTCATAGACTCTTAAGTATTTGAATCCAAACAGCAACTTTTTTTTTTGGCCGGGCAGAAAGTGCTGAGTGATAATACAGTAAACCAGGCAGTTGAAATCTACTATGCAGTATATAGTGCTTTATGTGAGTACACTGTATGTATGTGGATAAAGTTTGATATAATATATATCCAAATTTATATAAAGATCTGTGGGATAATGCAGTTATAGTCCATAACATAGATCATGGGTGTCAAATCCTGCTCCTGTAGGACCAATATCCTGTGGAGTTTAGCTCCAACACACTCGCCTGCAAGTTTCCAGTAATCCTTAAGACTTTTATTAGCATGTTCAGGTGTGTTTAATTAGGATCACAAAACAGTAGACCTTCAGGAGCAAGATTGGACACCCAGACGTAGATCAAACAGAGCTCACTGTGTTGGTATAAGAACTGTAAAGCAATAACTAGGCTTCATAAAACTATAGTATATGATGACCAGGCCCAAAAGGAATCTGCGCCCACAGAAAACTCAGCCGAAAGATCAACAAACCCCTTATTCCTTGCATAAATATTTTGCTGAATATTATGATTTAAAAGTGTAGCACTCTTGGCTCGGTTTAACATGTTTTACTATGTTTAAATTACATTGCATTACACAGATTTCCTAAATATTATTCTCCCAAATAACAACACAGAATTAGCAATTATTACTGGAAAACGTCTACAGGAAGTATTCAAACATTCAATGCTTCATGAACAGAGTTATGCAAGCATCAAAAAGTGACAGTCACACAATAATTATACATTGATCTGCCGACATTGACACTATTCTTTAAGAGCTGCTGTGCAGCTAAAATTATATACCAGTTATCAATGTTAAGCTGCTTTGACACAATCTGCATTGTAAAAAGCGCTATATAAATAAAGGTGACTTGACTTGACTTGACTTGAATAAGGGAACAACTCTAGTATGCTTAAAACGATCCCTGCTCTTAGACAAAAAGACAAACTCACCCCGGAGCACAGTAGACCTCTCTGCTGTGCTTCTGTATTGACTCTCTCTTGCTTTTCAATAGAGACTAGGGTATATATGCTGACAACTTCCGTACCAGCTGTTTGCTTTCCATTTTCAATATTGAACACTGATAAGGGAAAATTAATAAATGAGAATGAGGACTGGATCCAACCTGGTATGCTCCTCGCACACAAGTCTCTAGCGCTCATGTGAGCAAGTCTATGTAGTCTTATCGGGATTTATACTCCTTCAGGGTGTGTGGGAGATGTGTTTAAAGATGATGGGTGTGTGCTTGCATACGTCAGTGTCACTGGGAGGGTAATGAATCAGTCTGGCCTCTCCTTCACTTTAACACTCAGCATCACTGTTATAGACTCTCAAAGATTACCATGTGACTGCATTTACAATCTCAGTACATCCCCAGAAATCGAATTGTGTTTTTAAAAAGATAAGGCTGGGAATAATGCTGTATCTAAAGTTGGATGTGGGATATTCCTGCCTGAAATCTGACTTCTGTTTGTATTGGTTCCATTAGGAACCTTCAACATCCATGGAACCTTTCCAAAAGGTTCTTTGGAAAAAAAGTTCTTCAGATTATTCAAATGTCCTTCACACTAAGAAAAACGGTTCTTTTAAGAATTTGTTCACTGAAAGGTCTTTTTGGGAACCTGGTTCTTCTACACTCTTAAAAATAAAGGTTTCAAAAGTGGGTTTTCTTAGAGATGCTATAGAAGAACTGTTTTTGGTTGCCCAAAGGATCTTTCAGAAAACGGTTCTTAAAAGAACCTTTTTTTCCACTATAAAGAACTTTTTGTGCAATGTAAAGGTCCCAAGGATAGTTAAGATTTTTCATGGAACCATAGATACCAATAAAGAGTGATAATGTTATTTTTATTTATACAGTGCCTTTCTGTATACTCTCTTAGAAGAAACGGTTTTATGGGTTCCCATCATGGGATCATTTTATGGATTTAATTTGATTAATTTTGTCTTTTATTAAATTTTTTGAATTAAACAGCTAATAACATGTTATCACTACAAAAAAATAAAAAATAAAATAATGAAATAACCTGTTAAACATGAAAGTATTATGCAATCATTTAAGACCTTCTCCTTATATAGAACCTTTTTGGAATAAAGCGTTCTTTAAAATTAAGTCAAGAACCCCATTGAGTGTATGTTGCTTCAAATCAGCAATGCAACTTTGCAGATGTCCGACTGTCAACAAAGTAATCTCCTAGCAACCAAACTGTGATACATAAACGATGTTATTCAATGTAAGCATTTATTCTACAGGTGTGCAAGGATCATTTACAGTCTCTGCAAACGTTTGCTAAACTGCTTTTATTATCATTGGCTTTGACCGATAGGGGTAGATTTATTGCTTAAACATCAACGTTTATCATATGCTATGTCAATCTCTCTGGGTGCCGCCATGTTTGCATGATGTTATACTTTGCCATCTTGGTAAAATCAGCGTTTTCTGTGAGAGTTGGAAGTGTTCAGTGGCCCTTTTTTTTTTTTTTTTCCTTAAGAAGGAATTTGGAAATCTCAATTGTCCAGGTTGAATGGAATACAAAAGAAGTTTGCTATCAACAAGTCTTTCAAGTCTATTCTTTATGCAGCAGATAAAATCATGGAAAATCCATGTTGTCAGTATGGAACCCCCTAAAAGTAGGAAATTCAGTCATTTCACAATGGCATGCAGATAACAATGTTTCATGGCAAAATGTTTGATTGCGTAATGATCTGAAAAACTCACTAGTTCCCTCATTTACTGTAAGCTATATTGGGAAGGAATGAGCAAAACTGATTCAGCAAAAGTAAATATAGCTCATCCCCTGTATTCATACACAGCGCAGATCATAATCAGCGAGCATGTTTTTAAATAAAGTTGTTTTCTAAATAAAGTTTGAGGAAGCTTGCAGTGGTGGTGATGTTAATCCGCGACCATGGTGTGCTGTAGCCTACTGTTAGCTTTTTATATCTGATGACTTTATTTAGGCTTCAAAATGTATAAATGTTGTGTTAACTTGTAAAGATTATCTTGATAGACAAAACGTCTAAGTGTTAGACACAGAGCTTATTTTTTGCGATTTTCCAAAGGTCTATGGGAAAAATGCATGGGCTTTTGATCAAGGGAACCCGTGCGCCGCTAACTTCTGGGTTGGCCTACAAAAACACGTCATCCCTGAGGTACTCTATTACTGATGCAAAATAACATGAAATTTATTAACACAAGGAAGCAGGGCACAACTGGTTCAAGGAATGGAAACAACTACATTTTAAAAGGAACGAAATCAAGTTGAATCGTTCTGAACACAAACACTAATAGACACTTTTCACATTTCCGGGTTTTTCAGAAGCGGAAGTCGTCATAGTTGGGTAAACTTTTATAGCAGTGAATGAGAGACTTTGTTAAATACATTTTTTTGCACAAATAGCAAAAGAAAAACTCCACAATAGTGTTTTCATAAATTTCAAAAAGAGGAAAAAAAAAAAAAATAGAGCGATTGATAACGGCAGTCAGAAGAGAGAAAGATGTCATTTTTACCGGTGCTTCCATAGCCGCTGTATTAGAAACATCCTCACAGCAGCAACTTTTTTTTTTTAATCTGATGCAACGGTAATATAATACTAAGTATAGAGTTATAAATGTACATTTAAAAAAAAAAAAAAGAAAATATATAAAACTTTGCAGGATTTACGATATTGATGACGCATCATCACAGTCTGTGAAAAGGGTCTATTTAAAATGGCCATTAACCGGTTAATAGCGCTATTTTATCGTTCTGTTTAATATTTTAATTTGGCAGCCAACCAATCATGAATTCAAATAATATGGCCTATGCAAATGTGACGTTGACGCATCCGACGTGAGAGAAATGCCCGCGCTCTTGTCAAGTCATCATAAGCAAGTCGCAATGGCAGTGTGCCGCATTAGCTGTTGGATCTCAGGAGATTATCCGAGGATATGTCAACATGGAAGGTTATATCCAGCTTTTGTGGAGTTTGTGATTCAGTCATTAACGGCCACATCTACGGCGGTAACTGCATCGCATTAAGTTTTTATTACAGGTTATTGTAGCTATAGCCTATATGTGGGCGTGCAGTTTTCACTGTTGTTTATATATTTGGCCAAAAACTTGTGTTATAAAAGACGATGCTGTATTGGCTATGACTAGACGGCAAATACTAGACACTCTTCCCGCTCCTCAAATACAAATACAAGAACATTAGGCTTTACATAGTGTTTTAAATAAAGAAAACGCTGTACTTAATGAAAGAACGAGTTTTTATATACCTTGCACTGCAAACAAGCAGAGACGGTCTCCAAAATGTGTGCAGCACTTCATTCACGAATCACGATTGAGGCGGTGAAGCTTCTGTATGAGGTTTAGTCGACAGTTTCAGGATCCAATGGAGATACGATGTAGCTCTTATTTAAAGATATTTAGTATAAAGTACTAATCTGGCTCTGGTATGAAGTAACTTATAGGCTAAAAAAATAACGTTATTAAACGGTATTTTTCTAATCAAACCCTTTTCAGAACAATAATTTTATAAAAGTAACACATTAACAGAAACGTTAAAATACTGATTCTGCTCAGCATGAACCGATTTTTTTTTTTTCCTCCCTGCATCATTAAAAAATTTTGGGTTGAAAATGGACAAATCCAGCAATTGGGTTGTTTTAACCCAGCGGTTGGGTTAAATGTTTGCCAAAGTGCTGGAAAGTTTTATTTAACTCAACTATTGTTTAAAAATTACTATATGTCTGGCTTAAAATGAACCCAAAATAGGTTGTAAGTTAAAGATCAGACACATAATTACTAGAGGCAAAAATAATAATCAAAAGTTGGTCATTTATTAATAAGCAGTTTAATAAATGTTTATTGTTTAATTATTATTCATTAAATGTATTCATAAATGTTAATTTATTAAACATATTAATACATTTTCATTTCCAACATACTTTGGGTTCATTGTAAGCAAACAATACAGTATTTTTAAACAATAGCTGAGTTAAATAAAACTACCCAGCAGGTTGGGCAAACATTTAACCATTTTTTAGAGTGAAGGAACTTCAATAGGGGTCAAGGCCAACATAACAAACAAACATTTACTAACTCCCAAAAACAATCTACATAAAGTAACAAACGAAAATAAAAAGAACAGCAGAAAAAGTACAGTCTCCCTGTCTGATTCAAAAAAAAAAAAAAAAGGAGAAAAGTATATTCAAAAAAAGAAAATGGCAACCACCTCCCCACAGCTTCCAAAAAGAAAATAAACAAAGTAAAAATTAACTTGCACAAAATTACTCACAAGTTTGAGTTAAGGCCAGAAACAGATACAAATTACTTCTTTTGTAAACATACCTTCGTAAACCTTGGGTCGACGCAGGACGCTGCCTCCACACATCACATACGCACTCCACATTTTGGCCAGTTTCACGGGATTGCTCCTACTCTCCTCGGGCAGCTCCTTGTGCTTTACTCTGTCGCCCCCTCCAACTTCGGTACCAAAGGATAAGTGGTCTGCCTATCAAAAAAAAAGTTATTTGCATGCCAAAAAAGAGAGAGATTGATGATAATGGCACTGTACAATATAGATCAAGTTAATCACACGTTAAAAAAGCAATTGTCGTCATAGGAAAGAGACAAGGAATGTTGTGACGAGGGAGGCTGACTAAAGCCTACTGACTCGTGAATAATAGCGATGGCCCTGCACATGCCTGATACACGTCTACTGACAATGACACCAGCGAGCAACCGAACGGGAATGACTTTTGTTTATATATAAGATGCATTGTTTTGTTGGTGATTATTTATTTTCTAGTAAGGCATAAATATCATGTTGAATGTTTAGCATTATTTAGGGCTGCACATATGCATGTCTAACAATGCCATGAATTGTTCTGTCCTTCAAACTGGAGCAATGTAAACAGCATGCACAGATTGTTAAAACAAACTTTATTTAAACAATTCCAGAGATAGTACATCTGTTCAGACTTCATATGCATGTTTGAACAGAATGACTCAGTCATGTTAGAGGTCTTATTTTTCTTAAATATATTTGTGGGTCACACTTTAATTTAGGGTCCAATTCTCACTATTTTGCCTCAATAAACTCCTAATTACTGCTTATTAATAGTTAGTAAGGTAGTTAAGTTTAGGTATTGGGTAGGATTAAGGGATGTAGAATATGATCATGCAGAATAAGGCTTTAATATGTGCTTTATAAGTACTAATAAACAGCCAATATCATAGTAATATGCATGATAATAGCAATTAGCAACTAGTTAATAGTGAGAATTGGACCCTAAACTAAAATGTTACCAAAATGTATTACATGCATACAGAACACTCATGAATTAAATTTGTAGAAAGCAAGTTTATTTATTATTATTTTTTGTTGTTGCATATTTTATTTCAGTAGAAATTACACATGAAGGCATTTTCTAACCTTTGTCTCCTACAACAGAAAAAAGTGCCTAGGCAACAGCTCTAAGCTTATGTTATCAGTTCTTGCATTAAATAAAGAACAGCTTAATAATTACATAGTTGCATGCAAAATAACACTAATATAAACTTTATATAAAAAAAAATAATTTCTTAAAAAGAACACATTTAAATCTTTACATGCAAAAAACAATTCTTCATTCAATCATTCAAAGTGTAAACATAAGAAAAAAAATCAATACAATTGTAGAGGAAAAAAGCAAAATATTAGAATACTTAAATTATATAAAATTTTATTAGCTTTCACTGACCTTTTTAACAAAAAATGATTTTCAAGAGAAATGTTAAAACATTCAGTTGTTTTACAATCTGGTCGATATAAGTTATAACATTGGCTCAGCCAATGGTGTGAATTCGGGGACGGGTCTACCTGCTGCAATGGAAGACATGGGCATGTTCAAAATATCATTATTTTATTCGGTGCTGCTAATGCCGTGCAAATCACACTTCACATTGAATGCCCAGTTCAGAAATTGTTCAAAGACAACACAAACCCCAGAAGGTGCATTGACCTTATGATACTGATCCTGACGGAAAATATGCAACGGCAACCTGCTTGAACATTTTCCGTTACACCATGTCCTAACGAGACGCGGCTCGATGTCACAACACACAATAAAAGGTAGGCCTATCTTTTCCATGTTAATCAGAGTTTTTATCCTAACCAGTGACCATGTCAATGAAACTCTCAGGTACTTTATTTAATGTTAAAAGGATCTAATTTGAGTGAAGTGAGGTAATTTACCTCAGATCTTGAAAATAAATTTAGGCAAACAATTACATTTAATATATTACTGTGATATTTGATTGATGTTGCAAAATGCTTGTGCTTGAATCTTATCGCATCACATATAGTTAGGACATAGTGTTAGGATCAATATCGGACAGTGCATTAAAAAACATGGTGCCCATTCTAGGCTGCTTCACCAGGAAGACAACCAAGGTCAACCAGCTTTACCAGAAAGTCCAAGTTGAGGGCACATCGAACCCCAATAGATGCAAAAGTAATATTATAATACAAGTTATAAACTCAAGTCAATAAAGTGGTTCCATTCATTTTTTTTTTTTTTTTTTTTTTTTTTTTTTTTCCATAGGGAAATTGATTTTAAACAGTAACTTATAAACCTTTTAAAGACAGACTTACTGTGAGATACAAGGTTGTTAATCAGTGGCGTGTGCTTTTGTTGAAACCATCCATTCACATTATTTCAATGTATTTTTAAAATAACAGCTACATTGGTGGTGAAAAACTACATTACCCATGATGCGTTACAGAAAATTACACCAAAAGAGCTTGCAGTATTTTGCATTACACTTAAAATATATGTCAAAGTCCCTTTAAGACAAGTAATTTCACTCGGCAGCCTTCTTTGAAATGCCTCTTGGGCATGCAAGTGCAGGTCCTATGTCTTTAAATGGGGAAACATCAAATTCTCCAAAACTTTTCGCCAAGCCTACCGTTAAATTTCATATTTGAAATCACCAATCAAATCAAAGTTTGTAATGTTGTGATTCACCTTGTAGCTTGATTCATGACACTAAGGGCCAGATTTACTAAACGGGGCAAATTAGCGCAAGAGCACAATTACAAAAAAGTGCAGATGGGAGTGGAAAGTTCTGCGTGTGACACAGACGCAGCTGGATCATTTCTATAATGACCAACGCAATCCACCAAAAGCATCGCAAATAGCGTCTGGTTTAAGACGTTGGGCGTTAAATAATGGCGCAAATACCAGTAAATTGACTAGCGCAAACATTAGTAAATCATGTTGCATGATTCATTTAAATATCCACCTCCCATAAATTTTGCGTCTGAAAGGGAAATTCCTACAGATGCTTATGCAATAAGGTCAGCTGCAAATATAACCCTGTCCACGCCTTTTCAGCACTAATTTTTCACTGAGTGTAAATCCTGACAGTAATTTTTTAACGGCAAAACGGCTGTCGCAAGCTGTTAGAAAATCTGGCCCTTAATGTTTTAACAAAAACATTTTTTAAATCCCTATGAGAAACATGAATAAATAAAATACTTCCAGAAGTATAAAAAATGGGCAGGTACTGATGCACTCTATAGTGGTCCATTTACAGGTCCATTAAGCTGCTGCCACAGTGGCTTATCAGAATTACAATCTTATTGCTTTGGACTGATCAGCATGTGCTCACATCACTTGATTGCAGTCAGAAGAAAATACAGAAAAATACTGGCCCATATGGTGCTCTTCTTCAGTAGATACCTCAAAGATTGAGTCTCATATTCATGCATTTATCAGGGAAACTCTACATCATAGCTTATGGTGTTATAGGGAGCTGTCAGTCGTATTCGATTTCTCGTCTGTACTCGAACAGTTCAAGAGAGGGCAGTAGAAAGATGAGCGGCAACAGGGCACGAGTAGCCGCCTCATCAACTCCTCCAAAACGTTCTTAAATGTTCCTCTGAGTGCTGAAGATGAGAAGTAGAATATGAAAGGATCGAGGCACGCATTAAACGTGCTGGTGAGCAGAGCGTACACCCGCCAGTCGGGGCTGTAGTTGTTCACATATCCAACCACATGTGAGATGTTGTAGGGCAAGAAACAGACAATGAAGACCAGAAGCGTGCCCAGCGCCATTCCGATGGCTCTATACCGCTTCTTGGCGTTGATGTTGGGCAGATTGGTGAGGATGTGGATGAATCGGATGTAGCAGAAGCAGCAGATGAGGAACGGAATGCAGAAGAGCACTGCAAAAAGCTCCAGGCGAACCGGCAGGAGGATCTTGAGCTGTTCAATGCTGAATTCTTCATAACAGGTGTTACGCATGGATGGATCGGTGAAGTTGGGGTTCAAATGATCGTGGTATTGAATGATGTAGACGATGCTGCAGTGCGCCATGGAAACCACCCAGAAAATGACACTGGCTATCACGGCATTTCGAGAGTTGCGTTTCAGCTTGTATTTAATGGGGAAAGCTACACCCAGGTATCGCTCCACGCTGATGGCCGTCAGGTGGAAGGTGCTGTTGTAGATGGTGGAGTAGAAGACGAATCCCGACAGTGGGCAGAGGAAGTACGGCAGCGTCCATTTCATGTTTGCTGCCTCCACCATGCGAAATGGCAGGAAAAAGAGGAAGATCAGGTCAGAGATGGTTAAACTGAGTAACAGCACGTCCATCGGGGTGCAGCGCTGCCGGACCTTCTTGAAGAAAGTGTAAAAAGCCAAGATGTTGGCAGGAAGGCCTGTGATCAGCGTGAATCCGTAGACCGCTAACACCAGGTTACTGAGACCCACCGTCCACGTCATCGTCACTGTAGATGCCAAGTATGCAAACCTGCAAGAGAAAAAGAAAGATTTAATTCAAGATAAGTGTGCAATGTCAAAAGCGTACTACAAGAAAAGCATGTCGACCTTTTTAACTGTGCGTAACTTCAAGATTCAGACTCCTGCGTACTGCTTAAACTTGCATCACCACAAAAAGATTTTTATTAGCAATGTTTCCGTCAATCGACCTTCGCCAGGCTTACAACGAAAGTAACAGCAAATTTAAACCCGGCTCATTCCAAATACAAACACCTGTTAATAATAATAATAATAATAATAATAATAATAATCACCACACCTCCAATTACACAGCTAAAATAAAATGAAAATAGAATCAGAAAAAGAAAATAAAATACAAAATCTACATTAAATCTACATAACAGTAAATCATTTTAAAAATTCAGACATCAATATATGGCTTTTTTAAAAAGCCATGAAAGACATACCTATGAATTAGGGCTGCGCGATAATGACAAAAATCATAATTGTTGATTATTCCCTTGAAATTGTAATTGCGATTATTAATAATTTACATTAAAACATGTTTTGAATAGCTTTATGCCATTGTTTGAAGCAACTGCATTCCATATTGTTATAAATAAAACTTCCTGATTTTTTTTAATTTTTTTTATTGCTTTTCTATAGCCTATATAGCCTCAAATGTCAACTGTACATTCTCATCATAACAAAATAAAAAAAAAATATATATGTGCCATTTTCCTGGTGGCATTTGCACCGTAGGTAGGAACTCTGAAGTGATGTAAACTGCACTTGTTGTGACTTTTATTTTGACGGCGCTGCAGACTTTTGTTTTGAAGCCGCTGAAAACAGCACAGCCAGAGATTAGTTTACAATCTGTTTAACAGTCCTGTCTAATACGTTATTAGATAGAACTGTTATACAAAGAAAGTAGACAGTATATGAAAAAGTATTTGCCTTGTGGTTGATGCCCAATGTCCCTAGCTGAGCAGAAATACATGTTTTGCTGTATCCGCTCAAAGTCGTGCTGTATTTTCTCCTTAGCGTAAGGTTGAGAGGTCCATCTATCACTGTTTTCCATGTTTGTAGAGTTAGTTTGTGAAGTAAATATATAGGCTGTATACACAGCTTTTTAAAAATGGCGGGTGCTGGTGTTTTGCGTGTGTTCGACCCAGTGGCGTGCATGGGAGGGGGGCGCCGGGGGGGGGGGGGGGGGGGCTTGAGCCCCTGCCCCTTTGATCGCGAAAGTGAAAGTGCCCTTTGTGGTTGCATCGTGGTGCCCCCCGCGTTCCCATCGCCGCTGCCCTCGCGGAGGTCTGTGCACGCCACTGGTTCGACCAATCGGCATACACTTATCGCCACTGGTAGTTCCTTTTGTGCTAGGTTAGACCTTTTACACTCTGAAGTCATCGTGATTCGCCTCTCACAATGTAACATGCTCTAAACACACCTCTTATACACAGAATAGTGTAAGTGTATTTTTTATTTTTTTTGTAATCGCACCTTTGAACGATTACGAAATCATGGCATCCGTAATCATAATCACGACTAGAATTTTGCTTAATTGTACAGCCCTACTATGAATGATTTGGGTGTGCGAGGCTCTATATTTCTCACAAAATTGCATTCTCACACAAATTAATGCACAGTGTTCATATGATGGGTTATAAGTCTTAAACTGTGGTAAAATATTGTTTTTGAAGAAGCACGCCTTGTTTAGTCCAACTGTGCTGTAGACACTGTAAATCTGACAACAAACAAAACATTAGGGCAGTTCAGAATTAGGTAATTTATTAATGCCAAAAAAATATAGTACAAAACATACGTGAGTGAGTGTGAGTGACACGTTTAGTATACAGTACTGTGTCGGTGGTCTAATTCTAACTAGGTAATGCAGTAGAGGAAATGCAACATGGAACCTCTAGAGATATAAGATAGGGTTGCTAAAACATTACTTTGCAAGACAGAGAAATGAGTAATGAGATTCTTGATAACATCTCTGATAACAGATTACTAATCTTAATATTGACATGCATTGTCTGTAAAGCTGCTTTGAAAGGATATATATTGTGAGAAGCGCTGTACAAATAAATGTGAATTGAATTGAATTGAAATTCTTTAGGTTATTGTCTGTCAGTAAATTAGCATATACAGGTGCTGGTCATATAATTAGAATATCATCAAAAAGTTGATTTATTTCACTAATTCCATTCAAAAAGTGAAACTTGTATATTATATTCATTCATTACACACAGACTGATATATTTCAAATGTTTATTTATTTTAATTTCAGTGATTATAACTGACAACTAAGGAAAATCCCAAATTCAGTATCTCAGAAAATTAGAATATTGTGAAAAGGTTCAATATTGAAGACACCTGGTGCCACACTCTAATCAGCTAATTAACTCAAAACACCTGCAAAGGCCTTTAAATGGTCTCTCAGTCTAGTTCTGTAGGCTACACAATCATGGGGAAGACTGCTGACTTGACAGTTGTCCAAAAGACGACCATTGACACCTTGCACAAGGAGGGCAAGACACAAAAGGTCATTGCAAAAGAGGCTTGCTGTTCACAGAGCTCTGTGTCCAAGCACATTAATAGAGAGGCGAAGGGAAGGAAAAGATGTGGTAGAAAAAAGTGTACAAGCAATAGGGATAACCGCACCCTGGAGAGGATTGTGAAACAAAACCCATTCAAAAATGTGGGGGAGATTCACAAAGAGTGGACTGCAGCTGGAGTCAGTGCTTCAAGAACCACCACGCACAGACGTATGCAAGAAATAGGTTTCAGCTGTCGCATTCCTTGTGTCAAGCCACTCTTGAACAACAGACAGCGTCAGAAGCGTTAAAGATAAAAAAGGACTGGACTGCTGCTGAGTGGTCCAAAGTTATGTTCTCTGATGAAAGTAGATTTTGCATTTCCTTTGGAAATCAGGGTCCCAGAGTCTAGAGGAAGAGAGGAGAGGAACACAATCCACGTTGCTTGAGGTCCAGTGTAAAGTTTCCACAGTCAGTGATGGTTTGGGGTGCCATGTCATCTGCTGTTGTTGGTCCACTGTGTTTTCTGAGGTCCAAGGTCAACGCAGCCGTATACCAGGAAGTTTTAGAGCACTTCATGCTTCCTGCTGCTGACCAACTTTATGGAGATGCAGATTTCATTTTCCAACAGGACTTGGCACCTGCACACAGTGCCAAAGCTACCAGTACCTGGTTTAAGGACCATGGTATCCCTGATCTTAATTGGCCAGCAAACTCGCCTGACCTTAACCCCATAGAAAATCTATGGGGTATTGTGAAGAGGAAGATGCGATATGCCAGACCCAACAATGCAGAAGAGCTGAAGGCCACTATCAGAGCAACCTGGGCTCTTATAACACCTGAGCAGTGCCACAGACTGATCGACTCCATGCCACGCCGCATTGCTGCAGTAATTCAGGCAAAAGGAGCCCCAACTAAGTATTGAGTGCTGTACATGCTCATACTTTTCATGTTCATACTTTTCAGTTGGCCAAGATTTCTAAAAATCCTTTCTTTGTATTGGTCTTAAGTAATATTCTAATTTTCTGAGATACTGAATTTGGGATTTTCCTTAGTTGTCAGTTATAATCATCAAAATTAAAAGAAATAAACATTTGAAATATATCAGTCTGTGTGTAATGAATGTATATAATATACAAGTTTCACTTTTTGAATGGAATTAGTGAAATAAATCAACTTTTTGATGATATTCTAATTATATGACCAGCACCTGTATAGTAAATATTTGGTGAATATGTCTACTTTCAAAGTATTAAACAGTCATTCATTAGCTATACATACATAAACTATTACATATACATACATAAACACATTTACATTGGGCTGCATGATATTTTGAAATAAAATTTCAGGGCAAACCAGCAAAATAAAATCTTGATGGTTTAACATTTGAACATGAAAAAATATTAAGAATAAGACGTAATTTTTTTTGATCATTTTCATTAAATGCTTGATTGTTTTTAGTTATTGTTTTTTTTTTAACAATACATTAGTATTATTACAATATACTTCTTATTTTGTTTAATATTTTATATAATGATAATCACAATAGAAATCATAGTTTATTTTATAGTCAAATTGAAGGGGTGAAAAACCATGTTAATGTGGCCTATAAAAACTCAAGTGGAAAGTGTTTTTTTTTTTCTCTCTCTCCGATAAATTCTGAACTTTAATTTTGAACTTTAGTTTAATTTATGGTTACTGAAACAGGTTTGAATTAGTTCTTATGAAGTGTAAAGCGAAGTATGAATTTTTCAAGTTTTTCCCAAATTGTTCAACCCTAAAATGAACATTCACATTAAAAGTAATCATTCTAGAATAATTAGTTATTTCCAAATAGACCTATTCAAGTAATCTATAATGTAATGATGCCAACCTAAAACTAACTACCATAAAACAGAACCAATTTTCCAAGTCACAATTACAGTGTGATGGGTGTTAAGTTAATTTTGGTCAGAAAAAAAAGGACATGGGCATCATATTAGAAAAGCAAACAAACAAGCTTTTTAACATTTATGCAACAAAATGAAGAGCAAAAGATGCAGATTAGTTGTTTAACTGATAATTTATCTATGCATTTTATCCGTCTCGTGAGTCCTGTCGCCCCAGACTTGAACATATAAAATGACTGACACCTGCTGGAAAATTATAAGCTGGTAAAGTATCTGTTTTTGAACAAGGTAGCTCGTTTCTAGCCAGGTCCAAAACCTAACCTGACCACTTTAAACTGAACAGCTCGTAGTGTGTTTCATGATCTAAGGTAGGGGCATTTTCTTTGTTTAAGAGCACAAACACCCTTCTGTGAACTCTAGATACAAATGAACATACCTTTTGAACATTAAAAATGTTTGTTAGCCTTAGAATATCTGTTGTTTAATTTCAGAAGTATCATTGTACCATTTTAAAATTGGTGAAGGAATGACAAACTACACAAAACGGAAGAAACAGAATTATTTCATACCTTAATTCAGTCCACTACCACAGATTTAGAAATGACCATGTCCCCTTCTCACTCACATTATGCTTCTTATAATGAGGTCCTTGTGACACACAAACCTATAATGACACAACAGGAAAGAAGCTATACTTCCTGTTTTACTCGCGGTGTAATCATTAAACTCCTTTTTGCTTATGCAAATATAAGATATATAATAATAAATTAATAATAATGTACTGTAAAAAGAGTATGTATATACTTTAGAATATTGTATTTGAACTTAGCTCTGTATATTTCTATGGCATCGCTGTCGAAGAGTAATTAGCTGGTGAAGTGGATTCACTTATTGTAGAGTTAACGAAAAGCATTGAAAAAAAAAAAACATACAAGAGAAATTGCCTAATACTAGCACAACAGTTTTAACTAAAATATACACAAATGTACACAAACTTAGCAGAAATTATTCTGAGACGTGTTTTCCAATATGATGTAAATATTAGCATTTAATTGCAGACACAATTGCGGGGTTCACTTGTTAAGCAGTGATAGACGGATCTGAGATAAATGATAAACGGATCTGAGATAAATGTCAAAAAAGGAGAATTAAAAACAAAGGGAAGGAAATAAAAGTACCTGTGGGAGCGTTTTAGTGAAGTAGTTAACCAGTACCAATCAAATGTTGGGTATGTAATATGTAACGGCTGTGAAATGCTGTATATGATAATAAACTAATAAAGCCTATATCCAGCCTTTTCTTGGCTGAACATATTTAATGACTTGTGTGTGTGTGTGTGTTCAGGAAGTTGCAATGATGAAAACAATGACATTCCAATTTAAGTTTGAAGGGAGTATAGACTCTATTAAAGATGTCATTTTGCCAAAGAAGACCTTTTTACTTTAAATAGTTAAATGTTCATTTAAAAGCAGCACTGAGAATAACTGTAATGTGACAATCGGGTGCAGGTCAGGTCCGGATATCTAAATCCAGGCGGATGACTAATTTTTAAAAGCGGTTTTAGTAGGCGTTTGAGCTGATCTGTGCATCACTAATATATACTCTTTTCTGTTTGTTGTTAGCAGGGTTGCTATGCGATTGCTAAAGTGTTTTGGCTGGTTGTTTACTTGCAAAAAAGTGAAGTATCTCTATGATACACCGAAGTTTAATGCTACAGAGACCGTACTATTGCCTATGGTAATAATGCTGTCTATTCTAGTCTATTTTTTGGTTTCATTTATTTTCCAGTCTAATAAATAGCAATAAAAGGTGTCTGAAGTTCTCAAATGTGACTAAGCAGTTTCCCTAATGTAATGAGAGAGCGTTTAGAGACGTGATGGGACGCACCATTGCTTCACACATTTCCTCTTTTACAAAACACAAGATTGTACAATAGAGGGCAACTCGGGATTGTGTAATACTGTACAATGAAATATTTTACACTTTCAATAGATACGACTTGTACTTTCACTTTTAACTAAATTAAACTACTGAAACTATTTAAGTCAAACCAGCACTTTTTTTCCCAAACCTCCTAGAGATTATGCTGGTGTTTTGAATATGGGTAATTGTGTTTAGCCTGAGAGAAATGACTCGCATTCAAGCTTATGTTCAAGAAATAGTTAAACAGGTCATTTACTCACCTGAATGTCGTTCCAAACCCGTATAACGTTCGTTCTTCTGCGTAAATCAACAGGAAAGGTTAGGCTGTTTACACTCTTCCTTGCAATGAAATGAGGATTGAATGTGGACAACAAAACACCATAAACGGACCATAAAAGTACCTTGTATGACTCATGCTCTACATTCCAAGTCTCCTCAACTCATATGATAGCTTTATGTGAGGAACAGTTAATATTTAGCAGTTAATGATTAACTAAATCATTCCTTCCATCTAATCTCAGTTCCTCATGTTCAATATTGCAAGTGTGAAGATTTTTGTTCCTTGCACTGTTCTTAACTAAAACAATTATAAATTAAAGCTAAATAGAAATATTTAAAAAAAAAAAAACTATAAAAATAGCAAAATTATTAAAACTTAAACTAAAATTAAAATTTGAAAATATAAAGCAAAGCCAATACAAAATTAATAAATTCTAGAATAGAATATAAATAATACTAAAATTACACTGGTTCCTTGAATAAAAAAAAACTATGATAAAGGGTACATATGGGTAAAAAAAAAAAAAAAAAAAGTAAATTATAGGCCTGTCACGATCATGAATTTTGTGCTAATGATTAATTGTCATACAAATAATTATAATTAATGATTTAATTCTGTTTTGTTTTTTTCTGTTGTAATATAATATAATAGGTCTGTATGAAGTATGTTTTAATGCTGTGAAAATTTATATTTTTACAATTAATTTACAATATAATATAATATACTCTAAAAAAGAACTCTAAAACAACAAAACAAATTTACACTATAAATTTGTTTTGCATTGAAACAGTAATATACCATAAAAATAATGCATTCTGGGTACTATTATTTGTCGTTTTTAAGAAATGAGCCTCAAAACATCAAATATCACCCAGACGTGCATTGTTTTTATGGTATATTGCTGTTTCAATGGAAAACTGTATTTTACTGTGTAAATTTGTTATTTTTTAGAATGTATATAGGGATGCACCGGGCCGATACAAAGCCTGTGTATTTGTACTCGTACTCGTAAAAATACTCCCGATATTGGCATCGGTATCGGCGAGTACCAGAAAAAAGTATCGGTACTCGTACTCAGTCCTTAAAAAATGGTATCGGTGCACCCCTTATAAAAGTGTCAGGGTTCTGTTTGTTTCCTTTTGTCACATGTTCTTTATTCTCAGTTTTCCCGCCACTTGTTTGTTTCTGTGGTTTCCCTGATTTGAGTTCATTGGTCCCAGGTGTGTCTTGTTAATTAGTCTCGTTTACCCTTTTGTTTGAATTGTATTTATTCCCTGTGGTCTTCTTCAGTCTCTGTCGGTTCTTGTTTGCGTTTACGTTTGATGTTTGTTGTTTTCTCCCGGTTCCTGTGATTAAAGCCTCTTTACTGGATTCTCCTTCGTTGAGTACTTTATCTACAACTATGCACCGTG
This sequence comes from Hypophthalmichthys molitrix, assembly GCA_037950675.1. Classification (NCBI taxonomy): domain Eukaryota; kingdom Metazoa; phylum Chordata; class Actinopteri; order Cypriniformes; family Xenocyprididae; genus Hypophthalmichthys; species Hypophthalmichthys molitrix. The sequence goes on along the minus strand of CM075507.1, from coordinate 32,521,749 downwards.
ACTATACTATACTATATAATATAATATAACAGTGGTCGCAATATGCAAAACTGGCCCGCCAGCAAATATATCTGGCCCTCGACTGCAGCCAGATTATTCTGATAGCGGCTGGTTCTGAAATAGATCTGTCTAGAGAGCGCGGTTCATGGTTGCATAGCAACGACAGATGCCACGGGAGCGCAAGCGCTTTGGAAAGGAAAGAGGCGCAGCCGCGCTTTCCACACATTTTTAGACGCGACATGTGAACGCTCCTAATATTATATTCTCTGCAAACAGCGACAACTTCGTTGCAGATAAGACACACCGGCTTTGCATTCACAAAATTAGGTAGGATGAACGCATAGTTGTCTTTCCGCCCTATTTTCGCTGTCAACTTTCCTCTTGATGGTGCGTTCACACCAGACGCGAATGAAGCATTAAGCGCGAGTGATTTACATGTTAAGTCAATGCAAAGACGCGAATTGACATCCTGCGGCGCGATTCGCGTGAATGAGGCGGCGCGAATGACTCTGCGCGAATTGAAAATTTCGAGCGTTTGACGCGCATAACGCGTGATTCGCGCGAATCGTGCAAGTTGAAAAATCTGAACTTTGGTTAACGCTGCGCAAATTTTCGCCAATCAGGAGCTTGCTCTAGTAGTGACATGATTACGACGTAGCGAGTGAAGGCAGAAATCCGAAACAACAAGGGAGGACAAAATCATCGTCGCTGTACGATACATCTTAATACTTTTATAGAAACAGGAATAAAAAGGATCTTGCTTGGAAGAAAGTGAGTGAGGAGGTCTGACAATCTGGTAAGTAAGTCTGAGGGACACATATTTTAAGGAGAGGGAGAGCCCCTCTCATGACGCGAATTCGCGTCTGTTGTGAAGTGAATTTCACGCGCGAATGAAGCGAGTAAACTCAAAATGTTCAAGCGTCCAACTACGCTCGAATAGCGCGATTTATTCGCGCAAGTCGCGTCTGGTGTGAACGCCCCATTAGACTCTTTGATAGTGCCATTTTCTCTCACCAGCTAGCTTAAATGTTAACATCTCTCTCTGCACACGATGTAATAGCGTACCTCCAGCACACAAACAATTAAAAAAAAATGCGGTTTAGTACGTGAGGATGCCAAGGAATAATTCTGAGAGTAAAAGTAGGCTAGGGCAAATAATTATGGTGAATTCATGGTGATCGGGACACTTTTTGCCATTGAGATGAATGGGAAAAAGTGTCCCAATCAACCTGAATTTACCCTACTACAATAAGTTAGGCTCCATTGTGTAACAAGCAAATTAAAATGATAAACATTTATTATTCAAAGAGGAAATAAAACATAGTTAAGAGCATGACTCAAACAAGCCATTAATGGGCTTATTCAAGTCTCCTTTGACTATGTTCTGGCCCACCATCTAGTGGCGAAATTTTTTTTGGCCCGATAATATAATATATAGTAGTCAACATTTGAAGTGGATCAAAAAGATTTCATCTAAAACCTTCATCTTAGGACAACTTTGATTTAACTTTTTTGATCCACTTCGAATGTTGACTACTGTATTATAATTATGCAGTTTGGTTAAACCCACAACGCCTTCATTTCATATGAAGGAAGACCTTTGTCTATCTTTGTGTAGGCCTATATATATATAATCTACACAATTATTGCAGTTATCTCAAATAACATAACATGTCTCCACTGCTCTAGAGTCCAGTGGTGGCGTGCTTTACACCACTGCATCTGACAGCTATTTCTTGAGACGAGGGAAAAAAAAGATCGGATAGGGTAAGCTCCAGCTTCGTGTGAATGTAGCCTAAGTGTGTCCCATCGGGTAATCAAAAGTTCTACACACACTTGCGGTCTTCACACCCACTTGAACACTTGAGCCAAAAACAGGAAATACATCATGTAAGTAAACAAGTGGTCAAGTGCAAAGACCGCAAGTGTGGGTATTTGGACAGGGCAGTACAAGAAGTAACTTTGCAGCTACATACTAACTCTCATTGGAGTATTAGTAGACTGTAGTAGGCTGTTAGGTTAGGTTTAGAGTTAGTAGAATAAGTTGACGTACTTGTAAAGTTACTTATAGTTAGTAGAATGTCTAAAGTGGACCATCAAAAAAAATTTTTTTTTTTTTTTCACTGTATGTTGTTATTGCACGAGAAAGAGCATGTCTTCAAAATGTCTTCTTTTATGTTCTACGGAAAAAGTTTAAATCGCACAGGTTTGATGTAGCCTGTCAGAGATTTCATTACTGGGCAAACCAATCCTGCAAATACCCAAGGAACTTCTCTGAAGGTAAGTGACGAGACATCCAACACAGCACAAGCACTTCATGTCACGCAGACTAGAAAAAGCCACTGAGAGCCTCTTCAGAAACGAAGGTGAAGGTGAGAGGAAGTTAAATGTGACAGACTAATCATGTCACAATGAATCGCTGTCTGCTGTTTAATCAGAGATGGTGGCAATCAGCACCGCCTCCTCTGACATTTCAGCAGATATGCTCTGTCCCGTGTGCTGAAAGATGAATCTATGTGATAATTAGACTGTCCTGTTCTGCATCGCGCCCTATAATTACCCGGAGATCTGCTGTGTGTGAGTCTGTGAATGAACAGGACAATGTTTATCAAAAAACTCATCTGAATGGCATTTACCTGCACACCGTGTGGACTACTGATTGATCCCATGATGATTGTGCATCAGCAAAACCGCCTCATCAATCAGGACATCACCAATGTGCAACGACCGTCTCATTAGGCATGTGTGTATTTTTAGTGATGTTTACTTAAGTTTAAAATCAGGATTACTGATTTAAACAAGTGCCTTATACAAATGGAGAAAATATGCTAGGCTATTACTTTTCTAAAAATCAGTCTTAAAGTGGACCTATTATGCAAAATTCACCTTTTATATTGTTTTTGAACATATGTGTCCACATTGTGTGTGCACAACCACCCTATTGTGGTAAAAATCCATCCACTCTGTTAGTTTCCTGGTAAATCTGAAACAGTGTCAAGAAAATGAGCCGTTCAGGAATGTGATGTCACATTGGAACAGGCCCCGCCCATGACTGGCACTGAAAATGGCCTATTAGCTTAGCTCCTCCCCTGAGTGAGCCGTACACAGTCCGCCATGTTTATCTCCTCGCCAGATCATTTAACAGCAGCGTTCATGTAAGAAATGTATTCTTATTAAAGCTACTAAAGTTATTCAATCAAGAGCAGTGATTTTCTTTTGTTGTTTGATTCATATTAACTGCATAAACAGCAGTAGGTACTGTAAATTACGCTGCTGTCACAGATCTAATATACACATGCGATTTCTTTCCCCATAGTTTACATTCACAGACTGTTTATATGAACTTTGTGTGTTTTTGACAGTTTAAACGCAATATTAAGACCCGAAAGAGAACGTGAGCTTGAGATTATTATCAAAACCAAAGAGATATTTTGTTTTGGCAGAGTATCCAAGGCGCTATTCTGGATAGGGGGGTGGGGAGCAGCAGCTCGTTTGCATTTAAAGATACATGCACATGTTTTTGCTTCCACCCAAAAATGGGTATTTACAACATGGTATTATAGATGATTTTTTGGGCATTTTGAGCTGAAACTTCACAGATACATTCTGGGGACACCTGAGGCTTATATTACATCTTGTAAAAAGGGGCATAATAGGTCCCCTTTAAGGCCCGTTCAAATCAAGAACTATACCTATAAAGATAACTACGCTGCTCAAAAAAATTAAACAAGTGGTCAAGACCGCAAGTGTGGGTATTTGGACAGGGCAGTACTATAAGTAACTTTGCAGCTACATACTAACTCTCATTGGAGTATTAGTAGACTGTAGTAGGCTGTTAGGTTATGTTTAGAGTTAGTAGAATAAGTTGATGTACTTGTAAAGTTACGTATAGTTAGTAGAATGTCTAAAGTGGACCATCAAAAAAAAAATTTTTTTTTTTTTTTTTTTTCATTTTTTGAGCTTGACAGCCATAGTCACTGTATGTTGTTATTGCACAAGAAAGAGCATGTCTTCAAAATGTCTTCTTTTATGTTCTACAGAAAAAGTTTAAATCACACAGGTTTGATGTAGCCTGTCAGAGATTTCATTACTGGGCAAACCAATCCTGCAAATACCCAAGGAACTTCTCTGAAGGTAAGTGACGAGACATCCAACACAGCACAAGCATTTCATGTCACGCAGACTAGAAAAAGCCACTGAGAGCCTCTTCAGAAACGAAGGTGAAGGTGAGAGGAAGTTAAATGTGACATCATGTCACAATGAATCGCTGTCTGCCGAACTATACCTATAAAGATAACTACACTGCTCAAAAAAATTAAAGGAACACTTTGAAAACACAATGAGGAAAAATATCATGCTGGATTTCTATACTGATATGGACTGGGTAATGTGTTTGGAATGAAAGGATGCCACATCGTTTGATGGAAATGAAAATGATCAACCTACAGAGGACTGAATTCAAAGACACTCCAAAAATCAAAGTGAAAAAATGATGCAGCAGGCTAGTCCATTTTGCTGAAATTTCATTGCAGCAAATCAAAATGGTAGTAGTTTGTATGGCCCACACGTGCTTGTATGCATGCCTGACAACATCGGGGCATGCTCCTAATGAGACGACGGATGGTGACGGATGGTGTCCTTGGGTATTTCCTCCCAGATCTGGACCAGGGCATCACTGAGCTCCTGGACAGTCTGAGGTGCAACCTGGTAGCATCAGATGGACCAAAACATAACGTCCCAGAGGTGATCTATTGGATTTAGGTCAGGCAAGCATGGGGACCATTCAGTGTTATCAATTCCTTCATCCTCCAGGAACTGCCTGCATACTCTCGCCACATGAGGCCAGGCATTGTCGTGCACCAGGAGGAACCCAGGACCCACTGCACCAGCGTAGGGTCTGACAATGGGTCCAAAGATTTCATCCTGATACCTAATGGCAGTCAGGGTGCCATTGTCTACCCTGTAGAGGTCTGTGCGTCCCTCCACGGATATGCCTCCCCAGACCATCACTGGCCCACCACCAAACCAGTCATGCTGAACGATGTTATAGGCAGCATAACGTTCTCCATGGCTTCTCCAGACACTTTCATGTCTGTCACATGTGCTCAGGGTGAACCTGCTCTCATCTGAAAAGCACAGGGCACCAGTGGTGGACCTGCCAATTCTGGTGTTCAATGGCAAATGCTAATTGAGCTCCACGGTGCAGGACAGTGAGCACAGGGCCCACTAGAGGACGTCGGGCCCTCAGGCCACCCTCATGAAGTCTGTTTCTGATTGTTTGGTCAGAGACATTCACACCACGGCCTGCTGTAGGTCATTTTGTAGGGCTCTGGCAGTGATCATCCTGTTCCTCCTTGCACAAAGGAGCAGATACCTGTCTTGCTGATGGGTTAAGGACCTTCTACAGCCCTGTCCGGCTCTCCTAGAATAACTGCCTGTCTCCTGCAATCTCCTCCATGCTCTTGAGACTGTGCTGGGAGACACAGCAAACCTTCTGGCAATGGCGCGTATTGATGTGCCTTCCTGGAGGAGTTGGACTGCCTGTGCAACCTCTGTAGGGTCCAGGTATCACCTCATGCTACCAGTAGTGACACTGACCCTAGCCAAATGCAAAACTAGTGAAAAACATTAAGAAAAGATGAGTAGGGAAAAAAATGTCAGTGGCCTCCACCTGTAAAACTATCCTGTTTTAGGGGGTCATCTCATTGTTGCCCATCTAGTGCACCTGTTGTTAATTTCATTAACACCAAAGCAGCTGAAACTGATTAACAACCCCCTCTGCTACTTAACTGATCAGATCAATATCCCAGGAGTTTAACTGACTTGATGCTATTCTCTGATTAAAAAGCGTTCCTTTAATTTTTTTGAGCAGTGTATATTATCGTCCACACGCACTATATTTTCTTTATTTTAAATACACACCACTTCAAATGCTCAAGCAGGATGTATTCTTATTAGCTGTAATGTTTTTATCATTCATCAAGGAAAAAAAAAAAAACATTCTGAAACTGATTCAGTTTCAGCCATTATTGATAAGTTGTGATATGGGCTTTGCAATTCTTTTACATTTAGAAAGATTTTTAAAACTATATCTTTGTTAAGGGCCGTAAGTTTCTGTACCACCTAGAACACCCTGGCAACCACTTAGCAACTCTAGCAATTCGCAACCAACAAGAAACATCTTAACAAACACTCATAACACCATTGCAACTGCATATTTTCTTGCAACCACCCCAAACACCACAGCAACTACTATCTTATAATACCAACCATCTGCCTAATAAACAATCATAACCCCTTAACAGTTGCCAGGCAACTGCACAAGCAACATTTAGCTTGGGAAAGCACCACTTATAGCAACTTCAGAAAATGTTCCCATCTAGTTTTCTTTTTACTCTTTCAAAACTAAACCTTTGGTGAACTCATGCTGAATGAGGACACAATACTGAATTAACTGAAAGAAAAGATCTACTAACCCAAAATTCTAGTGGTCTGAATGCAAAGTGTCAAATCTTAAATTTAAAGGTTTCTTGAACCAGTTTATTCACAATAGCGTATATATGGCACCATCTTGTGGCCTAATTTGATATATACCAGAAGGTTAAAACCATGCTATTTTCCTTTTAAAGGCATACTTCAACTAAAATATAAATTCTGTCATCATTTACTCACTCTGATCTCTTTCCAACCCTATATGACCTTCTTACTTCTGTAGAACACAAAATATATTTTGAAGAACATCCAAACAACATTGGACCCCGCTTACTTGCATAGTATAGACAAAGATTAAAAAAACAAGTAATTAAATCTGATAGGATAAAGTAAGTTTAATTGTCATTTTGCATTTTATTAAATTTAGTCCCCCTGTAGTCAATAATTTTATCCCTTAAAACTCATCTTTGATCACCAAAATGGTATATTTAAACTTTTGTCTTGTGAAAAAAAATTTCTTAGTGACTACAAATATCTTGAATGTAACTCTACACCCTTGCATCATTTAGTATATGCAGATCTATGAATAGGTTAATTAGCCCCTCCTCCACTCACTCGCACGAGCTCAGAGATCCACTCTGTCATCTTACTGAGGTAAACGCTGCACAATGGTATCGCTTTTTACAACGTTGGACACATAACGGTAATTAATATGATTAGCCTTTTGCTTGACTACCCAATTTTTCATATCAACTGTGAAATATACGGGGATAACCTCCCTTGCTTCAGAGCAGTCATAGTTAATGATATGCTAAAGCCTGCCGGCATGTTTATGTGTTTGGTTACAAGGTAGTTTGTGACTTAAGAAACACCAGCGATTTCAAACCGCGTTTTTGAAACCATCTTTAGATCCCTGAAGTTTTAAAGAGAAAATACTCAACAATGCGTTGACTTATCTGGGTTTTTCCTGGCTCAAAATGAGGCAGAGGTAGTAAAATCCTGATCACGGCAGAAAAAAAAACTCTTTTACAAGCACGTATTTTAGGTATTTTAATATTAAGAGAATAAGATTTGTATTTTGAGAACACTATCATATATACAGTGTTTCCCACCGGATTGTGTGTTTTCTGTGGTGGATGTACCTCTGTCCCTATAGGGTGTCCAGGGGCATGCTCCCCCGTAAGAAAATTTTGAACATTTTAAAGATCAATTCATTAATCTGGTGCACTTTGAGAGTTCAAAATTAAGAGCTCCAACCCATGTTCAGTGTGCAAACTGAACAAAGAAGTCTGTTACCTGAACTTTGAAGGGGACTCTATAGGGCTTGTGTGCTAGAGATGTGCGGATCAACTCTAACATCACCCAAAACCGCTGTTAATAAATAAATCATCCACCCGCCAACTTCCCCAACCTACGATATTCTCTGATTTAGATATCTGCATCTGATCATCACAAAATAATTATTTAAATTCTCAGTGTTAAGCATGATGATATAATAACATATGACACTTAAGTAGGTTGCTTTTAAATAAATAACTAAAATAAAAGTTCTTCTTTGGCAAAATTACATTTCCTTAATAGCCTATAAACAAGGTTTTACTCCCTTCAAACTAAAATGATCACGGTTTCATTTTTTTTTGAAAAAACACTCTTTTCAGAATCATTTCTGTTAAGCTTATGTATTTTTAGTTAAAGCTGTTTTTAAGTAATATCTCATGCATTCCTTGCGTTTTACCAAATGTGAGAGTTCCGTGTCTTTATTAAAATCAACACATTAATGATTTATATTTGATGCAGATATAACTGTGATCAGCGCATCACTTTCATGCGCTCTCACAGAATGTCCTGAGCGGCTGCGTTTGAGGCCAGCAAGTTGTAGGGCCGGAGTGAAAGCGACCTTTTCGGCACGGAACCCCATTTTCTACAGTGGGGATGGCCGGAACGGGCCAGGAAGCCGCAACGGAACTGTGGTAAACTGGTTCCCTTAGTAGATTTTTTGTCAGAGTGGAAAAATCTGTCAAAAGTATCTCAATGCCTGCCGTGGTGGACCCCGAGCAGGCTCTGGTGATGGCACAAGAAGTAGAGACTCTCTTGCGAAAGGAGGCTATAGAAAGGGTTCCTCCTCCCAGCAGGGAGTCAGGGTTTTACAGCCGCTATTTCATTGTGCCAAAGAAAGACGGGGGATTGCGTCCGATTTTAGACCTACGTCAGTTAAATCGAACAGTAGCGAAGCTCAAGTTCAAAATGCTGACAGTCAAACATATCGTGTCACAAATCAGATCCGAGGACTGGTTTGTCACGATAGATCTAAAGGACACATACTTCCATGTATCAATCCTCCCGCAACACAGGAAGTTCCTAAGGTTTGCTTTCGGGGGCGAAGCATTCCAATACAGGGTTCTTCCTTTCGGTCTAGCATTGTCACCTCGCACCTTCACCAAATGTGTAGATGCGGCTCTGACGCCCTTGCGTATGCAGGGCATCCGCATTCTAAACTACATAGACGATTGGTTGATTCTGGCTCATACAGAGCAGATGGCGGTTCAACATCGAGATGTTGTTCTCGCTCACATGAGAAGGTTGGGGTTGAGACTGAACGCAAAGAAAAGTGTGCTTTCTCCAGCTCAGAGGGCCACTTATCTAGGCGTGGTGTGGGATTCGGTGATTATGCTCGCCCGTCTATCTCCGGCCCGCATAACATCGATTCTCTCGACAGTTTCAGACATAAAGCTAGGCCAGTCTCTCACTGTCAAACAGTTCCAGAGACTGTTAGGTCTTATGGCAGCAGCGTCCAACGTGATTCCCTTTGGCCTGCTGAACATGAGACCACTGCAGTGGTGGCTCAAAACCAAGGGGTTCTCACCGAGGGAGAATCTTTTTCGTATGATCAGAGTCACGCGGCGATGCTTACATGTTCTAGTCATATGGAAGCAACCTTGGTTTCTGTCCCAGGGACCTGTGCTGGGAGCTCTCAGTCGTCGCGTCACGCTAACGACGGATGCATCCCTCACAGGCTGGGGGGCGATCATGAGTGGTCGCTCGACTCGAGGTCTCTGGCAGGGCCATCATCGTTCATGGCACATAAATTGCCTGGAGATGTTGGCGGTATTTCTAGCTCTGAAATATTTCCTTCCAGACCTCAGGAATCATCATGTGTTAGTTCGATCAGACAACACATCGGTGGTCTCCTATTTAAATCACCAGGGGGGTCTGAGATCACGCCCGCTTTACAAGCTGGCGAATCAGATCCTCCTGTGGTCCCAAGGGAAACTGCTCTCCCTCACAGCAGTATACATCCCGGGGTACCTCAATGTGGGAGCAGACATCCTGTCGAGGCAGGGGCCGAGGCCCGGAGAATGAAGACTTGACCCAGAGATAGTGAAGCTTCTATGGGAGAACTACGGCGAACCCAGCACCTCTTGGGCTGGATGCTATGGTACAGCCGTGGCCGAGGCTACCGCTGTACACTTTTCCCCCGATTGCGCTGCTCCCGGGAGTTCTGGAGAGAGTACGCCGGGACGGGGCCCGTCTGCTTTTAGTAGCCCCGTTCTGGCCGGCCCGAGTGTGGTTCTCGGACCTGGTATCTCTTCTCGACGGGTCTCCAATGGAGATTCCGATCAGGAGGGACCTTCTCTCTCAGGCGGGCGGTCTGATACTGCACCCCCGCCCGGAGTTATGGAAACTGTGGGCATGGCCTCTGAGGGGGCACAGCTCACAGGTTCCGGTCTCTAAACTGAGGTTGTTGAGACCATTCTCCAATCCAGAGCTCCCTCCACGAGGAAACTCTACTCCTTGAAGTGGACATTGTTCACTTCTTGGTGTGAAAATCACCAGTGGGATCCTGTTAACTGCCCGGTTAGCGCAGTACTGGAGTTCCTGCAGGAAAGATTTTCTTCAGGGTTATCCCCCTCCACACTCAAGGTGTACGTGGCGGCCCTAGCTGCTTACCACGCTCCTTTAAGTGGGGTATCTTTGGGGAGACACCCACTTATCTCTCGTTTCCTCTGTGGCACTTTGAGGCTTAGACCTGCGGTCTGCACGAGAGTACCGGCTTGGGAATTGGCCGTTGTATTACAAGGCCTTTCTATGGCCCCCTTCCAGCCCATTGAAGAGGTGCCAGAAAAGTTTCTCACACTTAAGACAGTGTTTCTGCTCGCTATTACGTCTCTCAAGAGAATTGGAGACATTCAGGCCCTGTCGGTATCTCCATCGTGCCTCGAATTTTCGCCTGGTAATGTTAAGGCTTTCCTTCATCCCAGACCGGGATATATACCTAAGGTCCTCACTAATCCTGTGAGACCTATTGTGCTGCAGGCCTTCTGTACTCCTCTTTCTAGTCATCGGACCAGGAAAAGCTTAATCTGCTGTGCCCGGTTAGGGCATTGGATGCATATGTCCACAGAGCTGCCATGTGGAGAAAAGCTGATCAGCTATTTGTATGTTTCGGAGAACCTAGGAAAGGTCTTCCTGCATCCAAGCAGAGAATGAGCAAGTGGGTGCTCACTTGCTTATGAGTCAGTTGGACAACCTTCACCTTTGGCCGTCCGGGCTCACTCAACTAGGAGTATGGCTGCTTCTAAGGCTTTAATCTCAGGGGTTTCCCTCAATGACGTTTGTGATGCGGCAGGCTGGTCCTCACCGCATACATTCGTGAGGTTTTATGAATTGGACCTCGGCTCCACTCCAGGGGCGCAGGTGTTACTGTGAGTTGAGCGCTGAGGCCTCACACGAATGGTCACTTGCTCGTATGGCGACGTTGGGATTTCGTTCCCATAGCGATTACGCAGTGCGAGTTCCCTTGAAAGGGAACGTCTTGGTTATGTATATAACCTTAGTTCCCTGAATAGGGAACGAGACGCTGCGTCGCCTTGCCATACTCCCGGCATGCCCGTAAGCGTCTTGCTTCAGTATTCAGAAGCTGAATGAGAGTGTTTTTGGGCTAGTTTTATAGTTCCTGGTCAGTGACGTCACCCGCCTATGACGTACTGTCTCCCGATTGGACAGATTTCACACGTGCTTCACGACGACATCACACAGAGGCGTTCCCATAGCGATTACGCAGCGTCTCGTTCCCTTTTCAGGGAACTAAGGTTATATAAATAACCGAGACGTTTTTTCTGAGCAGTTAAACTGAGCTCTGTTCTTCAGAAAAATCCTCCAGGTCCTGCAGATTCTTTGGTTTTCCAGCATCTTCTGCATATTTGAACCCTTTCCAGCAGTGACTGTATGATTCTGAGATCCATCTTTTCACACTGAGGACAAATGAGGGACTCAAACACAATTATTAAAAAAGAGTCGGGGATGTAAACTTTTTGAATTTTAATAAATTGTACTTTTTTTGTCTTCTGGGAAACATGTAATTATCTTTTGTAGCTTCCTAAGGGCAGAACTAAATGAAAAATATGTTATTTAATAATATAGAAATTATTCTTTATACAAAATAAAAAAAAACTTGCATCAACTTCTTGTTCAAAAGTTTACACCCCGACTCTTTTTTAATAATTGTGTTTGAGTCCCTCAGTTGTCCTCAGTGTGAAAAGATGGATCTCAGAATCATACAGTCACTGCTGGAAAGGGTTCAAATATGCAGAAGATGCTGGAAAACCAAAGAATCTGCAGGACCTGGAGGATTTTTCTGAAGAACAGAGCTCAGTTTAACTGCTCAGAAAAAACGTCTCGGTTATTTATATAACCTTAGTTCCCTGAAAAGGGAACGAGACGCTGCGTAATCGCTATGGGAACGCCTCTGTGTGATGTCGTCGTGAAGCACGTGTGAAATCTGTCCAATCGGGAGACAGTACGTCATAGGCGGGTGACGTCACTGACCAGGAGCATTCCTTTTGGAGCATCAGTGAATGTTTGCAGCTTTTATAATAGTTTTGTCCCTCAGTTGTCATCAGTGTGAAAAGATGGATCTCAAAATCATATAGTCACTGCTGGAAAGGGTTCAAATATGCAGATGTTGTTGGAAAACTGAAGAATCTGCAGGACCTGAAGAGCTCAGTTTAACTGCTCAGAACAAACAAGGGACTCATGAACAACCATCTCAAAAAAAAAAAAAAAAACAGTCGTGGATCATCCAAGTAATGACACAGTATTGAATGGGGTCATTTTTATAAATTCAGCTATTTATTTCTCTTGTGGACTTTATGTAAACAACTGTTATGTGAAATAATGGTTTATTAAGGACAATACTAAATAAAAAATAACATGCAATTTTCATGATCCTTCTTATTTTGTTAAAATGATTAACATTTATTCATTTATACACATCTATTCAAGGTGATTCAAGGTCTAGATTTGTTAGATTTAAGTAATATCTGTATTGCGCAGTACAGATCTTTATCTTCGTGCCTCTGAAACATACTTTCAAAGTGATGAAATATTATTAGAAAGTTGTCCACATTTGTGCATTCCCCCTGTAACACACAACAGGAAAATGTTTTGTTTCAGACGCCTCTGCCACAGGAAAGACAGCTGAGCTCTTTATAGAATCTGTCACAAAGAGCACACAGCTTTTGCTGAAGTGGAAGTAGAGCAGAAAGGACGCAGACTTATGTTTAAAGTTGACAGTGGTGCTCAGAATAATACGGTAGCACCAATAAATAGATGTGATGTTTATGGACACTATTGTATCTAGTAAACTCTCAGGGTATCTCAATGCACATGCACACATGCACGTACAGTGCACTAAAAACTACATTCTGAAGAAGTCTTTAAGCAAAACTATGTACGATCTTTAGACTTGTTAAAGGTGTACTATGTAACTTTTAGCCCTGTAGCGGTTAAAAAGCAAAACTGCATGCATTTTGCAGAAGAACATTGTTTTGGTTGTGCTTCAGCTCTGCATGACTGTGTGGATGAATAACGTTCTTTCTCATAGCTAAAAAAGAGAGATTACTGCTCATAAACATTCACTACCTGTCTAATAGACATGGTACTTCCTTGAAACTGAATTCCAGCACAGCGCTACAACAACCATAATAAAATGACCTTTCACAGTAGATAATACTTTACAATGAACTATGTTAGAGAGCTACATATGGCAATTTATCTGTTCAATAAAACACCTTAGTCATCTGTTGAGTAATAAAAACGGCATCTCTGCATTGCATTTACAACATTTCAAATCCCTTTTCGCTACCTCCAAAAAGCCAAGCTGATGTTGATTCTTGTTTTATTACGAGCTGTCGCTTTCTCTTTTTGTCAGCAGACTCTCCTCTGTTCGGCGTTTGTTTAAAATGGGTGATTCCTGGAAGGTTGGAGATTTAGCTGCTCCATGTCAACCTTTCTTGCTCGTCGTGACAACTAACCTATGCCACTCCCACACCATACACGCATCAAATGAGGAAATTAACCAAAGTGATAGAAAACTATGTGCAACTGTTCAAAATCTGCTTCATTGACACCAAATATTCACATTCATTAGCCTTTATAAAGAGAAGATATAAAATAAACAGAAAAAAAAATATTAAAAATCAAACTTGTTCCTCCACTCGCTGTATATCTCCAAACAGGGACAGGAAGTGACATCATTGGAACAAGTTTGTGTTGGTCTATCTAAAGAGATGGCAAGTTAAAAACAAGCAATTAATTTTTTGAGTGCAGCGTAAAAAAAGAAAAAAGAAACAGCATTCATGTGATATGGTTCAGAATGGAGGAATAAAGAACGGAAGCATAATCACATATTTTATTGAAAAATTATTTTTGTCAAAATTAGGGCTGTCAAGTAAAATTCTAATTCATTACACGATGTGGCGATTAATTTAAATTAATCGCACACTGAAAGATAATTTAAAGTAATTATTGTGTTAAATAAGAAAAGCATGAAATAGACATTACAAAAGGTAGCTTTAGAAAATTTTTTTATTTGATTCAAATAGAATTTGTTATGCTGTTACACTTATACTTTTTAGGCAGTTGTCGCCTAATGGTTAGAGAGTCGGATTTGTATCCCGAAGGTCGTGGGTTCGAGTCTCAGTACCAGCAGGAAATGTAGGTGGGGGAATTGAATGAACAGCACTCTCTTCCACTCTCATTACCCTCAGCTGAAGTGCTCTTGAGCAAGGCACCTAACCACCAATCGCTCCCCAGGCGCTGCAGCAAAAATAGCTGTCCACTGCTCTGGGTGTGTGTTGACTGCTGTGTGTGTTGACTGCTGTGTGTGTTGACTGCTGTGTGTGTGTGTGTGTGTGTGTGTGTGTGTGTGTGTGTGTGTGTGTGTGTGTACTTGGATGGGTGAAATGCAAAGCGCAAATTCTGAGTATGGGACACCATACTTGGCCACACGTCACTGTGTGACTTAGGCCTCAACGGCCATAAGGGTGAGTAAATGATGATATGGAAATACGAAGTTTTTTTTTAATGAAGTGATACTCTAAATAAGAAACTAAAACTGCCAGTAGGTACCGGTGAATGTCTAAATGAGTAAGTTATTGAGTGATTCATTCTTTCGATTAATTCAAACAGCTGATTCATTCAGGAATTAAGTAAATGGCTCTCTTTATGAATGAGCCATTGAATCATTGATTCACCTGATTGATTTGCTCAAAATGGGGATTCATTCAGAAACTAAACACCGCTGTGTGTTGCTCGGAGACGCACAACAGTTCTGCTTTGGCTTTAAAGGTAATATTTTCATTGGCAAAATTGAGCAAAGGCAGACAATATTGTGTCTAAATGTAACACAATCTTAATTTCTTATTTATTAAACTGTTGTATAAAATCAATATCACATTTGCACTTGTGCTATTCGGGACAAAAACAGCTTTTGTGTGATATTGCGCTTGTGGCTCGTGTGATATTGCTTAACTATATCATATATATAAAAATGAGACGACAATTCATACAGGGGCCTTTTTGCCCTGATATCTTGATTTTAAGGGTCATTTTGACTGCATTCTATAGGCTTCATCACGCAGTGAGTTGTTGCCCTGCATCATATTCATCAACAATCAACTGTATGAAATGTAAGATGAACTACGTCGGTCTGGGGCGGGGCGGGTGCGTTAAATGTGTTAATGATGCATTATTTTTTTCCATAACTAATTAAATTAACATGTTAAATCGACAGCCCTAGTCTAAATATCTTTGTTTAGTCAAGCTCTTTATATCATTGTGAATAAAATTGTGCTGCTGCAAAGATTTAAGTAACATATTAGTGCAATCAGCATGTGCATGCTTGATTTTCTTCTGAAAACCATTTTTAAGCTGCTCCTCTTCTGTCCATCCATAAAGCATCGGGACACGGTGGCATAATAGAATTACATTAATTGGCTTTGGACAGAATGACATGCATTGAAGACAACGTAAAGCTTAACAATCAATGCAAAACCTGGCTTGATATGTTAGCGGATGCTGTCATCAGAGCTCTGTGTTCTCTCCTCTGATTTCCCACGGTTGAATAAAGGGCAGCAGAGAGCCGAGCGGCAGCAGGGAGGGAGCAGCCGCCTCACCAGCTCCTGCAACACCTTCTTGAAATTCTCTCTGAGTGCTAAAGAAGAGAAGTAGAATATGAAAGGGTCGAGACATGCATTCAGCGTGCTGGTGAGCAGAGCATGTGTTCTCCATTTAGGGCTGTAGCCGTGGACATATCCATCCACATGTGAGATGTTGAAGGGCATGAAACAGATAACAAAGACCAGAAGCGTTCCCAACGCCATCCCGATGGCTCTATACCGCTTCTTGGCGTTAACTTTGGATAGACGGGAAAGTATGCAGATGCACTTGATGTAGCAGAAGCAGCAGGTGAGGAAAGGAATGCAGAAGAAAACAATAGAAAGCTCGAGGCGAACCGGCAGGAGGATATTGAGCTGTTCGGTGGTGAATTCTTCATAACAGGTGTTACGCTTCGATGGATCGGTGATGTTGGGGTTGAAATAGTTGTGGTATTGCATGATGTAGATGACGCTGCAGTGTGCCATGGAAACTACCCACAACATGATGCAGGCTATCACGGCATTTCGAGGGTTGCGCTTCAGCTTGTATTTAATTGGGAAAGCTACACCCAGGTATCGCTCCACACTGATGGCCATCAGATGTAAGGTGCTGTTGGCGATGACAGAGTAGAAGATGTATCCCGACAGTGGGCAGAGGAAGTACGGCATTGTCCATTTCATGTTTGCCGCCTCCACCATTCGAAAAGGCAGGAAAAAGAGGAAGATCAGGTCGGAGATGGTTAAACTGAGTAACAGCACGTCCATCGGGGTGGAGCGCTGCCGGACCTTTTGGTAGAAGGTGTAAAAGGCCAAGATGTTGGCAGGAAGGCCTATGATCAGCGTGAATCCGTAGACCGCTAACACCAGGTTACTGAGACCCACCGTCCACGCCATCGTCACTGTAGATGCCAAGTATGCAAACCTGTAAGAGAAAAAAAAAGATTTAATTCAAGATAAGCATTTTAACCTTGTATCATTATTTTGACTTCAAGCAAGAGCAATAAATACATACATTCCAGAAATGAAATTGGTTCACACTTAAAGAATTAGTTCACTTTAAAATGAAAATTACCCCAAGCTTTACTCACCCTCAAGCCATCCTAGCCATATGACTTTCTTCTTTCTGATGAACACAATCGGAGTTATATTAATACATTTCCTGACAAATCCAAGCTTTATAATGGCAGTGAACGGGACCAATGAGTTTGAAGCTCAAGAAAGTGCATCCATTATAAACGTACTCCACACGGCTCCGGGGGTTAATAAAGGCCTTCTGATGTGAAGTGATGCATTTGTGTAAGTAAAATATCCATATTTAACAAGTTATAAAGTAAAATATCCAGCTTCAGCCAGACCGCCTTCCATATTCAACTTACGAAAAAAACGTTCAGCTCATATTCGTTGATCCCGCTCACTGCCATTATAAAGTTTGGATGCGTCAGGATATTTATTAATATAACTCTGATTGTGTTCATCAGAAAGAAGAAAGTCATATACACCTAGGATGGCTTGAGGGTGAGTTAAGCTTGGGGTAATTATTATTTTAAAGTGAACTAATCTTTTAAACAGGGTGTTTAACTGATGTATGTTAATATTCTCACCCTTGGCTCTTCACAAAAATAACAACATCATTTAAACATGACAGGAAGTTGATAAGCATCTTCTCAATACTAATTGGCAAGCAAAGGTTTTGCAAAGTCTTAACCCTTTTTTTTTTTTTATTGCATTTAGTATTAGTAACAATGAGTTATTCTCATTAGTGTAATTGTCCTCAACAGGCACTGTTGTATCTAATCCAGCAGTATCTTGACCACACAATGGAGCTTTAGGGTAGTAAAGAATCCTATTTTTGGAAGTATGTCACTTATTAATGGAAATTAAAAAAAAAAGTTCAACACAGAAAGGAACTGACTGAAACCAAACAATGGTGCTTAATATGCATCTATGCTTGCAATAATAAATAAACACGCAGTATATTTGTGATATTATCAAATAAATGTTGAATATATTTCAACACATCTCAGGAAATGCAAAGAAACATCACACGTTCAGGTGTTATTACTTAGAAAAAAAAATCCACACATACAGAGATCAAAATGCATGATTAGGTGATACATTTTCACACCTTTAGGGTATAGAGTACCTACATTTCAACTGATGAAGTATTTACAATTACTCCAAGCTACTAACAAAATATTATTACTCATAATGCATTTTTTAGAACATTTCCAAACTGATCAGCTGCAGATTTCAGCCATCAAATATTTTAGACTAAATATTTAGATCTATCTGTATAAATAAATGCTTTAATTTCCAGTTTGCATCACCAGTCAGAGATGGGAAGCTTGTTAAAGGGGAATAACAGACTGTGCAAAGGAAAATGTAGACTATGATGACAGTTAAAATATAAACATACACAATAAACGTTTTCAAGATACACACACACACACACTATATTTAGCAACATCTATGTTTCAGAACAATTTAGATTTTAGATCTGTAAACGTAAAGATAAATTAGTAAATTTAAAGAAATTTTTCAGTAATGCTTAACTAATGTTAACAAATTAACCTTATTGTAAACATGTTAACTAACATGAACTAACCGTGAGCAATACATTTGTTACTGTATTTACTAATCTTCGTTAACGTTAGTTAATGAAAATACAGTTGTTCGTTGTTTTGTTCATGTTAGTTCACAGTGCATTAACTAATGTTAACAATATCTTAATAATGTATTAGTAAATGTTGAAATTAACATTAACAAAGATTAATAAATGCTGTATAAGTGCAGTTCATTATTAGTTCATGTTAACTAATGTTAACTAATGAACCTTATTGTAAAGTGTTACCAATATTTCCTTCTCAAAAGCAATAAAAAATAAGCCCTTAAAATATCATTTAATGTGTATACTGTAAATATCAAAATGCATATTATCTGGTATTTGAGGAATCCATATTTCTATATGTGATTTTCTTTACTGAGTTTATGTAATAATGAATTATTAGGATGAAATACAATATATGTTTGTTTGTGTGTATACAGTAGTATTACATTCTAATAATCCTTATTGCATAAAACTACATTTAGAAATTATTATTTTTTTTAGCCTATAGATCAGAGAAGATTGACATTTTCTGACCAAAGCTGCAAAAAAACACACACACAAAAAAACTACCTGTTGAAACATTAGAACCTTCAAAATAATCATCACAAACCAATATGAAAAAAATAAATATAGATGCAAAATATTTTATACCTTACTAAATCAATCCAGTACCACAGACGTGAGAATGTGATGCTCCCAGTCTTTACAGCCTTGTCTCATTACGTCATTTTGACACATGCGTCTATGATGAGAAAACAGGAAAGAAGCAACTCATTTGTCATTTCACCGAAAGAGGTGAATTTTCTTTGAATAGCACAGTGACAGAATGCTTTTTTTGTACTTTGCAGAAATCTATAAATGCATTACTCAGTGCTTTAAATTGCAAAATAGGTTGTTGAAAGTCAAAGAGGGAAGTCTTTTCTTCAAACATCTTAATGAGAATTCGCTGTGAAACAGAGGTGGGTAGTGTAGGAAACCCTCCCATCGGCCCAAAAACGAAATCCGATGGCCAGGGCGAAGGTTTAACGCGTGTATGTGTTTTCAGCGCCCCTGTGAAGTTCACTTAATTTCTAGAATTTAGTTTCAATTTTACTTTAACTGCTCGTTTAATCTGACTCGATTATTCTGATTGTCTTTTACTTTCAATTATTCGTTCACTGCGGTCCCAGTATCGCTTTAGAAAAGTCACTTCGGCCGATTGAGTGCTCTTCTCGGACACAAACTCGTCAGTTCTGACCTTAAACATTGGATGCAGGGCAAATATCTACCTTTAAGTCGGTCGGGCTCTGCTTACTCGTAACAAAAAGCATAGTTTTTATATATTTACGAAAACTGCAACTTATTTAAGGCAGCGATAGTCAGAAATCGAAATGGACTTAATTGATGTGCCCTATGCTCCATCTATTAAACCTTCCGTATGATCAATCCTGAACACAGATTTGCGGTAATACCTTCGCTTTAATCTACTAGAAATAATGAACTAAGAATAATGCAGAATAAATCAAGAATAAAATTTATTTGTCAAGTAAAAATGTATCGTGCCAATTACATAGTTGGACAATTAGAAGCCAATTCAGAAATAATAAATGCATAACATCAGTTGCTCAAAGTGTAAGAAATGCACATACAAACAGTGGTGGATTAGTGTCTTTAAGACACTTCCCCATCACTGTATGGGGGTTTCTGGCTACAGAAGATCCCACATGACTGCTTTGCACTTTACCTTATATACCCAGACCAGAACATCCTGTAGATGTTGTGAGGGCAAGGCGTTGTCCTATGCTATTTCTTTGAGATCATCTCTCCAGATAAGTTTTATTGCTTTATTGCAGGGCACTTGATCTCAGTTTTTGTCTTAGCAGGAAAATCAAGTCTTACAGTAGTAACGAAGTACATTTACATTTGTAATGAAAAATCGGTACTTTCACTTCGCTACGTTGGGTGACGTTCCTCTCGTTACTTTATTTTAATACAATACTGTTTACATGTTAAGAAATGCACAGTTTATTCTGAGCGCGCTGTCTCTTTTTTCATGAACGATGCCCCATCGCTCTTTTGAGTCGATTCTGTTTAAAGACTTGATCAAACAAGTTGGCAAAACTGTCTAAATTGGTTCGCAAATGATTTGCTCAGTCCCCTGCACGCACTGAATCGTCTGAAGCGGTTTCTCACTCGGAGCGTTGGATGAAGTGGCAGTGGACCTACAGTCAATTAAAAGCAAATCTGCAAAAGCATCCAATTCTTTGCCAGCGATGAAGATCTTTATTAGTTGAACTGCGTATGCTGTCTGTGAACAATTCCACAGGTATCGATTTCAATTCATGATACAGCCAATAGCCGACATTTTACAACCAAACAAATCTTTACGCCACGATAACAAAGTATGTAGCATTTCTTTATCGTTTTTATGGACATATGTACCCCCTCTACCCAGGTCCTACTCGTCCTGCTCTGCCCAGGCCTTGAACCCGGGTCTCCGGCGTGGGAGTCGGACGTGCTAACAAGGAGGCTAAAGGCTGCAACCTCTAACATCAGTTGCTAGAGCATCTCTTGAGATCAGAGTGAGGTTTACTCCCACAGTAACTACTAGCTGGCCTCCGTTACACATATATCTTAATTTATACATTAAAGAAGCTACCATTGTTCAGAGAGTATGAAATGAACACCCGCCGTCCCACGGTAATTTGTGGGTAGCCTATTGCGCAGTGGCAGCGCCGGCGACCTGTTCGTCTTGAAAATTAACGCCTTTGCGTAGACACAGTTAACCAGTTTACACGCACCTGCAGAAATATACATTTGATTATATTTTGGAGAACAGACGGAAGAAGATCCGTCAATGTGCATTTGATCATTGTGTTCAGATGTTCAGCGGTTATGAGCGCGATCACATGTAAAGAGTTTTCACTCTTTCTTCTTTCAAATGTAGCTGTATACGTTGTTATTATTATACAAAGCAAAGAGCATGCAATGATATTCGGTTTACAGATGCCAGAAATAATGCTCTCCTCTGTGTTTGTTGCAAAGATATCTAATTATGATAATAATTTAAATATCTATCTAAATAATAACTGGTTATTGTATTGTTGTGTGTATGTATGTGTGTGTATAAACTTTTACTCAAGTAACATTCTAAACAGTGACTTTAACTTCTACCAAAATCATTTCCTGGTAAGATATCTATACTTTTACTCAAGTATGGTTTTCGAGTACTTTATACACCACTGTTTAAGTATATAAATATAGGAGGATAATGTCAGTCATTTGTATTTGCCACACTTCCTGCTACCAGCTGGTGGAGATATGACTATAACTAAATTTTGGCATGTAGATGTCTTCAGGCCAGGGCACTTATCAAACAGTGTTAATCACATACATTAGCACTTAGCTAAGTGTTGCATTATTTAACATGTTTCTAGTATGTTTGGTACTTCCTGGCATATTTAAATGTGTTTCTAGGAGTGAATTACAGTGTAAAGCATGCCATTTCCTGTTGCCAACAGGTGGCGCTATGACTAACTGAATATTTGCAAGTAGATGTCTTCAGGCCAGGACTCCTATCACACATGTGAAGTTTGGGGCAGGTTGGACATTGTATGATGTACTAAAGCTTCCTGTTTCATGGCGAAACATCAAACTTTGTCAAGCCGCCACAGACACGCCGTTCAACGAGAACTCAAGATCTTTGCAATTTATCATCACTAAGGCCTTAAGATTAGACTGACTAAATATGATGTTGATCTGGTTAAATCTCAACGAGGAGTTAATCACAGTGTAAAACATGACTTTTCCTGTTGCCCACAGGTGGCGCTATTACTGTAACTGAATACTGGCATGTAGATGTCTTCAGGCCAGGACTCTAATGGTGCGTTCACACCAGACGCAAATGAAGCATTAAGCGCGAGTGATTTACATGTTAAGTCAATGCAAAGACGCGAATAGACATCCTGCGGTGCGATTCGCACAAATTGAGCGTTTCGGGTGAATCGAGCGTTTCGAAAAATCTGAACTTTGGCGGATATTCGCGCCGCGTTAACCAATCAGGAGATTGCTCTAGTAGTGACGTGTTTATGACGTAGCGAGTGGAGGCAAAAATCCGAAACTACAATGGAGGACAAATCATCGTCGTTGTACGATACATCTTTGTACTTTTATAGAAACAGGAATAAAAAGGATCTTGTTTGGAAGAAAGTGAGTAAGGAGGTCAGACAATCTGTTAAGTTGTAAAAAAACACTCTTTACTCAATTTGAGCTATATATATAATATACATATTGAGACTACAAGCTAGCTAAAGCCGGCAAATTGAGCTTATTCGCCATATTTTACAACTACTTTCCCGCTGACGAGTTGATGTGTTTATTTAGAGGAGGTGTGCAGAACGAGACTGGAGCCGCCTGGCAGAAGCCCCTCTCATGACGCGAATTTGCGTCTGTTCTGTTCTAGCTGGAGCAACCTGAAACAAGCTTTTAAACGCATTTTGAGCGTCATAGAAAACATTAATGTGATAGTTCATCTCAGAGTTTGTTAATGATTTGAAATGTTATTTAAATGCGAGTGTGCAAGGCTACAAGCAGTTTTTGAGATTTGAAGTTTGTTTGCATTACTGTTGCACACAATAGGAATAGGAAAACTCGATGATCACCGTTTGCTTGCTTTAACTCCGCCCACTCTTCTGATGGCTGGGGTCGCTCGTGTTTTTTTCACCTTATTTCCCGGCTCATACTTTGCAAGTTACAAAACACACGCACAGCACTGACTGACTCCCAACACGGCCAGGTGATCTCCGAATCAGATCGGCTCGGGTATACACACAATGTTAAACAGACCCGGGAACCAAAGTAATAGATTGGGACCCGACCCGGACCCGTCTGACCATTCAAAATATAGACCCGTGCGGGTCCCAGGTCGGGTCCCGGGTCCTCGGGTCTCAGGTCCTCTTTGTAGACCTCTAGTCCTCACACCATCGGTGCTCTGGCCCTAATAAAATTGGGAGACTTTATTTGTAACAACCTCCTGCTTGCTCAAAGTACATGAAGCGTCTGATCAAACATTTGCTTTTGTCGTGTTTTTTTGCTAGGCCTGTCAACAACCTATTTTACTTAAAATCATTAGCATTTTCCACATCATTAACATAAAAATTAAAGAGCTTAATTAATTACACGTCCGTTAGGCGGATCTCCTTCATACTCAAATGCGCAATCCATCCACAAAAGCACTGTAGCAGATTGCACTAATTGAGTGGCGTTACAAGAAGCATCTGTGAGCAGAAAGCTGAATAAATAGTTGCGAGAGGACAAATAGTGGCAGTCCATTATTTATCATTTAATAGTTCAACTCTGCCAGCCATCCTAATTCATTTGGATTTTGTTCGAGACTTCCTGTCTGTGGAAAAACACTGCATTGTGTTTTATTTTCAGACACTTGAGCGCAAGAAAAATCCCACAGCAGCATTGTTCCGATGGATGAAATTCACACTGTCTTATTCAGCAGCCACGGCTTTCACATGCCTACGTGACAGTTGTGCAGGAGAAACAAAAAGATCAGTCTTTTTATCAATAATGTGGTCTCTCCATTTGTTTCTTTCCTCCAGAGAAACATTGTGCTTTGTAAGAAAGTTTTTTTTGCAGGGCAAATAGTGTTGAGCTATGCAAATAGTGTGCATTTTCTCAGTGTCTGGGTCTGCTTCCGGGACCTGGGGGAGATAAGAAGCAGAAAAGAAAAAACAAAATGCTTCATTTGATATAAATCATGTCTAAAGGCCCTTTCACATCACCAGAGTCAGTGTTGCCCAATGAACTGAACTCAGCATCAACTACAGTTCAAAATCAGCCTCAGTTTAAAATTCAGTTTCAACTTTGACACCATTTGCCTCTGACCTTTTTTTGAAAGTCGATTATTATACAATTTCCATGATGTATGGAAAGTCTGCCTGTGCAATGACAAGTCTAATTTCGCACACATTAATAATCATTTAAAAGACATCAAATAATTTAAAAGTCAAATTTTATGATAAGATCTAGAATGCATCCTACGTATTTTTGTGCATTTATTTTTACCTTATCTTCTTCATATATTTTTAACACTTTCACATCCTTTACAACACAGACCTAGAAGTAGTGATCCATGCACTTGTTACATCCACAGCAAATTGCTATTAATAAGTCAATAAACAAGTTGCGAAAATAAAACGTTTTGTCTTACCTAACGTTAGTAGCTTTCTCCCTTGTGATGCACTTGCCAAGAAAGTTCATCCGTTATTCCTCTCTTGCCGATTGAAATGCTTAATCCACTCATTATTCCAGCTTTAAAAGTCCACTTGATGTCATAATGACAAATGCAACTTTGCAGTTTTGCATTTGCATTTGTCTCGAGTCAACTCATATAATAAAATAACTTTGACTGTTTGCCCTTATTTTGAATAATAACGATTGCTTGTTCAGTGACATGGCCGCTGACGTTAGCATTACTTATTTGCGATCATTTCTGTGCTTTCTGAGCCGAGTCTGACCAAAACCTTAGATATAACAAGACGGTTCATTCATAATATTATTATAAAAATAGGAGAAAGAAAGTGCGCTCGCATGAGACTGCATAGCTGGAGCAACCTTAAACATAAGCTTTTAAACGCATTTTGAGCGTCATAGAAAACATTCATGTGATCGTTCATCTCAGATTTTGTTAATGATTTGAAATGTTATTTAAATGCGAGTGTGCAAGGCTACAAGCGGTTTTGAGATTTGAAGTTTGTTTGCATTACTGTTGCACACAATAGGAATAGGAAAACTCGATGATCACCGTTTGCTTGCTTTAACTCCGCCCGCTCCCCTTCTGATGTTGCTCGTGTTTTTTTTTTCACCTTATTTCCCGGCTCATACTTTGCAAGTTACAAAACACACACACAGCGCTGACTGACTCCCAACACGGCCAGGTGATCTCCGAATCAGATCGGCTCGGGTATACACACAATCTTAAACAGACCCGGGAACCGAAGTGATAGATTGGGACCCGACACGGACCCGTCTGACCATTTAAAATATAGACCCGAAACCGGACAAATCCCGGGTCCCGGGTCCTCGGGTCTCGGGTCCTCATTGTAGACCTCTACAACAAAGGCTATCCCATCTGGTCCGAACTGACTGAAGGTCTACTATTGCACAAGTCACAGAAAATTTTAATGATGGTTGCCAGAGGAATGCGTCGCAACACACAGTGCATCACTGCTGTGTATGGGGCTGCGTAGCTGCAGACCAATCAGAGTATCTATAATAACCGCTGTTGCGTGTTGCCCTGGCCTCCAAATTACCCAGATCTCAATATGATTGAGCATCTGTAGGATGTGCTGGACCAACAAGTCCGATCCACTGCATCTCCACCTTGTAGCTTACAGGACATGAAGGATCTGTTGCTAATGTCTTCATGCCAGAAAGCACAGGACACATTCATGGGTATTGTGGAGTCAGCGCTGTTTTGTTGGCACATGGAGTACCAACACCATGTTAGGCAGGTGGGTCATAATGTTTTGGCTCATATGTGTATATGTTAGGGTGTGATTTCAATTCAGTCTACCAGAATAATTTTATTCACATTTATTTTATTTTTTTATTTACACTATTTAGACATGTTTGAGCACATAACCCAACCCCATACCCCTACCTACCCATTTATACCCACCGATGAGCCATTACATTATGACCACCCCCAGCCTAGAGAAATGAGTGTGCCTGGCAAGCGAACGGTGCTGCAGGTGCAGTTCACAGAGCAGTATATACCACTTGAGGACTGGCTTTCGGTCAGTAGAGTGTTCGGTGTCAGAATGGGAAAAGCTGCTGAGTTATCGGAGTTTGATAAAGGACAAATTGTGATGGCACGGGGCCTCAGAACTTCAGTCTCGGAAATGGCGTGCCTTGTAGGTTGTTCACGTGCCGCTGTAGTAAGTACATATCAAAAGTGGCACACGGATGGCCAAATGACAAACCGTCATCCAGCCATGTGTCGTCCGCAGTTAATGCCTAATATTAATGCCTTGGCCTGACATGAACCCAGTCGAACATATGTGAATCGACTTGGAAAAGCGGGTTTGCGCTACATCACCACCACCCCGCAATGTACCGGATCTGGAGGACCTGCAGACATTATGGTACCAAATACCCCAGGAGACCTATCGCTACCTTGATGAATCAATGCCTCACCGTGTAGCCGCTGTTTTGTGGACTAAAGGAGGTCCTACAGGTTATTAGATAGGTGGTCATGATTTAATGGCTCATCGGTTTTTATATAATATAAAACACAGGATATACTGTAACAGGCAGATGCAATTACAGTCACAATTTATTCAAAAAGTACAAATATTCCAAGTGTTCTGAAGCCAAACGTTTTATTTGTGCGAGGAATGGACCTTAAAGTGATCACCGTCTCCATCCACAGTCAAGCTCAGATCCACAAATTTAAAAATTGCCACCAGAAGAAGTGCTGCGTCAGCCTTTATTGTGAAAATGGCATTGGCTCTGACCAATTGTGTCATGCTAACATTTAGGTGTATCTTTTGAATGAGATGTGACTGTGTGCGTTCATGGAGGAGGATCATTTTCAGTAGTCTGAATATATATTTTTAACTTCATGACCCTAGCAACAAGCTGAATCCAAATCTGCTTTTACTTAGTAACAGAGAGTTAGTAATTGGTATACACAAGAAGAACCAATCATATTAGAGAAAATAATGTTATCATGTCACCTTTGCCATACACTTGTTCTATAAAACTGTTGTACTCTTCTGGTCAGGGGGTATTCTCTGAAATTGGTTTGAGATCCTCCCGGCTGTGATTATTTCATTTTCAAAGGCATTGTCTGGAGTCTGTCTGGTTACTGTTGTACAGCAGGTTAGTGGAACACTACAGAGCTTTATTCCCAAGTGATAGTGTTCAAAGGGGGCGAGATGTTGTCCGACTTAGAGTAAGGCTTTTAGGCGTCCAGGATTACTGACGTAGGTGTCTGAGGTTACAGACCGCATCTATTATTGCTAGCCTTGGCTTCTGGGTTTACCTGATGTAGTCAGAGTAGCTATTCTTAGGTGTGAGGGGTTACCAAAGCAGTCAGAGTTGGAGTCACCAAAGGATAATATTGGAAGTATCAGGGGACACTTGATTTAACTTAAGTCAGATGTGTAGGAGAATTTACCTACTATAAAGTTCTCATTGATAAATATTAGTTAACTACATTAGTTAACATGAGCTGAACAATGAACAATACTTCTACAGCATTGATTAATCTTAGTTAATGTTAATTTCAATATTAAATACATGTTTAAAATCAAAAGTTCTGGTAACATTAGTTAATGCACTGTGAACTAACATGAACAAGCAATGGACAATTATTTTTATTAAGTAATATTAATAACCACTTATTTAAATCACCAAGAGCATGCAGAAACAGTAAAACTTAGTGAACCCAATCATTTTTTTCTTTCTACAATATATCAAAACAATCACCACAGATTCTCTTCCAGGCTCAATTATGTGTTTTCTCTGTTTACTGTGCACATTGCCCTCTTTCGTACCTACCAACCTCATAAAATTGCTTTTCCGTTATGCTATCTGAATCGCTTTTCACATGTAAGTCAAAACAGTGTACTGAAGCCTTAATGCAAGTCATGTGAAAAGGCGTTAACATATTCACATCCTCATAATTGACTGATTTAGAACACACTACACTGGTAAAACACAAATAGCGTGTGTTAATTTTACATTAGCATGCAGCTGAGCTGACAGTGGGATATTTTAACATGCATTAACATATTAGCTCAGATGACAGTTCTCATGTCCTCAGAGCTGAAGTTTAGTCTTTACTGGGAAAAGAACACAATAGGAGAAAGTGACACTGTCTTACTATGGTGCCTTCATTCTGGTTTGTCTTCTGAAGTCCAACATCATCTCTGAGTCTCCAATCAACTGTAAATATAAGCATATGAGCATGTCAGAGCCTTTAGTGTCATAAAGCAAAAGAGCAGACAGAAGCATTTAGGAGGGACATACCATTTCTTTGTCACAGGAGCACAATAATGACAAAAATAATAATGACGAGTGCAACAACAATCCCTGCTACGGCCCCTACACTGATATTATATTTTATTTATCCTATAGAAAACAATTGTAGAAACAGTTTGAAAGCCAGACGTGTTTTGAAGGCCTAATGGCCTACAAGGCTATAAGAAATAATTATTACAAAGGTCAGATGCGTAGTGTGGCCACTGAGCAGTTCCCTTTCGAATGAGAACTCGCGCTACATCCCCCAGAGGGTGCTATGGGGAATGCCTCTGGCATGACCGGTGTCTGAAGCAAGAATCTAAACACGACAATGAACTTGACATTGGCAGGCGACAGCCTATGACTTCACTACTGGTGCGAACGTGAGTATAAAAGGACTCAAGTATTTCACAAGTTGAAATACGTTATCCTCTTATTTGTCTTCACGAGTCCATTTGTTTGGCTGTAGGGCGTCCCTATTCTTGAGGGATGTGAGACGCGCATTTGGGTGGAATGCTGTTGACTCTTTGAAGAAACTGGATGATCACTTATGGCATACTTTGCAAGCAATTTCTGAGTGCTTTGTGCCCTTTCTGTGTGGTTCAGACCCTGGTTTGCACTTAGCCAGAGTGTTGCTAGGCCTCCTCTCGCAATAGAGTAGTTTTGTTAGAGGCCACCGCTCCCCTGAGCTCTGCCCAATATAGTGTCAAGCTGCTGGCCCTATTATGTAACCTCCTTGACAGGTCAAGGAAGATGATGCTGTGGCCTCCATCCCATGAGCTCAGCCAGGAGCTAAGCTGCTAGTCTCTGTGAGCCTCCTTGGCTACTGAACTTAAACCGGAGCATTGTTAGGCCTCCTCTTGCTATAGAGAGTCACTTTGTAAAGACCTCTGCCCCTCAAAGCTCCGCCTGGATAGCAATATCAAGTAGTTAGGCTCTCTGTGAGCCTCCTTGGCTACTGAACTTAAACTGGAGCATTGTTAGGCCTCCTCGCACTATAGAGAGTCACTTTGTAGAGTCCTCCGCTACTCAGAGCTCCACCTGGATAGCAATATCAAATAGTTAGGCTCTATGTGAGCCTCCTTGGTAGCCATCCTGGGTGTTGGATGTAGTTAGGCCTCCTCTCACTTTAGAGAGTCGTCATACTGAGGCCTTCGTCCTAAGAGCTTGATCAGGCAATAGTGTTGAGTTGTTAGGCTCCTTGGCCACTGTTTGTGAAAGGGAGCATCATTAGGCTGAGGCCCCTGCCTTCCAAGAGCTCCGCTGGGATAACATTTCAAGTGTAGGCTCTTTGTGAGTCTCCTTGGAAGCGGTCCTGAGTGTAGGGTGTTGTTAGGCCTCCCTTTTATTTGAGAGTCACTAAATTGAGCCCTCCGCCACTAGAGCTCAACCAGGCAGTACTGCCGAGTTGTTAGGATTTCTTTGAGCATTTGCGAGTTATAGGGTCTCTGTGAGCCTCTTTGCAAGACATCATTTGCGAGTTATAGGGTCTCTGTGATCCTCTTTGCAAGATGTCCTGAGCGTGGGGTGTAGTTAGGTCTCTTCTCGATTTAGAGAGTCATTATGTTGAGGCCTCCACTCCTAGAGCTCGGCTAGGTAGTTGGCTAAGTTGTTCTAAGCTACTCTAGGGGATGCAGTGCAAGTTCTCATTTGAACGGCAACGTCTCAGGTTATGTATGTAACCATGGTTCCCTGAGAAGGGAAATGAGATGCTGCATCCCTTTTCCATGGTATTCCTGCATGTCTCCTTCAGACAAGAATTGGATGACATATTTCACAGGTGCCCTTTTATACTCACCGCCCCACCAATAGAGACATCATAGGTTGCCGCCTGCCAGTGTCAAGTTCATTGTCGTGTTTATACTCATGCTTCAGACACCAGTCATGCCGGAGGCATTCCCCATAGTGCCCTCTAGGGGATGCAGCGTTTCGTTCTCCTTCTCATGGAACCATGGTTACATGTGTAACGTACATGCGTTACCTGAGACGTTTTGCTTAGTCAGGGGTTTTTCCAGTAAACAACAAGTGGCTATGAAAGAATAAGACCATTATTAAGAGGTGTCACTTGGAGGCTTCTTGCCTCTGGAAAAGTGTTGATTGTCCTTGGCGAATGTTATATCTTGCCTCTGAATGAGGGCTGACCATCAATTGGCAGGTTTCCACAATTAGAGATAAAAGCTAGAGAAGAAGGACTTAATTGGGTGAAACAGGAGGGGTGAATCTTACCAGAGAATTAAGTCACTTGGTTATTGAGAAATAACAGATAAGAAAAATGTATAAGAATAGTGTTTTGGCCAGAAACAAATTCAGATGTCCCGCAGGTATCTCAGCTTTGTTGCTTTATTCAATAAAGTCTTATTTTGACTTCTGGAACTCTGCCTCTTAAGCTTCATTTGCAAGAAAGATATGACTTTTCTCCACA
This sequence comes from Hypophthalmichthys molitrix, assembly GCA_037950675.1. Taxonomy (NCBI): domain Eukaryota; kingdom Metazoa; phylum Chordata; class Actinopteri; order Cypriniformes; family Xenocyprididae; genus Hypophthalmichthys; species Hypophthalmichthys molitrix. The sequence continues at coordinate 32,490,833 of CM075507.1, read as the reverse complement.
ACATAAAATTGGTGAATGACAGCCAGGAGCAGTCTGAGGCCTGATATCGACAAAACCCATGGCTGGTGGGGCTGGGCAGATCACTCTAACAAAGGCACTCCTAAGTTTTGCTTATTAATTTAGAAAATGTCTGTGTGGCCTGTTGAGTCAAACCCGTGATGTGATCGGAGAAAGGGCTTCCCCAAATCGAATCTAGAAAAATGAATGATAGAATAGAAGATTCTGAAATTCAAAAGATGCGCTTGCATAGTGTAGATTAGTAGAAGTACTCTGGCGTGGAAACAGCCATTAGAAGTAAGGAGCACCTTGGTAGGAGATAAGGGTGGCCTTAATGCGTTTACCATGCAGGGATGCTCACACATGTGAAAACACCAGCAGAGAGGTGTAAGATGCAAGAGGTGTGAAAACACTAGCAGAGAGGTGTAGACACCAACAGAGAGGTGTAAAAACCTGCGGATACCACTTCTAGTGTGGGTACAGCCAAGGGAAGTGAGGAGCCAAAGGCTTGGTAGCGATAAGGGTGGTCTCACAGTATGTCCTACTCAGGAAAGGTCTGCACGGGCAGGTGTTCATGAGCTAAGAAGTAAACTTTTAGTCTGTGGGTACAAGTTTGTCTAGTGTTTGTTTAAATGTTAAAAAGCATGTGATATTAAGTGTTTTAATGTTGGGTGCTATGCGTGATATTAGTTGTCTCAGCGTTGGGTGTCAAGTGTGTTAACCATTCATCTAAAGTACTGTACTGGCTGTATTGTTTTGCATGCAATTAAGTGTTAAACATAAATGTTTTTGTGACTGCTTTAGGATTCTGTGGCATGAAAAGACTAGTACAAAAATTGTAAAAACAAAAAAGAAAAATGTTGAATGAAAGTCAAGGGGGGTGTTTAAAAAAGATAAGGACTGTTTGAAAAAGAGAAACTAGAACACTCATTTCTCTCTCCTATAACAAAAAGAAACAGTGACTGTGTGAAATAAGAGAGAGGCAGAAATGAGGGGCCACGGGAGAAATCTTGTGAGTGAGAGGAAGGAGGGGTTGCAAGTAGAGAGCGAGACTGCGTGTGTGTGTCACACCTGTGGACCTGAAATAGAGGAACTGCCATTTTAAAGGGGGGGGGAGGGGGTATCACACACAGTTTCTGCCAAGCTGAAAAAGGTAATCTTTCCCTCACAACCATAAACACACTCCTTTGGTGACAGGAACTGCGTCTCATTTCGGAGGCTGTGTCCTCCGGAGGTCGCATTTGAAGGCTGAATACTTCATCAAGGATGTCATATTTAAGAAAAGTAACCGTAATAAAATTGACTGATATTCATTGTGAGGTGTAAAATACTGTAATTTCTTTCTTACGTTGCAGTCTAACGGTTATTTTTCTTAAATGAGACTGCCTCGATAATGTATGCAGCCTTCAAAGTGTGCAGCCCCTGAATTGGGACACATCCATTGTTGAAAACTCTCTCGTCTTTCGTATCCCTAACGAAACGCATCGACGCTCTTGCTCTGGGTGATGTGTGTGTGTGCACGCTTATCAGGGAGAAGTGCCTATACAAGGAATTCCGCTTTCTTTTGACAACATACAGGACACACTCGAAAAAAGCTCTCCAAATCCTGTACTGAAACCGGAAGTAGTGGATTTGGCACAGAAATACTCCGTCATACGTCCAACATGTGTTTTGAAACTTTGGCCATGTTTAGCATGAGAATGCAACTCTTTAACAGTGTAAAATCCATCATCGCCCCCCAGCGATGATGGATTTCTGAGAAAGCAACAGACAGACAATCAAAGGTTAAAATACAAATGGTTGACAAAGAATTCCAAAAACCCTGAGCTAATGCTAATGTTGTCAGATGTGTTGCACAGGTTGCATTGGGCAGTGTTTTGGACATGTACTGTATGACATGAGGAAGGTGAGACTGTTGCCTACCATCAGATGGTTAAGTGGTGGCGGGGAGGACAATCATGGAGCCAATGAGCGCATGAACTCACGATTCTGCAGAATTCATTTGAACTTTGCACCGGGTCCTGCAGCAGGACTTTGTAGAGTGGTTTCAGTGCTCTGTGCTCACCATGGTGACTTGGAATTTGTGACGATGAATGTCTGTGTTCTCTTGGGAATTTTTGGTCGGTCTTCAGCACCAGCTGGTTTAGCTCTGCTCACTCTCTCACTTATCTGCATTTGAAACGGTTTTCCTCAAGGAGCATTTTGCGCATACATGTACAGTATTTTTGTATTTGGGACTTTTTGGCCAACACCGATTTTTCACTTCGACTTGGATTGACTGAGCACAGTAGGACATGTTCAGTGAAATAAGAATTTTTGGTTTTGGGTGAAGGCTTTGGGCTGTGATTGGTGCAATGCATCTTTTTGCATGGGGGTGGTTATTTTGAGGTCATTTGTTGAGCCAGTGTGTGATTGTCAGTTTTCAGTGTTTCAAAAGTGAATTTTTTACAGTGTTGCATAATTATATATGATTTAGGTAAGGATCTAGAACTTGAAAAGAAGAGGCTAAATGACACAAAAGGGGCGGGAAGTCCTGTTAATTCCATAATACATAATAATAGGCCCACAAGGGCAGCAATGCAGGTTGAAAAAGAACATTTAATTGAAAAATGGTTTAAAATTCCAAATTCAATTCCACATGTCACTCTGTATGTAAGTAGAGGATGCCACTCAAAAGATTTAAGACCAGTGATGAAACGGGCGGGGGGCTAAGTAAGTGGGAAGCCATAGACTATCCTCTTTTTCCAATGAGAGTGTAAATTCTGGAGAACATTCAGTTCTTGAAACTACCGTAATAATGAATTTTTTTTAAATTTTTTTTATTAAATTATTATAATATATTATTTCTTTCAATAGAGCAGTAAACAAGCAGCAGAAGTGCTGGATATATCTGGCGATATATCAAAAATTGTTACTACATTACTACAATACTAGAATGCTAGATTATCCGAAAACTGTAAATACCACGATTATGTACCATTTGTAAAATTCTGGAGTTGTATTTCCAGATGAAAACTGTGATATATACAGTTACTGTCAAAAAAAAACATATATACAGTGATATAGTTACTGTGAAATTCAGAATAGAGAAATTCACCAAAAGGTGACTAGTTTCTGCAAAAGTGTCAAAACATTAATTGGTAATGACTCACAGAACACACTGAGGGTGGCCTTGACTGTTTGGGCACTGACGGCGTTGCTGATGGTGCATGTATACTCCCCTGCATCATCTCTTCTGGCTGACTTGATCCAGCGCTGATAGTAATGCAGGTGTCGGAGGACAGTATTGGCACACGTACACTCCGCTTATTACACACACAGGGACGCCGCAGCAGCACACAAACATGCCAAATATTAAAAATAAAAGGATTTCAATGTAAAAGATTATTATTGTGTGCATAAAGATAAAAATGCTTTGGTGGAATCCAGCTTGGCCCATAGATGGTATGCTTATCTACATAAATTCTGACTTTTTCCTCAGAATTATGAGTCACAATTCTGACTTTTTTTTTTTTTTTTTTTTTTTTTTGAGTTTATGTCTCTCAGTTCTGACTTTTCTTCTCTGAATTGCGAGATATAAATTTATAATTCTGGGAAAAAGTCAGATAAGATAAAAAATTGCAGTTACCTTTTTTATTCTGTGGCAGAAATAAGCTTCCATAACAGGGTGTATAAACAATGTATTCTGTTCTTTTCATTCAGCATTCTGGTCATGTGTAACATCATACCAGACACCTTGAGCTGCACTGAACGGGTGTTCACACCGAGTCCTGTGGTAGAAGAGGGTTAGGTTAGGCTATACTCACATATACATATAAACATCGATCAGCTAACATAAACAGAAGCTCAACCAAACCTGAATTACTCGCAGGAACAAACCTGTTGCAGAAGCTCAAATGTGCTGCGTGACACACAAAAATGAAACTCATTGGTTCTTGCAAGAGTCAAGAAAATATGCTTGAGATTTCGTTTACCACAACTGAAGTATGAGTTGTTGAATGTTGAACATATGCCAAAATTCAATCTGTTCATCATCGATTGTGTCTCTTCAGAAAATTTGGACTAAACTGCTCAATGTATACTGTATGGATTAGTTTTATGACCTCTTTATGAACTTTTTGAATCATCAAAGTTTCAGTTGCATAGGCTGTCTATGGAGGGACAGAAAGCTCTCAGATTTCATCAAAAAGATCTTCATTTGCATTCCAAAGATGAAAAAAAGTCTTATGGGTTTGGAACATCATGAAGGTAAGTAATTAATGACAGAATTTTCATTTTTCGGTGAACTAACCCTTTAACAGTTGCTTAAGTGACGCATCACCCAGCCAAATGGCAGCATGGGAAAGCACCATTAGCAACTTAGCAACTTCAACTAGTTTTTTGTTTACTTTTTCAAAAAAAAAAACATTGTTTCCTTTGTCTAGTGATGAGTAGATAGAACGTCATTGAACTCATGCTGAGCTGTTAGATATTGTGTGGTAAATTTAAGGGTTTCTTGAACCATTTTATTCACAATAGCTTATATATGGCACCATCTTGTGGCCTCTTTTGATATACACCAAAAGGTTAAAACCAAGAAATTTTTCTCTTAAAGACATAGTTCATGCAAAAATATAAATTATGTCATCAGTTACTCACCCTCATGTCCTTCCAAAACCATATGACCTTCTTACTTCTGTAGAACACAAAATATAATTTGATTGAATTCAAAGTCTAGATGTGTTTGAGAAAGCATTTAAGTGTAATATCTGTATTATGCAGTGGAGATCTTTATGTCTCTGAAGCAAACTTTCAAATGCCAATGAAAAATTATTAGAAAGTGTCCCACATATGTGGATTCCCCCTGTAACACACAACAGGAAAATGTGTTGTTTCAGACGCCTCTGCCACAGGAAAGACAGATGAGCTCTTTATAGAATCTGTCACAAAGAGCACACAGCTTTTGCTGAAGTGGAAGTAGAGCAGAAAGGACACAAACTCATGTTTAAAGTTGACAGTGGAGCTCAGAATAATACAGTAGCAGCAAGAAATAGATGTGATGTTTACGGTCACTATCTTATTTAGTAAATTGTCAGGGTATGAACTCAATGTACTGAAAGATGCAAACTCACATGCACAAAAGACTATTCTAAACAAGTATTTAAGCAAAACTGTGCACAATCTTTAGACTTGTTAAATGTAACTTTTGGCTCTGTAGCGGTTAAAAAAAACACAACTATATGTATTTTGTGGAAGAACATTGTTTTGGTTGTGCTTTAGCTCTGCCTGATGAATATGGTTCCCTTTGAAGATCAGTCTCTCGACATTGCGTCACAGCTGATGCTATGCGGAAACTCCCTTTCTCCGAAAATGCTGAAGCCTGATTAAATCACACTATTGCATCGCAATAGCCAGTGGTGCTTGAGCGATGGGCGGGTCCAACCTCTATATAACTTGGCGCCGAACGCCAGTACCTCAGAATCTTGAAGTGAATCTACTTCACTTTGAAGGCTACTTTGCCATGGACCTTCGCACCTGAGTGGACGACGCAGAAGAATCGATCCCCTCCTCCGATCCGAAGAAGAGGAAGAATATGTCGCTACAAGGATGCTGCGTGTGTGACGTGCCCATTGAGCTGTGCTTGGGCTGCGCCTATGCTGAAGTGGCTTTGGGAGAGTGTGATTGCCATTTCAGTGAGGATCTGCCAATCAAGACTCTCCATGCGAGGCTTGCTGTTGTCCTTAATAGCGACTCACTTGCTGTTGCACCTCCCCTTCCCGCCGCCGTCAAGTTGTGGGTGGGGAGGCCGCAACAAGCTCAGTCGGGAGGCTCCCTTGATGAGCTGACAACAGAGTTGTCCCCCAGAGCCCCTGGTCTCCTATACTTAAGACAGCCTTCACCATTCTCCTGAAGTGTGGGACCTAGTCTCCTTCAATTCTGGAGAGGATGATGCCATGTCAACTAACTCCTCTAACCCAGGTACTTGGTCAGAAGCCCCAATGGCAGGCGCCGTTTCAGTAACCCCCATGGATGAGGAATTGCTGAATATCCTCACCAAGGCTGTTGGCAATCTGGGCCTGGAGTGGTCAGCCACGGAGCAGCCTTTGAGAAAGTGGATGGACGGTTCTTATCTGTACGCGGCCCATCAGTCAGACACCCCTCAGAGACCAGCATTGTTCTTCTCTGAAGTCCATGCCCTCATGGAGCTTCCCTCATTCAGCCCAAGCCCATGCCTAGGGAACCCATGTCCTCTCTGTAGTCAAGGGGGCGGACAAGTGGGGTTACACCTGCTTGCCTCCTGTCAAGGAGGCCATCGCAGCTCACTGGTGTCCATCCCATGGATGGAAATCCAACCCGTCTGTTCCTTCAAAGCCATGTAGGACTACTGCCTACGTGGTGGCTGGACATGCAGCATCTGCCCTCAATACATTCTGCAATTCTGCAAGTGTTCCAGACCAGGCTCCTGAAATCCCTCTGAGTCTTTACGTGTATGCTCTTCCTCTGTCAAAAGATTCTGAGGTATTGGCGCTCAACAAAGAGTTATATATAACGGTTGGACATGCCCCTAGTCCAAGAGCCGTTGGCTATTGCATGATTCAAACAGGTTTCAGCATTTTCTGAGAAAGGGAGTTTCCCCACAGCGTCAGCTGTGATGCGATGTCTCGTTCCCTCCTCTCAGGGAACCATGGTTACTTTCAGACACTTTCCTAGTGCTCATGAAACATTCACTACTAGTCTTAAGAGAAATATAGATCATTTAGATGGAAATGATCTCAAGCTGACTAGCTGATGACGTTACTGTAGCTTTACCTAGTAACAGACACGGTACTTCCTTGAAAATAAATTCCAGCACAGCGCTACAACCATAATGAAACAGCCCTTCACAATAGACAATGCTTTACAATGAACTCTGTTAGAGAGCTACATATGACAATTTATCTGTTCATTAAAATACCTTACTCACTCATTGAGTAATAAAAACACCATCATGTTCACGTTGCTTTTACATTTCAAATCTCTGTTTTCACCATCTCAGAGAAGCCAAGCCAATGTTGATTCTTGTTTTATTACGAGCTCTGTCGCTTTCTCCTTTTGTCAGCAGACTCTCCTCTGTTTGGCGCTTGTTTAAAAGGGTGATTCCCTGGAGGTTGGAGATTTATCTGCTCTGTGTCAAAATTTCTCGCTCGTTGTAACAACTAACCTATGCCACTCTCACACCATACAGGGAGCAACTTTTCTCTATATACAGATATGCCGAGACGAGCACGAGTGAGTGATGCATCTACGCATTTCCCCATGAAAAACATCTCATCAGGTCTAAAATAAAAACACTTTCAAGCTGCAGTCTGTAAGTTTTGCCTTTGTCGCCATCTCAGTTTGAAACCTGCAATTGCAGATATTTGCAGAATTATCAACTTTACGTGGGTTGTGCATCGGCACGGCTTCTCAGGACAGATGAATCTAATGTTTTGAGGTGTATGTGTAGGCTGTGAGTCACCGTGCCAGTGTGGATATTCACTGTACTTCAGACTTACACATACTACGTCTTGGAAGTATGTCCAAAATAATAGGCTTCACCGGAAAATGTCATCTGAACAAGTAAGTAACATGTCTGCCACTTTTGTTCTGACCCACTGTTACATGGTTGTGTATATTTATATTTATTTTGAAGACCCATAGGTGGTGTTGAGGTTTGGCATTCTTGATTGGCGGAAGCAGAGTGATCTCACCGAGTTTCCGGGATAAATAGCGTGGATGGCGACAATTGAGTCTCTCTCTCACTGGGCTGATCTCGCTGGTCTCTCTCTCTGCGGTTCCCTTTGATTCCTCGTCATCCGCTCTCATCGCTTTCTTGGAGCGATTAGTCTTTTGTTATAGTTTAGTTTGCATCCTTAGTGTTTTCATTGCTTTGTTTTATGTGTGTTCTTTATATGGTTAATGCTTAATTTTATGTTAGCAGTAACAGGTAGTGGAGTTAATTAAACAGGTCACTGTTTATTAATGTAGTAAGTATAGTGAAGGAAGCAGAGGTCCGGAAGACTCGCTTGTTTTTACTTTATCGGAAGCCAGGTAAGAACTACTGGTGAGAATAACCAGGCAGGCTAGTTCTTTGTTTCTTTCGCTGTTTTCCCTACCTGCTTACTGTTAATTCTTTTGTTAATATTTGTCTTATCTTATTTGTAACATTATTTATGAATTATTGTGTTTATTCCTTTTTTGTATTATAATTAAATGAAGGCGATTATTGTCCTGAAAATTCACAATCAGTGTCCGTGGCTCTTACATGTGTACGGTTCGTGCCCTTTATTGGAGTTATTTTATTTAACGAGCTGTTAATTCGGACATGGGCCATAACACCAAGTGAAGAAAAAATAGAGTTTTACAATAAATCTGCCAATGGTGATTAAATCTAATGATCACAAAGTTAGCTCATATCACGTCAAACTGTGAATTATTATTATTATTGTTATACTTTGTTCTCAAATTGTTAATGTTAGCAACATTGTGTGACTATGCGTATTTAAAGGTGCAATATGTAATATTTTTGGAGTAAAAAATCCAAAAACCACTAGGCTAGTGTTATATATTTTTTTCACTTGAGTACTTACAATATCCCAAATGTTTCCAACTATTTGTAAATCGTAAGAAAATTGCAATTTTATCCAAGGCTCTGGGACGTGTGAGGAGTCGCCTGTCAATTGCGTTATACCCACGTTACCCTCAGTTTCCGATTTTATTTTGTAAAAACCATGGAAACACCAAAGACGCTTTAATATATTACATGTTTTAATAGACAAGGGAACAACTGTTTAGTTACGTTTATAGACAGAAAACTAATCATTGTTATATAGCTCAACACGTTTAGTCTTATTGTTTAAATCTAATTTTCTTGATTTTTTGCGAGTACCATGCTTTACCATGCCTCAGAGAAAAACACTGTTTTGTCAAGTAGCTAACATAGCATAATCAGATGCAGCTTTATTTTTACTAACAGTAATACAGAATTTTCTTCATTATAGAATATGTTTTAAAATTAATTGCATGTCATTTATCAACACAAGCCATCCAGCATTTAATGATATTCTAAAATCGATCAATCTTACTGCAGTGTGTCTCAAACATATGTCTCACAGCAGCCGCTGAGTGAACGCACAGAGTAACGTTATAACATCATTTTCAACACACTCAAATGTATCTAATATGATAAACAGAGCTGTGTTACCTCATACTCATGACCGGAAAAGCGGAAGCAGCGCCGGCGACTGTGACATAATAAAAGTTCCACTGCTCGCGGCGTGTGTTGCGCAATCGCTCCAGCGTCCTCGTTCAGCTCCCACAACACTCGGTCCTGCTCTGCTTCATACTACAGTAATGTTAATAATCTCATCCATGAACATGATTTCTTCCTAAGTCCTATCACGATTGTTTCCACCGGCTGTGATGTGAAGACCACATGTCCCAAGATTCCGTGCTCAAACTTGCCGTCATCAAGCTACGCCTTTGTTTTGAATAGGCCTCTAACGGACAGAAATCCTACATATTGCACCTTTAGAGTGTATTGTCTAAATAGTATTATCTACTCAATGAACCATTAAAATCTTACCTGTCCAGCAGAAAAAAAGCAATCTCTGTGTCCATTTTAAACCCGTTCACGCCACCTTTCAAAAGCCCTGCTGATATTTATTCTTGTTTTCACACAGGCCCGGTCGCATTCCCTTTTTTGCTGTAGCCACTCCACAGTCCAAAGTCTTTTGCTGTTTACTACTGGTGATTCACCAGTTGTCATTGGTGATGGTCATTTTTACCTTACTTGATTACGCCATCAAAATGACGTTTAATTATTCCAGCTACTGTAAAAAGAGGCTACAAATGATCCACCACCTGCAGCATCCGGGACTCCTTCTTTATGTGTACAGAAGTGACGTAATGATCCAAAGGCAAATTCGTATTTCCAGCGGAAACCTACCAGTACCACTCAAATTAAAAAACATTATTACAAGCTCACCGTTGTGAATAGGGCAAAGGTAAGGAGTTAGTTTTGAACACTGGCTGGTTATATACTTCCTCAATAATTGATTTTGGATCATTTCTAACCAAAAAAAGTTACGGCCTGCAGCTTTAAAAACACTTACCCTGATTCACTATGGTGAGCCTATAATAAGACGAAAACACGTTTTGGAAGAATGAATGAATGAATGCATGAATGCATGAATGAATGAATGAGGCATTTATATAGCGATTTCTTATGTACTATTGTACACCCAAAGCGCTTTGCAATTATATCAGGGGGTCTCTCCTCAACCACCACCAGTGTGCAGCATCCACAGTACAATGGCACCAGTGCACTCACCACACAGCAACTGTAGGTGGAGTGGAGAGAGAGTGATAGAGCCAATTCACTGGATGGGGATTATTGGGAGGCCATGATTGATAAGGGCCAATGGAGGGAATTTGGCCAGGACATCAGGGATACACACTTACTCTTTATGAGAAGTGCCATGGGATTTTTAATGACCACAGAGAGTCAGGACCTCGGTTTAACATCTAACCCGAAGGACGGAAGGATTGATGTATTGACTCGTTTAAATTCTGTTAATTTTTAACAAAAAGAAAAAAAGATTAACCATTAGCCTTTATAAAGAGAATAGAAAATATATCTATAAAATAACTGATTAAATAACAAACTTGTTCCTCCACATGCTGTATAAATCCAAACAGGGACAAGAAGTGACATCACAGGAACAAGTTTGTGTTGGTCTAAAGTGGTGTTAAAAACAAGCAGTTCATACTGAGTGCTGCATAGAAAATAAACAGCATTCATATGCAATGAGTGAATGGTTCAGAATGGAGGAATAAAGAACAGAAGTATTATCACAAATTTTATTGAAAAATTAGTAGCAAAAACAGCTTGTTTTACAAAGTTGTGTCAAAATTTCTGTTTAATTGATTGGTTGTAGCATTGCTGTAAGTGAATGCTGCATATTAGTTCGAATGTTAGATTTTGCACTGTAATTTGTTAAAAAACTGTTCGAGATCTTTATTTCATTGTGAATAAAAGTGCACTGCTGCATAGATTTAAAGGGTTAGTTCATCCAAAAATGAAAATTTTGTCATTAATTACCTTCTAAACCCATAAGACCTTCATTCATCTTTGGAACACAAATTAAGATATTTTTGATGTAATCTGAGAGCTTTCTGACCTCCGATAGACTGCAATGTTATTACTGCTTTCAAGGCCCAGAAAGGTAGACATTGTTAAAATAGTATGCAGTAGTTCAACCTTAATCTTATGAAGCAACAAGAATGTTTTTTGCACACAAAAAATAAACACAAAAAAAAAGACTTTATTCAACAATTTCTTCTCTTCCATGTCATGTCTCCTATTCTGTTCACGTAGTAAACACAGTGCAGCACTTCCGGGTTCTACATCTGAACGCCGGCTCAATTTTGGCCGACGCTGTTCACGTGAGCAGTATGACGCATGCATGTGATTCTGACACAGAAGCCAGCCAATAATGAGCCGGTGTTCTGATGTAGAACCAGTTTGGAATGACATGAGGGTGAGTAATTAATGACAGAAATTTCATTTTTTGGGTGAACTAACCCTTTAAATAAAATATAAGTGCAATCAGCATGTTAATGCTTGCTTGATTTTCTTCCATAAATCATTTTTAAGCTGCTCCTCTTATGTTTATCCATAAAGCATTGGGTTACGGTGGTGTAATATAATTATATGAATTGGCTTTGGCCAGAATAGCATGTATTAAAGACATATGCAGGCAACGCAAAGCACATCAATCAATGCAAAACCTGGCTTGATATGTTAGCGGATGTTGTCATCTGAGCTCTGTGTTCTCTCCTCTGATTTCCCACGGTTGAATGCAGGGCAGCAGAGAGCCGAGTGGCAGCAGGGAGAAAGCAGCCACCCCACCAGCTTCTGCAACACCTTCTTGAAGGTCTCTCTGAGTGCTGAAGAAGAGAAGTAGAATATGAAAGGGTCGAGACATGCATTCAGCGTGCTGGTGAGCAGAGCATATTTTCTCCAATGGGCGCTGTAGCCGCCGAAATATCCCTCCACATGTGTGATGCTGAAGGGCATGAAACAGATAACAAAGACCAGAAGCGTTCCCAACGCCATCCCGATGGCTCTATACCGCTTCTTGGCGTTAACTTTGGATAGATGGGAGAGTATGCAGATGCACTTGATGTAGCAGAAGCAGCAGATGAGGAAAGGAATGCAGAAGAAAACAATAGAAAGCTCGAGGCGAACCGGCAGGAGGATCTTGAGCTGTTCGGCACTGAATTCTTCATAACAGGTGTTACGCGTCGATGGATCGGTGATGTTGGGGTTGAAATAGTTGTGGTATTGCATGACGTAAACGATGCTGCAGTGCGCCATGGAAACCACACAGAAAATGACACTGGCTATCACGGCATTTCGAGGGTTGCGTTTCAGCTTGTATTTAATGGGGAAAGCTACACCCAGGTATCGTTCCACGCTAATGGCCGTCAAGAGGAAGGTGCTGTTGTAGATGGTGGAGAAGAAGATGAATCCTGACAGCGGGCAGAGGAAGTACGGCATGGTCCATTTCATGTTGGCCGCCTCCACCATTCGAAAAGGCAGGAAAAAGAGGAAGACCAAGTCAGAGATGGATAAACTGAGTAACAGCACATCCATCGGGGTGGATTGCTGGCGGACCTTCTTGAAGAAAGTGTAAAAAGCCAAGATGTTGGCGGGAAGGCCTACGATCAGCGTGAATCCGTAGACCGCTAACACCAGGTTACTGAGACCCACCGTCCACGTCATCGTCACTGTAGATGTCACGAACACTCTGTAAGAAAAGACAGAGACGGTCAGAAAATGCAAGTATTTTACTGTAAAGTTGCATGCATTACTATGGAAGCCCATTTCTGCCACATAAAATCATACTGGAAAATTATAATTATGGCTTAAAATGTTGTAATTATGAGATAAAATGTCAGAATTATAAAAAATGTCAATTATAAAATAAAAATTTAATTTTGAGATTAAAAAGTCTTATGACAAAACTCAATTATGAGATAAAAAGTCAAAAATTACAACATACTATCAACCATGAGATAGTCATAATTATTACATAAGTCAAAATTCTAACATACTAATCATAATTATGAGATAATTATAAGTCATAATGACATAAGTCATATTTATGAGTAAAAAGGTCAAAATTATTACAGTCAATTAAGTCGATTATAAGATAAAGCCATAATTACGGCATAAAAGCCATAAGATAAATAGGCAAAATTATTTACAAAGTCATAATTATATAACATAATTTTGCCTACTTATGGCATTTATGCCATATTTCATAATTAATTCCATAAAGTCATAATTATGAAGGACAAATTCTAAATTGAGATTAAAAAGTCAAAATTATGACATAAAAAGTTAATTAGGATAAAAAGGTCATAATTATGACAAACTACACCATAATTAATTCCAATTATTGATGTAATTAGTCATAGTATAATAATGATTTATATTGTAATTTCGACTTGAAGCAAGAGCAATACATGCCCTCCAGAATTCAAACAGACTGACATTTAGACACTTAAACAGTGTGTTTAACTGATGATGTTAAGATTCTCACCCTTGGCTCCTCACAAAAATAAACACTTTTAGACATGACAGGAAGTTGATAAGCATCTCCTCAATACTAAAAATTGGCAAGTAAGGGTTTAAGTGGTCGACCAGTGGTCGAATTGTCAAAAATAATCTTAAACATATGATACATCACAATATTTTCCACAATGGTTCATGAACTTGTTGCTCAGATTTGTTTGTTCAGGCAGACAGATGAAGACACAGATGAATCTCGTTCCAACACAAAGTTTACTAATGTAATCCAAAACAGGCAAGAGCGTTTACACACGTAACTGTTAACGAGACCGGACAACTGAGAACTGAAGTAGAGTGACATAAATACAGATGATGGGGTGAACTCAGATGAAACAAATGAAATAATAATCACTGTAACCAAGGAGACAAACGAGTGGCGGGAATCAGAACAAAGATACGTGAATAAATGAAAACAAACTGAAAGTCCATGAAAATGAAAACAAACTGGACATAATGCCCCCTCCGAGTCTGTTATTAGAACAACAAAATAAACAGATGAAGGAGGGAGGGTGGAGGCTTTGGAGGTGGACGAGGAGTGGATGAAGGGCTGGCCAAAGGCAGGCAGGCAGACAGCATAAACCAGGGAAGAGATGACCAGGGAGGAACAGGAGGTGGTAGTAGCCAGTGAGGTGATTTATGTGGGCGGAGACCGGATGAACCCCAGATACCCAGGCAGGTAGCGCCTCATGGCGGTGTTGCCAGAGGGAGGACCCATGGTGGTACAGCATCCAACGCCTCCATGGGGACGGACGACAGGGACGTTGCTGAAGGGAAAAGAGTCCTGGGCGCAGACGAATGGTTGATGGATCTGTGCAAGACTGCAGGCATCGGCGGCCACGACGGAGCTGTCACGAAGACCACCCCCCGAGGTGGCGCGACTGAGGACTGTCGTGGAGCCTGAGGGAGGGCTGAGCCAGACTGAGCCTCAGGGGTGGAGAGCCGGAGCCGGAGTGGTGGCAGAGGAGGAGTTAGGACGATGGGCTGAGGTGGAGAGGTGTGGACAGTGGCTGGAGGCGAAGCCAGGCAATTCCCTAGCCCGGTCAAGGATGGCTCATTGGATGCCCCAGGTAAATCCCCGACGCAGTGAGGAGGTGAGGGGTTAACAATAGGGCAGACAGGAGACGACAAAGACAGGGCTGGAACTAGAAGTGGATGTGGAAGAGGGAGGGTGGGACCAACGTATCTATCTCCCAGTATAATATGCAGTCACATACTGCAGCGAGGTTGTGGGCAGGGAATTCCTCTATCATGGACTCATTGGCTGGCTCGCACACCAGGTCAGATGTAAAGGGGTCATGCTCTGGTGTGATGGTAGGCACATCCGCTTCTATTTGCGTTGACAGCTCCATCGCGGCAGGTACTGGCACTCCGTCTGTTGGGGGCTCAGGCTGTCGCTCCGTGACGCTCCGTGGCTCTGGGGTTGCTTTCTGCTGCAGTCTGGATCAGGGGTATGCACTTTCCAGACACTTGAGGACAGCATCCCTCCAGCAAAGTCCTCTGGTGTCTGGGAGGTCTACTGGGTGGTAGTAATCGGCCCCAATCAAATATAGCGATCGGAGGGTCTCGTCATCATAGGGGGAGAGGAGAGCAGAATTCCACGGTGTAGTGGATGAAGTCGAGACCCTTCTGGGCCAAAGCAAAAAACTGCGTTGCTAAATCGATTTGTGGTCCGGTCTTTTATAAAGCCTGTGTTCAGGCAGACAAATGAAGACACAGATGAATGTCATTCCAACAAAGTTTACTAATGTAATCCAAAACAGGCAAGAAAGTTTACACACACAACTGTTAACGAGACCGGACAACTGAGAACTGAAGTAGAGTGACATAAATACAGATGATGATGGGGTGAACACAGCTGAAACAAATCAACTAATAATCACAGTAACCAAGGAGACAAACAAAGCGAAGGTTCCAAATCCATGTTTTTTGTGTCAGAAGTAGAGTACGTCAGAAATAGAATGGAACATCAGTTTACCGTTGGGAATTTGTTGTGTTGCGCGGCATCCAGTGTAGACAGTATCACTGATTATAATGGAATCTGTTGTCTTTTGTCGCATCGTGCTGCTCACGTCCAGTGCTCACATGGTGTTAATCAATGCACTATATCTATGTTTGTTATTCTTTTTAATATTATGTAAGGGGAGCGTCTTAAACACTAATCAAAGAATCACCATACCTTCTGTTCTCTTCTTTTTTTTTTTAAGAACGCCAATAAGATGCTCTTGAAATCTTCTCTTGGCCATTTTGAACAGCATGAAAAAGGATGAAAGCTTGGATGACTTTGCGCAGATTGTTATAGCTTGAGTTCTGATTGGCCAATCGCCATTCTCTTTGGTTTAATTATCATACGTAGAGAATTTTTTAATTTGCATGATAGGTTTTACATACACTGCTAAACTAAAGGGGATGGTAAGAAAGGACGGTGATTTTACAGAGGAGATGCTTAAAATAGTTAAAGGAACTGACGTAAACCAGACAACAGTGCTAAATATGCATGTATGCTTGCAATAATAAATAAACATGCAGTATATTTAGGATATTCTCAGAAAATCCATCTCAGGAAATGCATCTAGGGACATTTCACACCTTCAGGCGTTGTTACTAAGAAAAAATAATTTCACAGCGCACATGCAGAGATCAAAATGCATGATTAGGGGATACATTTTCAGACCATTAGGGTATTTAGAGTATCTACACAACAGCTGATTACTACAAGCTACTAAAAATATATATGGTAATATATCAGCCTAGAAAGTACTGCGTAAGTAAAACAAATTTACAGCGTAACTTTCAGTAATTATAGTGTACCTATTCAGTTGTTAAGTCTGATGTCACACAGCAGCGCTTCTGGGTCCAAACGCCACAAGAAAACAACAAACTGTGCTAATATACAAACATGATGTGGTGTAATACTAACAAAAAATTATAATCATAACCTTTATCTCCATACCAAAATCTCAGATGGCCAGACAGTGATTCATCTTATAATATATTAATGTCTGTGAGCACGGAGACTGTTGTGTAGACTGTAAGTATTTTAAATGTTTAACTTTTTAAAATGTTAACTGTTTAATATGAATAAATAGCGCTCATAAACGGCCGTCGAGATGGCATTCTCAAGTGAAATGAGCCGGGGCTTGGACCCAGAAACGGCGTTCCTTTCAGTCGAAAAGAAATTAATGTTTTTGAGGAAAACATTCCAGGATTTTTCTCCATATAGTGGACTTCACTGGGGTTCAACGGGTTGAAGGTCCAAATGTCAGTTTCAGTGCAGCTTCAAAGAGCTCTACATGATCCCAGACTAGGAATAAGGGTCTTATCTAGAGAAACTGTTGAAGTCCACTACATGGAGAAAAATCCTGGAATGTTTTCCTCAAAAACCTTAATTTCTTTTCGACTGAAGAAAGAAAGACAAACATCTTGGATGACAAATTATCAGGAAATTTTAATTCTGAAGTGAACTAATCCTTTAAACTTGGGCTTCCGTATTTCAAGGAAAACTATTGCAACTTTTTTTTTTTTTTAAACACTGGGGAAATATACTTTTGTTTCTTGAAGTTACTGGGTAAGTACAATAAAAACACACACAGTCAGGTATTACTCGAAAACCTTTATTTGAAAAGCAACTTATTTCAAAACAGATTTACAACACCTCCGTTTCTCATGCTTGGCTTCCTCCTCTTGTTCCTTTTCTTGCTACTCTGTATTATGTATTAAAAGAAAATACAATACTACCAGAAATGTTTCACCATTTACTCATCAGTGGAAAAAATAGATAAAGAAGAAAAAGGAACAAGATGAGGAGGAAGTCAAGAAATAAAGGGGGTGGGGACAAAACCTGCTACTTTCTGTTAGGACTTCAGTATTTGAAATAAAGTTGATTTTAAAAAAGAGTAAATAAATAAATAAGAAGTGTTGTAAATCTGTTTTGAATTAAGTTGTTTTTCAAATAAAGGTTTCGGAGTCTGTGATATCAGATTGTGTATGTTTTTTTTTTTTTTTTATTGTATTTACCCTGTAACTTCATTGAGCAAGAGGGTAACAAGCACCACTTTAATTTACAAAATGCATTTCCTGGAATATTTCCAAACAGGTCAGCTGCAGATTTAAGCCATCAAATATTTCAGCCGCATCATGTTTATGGTCTATATGTATAAATCAATGTTTTAATTTTCAGTGTGCATCACCAGAGTGTGCAATGGAGAATGCAGGCTTTAAGTGTGTGAAGTGTGAAAAAAGGCCTTTATGACAGTTACAATTTTATTCTAATAACAATTTTAGAAAACTAACCAGCACTAACATTTTCAAGGCATTTTGTGTAACATTTTGTGTGTGCGCATGTATATTTAGCAACTTTACCAACATCTATGTTTCAGAACAATTTAGATTTTAGATATGTAAATGTAAAGATAAACTAGCAAATTTAAAAAAAAAAAAAAAAAAATGTATACATATTTATATACATTCCTGACCAAAACTTGGAGAAAAAAAAAAAAAAAAAAAAAGACCTACCTGTTGACGCATTAGAACCTTCAAAGAATCATCACAAACCAATCTGATGAAAGCAACAAAATATTTAAGAACTTACTAAATCAGTCCAGTATCAGAGACGTGGCAATGTGATGCTCCTATAGTCTTTATAGCTTTGTCTGATGATGTCACTTTGACACGTTATGTCTACCATGACAAAACAGGAAAGATGCAACACATTTGTCGTTTAACTGAAAGAGATTTTTTTCACAGCCACAGAATGCTTTTTTCTGTACATTGCAGAAATCTATAAATGCATGAACTTCTTCTACAAACATCTCAGTGAGAATTTGCTATGAAAGTTAGGTGGCTTAAGTGATGCTACGCACACAGTGTTACAAATAGAACAACATCAGATTGAATGAGTACAATTAAAATTGATTCCTGAGTTTAACATTGAGCACACAGGAATTCTATCAATTTTCATTGCTTTGTTCTTCATTACATCTTTAATGCAGATTTTTTCAAAGTACATGAAGCGTCTGATCAAACATTTGCTTTTCATCATGTTTTTTGATAGGCCTGTCAACAACCTATTTTACTTAAAGTCATTAACATTTTCCACATCATTTACATAAAAATAAGAGCTTAATTAATTACATGTCCGTTAGGTGGGTCTCCTTCATACTCTAAAGCACTGTAGCAGATTGCACTAATTGAGTGGCGTTACAAGAAGCATCTGTGAGCAGAAAGCTGAATAAATAGTTGCGAGAGGACAAATAGTGGCAGTCCATTATTTATCATTTAATAGTTCAACTCTGCCAGCCATCCTAATTCATTTGGATTTTGTTCGAGACTTCCTGTCTGTTGAAAAACACTGCATTGTGTTTTATTTTTAGACACTTGAGCGCAAGAAAAATCCCATAGCAGCATTGTTCCGATGGATGAAATTCACACTCTTATTCAGCAGCCACGGCTTTCACATGCCTACGTGACAGTTGTGCAGGAGAAACAAAAAGATCAGTCTTTTTATCAATAATGTGGTCTCTCCAACAAAATACAAAGATTTGTATGCCACAATAAGCGGAGGGCCAGAGGAATGGCTGAGCATTTGTTTCTTTCCTCCAGAGAAACATTGTGCTTTAAAAGAAAAATTTTTGCAGCGCAAATAGTGTTGAGCTGGACGAGCACTGCATTTTCTCAGCGTCTGGGTCTGCCTCTGTGGACCTGAGGGAGATGAGAAGCAGAAAAGAAAAAACAAAATGCTTCATTTGATATAAATCATGTCGAAAGGCCCTTTCACATCACCAGAGTCAGTGTTGCCCAATGAACTGAACTCAGCATCAACTACAGTGTTACCACAGTTTAAAAGTTCAATTTCAACTTTGACCCCAATATATGTTGGGGTGTGATAATCAATTCAATTTAATCTACCAGCATAAAATATATATATACACACACACTATTTAGTATACACTATACATTTGAGCACGTAACCCAACCCCTATACAAACCCATTTGTATATTTATAAACACAGGATATAAAAGGCAGATGCAACTACAGTCACAATTTATTCAAAAAGTACAAATATTCCAAGTGTTCTGAAGCCAAATGATTTGTGCGAGGAGGAATGGACCCAAAAGCGATAACCGTCTCCATCTGTCATCAAGCTCAGATCCACACAGTCAAAAATTGCCGCCAGAAGAAGGATTACACCAGCTCTGACTGTGAAAATAGCATTGGCTCTCGAGTGTCTTGCCACTGATTGCGTCATGCTGACATTTGGGTGTATGGTCAGTTTTTGCAACATGCCTGTTACGTGCTTTATATTCTTGAGAAGTGGTAGGTTTGGGGTGGGGTTATGTACTCCAAAATATCTATGAAAGTATACATATTTATAAAATCATTTCTACTTTTACAGATGCAAAGAATTAAATGCATATTGATCTGAGACAAAAGGCAAAGAACTGAAAAACAACAGTTGAAAAATGCTAAAGGGGCACCCTGTGCATTAAAAAGTGACACTGAGAGGGAGGTGGTGAACATGATGGGTGTGAATGTGTTGTCCTTTACTGGCATCTGATGCTTATTTAGCATTTTCCTGTAACTTGTAGTTGTAAAACTTTAGCGTTAACTGTAGAAAAAAAAAGTCTCATTTTGCCCAGGAGAATGTGAAATGGGTTGCTGTTCAGTGTTCAGTCTGAATAGAAGCAGATTGGAAACTAATTTGGTAACAAGGTGTGAAGGAATTTTTAATTAAATATAACTAACATTCCTCTTTTTTTGCATGATTAACATTTGAATTAACATCTGTATGCATATGAAAACTAAATGTCCCCAACCCAAAGTGTGTCTGCGTGTTTGAATATATGAAAAAGAGAATGCAAAAAAAGTCTGCTCTCTAAAAAGTTAATCAAGTTAAAGCAGGAGACAACAGTGCAAACGTTTTGGCTGTCTGCCTACATCTGTGTAACAATTCACTTGTTCTCAATGGTTATATAAAAAAAACGCTACAAATCTTCAGGCGATCAGGCAAGAATGCCACTCGTAAACATTTCGCCCAGAAAAAGAAAAAAAAGAAAAAAAAAAAGAAAAAAAAAAAAAAAAAAATATATATATATATATATATATATATATATATATATATATATGCATCATGCAAGATCAAAATCTTCATTTAAACCCAAAGGAGACATTGCATGCAAACTACATTAATAACTATTGATTTTTACAACGGAGTGAATCAATACTGAATTTACCTAATGACACCACTTTCTTTAAGAGCTGCTGTGAAGCCAAAATTATTTACCTGTTATCACTATAAAGCTGCTTTGTTATGCTATGTGCATTGTAAAAAGCACTATATAAATAAAGGTGACTTGACTTGGATTATGATCACCTGAAGATTTGTAGCCAGGGCCTAAAAATAACACTCTCCAAGTGCCAAATGTGAGTGTTGGCGAGTATATGAAACTGTCAGTCGCCAGATGGCCGGTAACATTATGAATCCTAACAATGCAATGTTATGAGAACATGAACAAATGTGAACGACGCTCTGTACAGATGACCTTTACAATGTAAATATTCAAGCACTAGAACACGTGAAAGGGCGCACTATGTGGGAAGTTCAACATCCAAAACATCCGTAACATGCACCCTGAAAGCCATGTCTCAGGCAGCTTTTAAGTTATATGCTTGAATGATTATGAAACTATAAATGAAAAGTAACTGCAATACTTCCTTTGTTTGTTATAAGATAAGAAAACTAAGCAACAGTTGTGAAAGTTAGTCTCTTGAGTTTGATACTTTTGTGACTTCAGTGAATAAGAGGAAGAATGCTAGGAGACAGCAAAAGCGACAGAGCAAGGACATCTGGCTTATGAAGCATGAGTTGCAAAGACTGATACTCCTACAACAGAAAGATTGGATTATACAGGACATTGATCAATTGATGAAGAATATGGAATTTCCCAAAAGGTAGTATGTTTGTTTGTTTGTTTGTTTTTATTGCCACATCAGCATCTATGGCTATTTTCATGGCAAGAACAACATTAAAATAAATAAACATAATTAGCACAGTCATAGTAAAAAACATCAGTTGATAATCAACTCACATAAATATAACAAACATTATATACGATTTTTCATTTTTTTTGATGAAAACATTCCAGGATTATTCTCCTTATAATGGACTTCAATGACCTCCAAACGGTTGAAGGTCCAAATTATAGTTTCAGTGCAGCTTCAAAGGGCTTTAAAAGATACCAGACGAGGAATAAGGGTCTTATCTAGAGAAACGATCGGTCATTTTCGAAAAAAAATTTAAATGTATATGCTTTATATAAACAAATGATCGCCTTCCGAGTGCTTCCGCCAAAACCGTACTTTCGTATTCTTCAAACGCTGTATGTCCTACGCCTTCCCTATTCTACTTATGAAAAAAAATGTAACTGGCGCTGCATTTAATTTCTTTTTGACTGAAGAAAGAAAGACATGAACATCTTGGATGACATGGGGGTGAGTAAATTATCAGGAAATTTATTTGAAAGTGGACTAATCCTTTAAGATCGTTCCTGGTGAAACATTTTTGAAAACATCCACTAAAGAACTTTGTGTAAAAAAACGTTCCAAAACGGTGGTATAAAAAGTCTTGAGGAGTGAAATGCTTCTTCAGATGCTGCCTGCAATAGGCAAACAAGGATACCTGATACCAAGGGTCGCTTAACTACGGTGACCACGAGGGGACATGTTCGTTCACTCAGTTTGGTTATGGCCACGACACATCACGTTCCCACAAGTTAATATGTCGTGGCCACGACAAAACCAAGTGAACTGAACATGTCCCCTCGCAGTCACCGTACTTAACGGCATCCAACATTGCAGTTTAGAGTTTGACTACAGCTCTTAGCTTAGCGCAGGGGTGTCCAAACTTGGCCCTGGAGGGCCACTGTCCTGCAGAGTTTAGCTCCAACCCCAATTAAACACACCTGAACCAGCTAATCAAGTTGTAACTAAACATACTAGAAACAGGTGTTTTGGAGCTGGCTGGAGTGAAACTCTGCAGGACCGAGTCTGGCCACCCCTGGCTTTGCGGATTTTAAGTTTTATTTTTGCATTAAATGCTTTGTATTGTAATTAATAAAATAAGTGTATTATTAGTGTTACGATTGCCTTCTGTGAGACTTTACTTATAAATACAAACGGAGCCTAAAAAAAAAAAAAAACCACAAGGTAGTCTTCTACATCATTCCTGAAGGACTTTAACCTGGGTGAGTACTTTATGGTTGGATTTGACTAACCTAATTTACCTGAATAATCCTAGGGTTAAATGTGTCTCAATACTGACAAGTGGGGTCCCTGTGGAATACCATGAAGGAATGTGGCCAAAACAAGACATCTTAGGAGGTTGAATAATAATAAAAAGCATTTTGAACCTTTACATCATACGCTGACTGGGTTTTGGAACAGAGTGTCACTAAAACTTGGATCAAGTCACATTTATTTAAACAGCACTTTATACAATACAGATTATTTCAGAGTGGCTTTGCGGTAAGAAACAGTGCATTTTTAATGTAGTTAAATAAAGTTAATGAGGATGAAAAATGAAGTTAAAACTGATTAATTTTTTTTGAAAAGTTAAATGGAAAAACATGTTGCCATGTCTTATTGATCATTTTTTTTTTTTTTTTTTTACACTGTAGCACCCAAGGATCATGACAAACTTGTGCATTTCACTCATTTAAAGTTACTAACCTGTTGCATGTGCATTGGGTGTCCATGCATGGGATGCATTCCTGGCAATCGTTGAGGGCTCGTATGCCACACTCGAGTCTGTCTTTGCATGTTTGGAGGTCTGTGTCTGTGTTGCACTTTCACAGGCTGGATGTTACGCGGCCGTTGCACGCGTTCACGTGGAAGCGTCTGGAACTCGGCCGGCCTCAACACTGGAGGTGGAGTAGGAGGCCTCTGACCTGCTTTGTTGGGCTGCTGGATGGGTTGAGAAGGTCCAGGGTTCTGCAGAGCAGCTTGAGTCTGCTGGATCCGGTTGGTGAAAGGGTTATCGGTCTGGGTGGGGTGTTGTTGTAGTGCAGTAAGAGGAATTGATGGCTGAGCCACGGTCTGATGTGGTCTGGTGGCAGTTTGTGTCTGAGGATGTCTCTGAGATGTAGTCGTTCCCAAAGGTGGACCAATATGGATTGGATTCTGACCTGGAGAGGTTCGGATTTGAGGAACTGTAGTCTGTATTTGCGGCTGTGTGCTGATGCTCTGTTGTAACACTTGCCTCTGCACATTTGGGTCCATTTGAGATTGGTTGAGCATGTTGGGAGCGATTGGTCTTTGGAGGTCTCCTCTTTGGGAAGCAGAAGGAGCTTGGATTGTCCTGCTTGCAGGTGCAGTCTCCCGGGATCTCCGACCAGAACGACCCCGCCGTGCATTTCGTTGTGGAGATCTATGCCGCCAATCCGAGGATCCACTGCTGTCCGAGCTGTCAACTTCACGGTTGGGGTACGCCGGCGTTCCCTGCAAACGGTCCCAAGGCATCTGCTGGAGATGCGTGCTGGTGCGTGTGTCATTGAACTGGTTGTTGGTCCGAACAGGGTTTGAATGTCGAGTTAGATCCTCTGCTGATGATTGTGAGTTGGCAGCTCGGCGATTTGCACTGGTTTGGTTGGTAGGGTGCGAGCGGCCCGTCTGAATGAGGCTGTTGGGTTGGCGAGATCTATTTGTTGAAGCATTATTGAGCATTGTCTGTGTTTGATTACCCAAACTCAAGGGCTCAGAGTTCAACAAAGCAGTCTGAGAAAGATTTTGATGGTTGGCGTTCGTACGTTGACTATGTAGTGCACTTTCTCTCTGGTCTGCATGTTGCCGGTTTGCCTGACTTGGTTGGTTTGCTTCTGGAGGGTATGTGTTCAAGTTGACATGCACCGTTTGAGGTTGTGCATTGTTAAGCTGGTCAGTACTTGGCAATGTGTTGAGGTTTACATGAACTGTATGGGCAAGTGCACCAGGCTGAGAACTACCCGTTTGTATGAGAATATTAGGATTGTTCTGGACAGGCTGTGGGAACGACCTCTGAGGGTCATTGTTTGGATATGAATTGTTGTTTTGATGCCCATTGTCTGGGAGTGTACTAAAGTTGTGGTGAAATGCATCTGTGTTCAGATGGCCATTATGATGAAGTGGGTTGGAGCTGCTGGGAATGTTTTGTGGCATTGTGTTGATGTTCCCATTGTTGTTACTGGCAATAAAGTTCTGTGGCAGTGAGTTGTGTAATGTTGGATCAGGGTGGTTTTCATTGACAAGAGCTCTGTTTGCAATCTGAAAAAGAGGCATTATTGAAAAAGATGTCAAGGCTGGACAGCATCATGAACTTTGCAATGAGTTCAAAGTACTTTTATGTGGCTATTAGGTTTTCTAAACGACATTATACTAGCGAGTATGAAAGTGTTAATATAAAGATGTTGTAATACCATCTTAAGAAGCAAAAACGGTGCTAGAGTTGAAGTTTTTCCATTCATTGATGTGAATCAATTCAGAAACTGTCAAGTTTAATCAATCAATTCAAAACTCAATGATTTGTTTGTCATCTGTAGAAAATGTTTGCAATATCCGTCTTGCATCAAAATCTTTTAGTAAAATATGTGTCCAAAAGTTGTTGATTACTTTGTATTGTTATATTGATTTATTTTAGTTTTATGTTGTTTTGAATAATACATAATTCAATATATATTATATAAATTACATAAATTATTAGTAAAAGTTATTTATATATTATATATATATATATATATATATATATATATATATATATATAACTATATAATTTTATACAAATTATTATATTTTAATATATTGTATATTGAATATTTATTATACAAAACATATTAGTAAAAACGATGTTTTTAAACAATTCATTTACTTTTAATAACAATAATAAATGTTTTTATTATTATTAAATAAAAATGATTATTATTAAGAATAAAAATCATCATTATTATTTGTAAAATAAATAAAAATATTGTAAAAAAAATAATATATATATATATATATATAAAATATGAAATGTGTATAATATATATATATATATATATATATATATATATAAAAATGTGTATAATATATATATATATATATATAATATAAAATGTGTATAATATATATATATATATATATATATATATATATATATATTATACACATTTTATATATATATATATATATATATATATATATATATATATATATTTTACAGCCCTAAGAGGTATTAATCTACATTACACAGAACACAGTAGGAGAAAGTGGCACTGTCTTACTGTGGTGCCTTCATTCTGGTTTGTCTTCTGATGTCCAATAGCATCTCTGAGTGTCCGATCAACTGTGAATATGAGCATATGAGCATGTCAGAGCCTTCAGCATCATAAAGCAAAAGAGCAGACAGAAGCATTTAGGAGGGACATACCATTTCTTTGTCGCAGGAGCACAATAATGACAACAATAATTATGATGAGTGCAACAACACAGGCAACAACAATTCCTGCTACGGCCCCTCCACTGAGACATGTACCTGTGAAGCAGGAGGGTGAGCACATGATTTTTACATTGTACATTTTAAAACTTTAGATTAGCAAGCACCCTAAGAACAGAAGACATAAATGGAGCCAGGGCATAAAGGGCAAAGAAAAAAATCATCACATAAACATCAATAACGGAGCAAACAGGAGAAAGTATCCTGCAAAGAAATATAGGCAGATGGAAATTATGAGTCCTTCCAGTATGGTGACACATGAATTTATCAATCCTGTAGTTGATTACTCCCTCTCCGGTCAAGAAAATGAATGTCAGGCCAAAGAATGAACTGACAGCTGCATCCGTCACTTTAGTGCCATAAAGAGCCATTGACTCACCCACAATAGCCAGGTCTATCTGCTGCTTTGATGCCCCTCCTGTGATGTCATTCCGTGCAGTGCAGGCATACGTGCCACTCTGATTGGTGGAGAAGATCTGCAGATTCAGCACGCCACTCCCTGATTGGCTGGCGGTCACCGGCTGGCCGTTAAGTTCCCATGAGAAGGAGGCAGGAGGTAGAGAGGTAGACGTACAGGTGAGACGCACCGTCTGCCCCACTGTTGCATCTCCACCGCCAACACACTCACTTGAGGTCTTAGTCAACTGTGGGGCATCTGGACCATCTGATGAACCAACAATGTTAAGATTAAAAGGCTTAATGACAATTTACCATGACCTCAAAAGGCTGTAAAGCTGGTCAGTATGACAAATCTTGTATCACTGTATGAGTAATTCTATTAAATTATTTTAATATATTGTTTCTTTAAGTAGAGCAGTTTGAAAATAAGCAGCAGAGATACTGGATATATCTGGGGGGCCTTCAAATATTGTCTAGATTATCCAAAAAACACCATATATACCAATCTGGAGTTGCATTTCCAGCCGAAAACTGTGATATATACAGTTACTGTGAAATTCAAAATAGATAAATTCATTAAAAGGTGACTAGTTTCTGCAACAGTGACACAACATTAATTGTTAATGACTCACAGTACACACTGAGGGTGGCCTTGGCTGTTTGGGCACTGACGGCGTTGCTGACGGTGCATGTATACTCCCCTGCATCATCTCTCCTGGCTGACTTGATGATCAGAGATCCAGCGCTGATAGTAATGCGGGTGTCAGAGGACAATGCAACGCCTCCTTTACCCCAAACCACACTGACCTCTGAACCCGCAGACCAGCTGCAACTCAGCGACACATTTCCACCTTCCAGAGGCAGAGCAGGCAGAGACAAACTCACTCCGTTCACAGCATCTGAAGATGGAAAACAAGCACAAGGTATGGAAGCTTGTTTATGTTTTCCTTGTTTGTTTATTCTTGCAATTCTGATTTTTTTTTCTCAGAATTCTAAGTTTACATCTTGCAATTCTGACTTTCGTTCTTTCATAATTCTAAGTTTACATTTTGCAATTCTGACTTTCGTTCTTTCATAATTCTAAGTTTACATCTTGCAATTCTGACTTTCGTTCTTTCATAATTCTGAGTTTACATCTTGCAATTCTGACTTTTAAACAGAATTCCGAGAGAAAAAGACAGAATTGAGATGTAAACTCAGAATTCCGAGAGAACATCTCAAAATTCTGGCTTTTTCCTCTCGGAATTCTGAGTTTACATATTGCAATTCTGACTATTGTCCTTCTGGAATTCTGAGTTTCTCACAATTCTGACTTTTGTTCTCTTGGAATTCTGAGTTTACATCTCACAATTCTGGCTCTCTCGGAATTCTGACCTTTATTCTTTTGGAATTCTGAGTTTCTCACAATATTGACTTTTTCTTGGAATTCTGAGTTTACATCTCACAATTCTAGCTTTCTCTCTCGGAATTCTAAGTGTACATCTTGCAATTGTGGCTTTTTGTTTACCAGAATAATTCTGACTTTTTTCCTCAGAATTCTGAGTTTAAATCTTACAAATCTGACTTTTTCCTCTTGGAATTCTGAGTTTACATTTCATAATTCTGTTATTATTTCCGCCACAGAATAAAAAAATAAAAAAGGTAATTGCAACGGTCTCACAATTGAGAAGAAAAATCTGAATTGTGAAATAAAGAGTTGAAGTTACCTTTTTTTTTTTTTTTTTGTGGAGGAAATAAACTTCCATAACAAGGTGAGTAAACAATGTAAAGAAAATTTGGTAACACTTTACAATAAGGTCTCATTTGTTAACATTAGTTAATACATTAACATGAACTAACAGCGAGCAATGCATTTGTTACAGTATTTATGTTAGTGAATAAAAATACCGTCGCTCATTGTTTGTTCATATTAGTTCACAGTGCATTAATGTTAACAGATGCAATTTTTGATATTAATAATGTATTAGTAAATGTTAAAATTAACATTAGTTAAGATTAAATACTGTAGAAGTATTGTTCATTCTTAGTTCATGTTAACTAAAGTAGTTAAATGATGTTAACTAGTGAAATCTTATTGTAAAATGTTACAGATTTACATTTACATTACAAAAAATTACATTTTTAATGAACTATTCTTTTCATTAAGCATTGTGTTCATGTGTAGCATCATACCAAACACCTTGAGCTGCACTGAACGGGTGTTCACACCGAGTCCTGTGGTAGGAGAGGGTTCAACAGAGACGCTGTAGTTTCCAGAATCACGGAGCTGGCTGTTAGTGATTTTGAGCTGAGTGGCAGTGACAGACATTCTGCCCTGATACTGCGGGATGGATATTACAACAGGATTACCGTTTACCCACATCGCCAGTGTAGTCCCTCCACTATCAGTCCATCTGATAAGGGACACATCAGACACTGTCTGTAATGTAAAGATGGCATCTTTTCCTGATGCCACCAACACAGGTGTCTTCTCAAACTGAACTGGAACAGGGTCCAGACACACAGCAGCCAAAGGCAAACCTATGGAGAGTTAGTAGGGTAAGTTAGTGAAAGCTACTTCAACAGTTCATACAGAGGCCCTAAAAAGTATTTGTTCACTTACAGACTTAAAAATGTATTTACATTACATTAGAAAAAAAAAAAAAAATGCTGCATATTTTCTTCATCATGTTTCCTCAATGATGACAAAAAGTTTTAATGTAAATATGATTTTAAATAAAGTCAGTTCTTCTTAAGTTCACACAGATGTCCTTGTAGAATGAACACAGGTGTAGTTCTTCAACCACACTATACAAACACAAAGAAAGAAAGAAAGATAGCAGTAAAAATGCGAATGTATCTGAAAGAAATGCCTTCAGAGAGGTGTGGCATGAAAAAAGTGAGAGACTTGCAAATGATGAACATTAAAGAGCACAAAAAAAATGCAATACGCCATTCAGACAGTGCAGAATGCTGCAAAACAAGAACTAGGTGTGACACAAACTACAGTACATGTACATCAGACCATTAAAATATGTCTTGCATCGGTCTGCGAATTTTGGCATCAGTGTTTTGAAGTGATCACCTGATAATCCAGAAATTTCTAACCCTAAGATGTTGGTTATTATATGAACTACTTGTACTGATACCTCTATTCAAATTATTATTATTTTCATTTTGCATTAGTTATCTATTACAAGTATTTTTTTTTTTAGGTTTGTTGATGTATATCATTCAAATCTATTTTCAGTGAAAATGTGCAATAAAGTGCTCTACAAATGAAGTATATTGTTGTTGTTGTTGTTGTCTAATTTAGACAGAGTACTGTGAAATGCACGTGTGAATCTTCTACAGAATCACATCTGACAATCATAACACAGATTGAAGAGACAAACTCACTTATCAGTGTGAAAACAACAGGATGCAGCAGTATGTTCATGTCAGTCTGGAGGGCCTGAGCAAAAACATTTAATTAGTTTCCAGATGTTTCATTCAATCACACATTAAAACACATAAATCATAATAAGAGACACTGTCCAATTAAAAGAGATACTGACATCAATCACTGTCTCATATAAGGGATTGCTTTAACAACAAGCTACAATTCAGTGCTCAAACAAAACGAAAGAGCCTGCGATTATTATAGCATAAAAATGAGAAGTTAAAGCTGTTATATAGACTCACTAAGCAGTCTTCGTTTGGTTTTCATTTTCGTCTTTAAATCCGTGTGTGGTTTCGGCAACAAGACGACACGTCGTTTTCACTTCCTGAATTACCTGTCAACGCCTCCCCTCAGGTATCAACACCTGAGAAAGAGTGAAATAAACGCCTTTGCGAATGTACAAAATAATGTAGAAATAAACACGAGTTGTTTCGCCCCCGAATGATTTACAAAAAGTTCTTTAATTTATTGCTACATAAAAATCACACACAATGTCTCGTGCCCTGCATGACAGTGTGCCCTGACTGACTAAACCACGCCCACTCATCATACATATATATATATTATATATATATATATATATATATATATATATATATATATACACACACGTTAGAAATTTAATAATTAATTAAATTTAAAAAAAAGTCTCCGATTCAAATTTGTTCATATTTTAAAAATGACCTCTTGACCAATGTTTTTCCTACTTATTCCTTATTACAATGTTTTAGTATATTCATCGTTGCTACAATATGTTCTAGTATATACGTCATTAAAATCTACTATTGTATTTTTGATAGAACAAACGTTTAATAGAACTTCAACTTTTAAATCATAAAACTTACGTCAGTTTGACGTTATGTCATGGGTGTGGTTATAATTGATGTCATTGTCACGCTTTTACCTGCACATGAGGATAAGCAGTTAATCCTTCTCCTAAAAACTCTTTTCGTTTCTGGTAACAAGGGCTCAGTACAACAGAAAGACAGTAAACACGGAGTTTAAGCTTCGAAAGTCAAGGTAAGATTGTTTATTTAGACTTGATGGTCAACCAGTCAGGTTCACCTGAATGAAAAAGACTTTGAGGGAGGGAGTTAATCAGAAATAAGAAAGGCAGAAATAATTTCTAATGATTTTTCAGGTGTCATGGGATCTTGGATGCTGGTTTGGATTCTGTGTATCACCACAGTCATTCTGAGTGAGTCTGGTCAAATATCAACTAGTTCAGAAACTAGTCAACTAATAAAACCTGCTTGGGCATGTAATATTACTTCAAAGACTATTCTAATCTCTTTTTTAATCACTTTTCTGGGCAGCAAAGAACAGTAGTCTTATGCACAAACATAAATCTAATCAAAATTATTAAAATACATCATTACAGAAGATATCAAAATAAACACTGTAAATAAAAGTGCTAGTTAAATGTTAGAATGCATTTTTAAAGATTGCTTGGAAAAAAACAAAAAAAAAAAAACAGTAGGTTGTTTGTTTTTACACCAATTATTGAGTCCTTTGGAGTGACAATCAATTTCTAAGTGATTTTCCAAGCTTCTACAGGAGATAAGCTTCTATTTATGCTTCGACATGAAATAAGGCTTTTTCCATTGTTGCAAGTTTGGAAGAGTGTAGTTTTACCTCCTAAAACTACTCCAATTAGTTTGCAAACCTTATAATATAATAACATTAATTCTTTACTTCTTAACTCATCAGTGCCTGTCTCTCTTCATGGAGCAATATCAGTACACTTTAAGACTGGACGACCTCTGTATGTTGCGCTTGGCCAAACTCTTGTTCTGGAAGTCACATTCCAGAAAAATCCAGATGACGTGATAGACATGGTGACTTGGGACCGAGAGAGAGGGACGGACAATATCAGACTATCTCCTGGAAGCAGAATATCTTTGGAGAACAGAGATGCACTTCTGCGGATCACTGATGTTGCAGAAGGAGACTTTGGGACCTACAAGGTCACGGTTACAGACAGCAATGGATATCAGCAGCAGGACTCTGTAGAAGTGCGAAAGATAGGTAAATATGAACATAGTTTCAGTTTAACTATGGAAATAGTCTGACTGACCTACGTACCAGCTGTTTTGAATAGTTTCTTGTCATGCACAGCTATATTTAAGTTCAAAGGCACTGTCGTGCAGAACACACACGCACAAAAACTAGTTGAACAAGTTTTTTTTTTTTTTTTTTTTTTTAACATACCTTTCTCTCCTCAGAGGAACCTCCAAAGGCGTCGACTGTACCTGTGCTGGAGTGTGTGGTGGAAAAGCATGAAATGGCGCAGTGGGACAGCCCTCAGTTTTCATGGCTGGTTGATGGAGTTGCAGTAACTAATCAAACCGCACTGTTAGCAGGTGGCAGTAGACTCGATATCTCTCAGGTTAAGGGATTTAACTACACCTGCGTCATCAAGAGCAGCCTGGGGACACAGTTCACAACGCATTATGAAGAACCAAAAGGTATTGTTCAATGTCAAGAACGTATGGCATTTTTTTTTTATATTTATGGGTAAATATCTGGGTAGTTATCGTGATGTCCCTCATGTCTCCAAATCACTCAGTGTAGGACTGGATGATTTTATAGTGTCTAGAATTAGTTGATGCATCAAATCTGATCTTTTGATATGCATCAAGTTCCAAATGGTAAAGAAAAATGATAACACTTTACAATAAGGTCCAATTAGTGAAAGGGTTAGTTCACCCAAAAATGACATTTCTTTCATTAATTACTCACCCTCATGTTGTTCCACACACGGTGAGACCTTTGTTTATCTTTGGACACAAAATTAAGATATTTTTGATGAAATCCAAAAGGTTTTTTTATCCCCCCATAGAAAGCAATGTAATTACCACATTCAAGGTCCAGAGAAGTAGTAAAAACATTGTTAAAAGAGAGAATAATTTTTTGTGTGCAAAAACTTACATAAAACATTGTTTTTGCACACAAAACAGGCAACAGGGTCAAAACCATAGAAAAGATCAGCAAATGAGCGCTCAGAAATGCAGTTATGACGCATAGAAGACTGAATAAACAGGGCTTAAATAGGTAACCAGGTAATGAGACACAGGTGAAAGTAATGAGTCCAGGCAAAGGGTTATGGGAAATGCAGTTCATGACGAAATATCAAAAGACTGAAGGAGTGCCCTCTGGTGGATATCCTGGGCACACCAGCTGCTGATTGTGACAGAGATACAATTTTTTATTTTATTAATGCATTAATTAACGTTTAAATTTACTAAGGTTATTAAATGCGGTAACACTTTACATTTGTTCAAATTAGTTAACTACATTAGTTAAGATGAACTAATACTTTTATTAATCTTAGTTAATGTTAAGGTCATGTTGTATCTGTTAAAATGAGTTAATGCACTCTGAACTAACATCAGTGTGAACCTTTTTATTAACATTAACAAAGATTTATAAATGCTGTAAATATAGTTTTCTCATTGTTAATTCATATTAATGCATTAACTAATGTTGTTTGAGCATAAACAACATCTGCAAAGTTACAACGCTCAAAGTTCAATGCTAAGGGAGATATTTTCTTTTAAATAATTCTGTTTAAAGACTACAACAAATGGCTGGTAGGGACTACAACGAGCTTCTTTCCGGGTTAGTGACATCACTAACCCTAAAATTTACATAAACCCCGCCCCCAGGAACACACAACAAAGGGGGTGAGGCCATGTCGGGCTGCTTTAGAGAAGAGGAAGAGTTGTTGTAGTAGAGTGTTGTTGACATGCCGTCATTTTACACCGGACTGCTTCACAAACGAGGGTCAATTCAATGCTGGATTTGCACAAAAGATTAACATGACGGCACATGCTAGTCGATGAGTTGAATCAACTCCACAGCAACTACATAAATTTATCCACTAACCATTCAGAAACGTCCTAAAAGTTGTAACTTCTTCCTGAGTCTCTCCATCAGTGTCGACTCCGGTTTGAACAATGTAAGGCTGAACACCGTTACTGACAATCCTCATTTTGGCTGCGTGAGATTCTCCAGCTTTGTTGTTGTTGAGCAACCGAAGCGTGAGCTGTTAAAGCTCCGCCCTCTTCTGGAAAGGGGGCCGGGAGCAGCAGCTCATTTGCATTTAAAGGGACGCACACAAAAACGGTGTGTTTTTCCTCACACCCAAATAGGGGCAAATTTGACAAGCTATAATAAATGATCTGTGGGGTATTTTGAGCTGAAACTTCACAGACACATTCTGGAGACACCAGAGACTTATATTACATCTTGTGAAAGGGACATTATAGGTCCCCTTTAACAAAAGAGACCTTATTGTGAAGTGTTACCATAAATGCTTTTTATAAAAGTATTTTTCATTGTTAGTTTAACTAATTTAGTTAAATAATGTTAACAAAAGGAACCTTTTAAAAATAAAGTTTCCAATAGGGGTTTTTTGAATGCCATAGAAGACCCATTCTTGGTTCCCCAACAAACCTTTCAGTGAACAGTTCTTAAAAGAACCATTTTTTTTTTCAAGTCGGAAGAACATTTTAATAATCTAAAAAAACTTTTTCCAATATAAAGAACCTTTTTTGGAATGGAAAGGTTCTATGGATGTTAAATGTTCTCCATGGAATCATTGATGCCAATAAAGAACCTTTATTTTTAAGAGTGTAAAATATTTTGTATAAAAAAATATATATATATTTTTTTTTTTTGCATTGTGATGTTTTTAAGGGTTGTTATTCATCAAAACCTTTGCGAAATTTGTGCATATTCATAATTCATATTCATGAGATAAGACTTGGCTATTTCATTATATCACAGCCAGCTCATCTGTGCAAACTGTCCTCAACACTTTTTGATACCAGTTCATAGAACTAAACTGTCAAACTATCATTTCAAAGTGACTATAGTAATAGTATAATATATATAGCATATCAGCTTCAGCTTGTCTACAGCTGGTTTCAGTGTTGTATGTTTTCCTCAGAATCTTGGAATCCCTGTTGTACAGCACTGATTGCAGCTGCAGTTACAGTAGCACTGTGTGTGGCTGGGTAAGACCTTCTCATCTGTTCTACTTACTCATAAAATCTGTTTTAGGGTGGGGATATATATATATTAAATATTTACAATAGATCTGTAAATATTGTGATCATTTAAATGCACTTTTTATTTGACTGTGAGCATGTCTCTAGTTTCACGACTCTTAAGCCAAAGATGTTTTAATAGTGATGTAAACTTCAGTAGCACAAATGGTGTTTGAGTGAATCGATTTGAAACTCTTTGATTTGAAAAATGTTCCCTGTGTGGCATTTTTATATTAAAATGAGCAAAATATACATAGTAGTTCAGTATTTGCATGAATGAAAATGATTAAATAAATCTAAATATTGAGATACATTAAATATCGTTGAAAGCGTAAAAAATATATATTTAGATAGAATCTTACTTTTCACATAAACTTTGTATTTCAGGTTTTTTATTTTCATGAAGAAATGCAAAAAACATGATGTCATCTAGCCAAAGGAGTTGGTCATGACTGAGTCTACATACAACATTTTATTTATTTATTTACATGTCAACATACTTATAAACATTTTATTTTGATAATTTTGTGATTATTTATTTTACTCGTACTACACTATTGGGATCATATCATCTGTTTTGTTCCTTACTTTTAGAACTTTTATTTACTTACTGTTACTGTAATGTGAATTTATGTTGTGACTTTCTTAAAAAAAGTTTTCTCAAAAAAAATGTTCTCAGGAAAAATGTTTACTTGTTCTACTGCAGTTGTGTTGTTCACTCAAACTATAGATTTTATTCATTTTAACAGAAGAATGCTTATGTTCATTGTACAGAATGACTCGTACTTTAAATCTTTAAGAAGCTAGATGTGAAGTTGTTTTGTATGGATCTATGCTTCGAGACAGCAGAAGTTGTTTTTTTACAGAATGAATATCAGTACTGTTCATTTGCTGAAGTCTACCTCAGTTGTTCTTATTATTCTGCTGTTGAAGCATTTGCAAATACTGATGTTTGAGTTAGTAATGTAAAGTTGCTTCAACAGTTCATATAGAGGCCCTAAAATGTATTTGTTCACTTACAGACTTAAAAATGTATTTGCATTGGATAACGGAAATAAAATCAATGCAAGTGTTATCTGATGCTGTTCAAATGCTGAAATGTGAATTCATTCATATTCAAATGTTAATATGATTTTAAACTGATTTTAATTGGATGTATGAAGTCACTTCTTAAAGGGATAGTTCACACAAAAATGAAAATTCTGTCATTTAAGTAGTTCCAAACCTGTATAAATGTATTTGTTCTGCTGAACACAAAGGACAATATTTGGAAGAATGTTTGTAACCAAGCAGATCTGAGTAAACAATGACAAAATTTTAATTTTTGGGTGAACTAACCCTTTAATTAACACTAGTAAAATTGTAAGTTGGGATATCTCAAGTTAGAATTATGCCTAGTACAAAATAAATTATAGATATCTTTAATTACAGTCTCTACTAGTCAAAACTAATTTGCAGATATCAGAAAGTAAGTCGATGGAAGAATATGACTAGTAATAATAACATTGTAGATATCTTAAATGCATTTTATGTCTAGTCATAATCACGTAGATATCTTGCATCCACTTACGACTAGTCAAAATGACAGAATTGATATCTGGAATTGTAATTTTGACTAGTGAAAACTAAATTAGGACTAATAGAGCCAGGGGCATTTAATGCTAAAACAGCTTGTCTTCTCCTTTCATCTGCTCAACTGGTGTGATTTTTATGTAGGCCTAGGAATAAATCAAATAACTTTGTAAATCGGGGGCGAAACAGCGATTGTGTTTATTTCTACACTACTTTATTTTCAACATTAACAAATAGGTTTATTTCACTGTTTCTCGGGTGTTATGATGTCAGGTGAGGCGTCAACAAATCATTCAGAAAGTGAAAGCGACGCGTCTTCCTGCTGGTGAAACTACACACGGATTTAAAGACACAAAAATGAAAACTTCTAATTTTTTTTTCAATCCATAATTGCAATGATCTCAGGTTCTATCTTTGTGCCTGATCGCTAAATTGTAGCCTGTTGTTAAAACTCATTTCGTTTTTGGTAATAAGGGTATAATACGATCTTAGTACAACAGAAAGACATTAAACACGGAGTTTAAGCTCCAGAAGTCAAGGTAAGTTTATAGATTAATCTATATATAGATATTCAGACCTGATGGCCAACGAGTCAGTCTCACCTGAA
The DNA here is from genome assembly GCA_037950675.1 of Hypophthalmichthys molitrix. Lineage (NCBI taxonomy): Eukaryota > Metazoa > Chordata > Actinopteri > Cypriniformes > Xenocyprididae > Hypophthalmichthys > Hypophthalmichthys molitrix. The sequence goes on along the minus strand of CM075507.1, from coordinate 32,453,644 downwards.
TGAAACTTTGAGTGAAAGATTTAATCAGAAATAATTTCAGTCTCTCTAATGATTTGTCAGGTGTAATGGAGTCATGAATACTGTTTTGGATTCTTTGTACCACAGTCACTCTGAGTGAGTCTGCTGTTATTGAAGAAAATAGACTAAAATAAATTCTATTTATGCTCCAACAGGAAATAAATACAATTACTGAGAATGCATTTCTCATTTAAAGTAGTGAAAACAAAATAGTTTGCAAACCCTTTATAATAACATATTAATTCTTTCTTAATAACTGTCATCAGTGCCTGTGTGTCTTCATGGAGCAATATCAGTACACTTTAAGACTGGACGACCTCTGTATGTTGCGCTTGGCCAAACTCTTGTTCTGGAAGTCACATTCCAGAAAAATCCAGATGACGTGATAGACATGGTGACTTGGGACCGAGAGAGAGGGACGGACAATATCAGACTATCTCCTGGAAGCAGAATATCTTTGGAGAAGGGAGATGCACTTCTGCGGATCACTGATGTTGCAGAAGGAGACTTTGGGACCTACAAGGTCACGGTTACAGACAGCAATGGATATCAGCAGCAGGACTCTGTAGAAGTGCGAAAGATAGGTAAATATGAACATAGTTTCAGTTTAACTATGGAAATTATTGTCTGACTGACCTGTGCATCGTTTCGAATAGTTTCTTGTCATGCACAGCTATATTTAAGTTCAAAGACAGCATGTTGTGCAGAACACACAAAAACTAGTTGAATGAGTTTTTTTTTTTTTTTTTACATAGCCTACTTCTTTCTCTCTTTTCAGAGGAACCTCCAAAGGCGTCGACTGTACCTGTGCTGGAGTGTGTGGTGGAAAAGCATGAAATGGCGCAGTGGGACAGCCCTCAGTTTTCATGGCTGGTTGATGGAGTTGCAGTAACTAATCAAATGGCACTGTTAGCAGGTGGCAGTAGACTCGATATCTCTCAGGTTAAGGGATTTAACTACACCTGCGTCATCAAGAGCAGCTTGGGGACACGGTTCACAACGCATTATGAAGAACCAAAAGGTATTGTTCAATGTCAAGAATGTATGGCATTTTTGAATATTTAGGGGTAAATGTCCCAGAAGCTGTCTGGGTAGTTAATGTGATGTCCCTCATGTCTCCAAATCACTCATAATGTAGGACTGGATGGTTTGATGGTGTCTAAAATTAGTTTTGATGCATCAAATCTGATCTTGCCAAATTCCAAATGATAAAGACAAATAAACTCTGTCATTAATTACTCACCTTCATGTCGTTCCACACCCGTAAGACCTTAATTCATCTTCAGAACACAAATTAAGATATCATTTGTGTTCTTACAGGTGTGGAACAACAGGAGTATGAGTAATTAAGGACAGAAATTTTCATTTTTGGGTGAACTAAGTCTTTAATGCATTAACAAAATTAACTTACAATGAGCAATTGATTTATTACAGTATTAATTTTTGTTAGTTAACAATACAACTGTCCATTGTTAGTTCATGTTAGCTCAGGTCCATTAAATAATATTAAGAGATTGTTACATACTGCTCAGAGACACAAAGGCTGAAGATCCAAATGCAGAAATCGTAGTACAAAAACAGACAAGATGTCTAAACACAGGCGAATAATCCAAACAGATACCAGGGCAAATCCAGAAAACAGGGTTAAAACTATAGAACAGATAATCAAAGGAGTGTTCAGAAATGCAGTTGTGACACAAACAAGACTTCACAATGAATGACTGAATAAACAGGGCTTAAATAGGCAACCAGGTAATGAGACACAGGTGAAAGTAATGAAGCGTAATGAGTCCGGGCAAAGGGTTATGGGAAATGCAGTTCATGACGAAATAACAAAAGACTGAAGGAGTGCCCTTCATCAAAACCGTTGCAAAATTTGTGCATAATCTAATTCATATTCATGAGATAAGGCTTGGTTATTTCATTACATAACTGTCCTCAACACTTTTTGATACCAGTTCATAGAACTAAACTGTCAAACTATCATTTCAAAGTGACTATAGTAATAGTATAATATATATAGCATATCAGCTTCAGCTTGTCTTCAGCTGGTTTCAGTGTTGTATGTTTTCCTCAGAATCTTGGAATCCCTGTTGTACAGCACTGATTGCAGCTGCAGTTACAGTAGCACTGTGTGTGGCCGGGTAAGACCTTCTCATCTGTTCTACTTACTCATAAAATCTGTTTTAGGGTGGGGATATATTGAATATTCACAATAGATCTGTAAATATTGTGATCATTTAAATAAATGCACTTTTTATTTGACTGTGAGCATGTCTCTAGTTTCACGACTCTTAAGCCAAAGATGTTTTAATAGTGATGTAAACTTCAGTAGCACAAATGGTGTTTGAGTGAATCGATTTGAAAAATGTTCCCTGTGTGGCATTTTTATATTAAAATGAGCAAAATATACATAGTAGTTCAGTATTTGCATGAATGAAAATGATTAAATAAATCTAAATATTGAGATGCATCAAATATCATTGAAAGCCTAAAAAATATATTTCAATCTTTTTAGCTATATTGACCAGCCTTAGTCTGTTTACTTCCTTTTCACATAAACTTTGTATTTCAGGTTTTTTATTTTCATGAAGCAATGCAAAAAACATGATGTCATCTAGCCAAAGGAGTTGGTCATGACTGAGTCTACATACAACATTTTATTTATTTATTTACATGTCAACATACTTATAAACATTTTATTTTGATAATTTTGTGATTATTTATTTTACTCGTACTACACTATTGGGATCATATCATCTGTTTTGTTCCTAACTTTTAGAACTTTTATTTACTTACTGTTACTGTAATGTGAATTTATGTTGTTCTACTGCAGTTGTGTTGTTCACTCATAAACTGTAGATTTTATTGATTTTAACAGAAGAATGCTTCATTGTACAGAATGACTCGTACTTTAAATCTTTAAGAAGCTAGATGTAAAGTTGTTTTGTATGGATCTATGCTTCGAGACAGCAGAAGTTGTTTTTTTACAGAATGAATATCAGTACTGTTCATTTGCTGAAGTCTACCTCAGTTGTTCTTATTATTCTGCTGTTGAAGCATTTGCAAATACTGATGTTTGAGTTTGTAATGTAAAGTTGCTTCAACAGTTCATATAGAGGCCCTAAAATGTATTTGTTCACTTACAGACTTAAAAATGTATTTGCATTGGATAACGGAAATAAAATTAATGCAAGTGTTATCTGATGCTGTTCAAATGCTGAAATGTGAATTCATTCATATTCAAATGTTAATATGATTTTAAACTGATTTTAATTGGATGTATGAAGTCACTTCTTAAAGGGATAGTTCACACAAAAATGAAAATTCTGTCATTTAAGTAGTTCCAAACCTGTATAAATGTATTTGTTCTGCTGAACACAAAGGACAATATTTGGAAGAATGTTTGTAACCAAGCAGATCTGAGTAAACAATGACAAAATTTTAATTTTTGGGTGAACTAACCCTTTAATTAACACTAGTAAAATTGTAAGTTGGGATATCTCAAGTTAGAATTATGCCTAGTACAAAATAAATTAAAGATATCTTTAATTACAGTCTCTACTAGTCAAAACTAATTTGCAGATATCAGAAAGTAAGTCGATGGAAGAATATGACTAGTAATAATAACATTGTAGATATCTTAAATGCATTTTATGTCTAGTCATAATCACGTAGATATCTTGCATCCACTTACGACTAGTCAAAATGACAGAATTGATATCTGGAATTGTAATTTTGACTAGTGAAAACTAAATTAGGACTAATAGAGCCAGGGGCATTTAATGCTAAAACTGCTTGTCTTCTCCTTTCATCTGCTCAACTGGTGTGATTTTTATGTAGGCCTAGGAATAAATCAAATAACTTTGTAAATCGGGGGCGAAACAGCGATTGTGTTTATTTCTACACTACTTTATTTTCAACATTAACAAATAGGTTTATTTCACTGTTTCTCGGGTGTTATGATGTCAGGTGAGGCGTCAACAAATCATTCAGAAAGTGAAAGCGACGCGTCTTCCTGCTGGTGAAACTACACACGGATTTAAAGACACAAAAATGAAAACTTCTAATTTTTTTTTTTAATCCATAATTGCAATGATCTCAGGTTCTATCGTTGTGCCTGATCGCTAAATTGTAGCCTGTTGTTAAAACTCATTTCGTTTTTGGTAATAAGGGTATAATACGATCTCAGTACAACAGAAAGACATTAAACACGGAGTTTAAGCTCCAGAAGTCAAGGTAAGTTTACAGATTAATCTATATATAGATATTCAGACCTGATGGCCAACGAGTCAGTCTCACCTGAATGAAACTTTGAGTGAAAGATTTAATCAGAAATAATTTCAGTCTCTCTAATGATTTGTCAGGTGTCATGGAGTCATGGATACTGGTTTGGATTCTGTGTACCACAGTCACTCTGAGTGAGTCTGCTGTTATTGAAGAAAATAGACTAAAATAAATTCTATTTATGCTCCAACAGGAAATAAATACAATTACTGAGAATGCATTTCTCATTTAAAGTAGTGAAAACAAAATAGTTTGCAAACCCTTTATAATAACATATTAATTCTTTCTTAATAACTGTCATCAGTGCCTGTGTGTCTTCATGGAGCAATATCAGTACACTTTAAGACTGGACGATCTCTGTATGTTGCGCTTGGCCAAACTCTTGTTCTGGAAGTCACATTCCAGAAAAATCCAGATGACGTGATAGACATGGTAACTTGGGACCGAGAGAGAGGGACGGACAATATCAGACTATCTCCTGGAAGCAGAATATCTTTGGAGAAGGGAGATGCACTTCTGCGGATCACTGATGTTGCAGAAGGAGACTTTGGGACCTACAAGGTCACGGTTACAGACAGCAATGGATATCAGCAGCAGGACTCTGTAGAAGTGCGAAAGATAGGTAAATATGAACATAGTTTCAGTTTAACTATGGAAATTATTGTCTGACTGACCTGTGCACCGTTTTGAATAGTTTCTTGTCATGCACAGCTATATTTAAGTTCAAAGACAGCATGTTGTGCAGAACACACAAAAACTAGTTGAATGAGTTTTTTTTTTTTTTTTTTTTTTTTTTACATAGCCTACTTCTTTCTCTCTTTTCAGAGGAACCTCCAAAGGCGTCGACTGTACCTGTGCTGGAGTGTGTGGTGGAAAAGCATGAAATGGCGCAGTGGGACAGCCCTCAGTTTTCATGGCTGGTTGATGGAGTTGCAGTAACTAATCAAATGGCACTGTTAGCAGGTGGCAGTAGACTCGATATCTCTCAGGTTAAGGGATTTAACTACACCTGCGTCATCAAGAGCAGCTTGGGGACACGGTTCACAACGCATTATGAAGAACCAAAAGGTATTGTTCAATGTCAAGAATGTATGGCATTTTTGAATATTTAGGGGTAAATGTCCCAGAAGCTGTCTGGGTAGTTAATGTGATGTCCCTCATGTCTCCAAATCACTCATAATGTAGGACTGGATGGTTTGATGGTGTCTAAAATTAGTTTTGATGCATCAAATCTGATCTTGCCAAATTCCAAATGATAAAGACAAATAAACTCTGTCATTAATTACTCACCTTCATGTCGTTCCACACCCGTAAGACCTTAATTCATCTTCAGAACACAAATTAAGATATCATTTGTGTTCTTACAGGTGTGGAACAACATGATTATGAGTAATTAAGGACAGAAATTTTCATTTTTGGGTGAACTAAGTCTTTAATGCATTAACAAAATTAACTTACAATGAGCAATTTATTTATTACAGTATTAATTTTTGTTAGTTAGTTAACAATACAACTGTCCATTGTTAGTTCATGTTAGCTCAGGTCCATTAAATAATATTAAGAGATTGTTATATACTGCTCAGAGACAAAAAGGCTGAAGATCCAAATGCAGAAATCGTAGTACAAAAACAGACAAGATGTCTAAACACAGGCGAATAATCCAAACAGATACCAGGGCAAATCCAGAAAACAGGGTTAAAACTATAGAACAGATAATCAAAGGAGTGTTCAGAAATGCAGTTGTGACACAAACAAGACTTCACAATGAATGACTGAATAAACAGGGCTTAAATAGGCAACCAGGTAATGAGACACAGGTGAAAGTAATGAAGCGTAATGAGTCCGGGCAAAGGGTTATGGGAAATGCAGTTCATGACGAAATAACAAAAGACTGAAGGAGTGCCCTTCATCAAAACCGTTGCAAAATTTGTGCATAATCTAATTCATATTCATGAGATAAGGCTTGGTTATTTCATTACATAACTGTCCTCAACACTTTTTGATACCAGTTCATAGAACTGTCAAACTATCATTTCAAAGTGACTATAGTAATAGTATAATATATATAGCATATCAGCTTCAGCTTGTCTTCAGCTGGTTTCAGTGTTGTATGTTTTCCTCAGAATCTTGGAATCCCTGTTGTACAGCACTGATTGCAGCTGCAGTTACAGTAGCACTGTGTGTGGCCGGGTAAGACCTTCTCATCTGTTCTACTTACTCATAAAATCTGTTTTAGGGTGGGGATATATTGAATATTCACAATAGATCTGTAAATATTGTGATCATTTAAATAAATGCACTTTTTATTTGACTGTGAGCATGTCTCTAGTTTCACGACTCTTAAGCCAAAGATGTTTTAATAGTGATGTAAACTTCAGTAGCACAAATGGTGTTTGAGTGAATCGATTTGAAAAATGTTCCCTGTGTGGCATTTTTATATTAAAATGAGCAAAATATACATAGTAGTTCAGTATTTGCATGAATGAAAATGATTAAATAAATCTAAATATTGAGATGCATCAAATATCATTGAAAGCCTAAAAAATATATTTCAATCTTTTTAGCTATATTGACCAGACTTAGTCTGTTTACTTCCTTTTCACATAAACTTTGTATTTCAGGTTTTTTATTTTCATGAAGAAATGCAAAAAACATGATGTCATCTAGCCAAAGGAGTTGGTCATGACTGAGTCTACATACAACATTTTATTTATTTATTTACATGTCAACATACTTATAAACATTTTATTTTGATAATTTTGTGATTATTTATTTTACTCGTACTACACTATTGGGATCATATCATCTGTTTTGTTCCTAACTTTTAGAACTTTTATTTACTTACTGTTACTGTAATGTGAATTTATGTTGTTCTACTGCAGTTGTGTTGTTCACTCATAAACTGTAGATTTTATTGATTTTAACAGAAGAATGCTTCATTGTACAGAATGACTCGTACTTTAAATCTTTAAGAAGCTAGATGTAAAGTTGTTTTGTATGGATCTATGCTTCGAGACAGCAGAAGTTGTTTTTTTACAGAATGAATATCAGTACTGTTCATTTGCTGAAGTCTACCTCAGTTGTTCTTATTATTCTGCTGTTGAAGCATTTGCAAATACTGATGTTTGAGTTAGTAATGTAAAGTTGCTTCAACAGTTCATATAGAGGCCCTAAAATGTATTTGTTCACTTACAGACTTAAAAATGTATTTGCATTGGATAACGGAAATAAAATCAATGCAAGTGTTATCTGATGCTGTTCAAATGCTGAAATGTGAATTCATTCATATTCAAATGTTAATATGATTTTAAACTGATTTTAATTGGATGTATGAAGTCACTTCTTAAAGGGATAGTTCACACAAAAATGAAAATTCTGTCATTTAAGTAGTTCCAAACCTGTATAAATGTATTTGTTCTGCTGAACACAAAGGACAATATTTGGAAGAATGTTTGTAACCAAGCAGATCTGAGTAAACAATGACAAAATTTTAATTTTTGGGTGAACTAACCCTTTAATTAACACTAGTAAAATTGTAAGTTGGGATATCTCAAGTTAGAATTATGCCTAGTACAAAATAAATTATAGATATCTTTAATTACAGTCTCTACTAGTCAAAACTAATTTGCAGATATCAGAAAGTAAGTCGATGGAAGAATATGACTAGTAATAATAACATTGTAGATATCTTAAATGCATTTTATGTCTAGTCATAATCACGTAGATATCTTGCATCCACTTACGACTAGTCAAAATGACAGAATTGATATCTGGAATTGTAATTTTGACTAGTGAAAACTAAATTAGGACTAATAGAGCCAGGGGCATTTAATGCTAAAACTGCTTGTCTTCTCCTTTCATCTGCTCAACTGGTGTGATTTTTATGTAGGCCTAGGAATAAATCAAATAACTTTGTAAATCGGGGGCGAAACAGCGATTGTGTTTATTTCTACACTACTTTATTTTCAACATTAACAAATAGGTTTATTTCACTGTTTCTCGGGTGTTATGATGTCAGGTGAGGCGTCAACAAATCATTCAGAAAGTGAAAGCGACGCGTCTTCCTGCTGGTGAAACTACACACGGATTTAAAGACACAAAAATGAAAACTTCTAATTTTTTTTTCAATCCATAATTGCAATGATCTCAGGTTCTATCGTTGTGCCTGATCGCTAAATTGTAGCCTGTTGTTAAAACTCATTTCGTTTTTGGTAATAAGGGTATAATACGATCTCAGTACAACAGAAAGACATTAAACACGGAGTTTAAGCTCCAGAAGTCGAGGTAAGTTTATAGATTAATCTATATATAGATATTCAGACCTGATGGCCAACGAGTCAGTCTCACCTGAATGAAACTTTGAGTGAAAGATTTAATCAGAAATAATTTCAGTCTCTCTAATGATTTGTCAGGTGTCATGGAGTCATGGATACTGGTTTGGATTCTGTGTACCACAGTCACTCTGAGTGAGTCTGCTGTTATTGAAGAAAATAGACTAAAATAAATTCTATTTATGCTCCAACAGGAAATAAATACAATTACTGAGAATGCATTTCTCATTTAAAGTGGTGAAAACAAAATAGTTTGCAAACCCTTTATAATAACATATTAATTCTTTCTTAATAACTGTCATCAGTGCCTGTGTGTCTTCATGGAGCAATATCAGTACACTTTAAGACTGGACGACCTCTGTATGTTGCGCTTGGCCAAACTCTTGTTCTGGAAGTCACATTCCAGAAAAATCCAGATGACGTGATAGACATGGTAACTTGGGACCGAGAGAGAGGGACGGACAATATCAGACTATCTCCTGGAAGCAGAATATCTTTGGAGAAGGGAGATGCACTTCTGCGGATCACTGATGTTGCAGAAGGAGACTTTGGGACCTACAAGGTCACGGTTACAGACAGCAATGGATATCAGCAGCAGGACTCTGTAGAAGTGCGAAAGATAGGTAAATATGAACATAGTTTCAGTTTAACTATGGAAATTATTGTCTGACTGACCTGTGCATCGTTTCGAATAGTTTCTTGTCATGCACAGCTATATTTAAGTTCAAAGACAGCATGTTGTGCAGAACACACAAAAACTAGTTGAATGAGTTTTTTTTTTTTTTTTTTTTTTTTTTTACATAGCCTACTTCTTTCTCTCTTTTCAGAGGAACCTCCAAAGGCGTCGACTGTACCTGTGCTGGAGTGTGTGGTGGAAAAGCATGAAATGGCGCAGTGGGACAGCCCTCAGTTTTCATGGCTGGTTGATGGAGTTGCAGTAACTAATCAAACCGCACTGTTAGCAGGTGGCAGTAGACTCGATATCTCTCAGGTTAAGGGATTTAACTACACCTGCGTCATCAAGAGCAGCTTGGGGACACGGTTCACAACGCATTATGAAGAACCAAAAGGTATTGTTCAATGTCAAGAACGTATGGCATTTTTGAATATTTAGGGGTAAATGTCCCAGAAGCTGTCTGGGTAGTTAATGTGATGTCCCTCATGTCTCCAAATCACTCATAATGTAGGACTGGATGGTTTGATGGTGTCTAAAATTAGTTTTGATGCATCAAATCTGATCTTGCCAAATTCCAAATGATAAAGACAAATAAACTCTGTCATTAATTACTCACCTTCATGTCGTTCCACACCCGGAAGACCTTAATTCATCTTCAGAACACAAATTAAGATATCATTTGTGTTCTTACAGGTGTGGAACAACATGATTATGAGTAATTAAGGACAGAAATTTTCATTTTTGGGTGAACTAAGTCTTTAATGCATTAACAAAATTAACTTACAATGAGCAATTTATTACAGTATTAATTTTTGTTAGTTAGTTAACAATACAACTGTCCATTGTTAGTTCATGTTAGCTCAGGTCCATTAAATAATATTAAGAGATTGTTACATACTGCTCAGAGACACAAAGGCTGAAGATCCAAATGCAGAAATCGTAGTACAAAAACAGACAAGATGTCTAAACACAGGCGAATAATCCAAACAGATACCAGGGCAAATCCAGAAAACAGGGTTAAAACTATAGAACAGATAATCAAAGGAGTGTTCAGAAATGCAGTCGTGACACAAACAAGACTTCACAATGAATGACTGAATAAACAGGGCTTAAATAGGCAACCAGGTAATGAGACACAGGTGAAAGTAATGAAGCGTAATGAGTCCGGGCAAAGGGTTATGGGAAATGCAGTTCATGACGAAATAACAAAAGACTGAAGGAGTGCCCTTCATCAAAACCTTTGCAAAATTTGTGCATAATCTAATTCATATTCATGAGATAAGGCTTGGTTATTTCATTACATAACTGTCCTCAACACTTTTTGATACCAGTTCATAGAACTGTCAAACTATCATTTCAAAGTGACTATAGTAATAGTATAATATACAGGTGCTGGTCATATAATTAGAATATCATCAAAAAGTTGATTTATTTCACTAATTCCATTCAAAAAGTGAAACTTGTATATTATATTCATTCATTACACACAGACTG